>OW240915.1:225902112-225941672 GCA_933207985.1 Pelobates cultripes
TGTAATTGAAGGTCTAAAAAATGTACCTGTGTGGTACTGATGTCTGCAGTCATCTTTACTGGGGACGGTAGAGAATTCAGGTGTTCCACCATGTCATATGCTTCTGATTGAGTTCCTTTCCAAATTATAAATAAATCGTCTATGTAACGATAATAATTGGAAATATATGGTTGGTTAGTTGAAAGGATGTTGTTAGTTTCGTATATGTACATAAAGGCATTTGCGTACATGGACTCCATAGGATTTCAGATAATTCTTTATAGTCATTATGCAAAGATGTAGGAATAAATGAATATACAATTTATTAAACACACATATTAATAATAAAAATATGTTAAAAACTTATATATATATATATATATATATATATTGCACATATTATGGAGATGAACTCTTAATGGAGATAGATGGTGAGCATGTGCGATATAAAACACAGCTACTCACAAGCGCCTGGACCTTCAGACGGTCAACTATAGTCTTTACAGCTTCCAAGGTGTTGTTTCGCAACCTCTGGGCAGTCTTTACAGTACAGCAAACTCCATTTTGTGTGCGTCTATATTTTTATATCTCGTGGACTTCACTAGCTCTGCACACCTTATGGCGTCACTATGCATATCTACGTGTTCCACCTGCGGCTTCATCAGGACGTGGGTCACAATTCCGTCCATCTTAATTGAGAGTATTTATGGGCAAACCTTGTTTGATCTCCCTTTTCCTTCATTGGACACATTGGAAGTGCCTTATTAGCATAGTCACAAAAGTACATTAACACCTTAGTGTTTTAAACTTAATAGGATATAGCCACATTATAATAGCACAACTTATTTCATTCAAAATTATATTTTTCCCCCTTTTTTTATTTCCTTTTGAAAGCTCTCTTTTTAGCGCTTTTA
The DNA here is from genome assembly GCA_933207985.1 of Pelobates cultripes. Lineage (NCBI taxonomy): Eukaryota > Metazoa > Chordata > Amphibia > Anura > Pelobatidae > Pelobates > Pelobates cultripes. The sequence goes on from OW240915.1 coordinate 225,903,006, forward strand.
TTATCATTGAAATTTGAAATTAAATTAAAGCTGTTTTGGTGCTTAGAGTCTACCATCAAAAATGCATTTCATTATTTCCGAATACAGCTTCATGGTACAAAAATTTATAATGCAAAATTTACAAATGTTAGATTTGGCTTGTGCTCAAACCCCTTGAAATTTATGAAACCATTATCATGTTCACCCAATTTTAGTTTAGTTATAAACCTGAGCTGATTTGTTTATTAGAATTTTAACAGTGATTGTACATAGTTGTATTTTTTATGTATGAGCTTTTTGTGCGGTGTTCGGGAAGAACACACTCCAGTGATGTAGCAGCTCACACTATATTTCACATCTAGCTATAAATTGCCTAGTTATCACAGAATGTAATCCTTTGCCATAATAAATATATTATACCAGTGATGGAATAAGTCACTTTTTGCAGCCTATTTTACTTGACATTTCCAGACTGGATTAGGAGATCGGTGCTTATAGTGCTACAGATCTCTCTTAAAAGCTTCCAGCCAGTCTGCAGAAGTAGAGATGTAAGTAGCAACAGGCAGTTATATCCTCCAGATTGAAGAACTTAAAGGTTACATCTACTGCCTGCATATACTGACTGCTGTAATGGGACAGGCAATTATAGCTCCACATGCCACACCTCAGTACAATTTGCTTTCCCATGTGAAAACAAACAGAGAAATCTGAAATCAGATGCTCATTTTAATGTCAATTACCTGGAATGAAATAGACATTAACAGAATCATTTCTTGCAGAAATGATAGAGTGACTTAATTCATCGCTACCGAAAGAAAAAATACAAAAACGTAATGGCTAAGTATTCTGTTGTCTTTCTATATGCGTGTGTGTGCAGGTGGCCTTGCCGTATGTAAAATTAAATCTAAAAATTATTCTTCCTCAATAGACAGAGATAATTTCAAGATTACTACATACATCCTCTGTGTGCTGTCATCTACCAATTCACTATATGTAGACAGTCAATTGATATACTTTTATTATAAGTGTTTCATTAATCAAAAATATATTTCATAGAGGATTAGATAGAGCCCATAGTTTTCAAGAATTATACTAAAAAAACACGCGTTGAGTTTTACTCAGAGCAAATGGCCCTAACATCAGTCTTCTGCTTGACAGAAGTGTATTTACCTGCGTTAACAAAGTCAAATAGACCACAAAATAATATATTTTTTCATTCCAGGTGAAAATCATTGATTATTTGCTTTGATTACTTCTAATGAGTGGCAATCAATTTTTAAAAAAAACAGTGTGTTTATTAAAATCTGGTCACAAATATAATTTCCTGTTTATTTGTGAATTATTTATGTGAAACTCTCAGACTGTAAATTGAACTGAACTTCAGACAGAATGTCTATCTACATCTGAGTTGTATTCCCCAAGTTATAATTCAAGGAATAACACCGTTTACCAGTTGATGCTCTGCTGAACTATAATATGTCTTGTGCTGTCATGCTACACTCCAGGAGTTTTCTTTTCAACAATATAAGCTTTTCACCACTTCTAATAGATGTGAGAGAAATACAAATTGATTATTGTATTTTGCAAACCTCACATAAATTCTGAACAAGTCTCCACTAGAATCAATCAGGAAAACTCATAAAATGGTTATGATAAAATGATTAAATGAGTAGTCATACAGAAAATAATGTAAAAAATAAATACCAATTATGTAAATTATTTCAGACAGAAAGGTGCTTACAGTGACAGAAGAAAGGTTTCAGATTCATAGGCTCCCTATTTAATCATCTTGTACCTTCTAACAGTTGGTTTTAGGAGAATAAGAAAGGTGTAAATTGAAAAGTTTTAGATAAGTAGATTGTGATTTTCCTTATGCACAAATCAGTTATTTTTTTTTTATAAATAGTGCTCATGGCTGAGGTGTTTGGGCTGACTCTCAACAACATCTTAAAGAAATGCAAAGCATGCCAATATATTAATATGCAAAGCTATACTTTGTTACAAAATAAATAACAAAAATAAATTGTATAGTCACATAGTGCATCAATCTTAAGCAAAAAGGGAAAATGCCAAGAAGACCTATGATTTCATTGAATTTGTCTCCAAAGTCAAAAAGAGAGCTAGGCCTGAGAGCCGCAAGTGCCTTTATAAAGTGAAGCGCTATTAACAGTATAGGCAGAGGTGTGAATATCTGCCTGGGAAAAATCTGAAAAGCCAAAGGCAGAGGGGACAATACCTGCCTGGAAGAAGAGATCTGCAGCCTGGTTGGGTAGAAGAGTTTCAGAGAGACCCCAGTCAAGATTTGGCAACTTGGGTTGAAGTGCTCCAGAGTTCCCTGTGGCAGCTACGAAGCAGACATGCCAGGGGTACCTGTTCAGAATACACACCATAATACTCCTAGAATTCCCAGTATATGTATATAAGCTTTTGCTTCAGACCTTATCTCATATTTCAGTACACAGCCTCTGCAATGGAGTAGCATTTTAAACATAGCTTTTTAACCCCTTAAGGACACATGACATGTGTGACATGTCATGATTCCCTTTTATTCCAGAAGTTTGGTCATTAAGGGGTTAAACAGAATTATGAATTATGACCAAAAACCAAACAATTAACTACAATGTCTCTTTTGGGACTCATCCGCATGATGTCAGTTCTGGTCCAGGAATTCGTCTTTATGGTAGTATATAAAAAACAATTAAAGGAAGTTGGGTGGAAGAATACAGTTCATAATGATGTTTCAGTACGACTGTGATGGCTGAGGAATATATTATTATTATTGCCATTTATATAGCACCAACAGATTCCGTAGCGCTTTACAATATTATTAGAGGGGGATTTAACTATAAATAGGACAATTACAAGAAAACTTACAGGAACGATAGGTTGAAGAGGACCCTGCTCAAACGGGCTTACGGTCTATAGGAGGTGGGGTATAAAACACATTAGGACAGGAAAGAGCAATCAAATTAGGTGGGAGTGAAGCAGAGCTGTAGGAGAGAGTATAGTGCTGCCCTTTAGGAGAGAGCAAGAGACAGGTATGTGAGCTAGAGAATTTTCAAAAAAATGACCAAAAATATAGTCATGCTTTTTTTTTTTTTAAATCTCCCTAGAGGCAACAGAAACCCATTAATAAGGGGGAGGTGAGTGAAACTGCACTATTGATAATTGACTCTCTTCAGTCTGGCTTCCACCCTCTCCACTCTACTGAGACTGCTCTTATTAAAGTTGCTAATGACCTAATCGCAGCTAAATCCAAAGGCCACTACTCCATACTAATTCTTCTTGACCTCTCTGCTGCCTTTGACACAGTTGATCATGCTTTCCTTCTTCAAACTCTTCAATCACTCAGTCTCTGTGACTCTGTCCTCTCATGGTTTTCCTCTTATCTCTCCCAACGCTCATTCAGTGTCTCCTTTTCTAATGATACCTCCTCCCCTCGCCCTGTCTCGGTTGGAGTCCCCCAAGGCTCTGTCCTTGGTCCCCTTCTATTTTCTCTTTACACTGCTTCTCTTGGAAAACTTATTGCCTCTTTTGGATTCCACTACCACCTGTACGCTAATGACACCCAGATATATCTCTCCTCCCCAGTCCTCTCCCCTGCCGTCCTGCAACGTGTCACTGCTTGCCTTTCTTCCATCTCTGAATGGATATCCTCCCGTTTTCTAAAACTCAGTCTCTATAAAACTAAAGTCCTTGTCTTGCCTCCTCCTAATACTGATTCTCCTCTCTCACTCTCCCTTCAAGTCAGAGGTATCCACATAAGTTCATCCTTGCAAGCGCACTATCTTGGAGTCACTTGACTCTGGCCTCACCTTTGAGCCTCACATCCAGTATGTTGCCAAATCCTGTAGATTCCAATTTAAAAATATAGCCCGCATCCACCCATTTCTTACAAAAGATGCTACCAATGAGCTCGTCCATGCTCAAGTAATTTCCTGCATGGATTATTGTAACCCTCTCCTAATTGGTTTTCCCAAAAGCCGTATTGCCCCTCTACAGTCTGTAATGAATGCTGCCGCCAGACTGATTTTCCTCTCTAGTCGGTCCTCTCACACCTTACCCCTCTGACAGTCCTTACATTGGCTTCCTGTATCCTACAGGAGTCAATTCAAAGTGCTAACCCATACCTGTAAAGCACTGAATAATTCTAGCCCCTCTTATATCTCTTCACAAATCCATAGGTATGCCCCTTCTCGGCCCCTCCACTCTGCCCGTGACCTTCTCCTGTCTGCTGCTCACACCCATACAGCCAACTCGCGCGTGCAGGACTTCTCGCGGGCTGCTCCCTTCCTATGGAATAGCCTGCCTACCCCAATAAGGGTCTCCCCTAGTCTTCAATCATTTAAGAAGTGCCTTAAAACCCATCTCTTTAGGAAAGCATATGGCCTCCCAGAGTAACCTCTACCTTACAATACCTGTCGCTTGCTCTCTCCTAAAGGGCAGCACTCTACTCTCATATTATTGTAAAGCGCTAGGGAATCTGTTGGCGCTATATAAATGTCAATAATAATAATAATAAATTACAAAAACAACATGTTTAATCAAACAAAGACATTTCAAAGGTACACATTTACATAGAAAAACATAAAAATGCCCAAAAAGCATATGTAAGAATTTTTTATTGCAACAAAAAATTGCAGGATGCTGCCCCACCTGCCCTGATTGACAAGCCTCTACTGCTTTGTGTATTAATGAACAGTGCACACACAAATAAATACATACATACACACACACACAGATATATAATATGTGTGTATATATGTGTATGTATGTATTATTTTGTGTATGTGCACTGTTCATTGAGGAGAGTCTCTAGAAGCAGTTAGCGTAGGGCCCACTAATATTGGGACACTGTGACATAGGGGTAGGCTTAACACAATTTGGCTCCACTCCCTCCAGAATGTAAGACCATTTGAGCAGGGACCTTAAAGGACAACTATAGGCACCCAGGCCACTTCAGCTTATTTAAGTGGTCTGGGTGCCAGGTCAGACCACTTGGGTGCCAGGTCAGAGAAGCTGCTATGTTTATATTAGGGTTAATCCAGCCTCCAGTGGCTGTCTCTTGACAGCCGCTAGAGGCGCTTGCCTGCTTCTCATTGTGAAAATCACAGTGAGAAGACGCCAGCGTCCATAGGAAAGCATTGTGAATGCTTTCCTATGGACTGGCTGAATGCGCGTGCAGCTCCTGCCACGCATGCGCATTCAGCTGGAGAGGAGGAGGTTTAACTCCTTCCTCTCCCCAGAGCCCGGCGGGAGGGGGACCCTGAGGGTGGGGGCACACACTCTGTTCCTGTGTGTCAAACTCATTTTGTTGCAAATATTTTTCTGTTAGTTTACCTTGAATAGTGCTGCAGAATTTGTTGGCACTTTATAAATAATAATAATAATGATATATTATTTGTTTTTCATTAACACGATTTGAAAAGGAAAAACAATAAAGCATCATTATACAATTCTCTCAAATAAAAAGGGTCTATCAGTTGTTTTTATAGATATATTTATTGGTCCCATTTTTTTCCTCACCATTAAAGAAATGTAGGCATATCACTGTGAGAAATAGCATTTGAGAAGATGAATATATTTAAAAAATTATTAGGAGGGCAATATTAATGCCATACCACTGTTTCTGACTAAGTACTTTATATATGGAAAGCTACAAAAGCATTCCTTTAATATTTGGTTACTATATATTTTCATTACCATTTACATTTATAATGATCAACTATATATATATATATATATATATATATATATATATATATATATACAGAGTGCAGAATTATTAGGCAAGTTGTATTTTTGAGGATTAATTTTATTATTGAACAACAACCATGTTCTCAATGAACCCAAAAAACTCATTAATATCAAAGCTGAATATTTTTGGAAGTAGTTTTTAGTTTGTTTTTAGTTTTAGCTATGTTAGGGGATATCTGTGTGTGCAGGTGACTATTACTGTGCATAATTATTAGGCAACTTAACAAAAAACAAATATACCCATTTCAATTATTTATTATTACCAGTGAAACCAATATAACATCTCAACATTCACAAATATACATTTCTGACATTCAAAAACAAAACAAAAACAAATCAGTGACTAATATAGCCACCTTTCTTTGCAAGGACACTCAAAAGCCTGCCATCCATGGATTCTGTCAGTGTTTTGATCTGTTCACCATCAACATTGCGTGCAGCAGCAACCGCAGCCTCCCAGACACTGTTCAGAGAGGTGTACTGTTTTCCCTCCTTGTAAATCTCACATTTGATGATGGACCACAGGTTCTCAATGGGGTTCAGATCAGGTGAACAAGGAGGCCATGTCATTAGATTTTCTTCTTTTATACCCTTTCTTGCCAGCCACGCTGTGGAGTACTTGGACGCGTGTGGTGGAGCATTGTCCTGCATGAAAATCATGTTTTTCTTGAAGGATGCAGACTTCTTCCTGTACCACTGCTTGAAGAAGGTGTCTTCCAGGAACTGGCAGTAGGACTGGGAGTTGAGCTTGACTCCATCCTCAACCCGAAAAGGCCCCACAAGCTCATCTTTGATGATACCAGCCCAAACCAGTACTCCACCTCCACCTTGCTGGCGTCTGAGTCGGACTGGAGCTCTCTGCCCTTTACCAATCCAGCCACGGGCCCATCCATCTGGCCCATCAAGACTCACTCTCATTTCATCAGTCCATAAAACCTTAGAAAAATCAGTCTTGAGATATTTCTTGGCCCAGTCTTGACGTTTCAGCTTGTGTGTCTTGTTCAGTGGTGGTCGTCTTTCAGCCTTTCTTACCTTGGCCATGTCTCTGAGTATTGCACCTTGTGCTTTTGGGCACTCCAGTGATGTTGCAGCTCTGAAATATGGCCAAACTGGTGGCAAGTGGCATCGTGGCAGCTGCACGCTTGACTTTTCTCGGTTCATGGGCAGTTATTTTGCGCCTTGGTTTTTCCACACGCTTCTTGCGACCCTGTTGACTATTTTGAATGAAACGCTTGATTGTTCGATGATCACGCTTCAGAAGCTTTGCAATTTTAAGAGTGCTGCATCCCTCTGCAAGATATCTCACTATTTTTGACTTTTCTGAGCCTGTCAAGTCCTTCTTTTGACCCATTTTGCCAAAGGAAAGGAAGTTGCCTAATAATTATGCACACCTGATATAGGGTGTTGATGTCATTAGACCACACCCCTTCTCATTACAGAGATGCACATCACTTAATATGCTTAATTGGTAGTAGGCTTTCGAGCCTATACAGCTTGGAGTAAGACAACATGCATAAAGAGGATGATGTGGTCAAAATACTAATTTGCCTAATAATTTTGCACTCCCTGTATACACACACACACATAAAAATACCTTGGTAGAGAGCACTCGTAGGACTTGTCGTAGTAAAAAAGATGCTTTTATTCAACAATCAAAAAATCACAATATGTCAGTGTCAACGTTTCAGTCCATCCGGACTTTTATCAAGACCTTGATAAAAGTCCGGATGGACTGAAACGTTGATAAAAGTCCAGATGGACTGAAACGTTGACACTGACATATTCTGATTTTTGATTGCTGAATAAAAGCATCTTTTTTACTACGATAAGTCCTACGAGTGCTCTCTACCAAGGTATTTTTATATGATTAGCCAGAGGTTGCACCGAGGCATGGACAAGACTGGGAGCATTTGAGTGTGAGACACAAGAGATTGTGTGTATATATATATATAAGTAGATTGCTAATATGTATGTTGGTATATATGTATGTTTTTACAGTGTATGTGTTAGTCCTGATGAAAGTCTGTGGTTAACAGACTGAAACGTCGATCTGTTTTTTGGATACTGATTAAAAGTTAAGTTTTATATATTTTTTTGATTGAATAAGTCCTGGGAGTGCTATCTTGTTTTATTTTTCTGTGTTTTGCTGGACAAGCACCGGGCAAGTAGAGCTTTGAAAGTGGAGTGCAGGATTATTTTTCTTGTTATATATATATATATATATATATATATATATATATATATATATTAATCATAACACGTCATGCTAGTAATAATAATAAATATATATACAGAATTTAGCAGTTGTCATAGAAACATAGAACCATTCGGCCCATCTAGTCTGCCAATATTTTAAAATACTTTTAATTAGTCCCTGGCCTTATGTTAAGTCTAGGATAGCCTTATGCCTATCCCAAATTTAGTGTTTAGTTTAGACAAACCTGTTTATGACAGACTCTCCACTAAAATTGTATTTTCTAATCAAAGTGAATATAAAAGAAATAAAAACACAATATCAAGATGTTTGTAAAAAAATAGTTTGATATTTTTAATTATTAAAATCAAGTGAGATGTTAATTTCACAAAAATAAAAATAATTAAGAATTAACTAACTACAATAGTCAACTACATATTTGTTAAAAGGTTACACATAAACAATGGTTACAATTTGAAGTCGACAAAGTACTTGTTAACTTTATGTATTAAATAGTTACCTGAAACAAAATCTCAGAAGGATATCTGTCATACAAATTAATTTGATGAAATGTGTTTCCAAATATTCCACAGATTGTGTTTGTTGGATTTTTAAAAAATAAAGTATTTTGGGGGTTTTTCTGACAGATAAAATGTAATGCAATTTGCACATATGTTCTACCCCTGTGTGTATATAATTTATACTGATATAAAGTTAAAATTGTGGAAATTAGGTTTTTTTATTGTAAGATAAAAAAATTATCCAGCATAAAGATACAACAGGCTCACAATTGGGAGACAGGGATCAGAGTTTATGTAATGCTTTAGAAAATATGCATTGTCTCAGCAGCTAGAATATTATCAGCAACTGCTAAAAACTGTTAAAAAAAAACAAAGCTTCACATAATGGTTGCATATAATTTTGAGCAATATAAACAAAGCTTTGCATAATAGTCGCATATGATATCACAAAAACTTCTCATAATGGTCGCACCCCCTTTTTTAAGGAAAGGAATTAGGCATAAAATCTGCAACTATTATGCAGTGAAATGCGGTAAGTTGCTTTATATGATGTCAATGCTGCCCTCTACTTCCCTTTTTATGTGGAAATTATGTTGATATTTCACTGTCTACGCTGTTCTCTGCTTTCCATTAGTATGCAATACGTTGCAATATATTTCTGAAAGTATATGACCATTTATCTACCTTCTGCATATAGAAGCAGGTCTGTGCTCATTATTTAATGAATATAGAAATATAGAAAGTCTTCCCTCAGAGGGCCCTGCCAGCTACCAGCAGCATATAAAGCATGCAATAATACCCGCAGTGGGAGATCCACTAGGCCCCTCAAAGGCCAGAGGGTGAGAAACGCGCTGCAGATTCCCTAACTCTAGGACAAAGGGACACCCATTGTGCAGTACAATAATAGGTTAAAGGGCGCACGGCAGTCGGAGGGCTCACACCTACAATGTTTATGTACTTGTACGATAGCTCAGTTTCATATGTTATCGAATATTTCTTGTTTTTCTTTTCTTATAAAACACAAAACTAAAGTTGACAAAGTGTAACTCACAGTATCAGAGGGAGTTAAGGAAACTAACGCACCAGTTTTGAGGGTGATGGTGAAGAATCTTAGGCTACCACCCACTGCATGACTATATGATATGTAGGTTACTACACTCTTTATACACCGTGTATGTTGAGATTCGTTTCAGTTACGAAATGTATTCGATCTATGAATGTTATATCTGTCAACATAAATAAAAAAAAATAAAAAAAAAATATAGAAAAAACAAGTAGCAAGAGATGTGAGAAAGGACAGCAGCTCAATTAGCCTGTCCTTCGGTGGGTCCCCGCTCAGATCTAAAGCTGGTTTTAGTTAATCTAGTGCCATTACAGAGAGAACATATCTGGAGCATATCAGACTGGTCCCACCCGTTCGGGCAGTCCAGATCCAAAATGCCAGCAAGTTCCCGCTGCACGAGAGATACAGCAACCCGAGATGATCGTTTCAACCTTATAAGGTGTCATCAGTAAGGTATAGCTAATATCCCTCTAGGCACCGTGAGCAAGGGGTCCACGTCTGGATTGCCTTTTAAACTTAAGGAGAGAAAAAACAAGTAGCATGAGAGGTGAGAACGGACAACAGCTCAATTAGCCTGCCCTTATATATATATGATGCCAAAATACCAGAGTATTGCAGTATGCAATGATACCTTTTTTTATTGGACTAACCTAATATTTCAAAGACAAGCTTTCGAGAGTTTTCTTTTCTTCCTCAGGTCTGAAACAATAATGATCAATCAAGAACTTTAAAGTTCTTAAAGGGAATTTCAAAGACTCATGAACGAAACACGTTTGAGCTGAAAATTATCGCACATTTCAACACCCGAAATGAAGGATTTAACCCCTTAAGGACACAGCTTCAGAAGCTTGACTTACGCTTAATGACACAAGCAATTTTTGCATTTTCTTGCTGTTTGCGTTCAACTGCAATTTGCATCTCTCTCATTTATTGCACCGACACATATTATATACTGTTTTTTAAAGGACAGAAAGGGCTTTAATTTGATATAACATATATATATATATAATGCTTACTTATTATAAAAAAATACAGAAAAATGCAAAAAAAATGAAAAATATTGTTTTTTTTTACAGTTTTTGCAATAATAATGTGTGCATAATTAGTGCAGGTTAAGGAAAGTAATTAAAAATACATTTATTTATTTGTTCTGATTTACAGAATATATAATGTGTCTGGGATTTTAAGTTTTTTTTGGTAGTTACAGGTCACAAAGCACAAGGAGTAAAATAAACTTTTAATGTGGAGCGATTTTAGAATTTGGTATGTTTGTCTTGTAAGCTTAATAGCCATAAAAGAAAACAAAATTGCCACACAAAAGTATATATTTATATAAAGTAGACATCACGGGCTATTTACCTAAGGTTGTTTTGACACTTTCTACGTAGCCATTTCACCGCCAACCTCTGCTAAATATTGGAGTATAATTGTGTTCTTTTTGGTTTTTGGCACACAAACTTATAACAGAGAAATTCTCGTGTATATTTTGTAAAGTTGGTGTGTGCTATTCCTGTATAAAGTTTTATTTTGTGTTCAGTTACATCTGCTGAGTAAAATGACACCCCCATTGTATGTCTTTTGCACTATTTTGTGAAGTTACAGTGCCATACAGGATACCTGTCCTTTTCAGTATTCACAGTAGAATTTTGAGAGATGGATTTAATGAGCCTTAGCTTCCATTTGGAGTATTATAACAGTTTGACTGTTCAAAAAACCCCCACAAAGGCCTACCATTTGTAAAAGTAGACACTCCAGGGTATCTCATAAGGTGCATATTGTGCCTTAACATGCCCCCATTTTTTCACCAATATATGCCAAAGTATGTGGTAAAAAATAATTTTGTGCATTTTTTACATACGGATTGCATTTTTGCTGGGCGTTTTGTATATTTCATATGTGCCACTAAGTTCAAACCTCCCAAATTATGCTCAGCTAAGTCTTTTGAGTAAAAATACACCCCCAATGAATGTCTTTGGCACTATTTTGTGAAGCTACAGTGCCATATAGGAGACCAAGCCATATCCATTTTTACCAAACTTTGAATTTTGACGCTGGGCCTATGAGCAATTTCCAAGCATCTTCGCAGGTTTTAAATTCAAACTACCCCACAAAGGCCTACCATTTCTTAAAGTAGACACCCCAGGGTGTTTCAAAAGGTATAGTTTGAACCTTAGCGTGGGATCATTTTTCCGCTAGCTTGTACCAGATGTAGTGGTAATAAGCGTTTTTTCTGCCTTTTTGACATACAAAGTGAGTTTGCACAGTATATTTTGCAAACCTTATGTGTGCTACGACTGTATAATACTCCATATGATGCTCAGCTATGTCGGCTGAGTACAGCAATACCCCCGTATGTACCTTTGCCAGGTATGTGTGGACATCGGAGGGGCACATTTGGGACACAGCCATTCCAGTTTTTTTCAAACTTTGAATTTTTATGCTGTGCCTATGTCCCATTTTAGAGTATTTTACCAGGCTATATAATCCAAATTCCCCATAAAGCCATACCATTTCTTAAAGAAGACATCCCAGGGTATTTCAAAAGGCATATTTTGAACCTTAGCGTGGGATCATTTTTCCGCTAGCTTGTACCAAGTGTAGTGGTAATAAGCATTTTTTCTGCCTTTTTGACATACAAAGTGAGTTTGCGCAGCATATTTTGCAAACCTTATGTGTGCTATGACTGTATAATACTTCATATGTTGCTCAGCTATGTCGGCTGAGTACAGCAATACCCCCGTATGTACCTTTGCCAGGTATATGTGGATGTTGAAGGGGCGCATTTGAGACGCAGCCATTCAGTTTTTTTCTAACTTTGAAGTTTTACGCTGTGTCCATGTTCCAATTTGGAGTAGTTTAGACGGTTGGTTATTGAAACTTCCCCACAAACACATACTATTTATTAAAGAATACACCCTGGGGTAATTCAAAAGGCATATTTTGAACCTTGGCGTGGGATAATTTTTTCTCTAGTTTGTTCCAGGTGTAGTGGTAATGAGTGTTTTTAAAATGTATTTTTTTACTTTTTATAACTTTTTTACTTTTAAAAACTAGTTTTTAAACTTTTGTTTTGCTTATAAATTTTACATTTTTCTAAGCTTTTTTTTTACCGTTAACCCCTAACTAGCAGTACGCAGCACTAACAGTAAATTCCCCATTTTCCCATAACTCCCACCCACCCCAGCTAGCAAAATATATAGTTATAAAATATTTAAATTAATTAATTTAAATAAATTGAACCCCTGAGGGTTAAAAAAATAAATAAAAGTTAATCCTCAGGGGTTAAAAAAAATTAGATCACAGTATAATACTGTGATCTCTATTTGATCGCTGTAGGCAGTGATCGACTGGCAGGGAAGGGGTTAATTTTTATTTGGACTAGGTAAAGTGTGTTTTTTTTGTTTTTTTTTACTTAAATGTTATTAAAACATTTTTTTAAGCTTAATTTTTAACTTTTTAAAGTTTCTTTTAAAACTTTTTTTTAACGTTAACCCCTAGTTAGCCTAACGCCAAATCCCCCAATTCCCCACTAACTTCCACCCACCCCAGCTATCTAAATATATAATTTAAAAATAATTTAATTAATTAATTTAATTAATTTAACCCCTGAGGGTTAAAAAAAAAAAGAATTAACCCTCAGGGGTTAAAAAAAAAAATCAGATCATAGTAAAATGTAATCCCTGCCAATTGATCACTGTAGTCAGTGATCAATTGGCAGGGAAGGGGTTAATTTTTTATTAAAATGGGTAAAGGGGGGGGGACTTTAAATTAACTTTATTTTTTTTAACAGCAGGGGGCAGGATCATCACTGATCCGGCTCCCTGCACTTCACACAGAACCCGGAAGTGCAGGGAGCCGGTAGGTGAGTATACAGAGCACATGTGCTCGCTCTGACTTGCAGCAGAGCGAGCACATGTGCTGGGCAGCCTGACCGGGTGCTCCCGGTATGCCTCTAATGCAGAGGCATACCGGGAGCACCATTAACCCCGCGATCGCCACAATAGCGGCGATCCGGGGTTAATTTTACCGCGTGACGGACGAGGTCCGTCACCCGTCGTTAAGGGTCTCCCCTCTGTGACGGACCTCGTCCGTCACCCGTCCTTAAGGGGTTAATGTAGGCTCTGGCTTTCTCACACACTACCAAAACTTTTTATAAACACACATCTTAATGTCTTATATAGTTCTTTTTCAATACTCTTGCTTCACCTTTATTGGATCAATTTATATACATACATATATGCAGCTATATACTTCATTGCCCTGCTCTGCTGTTTTCTTGTTTTTTTTTGTTTTCTTTTCAACTGGCTTATTGACTCCCCCTGTTTATTTACTTTTTCTGGCTATTCTCAGCCAACCTGCACCTTTCATTTTCAGGCACATCTTCTGCTATTTATGACACTGCATCACCCCCTACCTCCCCTTCTCTAACATCAGTTGTTTTAAGAGTTAAACTCATTGATCATTATTGATCAGTATTGTTTCAGACTTAAGAAAGAGAGGAAAACTCTCAAAAGATTGTCTTTGAATTATTATGTTAGTCCAATATAAAAGGTATCATTGCATACTCCAATATTCTGGTATTTTGGCATCTTGTCTACTGGACTAATATGGCTAATCCAATCTACACTCTCTCTATATATATACATATATAGAGTAGATTGGATTAGCCGTATTAGTCCAGTAGACAAGATGCCAAAATACCAGAGCATCGCACTATGCAATGATACCTTTTTTATTGGACTGACATAATATTTCAATATATTTCAATATATAGATTTATAAATAAATCTATATAGATTTATTTTTTAATAGTTGAACAATATCAGACTGCTATTTCTTCATTGTTCATTTTCTGTAACATTTTTTAAATGTTATACGTCAACATTCTATCTATTTACTATAAACATTTAAACCCGTTTGTTCAAGATTTAAAGGATTACCTTATTTGTTATATTTTTTCCTATAAATGTTGTCTATATTTTATCTTGTGTAAATGATGTTTGACTTTTGGTATCATATTGCAAAAAGGAGCAGCTTGCATATATATGTTTATGAGAATCAGATACATCTTTTTCCATTATGTATTTGCTTTCTTTTATTTTCAAATGTTTTATTGCTTTTTTCTGGTTTTGCTCATATCTTAGTACAATGTGTTGCAGTCATTTTTATTCACACGTCAACCATGTCACTATAGAATGACATCTGAACTATGATAGCCAAAACATATGAACATTAGACCTGCTTGACTTAAAGCTGAAGAACAAGAATTTGGAAAAGATAAAGATGAGATGATCTAGGACAGAAAAGTAATTGCATCAACAAAATAACTATGTGCCCTGAAATGAAAGAATAAATGTAATAAGACATTTGTGTTTGCATTATGTGAGGCAAATCAGAAAAATCACATAGCTGAAATGGGATAAAGAAAAAAAATCCCATCCAGCTGTAAGTTAAGTTGCTTTGTCACAATGTAGTCCGCATTTTTTGGTCCCTAGAGATAGCAAGAAGTAAATTAGGACATAGGGTATTGCTAGGAAAACTCTGTTGCCCTTTAATGCAATATAGTATATCAATTAAATTCTACACTCCTGATAGTACCCAGTGCATATTCCCACTAAGATGTGTTAGTTTGTCTGGGCATATGCTTCACTTTATTGTGTACTTGCCTGTACAAATTTTTCTCTGTACAATTTTTTTGTCCGTACAGTTTTTTACGATTTAGACTTGTGCATTCAGTTTCGGGCAAATTAAAATTCAGCTAAATTTGGTCTGATTGGCTGCACGGCCTAATTCTATAACTAAGAGCCAAGCAAACGTCAAGGCGGTGCCTGAATGTGTTCAGATGCTTTGGAAGAACGGGTTTAGCTTGTGCCACTTACACCAAGTTGGTTTTAAATTTGTAAAGCAGCTTTTAAGCTGGGCAGACCTTTTTTGATAGATGTTTGTAGAAATAAATGCCAGTTTTTGGGAGTGTTGTACAGTATCAAAGAAAAAAGTTCCACTTGCCTAGCAATGCCAGTGCCACCCACACCGACTTTGAGTGTGAGATAGCTAGCCGGGGGCATTGATTCTGGTGAGTCTGATCAGGTTAACACTATGCCTAGTCCCTGCCATTGGCACAATGCCATTTGCACATAATAATAGCTGAATATAATAGCTGAATTGATCCTAATGTGAAACTGGTGGTTACTGGTTACTGCTGTGCCTAGCCACTGACACCAAGATTGTTTCACTAGTGTTGATTTTGGCAGGTCTCTTTTTTATTAACCCCTTAAGGACGCAGCTTCAGAAGCTGGACATACCCTTAAGGACTCAAGCTATTTTTGCATTTTTTGCTGTTTGTGTTCAACATCAATTTGCATCGCTCTCATTTATTGAATCAACACATATTACATATAGTTTTTTAAAGGACAAGATGGGCTTTACTTTGATGTGACTTATACATATATAAAATCTAACTTATTATTTAAAAAAATGAAAAAATGAAAAAAAATGAAAACAAAATATATTTTTTTCACAGTTTTGGCAATAATAGTGTGTGCATAATATGTCCAGCTTAGGAAAAGTAATTCAAAATAAATTCATTTAAGTGTCTTGTTTTTCAAAGTGCATAATATGTAAAGGATTTCAGCTTATTTTAAAGGTTACAGGTCACAAAATACAAGGAGTAATCTAAAATGTAAATGTGAAAAAAATTTATAAGTTCATATGTTTGACTTGTAAGTTTAACAGCGTCACAAAAAACAAAATTGCTACACAAAAGTAAATATTTATATAAAGAAGACATCACAAGCTATTTATTTAAGGGTATTTTGACACTTTTTACATTTTCCCACCAATCTCTGCTACATATTGTAGTAAAATTGTGTTTTTTCTGTTTTTTGAAATACACATATAACAAGGTTTTTTCAATGTGTATTTTGTAAAGCTGCTGTGTGCTATTCCTGGTCAAAATCCCATTTTGTGTTCAGCTACATCTGCTGGGTACAACAATACCCCCATTGTATGCATTTGCCACTATTTTGGAAAGCTACAATGACATAAGAGGCCAGACTATTTCAGTTTCTACAGTTAGAAAATTAAAAGATGGATTTAATGGACCTTTGTCTTATTTTGGGGCATTATATAAGTCAACCCGAATATAAGTCAAGACCCCTAATTTTACCCCAAAAAACTGGGAAAACTTATTGACTCCAGTATAAGACTAGGGTGGGAAATGCAGCAGCTACTGGTAAATTTCTAAATAAAATTAGATCCCCCAAAAATTACATTAATTGAATATTTATTTTGTGTATATAATGAATGCAGTCTGTGTGTATATAATGCAGTGTGTGTGTGTATGAATGCAGTGTGTGTGTGTATGAATGAATGCAGTGTGTGTGTATGTATGAATGCAGTGTGTGTGTGTGTGTGTGTGTATGAATGCAGTGTGTGTGTATGTATGAATGCAGTATGTGTGTGTATGAATGATGCAGAGTGTGTAACCTTGGTGTGGGGTGGGCATTTTTATATTTTTTTAAATTATTATTATTTTAATATTAATTTTTTTTAAAATATTATTTTTATTTTATTTAAATATTATTTTTATTTTATTTTAATATTATTAATATTTTTATTATATTATTTACATTTTTATATATTTATTTTTGTCCCCCCTACCTGCTTGTTAGCTGGCCAGGGAGGGGGGATCTCATTCCCTGGTGGTCCAGTGGCATTGGCTGTGTAGGAGGGGGGCTGGCAGAGAGCTGTTACTTACCTTTCCTGCAGCTCCTGTCAGTTCCCTTCTCTCTCCTCTGGTCCGGTCAGCTCCCTTCTCCTCCAGTGTAAGTCTCACGGTGTGACTGCCGCGCGGCTCTTGCGGATAGTGCCGCAGACCACAGTCTCAAAACAATATAGCATTTTTTGGAGGGGTATGCTATTGTAATAATTATCAAGGTAGAGGTGGTACCCCTTGTTAGATCCCTATTTTTCCAACTACAGCAGGGCAACCTGGGGGATCCCGGTGGCTATCTTTACCTTCATATACTCTGAAGGTATAAACATACCCATTGCTACTTTCACATAACTTGTATAGCTTGATGCCATACCAGGATCTTTTGGCTGGAATGTATTGCTTGAACCCCAGTCTACCCTTGTATTTCATTAGGGACTCGTCGATACATATATTCATTTGGGGAGTATAAATTATAAATACTGCGGATGATCTTTGGGGTGGCACTTCAAATTATCATTGAAGTGCAGAAAACGCAGTACTGATTAGTATCTGGGTCTACTCATGGTCTGAGAGAAAATGGGAGTATTGCATACTGGGTTTTTGGACCAGTACATTCGGATGCTGGGCTTTTTTATAATTCCCATTAGCATGGTTAGTGCCCAGAACTGTTTTAACTCTGGCACACTGGTGGGGTACCAGCTCCCTTTTGTGGCAAAGTGACTTGCTGCATTTTGTGCCAGATACTGTGCTGCATAAATATTTGTGTGTGTAACTATCTGCCCTAAAAAATCATGCCCAAGGAACAGCTCCATAAAATCCTGGGAGTTATAGCTGGTCACGTCTCCCTGAATACCAGGAGTCGCAGTGAACAGATGGATGTCGGGGACAAAATTGTTAGGGGGCACCCAGATATCAGCACCAGGAGCAGTGCTAGGGGTATCGTCACTTACTTCATCTGTGTCTAGCACATAGTCTCCCTCTGCACTCTCTGAGGCAGTGACGGAACAGTTTCAAACGATCTGTCTCTCTCCACTTCTAATCACACACAGAGGTGGAGGGAGGATGATCAGAAGTCCCAGCTGCACTGTGATCGCTGTGACTGGCTGTCACAGCGATCACATGTGCTGGGACAGCGCTATTGGCTGTTGCTGGGCTTTCTTAAACGCCGAGGCACCCAGCAACAGCGTTAACCCCACGATCGCCGCGATTGCAGAGATCTGGCGTTAACTTTTGTAACTGACGGAAATTTTCCATCAAGCGTACTTCAGGGTAAGTCTGCATTGATGGAATATTTCCGTCGAGCGTCGTTAAGGGGTTAAAGAGACATTGTAGTCAATAGAACAATTATAGCTTACTGTAGTGGTTCTGGTGTATACAGCCTGTCCATGCAGATTTTTTAATGTAAAAGCTACTTTTTCAGAGAAAATGCAGTGTTGACATTGGTGCCTAGTAACACCCCTAGAGGCAGCCACTCAGAAAGCCACTAGAGGTGCATCCTAGTCCAGTGCTGCACAGTGGTCTAGGAAACTCTCTGCATATAAATGCTGAATGTTCCCTATAGAGATGCATTGATTCAATGCATCTCTATGAGGAGATGCTAATTGGTGCAGCACAGCATTTTGCCGCACATTCACAATAGCCTCCAGATGCTTTCCTAAGGGAAAGCATTGAAATAGCTGAGATCATATAGTTTGATGAACACATTTGTATTCCTGACACAATAGTATTCTTTTAACTTTTTGTAGAAATAAAATCCCCTTTTTAAGAGTTATTTGTCCAGTCCAATGTGTGTTGGGCAAGTATGTGAACACTACACAGTTCACTGTGCCATGCTGTACTCCATTCAGTGTAGTTTTTCTTAAGGTTAAAGACAATATTGATGTAACAGTATTAATAAATCCACCAAGCAACCAATTATTCAACACAAACATCTCTTTTGGCTTAACCCCTTAAGGACAGAGCCAATTGTACAAGTTGTGATCAAAACAAAATGTAAACAAAATCCTAGAATTTGCGCTATATGTGGTTCAATCATATTTCACCTCTTTCATATTAAGTGCACCCACACGTATTATATATAATTTTGTTCAGGAGAAACATGGCTTTCATTTCATATTTCAAATATGTCAAGATGAAATAAAATTTTATATGAATAAAATCTAAAAAAAAAAAATGAGAAATTAAGAAATGTTATTTTTCAAGTTCTGCATGACATTTTAACTGTGAATGTCATGATAATGTTGGCTTTTACTGAAATAAAATACACATATTTGTATTCAGAAATGTCTCATGAGTACAACAGTACCCCCCACTATGTTTGCGCATTGAAATTTGCCAGATTGGTTTGCTGGGCCCATGTTGCCTTTGAGACCGTATTGTAGCCCCAGCATGAAAAACCCCATCATGGCATACCATTTGTAAAAGTAGGCAACCCACTTTATTCAAAATGGGGTATAATACATTTTACGGATCTAAAACACTCATATTTGTGTAGAGTAATGTCTCTGGAGTACAACAGTACCCCTCAAGTTCAGGTTTTATGATGATTTAGAAAGTTACAGGGTCAAACATAAGATTTGCCAATTTCTGTTTTTGCAAATTGCTATTTGCCAGATTGGATATGTTGCCTTTGAGACGGTATGGCAGCCCAGAAATGAAAATGAACCCCACCATGACATACCATTTGAAAAAGTAGACAACCCAGGGTATTTAAATGGGGTGTGTCCAGTCTTTTGTAGTAACCATTTGCCAAAGTTAGCATTTATATTTATTTTTTGCATTTTGTTACACAAAAACTGCACTTTTACTGGTGATACCATTGTAATGATAAGTTTTATTGTTTTAAAGCACTCTTATTTGTGTTCAGCAAAGTCTCCCGAGTAGAACAATACCCCCCATGTACAGGTTTTAGGGTGTTTTGGAAAGTTACAGGGTTAAATACAGGGCTTGCCAATTAAATTCTCTGCATTGGTTGTCATTAATAAAATTAAATAAATATTTTAGATCAATAATGAAATATATATGTATAATTTAAAAAACTGCTAAAAATTTGTATCTTGTAATACCTTTTTTATTGGACTAACAGAATTTTTTAATGACAAGCTTTTTCGGAAGATCCTCCCTTTCTCAAGTCTAAAGCATTTCTGAGAAAGACGACACATAGAATTCAAAGTTGAGTTATGATACAGGGGTTTTAAAAACCCCTTTCAGTACTTTGATTTTTAGGTCCTTGATTGAGTGGCCAGGCTGGGTAAAATGGTGTCCCACAGGATTACAGTAGGATTCTCCTTTGTGGTGTTTACTGGAGTATCTGTGCATCTTCATTCTGCCGTTTAATTGCTGGGTGGTTTCCCCAATGTAGCATACTACGTGGCATTTGGTGCATTGAATCATGTATACCATCTTACTGGATGTGCAGGACTACGATCCTTTAATGCTGTAGATTTTATTGTTGTGTGTGGCTGTGTTGTTTGTGCTGGCACAGTTTTCAGCAAAGTTTTTAGCATTGACTGGTCCATTTTCTTTATTCTTCCCATCAGTGGGCAGCTTCCTGTTGATTAATTTTTGTTAGAGGTTTGGTGGTTGTCTATAGGCCAAAATGGGTGTTTCAGAGAAAATGTTTTTCATAGTCTTATCTTCTGTTAACATTGTTGTAGGTCTTTAATGATTTTCTGTATTTCCTCAAGAGCTGGGTTGTAGGTGACCACAAGTGGTACTCGTGTAGATATTTTTTTCTCTCGGCACGTAGATGGCGCGTAGATGGAGTTTTTACTGCAGAGTTGATTTGTTTGGTAATAGTCTTTGGATGGAAGCCTTTCTGTCTCACAGATTGGGAGAGTATTCTGTAAACCAAGGTGTGGATTGTGCCATTGTTACATGTCACAGTGGCGTCCAGAAAATTCACAGATCTAGTAGAATATTCCATTTTTAGTTTGATTGATGGATGGAAGGAGTTAAAAGAGTCATGGAATTGTATCAGTTTTTCTCTGCTCTCAGTCCAAATTTTGAAGATATCATCGATATAGCCATAATGTTTGTATGGTTTGGTGTGCTGTATTTCTAGGAATCTCTGTTCTAGATCTGCCATAAACAGATTAGCATATTGGGGTGTCATCTTAGTACCCATAGCAGTGCACATGATTTGTAAGTAAACCTTGTTGTTAAAACTGAAATAATTATGTGTGAGTATGAATAGTGCCAGTTCTGTGATAATTCGGGGACTGTATTTTTGATTGTCGGCATAAGAGAGGAAATGGAAAAAAGCATCTAGCATGTAAGCTCATTGAGCAGGGTCCTCAACCCCTCTGTTCCTGTGTGTCCAACTTGTCTGGTTACAGCTACAACGTATTTAACATTGAAAGGCACATTCAGAATACTTTGGTTTTCAAGTACGTCCTGGGGATATTACCTTAGCCCCACAACCATGGGTTGTTACTATTACCCAATTTAATGGTACTCTTTTTATCTACCTCAGAAGGATGAAGGGCTGAGTCAACTGTGCCAGGATTTGAATCTGGGAACCAAGGGTTGAAACCAAGGGTTTAAAAAAAAATGGTGAGATGTGTCATCTTGCTCAGAAATGCTTTAGACTTGTAAAAGGGAGGTTCTCCCAAAAGCCTCTCTACAAGGACGATCAAAAACTTTGAAAAAGGTCCTTCGGAGGGTGCTGAGGCCAAATGGTAGCGCTAGGAACTGGAAGTGATCCTCCTTTATAGCAAACCTAAGGAAACATTGGTGATCTCTGGCTATTGGATGTGGTAATAAGCATCCCTCAGGTCGATAGAAACGAGAAAATCACTCTTCCGGATGGCTGGTGAGATGGATTTGAGTGATTCTAACATGAAGTATCTGACCTCTAGGTGTCTGTTGACCCTTCTGAGGTCTAAGATCAGCCTCCATTTCTCTTTGTTCTTTCTAACTATAAAGAGTGGAGAATACTGACCCCGGAACCGTTCTTCCTTTGGAACTGGTATGATGACCTTTTGGCTTGTGAGATTCTTGATGTACTCTTATAATGCCTTGGTCTTGTTTCTGTCTTTGGGGATACGAGTGACTATAAAGAAATTCCCTCTTGGTAGTCTTTGAAATTCCAGCCTGTAACCCATCTGGGTTATGGACACTACCTAGGTATCTCAGATGTTCTGAGTTCAAACCTCTTTGAATAGGGAAAGTTGAGCTCCTACCTCCAGCAGATAGACAGAAGTTCTTACCAGAGGGACAAAAAGGACTGGTTCCTGGCACGAATGGAGTGAGGAAAAAAAGACTGACCACCATGCCATGAGTTGCCCCTGTTGTACTCCTTCCCAGGATTGTAACTTCGACTATCTCTAAAATAGTGATCTCTGGAAGATCGTTTATCTGCCCATGAAGAGGCTGGTTTCTTGTTCTGGGATAAAAATACCTGTCAGCCCTCTGCTGCATTCTTTATGGATTCCTCTAGGGCTTTCCCAAAAAGCAGTTCACCATCAAAGGGGGTGGAGCATAGATTTGCCTTTGAAGAGGCGTCAGCTCCCCAATATCGCAGCCATAAAGCTCTCATTGCTGCCACTGACAGAACCATAGTACAGGAGAAAATTCTCTTAATATCCAGGGATGCCTTCACGAAGAATTCAGTTGATACGCGTAGATCCCAAATAGCATCACAAAGACTAGATCTCTCCATCCCTCTTTCAACATCTGAGTCTAGGTCTCTAATCCAGGTTTTCTTGGCACTGGATACAGCCATGAGAGCTACTGCGGGATGACATCCTGCTCCAGCTGCAGTGTAAATTGGATAGGTTAGAATCCAGCTTCTTATCCATGAGTTCCCGTAAGGAGGCAGAGCTATCCAGAGGTAGTGTAGATCATCTGGCCACCCTAGAAATAGAGGCATCTACCTTTGAAGGAGTCATCCATTTTTTGAAAATGGCTCCCTCCAATGGGTTAAGTCTTGACACTCTACTTAGTATAGGAACCCTCTTTTCTGGCTGTTCCTATTCTGCGGTGATCAAATCCTTGATAGACCTATGAAGGGGAAAGGAAAGCTTCTGTCTGTTAAGATCTAGGAGTGCTAATCTGTGCTGTCCACCTTAGGTAGACCTTCTGGTATCTCCAAAGTCTTCCTTACCATAAGGATGAGCTTGTCCATAGTTTTGGAATCAAGCGATTCAGATAGCATCTACTTCGTTCTCACTGGAGGCAATTTGATCCACGATCTGAAATTCTTCAGCTTGTTCCAGGTTTAAATCTGAGTCTGAAGACCCCGAGGATAGCTGTCTCGGGCTAGGTCTCTTCTCAGACCTCTTTCTGCCTTCCATGGCCTCTGAAATGCATTGGGCATTTTCTTTCCAGGATATCTGGCTATTGGACAGGTGTGGGTGAGGTAGCAGCGGCCAACTTCTGGATACAGAGTAGGCACAGCTGTTTACCTTCAACCGCTTTCCCCTCACACCCTGAACATGGATTAGCTTTCTCTTTCCTCTTCCTTGGGGGAGATATGGTCTGTCCATCATTACTAAAAGTAAGTAGAGGACAGATTTAGAGTAGATATTTAAAAAGCATATTTATATCAAATATGAGAACCCCCTACGCACCTAGATGCTGAAAGGGGAAATGGGTTCTTGGAGGGGAAGTCATAATGGCTACTAAAAAAACTAAAATAACGTCATAATATGGATATCCCCTAGTCATTACTATAAAGCACATAACCACAGAAGTAGGAAGGAAAATCATACCTGAGGCAATAGAAAACAAAGATACAGGCGCTTTAGAGATCCAGTACAGGCTCAAACATCCAGACCTAGCTTCAAAGTACTCAAGGTCTGTCAGAGGCCTATATATAAGCAAAGCAAAATAACTGACCTCATTTTCGGCCATACCGGCTTTTTCTCTTCTCAGACCTCTTTCTGCCCTCCATGGCCTCTGAAATGCCTTGGGCAACTTCTTTCCTGATCCAAGCCAGGACATCTGGCGATTGTACAGGTGAGGCTATGGTAGCGGCGGCCAACTTCTGGATACACAGTAGGCACAGCTGTTTAGCTGTTTACCTTCAACCGCTTTCCCCTCACACCCTGAGCAAGGATTAGCTTTATTTCTTCTCTTCCTAAGGGGATATTTGGTATGTTCATCATTACTAAAAGTAGGTGGAGGACAGATTTAGAGAAGGTATTTAAAAAGCATATTTATATGAAATATGAGAACCCATACTCACCTAGATACTGAAAGGGGGAAATGGGTTCTTTGAGAGGAAGTCAGAATGGGCTACTAAAAAAACAAATAAGCATCATAATATGAATATCCCCTAGTCATTACTATAAAGCACGCAACTACAGAAGTAGGAAGGAAAATCATACATGTGGCAATAGAAAACAAAGATACAGGCTTTTGAGATCCAGTACAAGTTCAAACATCCAGATCTAGCTTCAAAGTACTCAAGGTCTGTCAGAGGCCTATATAAAAGCAAAGCAACATAACTGACCTCATTTTCGTCCATACTGGCCTTTTCTACAAAGATGGCCACTGTGACTTACCATACCCACAGCTTGTGATTTTAGCGCCAACTTTATAAATGCGCAAGCTGCGCATGGTCAGCGATACCACCGCTTGTTCCGATCCGTGTGAGCACCTAGGGAGCAGGGGAACTGAAGAGAAGCTAGCAGAGTTCAGGAACATGTCCTCAGGTCCCCAGGCAGCGTCCAGAATAACAAAGATGGCTTCCTCAGCATAGGTACTCAATATAAAGCAAACATAAACAAAGAAATAGCCCCCCCATATCCCCACTGTCACTCTCCTACAAACTGCCACACCCCACTGTCACTCTCCCTCATACTGCCCCCTCACACTGTCACCCTCCCCAAACACTGCCCCCCTACACTGTCACACTCCCCAAACATTGATCCCCAACACACTGCTCCCCACCGACATCCCCCACTCCCACCCCACACTGTCACCTTCCCCCACACTGTCACTGTTAACAACTCGACCAGGCCCCTTCTGATCTTCAGGGAGTGCTGGGAGGAAGTGATGTCACTGACAGACCCAGTCGCACCGGACACAGACAAAAGCGGGCAGACGGGGAGAGGAGCAAGCCCCCAACTCCCAACAGCCACCCTCCTGCACCCAAAGGTTAGAAAACAGAGGGTTCGCTAAAATCTGTATGTATGTATCTGTGTGTCATTGTTTGTATCTGTGCATTTGCACGGTGGCAGTGTTTGTATCTGAGTGTATGCACATCTGTTTGTGTGTCAGTGTTTGTATCTGTGTATCTAAATATGTGGCAATGTGTGTACATATGTATATGTGCCAGTGTTTGTACCTCTGTGTCTTTATGTGTGTCTGTATCTTACATATATTATATATGAGTCAATAGCATCCTGTAACAAATATAAGTGTGCTAATAGGCTTGTAAAATGGAAGTTAGATGTGCTAAACTATAAAATGAAAAGCTCATAGCCATGGAGAGCAAGACCAACCCCAAAATGTTATTTTAAGTACATTAGTGCCAAAAAGGTTAAGAGTGAAAATGCTGGTCCACTGGAATTTGAGAGGGATGTGTCAATCAAGGAGGACTAGAGCAAAGTAGAATTTTTTCAATATTTTCTTTTCTTCAGTATATAGTTACATAGTTACATAGCTGAAAAGAGACTTGCGTCCATCAAGTTCAGCCTTCCTCACATTTGTTTTTTGCTGTTGATCCAAAAAAAGGCAAACAATAAAAAAAACAGTTTCAAGCACTTCCAATTTTGCAACAAGCTAGGAAATTCCTTCTTGACCCCAGAATGTCAGTCAGATGTCTCATTGGATCAAGCTGCTATTACCCCACTAATTAGAAATGATATCCCTGTATGTTATGTTTTTGCAAGTATTTATCCAATTTCAGTTTAAACATCTGAATGGACTCTGATAAAACCACCTCTTCAGGCAGAGAATTCCATATCCTTATTACTCTTACTGTAAAAAAACCTTTTCTTTGCCTGAAATGAAATCTACTTTTTTCCAGCCTAAATGTGTGACCTCGTGTCCTATGTATAGCTGTTTATGAATAGATTTCCAGACAATGGTTTGTACTGGCCCCGAATATATTTGTATAATGTTATCATATCCCCTCTGAGGTGCCATTTTTCCAAACTAAAGAGATTTACATTTTTTAACCTTTCTTCGTAACTAAAATGCTCCATTCCTTTTATCAATTTTGTAGCTCGTCTCTGCACTTTTTCTAGTGCCATTACATCCCTCTTTAAAACAGGTGACCAAAATTGCACAGCATATTCAAGGTGTGGTCTTACCAGCGATTTATAAAGAGGCAAAATTATATTTTCATCCCGAGAATTTATGCCCCTATTTATAAATGACAAAACCTTACTGGCCTTAGCAACTGCAGATTGACATTGCATATTGCTGCCTAATTTGTTGTCTATAATAATTCCCAAATCCTTCTCATGTGGGGTTATCCCTAATTCACTACCATTTAGGGTGTAAGTTGCTTGTGCATTCTTAACCCCAAAGTGCATAACTTTGCATTTCTCTATGTTAAATTTCATCTGCCATTTTAGTGCCCAATCCCCCAATCTATCCAAATCCCTCTGCAGCAAAGCAATATCCTGCTCACATTTTAGTACTTTACAGAGTTTTGTGTCATCTGCAAACACCGAAACATGGCTTTCAATGCTCATTTCAAGATCATTTATAAATATGTTAAAAAGAAGCGGTCCTAAAACAGAACCCTGAGGGACACCACTTACCACTTTTGTCCAGCCTGAAAATTTACCATTAATGACAACTCGTTGTACTCTATCCTTAAGCCAATGTTCTACCCAAGAACAAGAAAAATCATCTAGACCAATTTCTTTTAGTTTGCAGACTAACCTTTTATGAGGAACCGTATCAAATGCCTTGGCAAAATCCAAGTAGATCACATCCACTGCAACACCCTGATCTATACTTCTACTTAGTAAGGAGGAATCTATGGCTGTATTTTTTTCAAATGCATGTTACAAAAACCTTACAGCAAATCCATGTTACAAAAGCCTTACAGCAAACAGGGGAAGTGCTTTAGTAAATAAATAATGCTAATGTAAAAAAAGCCCAAGGGGCAAATGGTAATCACCTACATGGACTTAGGAAGCTTAGTGAAGAAATACACATATCACTATTTTAAACCTTTCTCGATCACTTTCTTTCAGAAATCAGAGGATTGGAGAAAAGCTGATGTGGTGTCTATATTTAAAAAAAAAATAGATAAAAGCTCAAACCAGAATCTACAGAAATGTGGACTATCATTTAATACAGATATGTTTTAGTACCTATGAATGTAGCCTGTCCGTTTTGACTACCCATCTACATCCTTCTTTTATAACCGATGTTAAGTTGACTGTTAATATATTTATGAAAATCTGGGTTATGCCTTTATATATGATGCCTATGTAAACAATATTCGATCATATGCAAATGTTGTATCTTCTAATGTGTGGAAAATAAACAGAAATTAAACACGAGAAAAATAATAATGTAATATCCTAACTTCCTCATGACCACTTGACTATTTAAACACATGATCCTTTGCACTCACAGTGTGTCACACTGAGATAAAAGCTGTATTACTAGTGTGCATTTAAATTCGATTTATTGATATATTTGATCCCAGTTTCTCCCTTTATCCTCAATTTCCTTACTATTATTATTAAATGTATATAGCGCCAACAAATTCCATAGCACTTTACAATGGGTGACTAGTTTCTGACTGCTGGCTTCCATTCCATCTCCAAGCTTACTGATTAGATGTCGTGCTTTAGTAAATACAGGCATACCAACGCAAGCTTCTGATTACCAACTCCAGTACACATCCTACTGACTTGGTACTGAGCTTCTGGAAATCCTGGTATTAAAGTCTTTGGCTGGATAATGCATTTTGTGTGCTGTGTACTACCCCAGTTAGATTTATAGGTTTATGATTTGGACTTGACATAAATACTCCCTTCTGTTCTAATTCTCAACATATCAATAAAAAAAAACAACAAAAAAAAACAGATTCTCCGATCCATGACAAATTATTTTTGTAGGTCTACCTGACTGATTTCCACAATAGTAAGCACTATTGAATCTCAGTTTACCCAGCTTTTGCATCACAAAAACTTTGCTGCTTCTCATGCTACTTGCAATGTTACTGAACTAACTCATCACAATTGTTACATGTAGCAAAGATGTTAATTATCTAAGTAATTGTTTTTTGCTCTTAGGATACAAACAAAAGTCTGTTAATTTAAAAAAGAACACATATCATCCCTTTGACCTAACAGAAAACATGGATCAATAATGTTGTATACTTTCTGACAAGTTACAAAAATAAGAATCTTATGCCCAGAAGATTCTTCTTTTAACTCACATTCCACTTTTAATGCTGGTGTATGGTTTGATATTTAAAGGGCATCTGTAGGCACTGTAACTGCTTAACTCATTGAAGTGGCTATAGTATCTGAAGTCCACTAGTACAGCCCTTTCATTCAAACAGTTGTTGTTAAACAGTTTTTAAGATTTTAATGCTAAACAAGAGCCCTTGGGAATGACGTCATATGTAGTCTGTGCACTTGGTGCCTTAATTAGTTCTGAAGTTTATTTTAAGATCCTTTCTGTTGATTTCAACACCTGATATCCAAATATTTACTCATATGTATTGTGTGTTTTTATACCACCATTAAGGGTTAGAGAGATACTCTTATTCCCCATTCTCACAAGGCGCAGTCACCTTTATTTTCTATCCATACCCATAAAACACTTTTCAAGTGCATTGTTTTTTGCTTGTTTGTTTTTTTACAGATCTCAACATTAAATTCAATGAATTTCTGCGGATAAATCATTTGAAATGTTTTTCTAACAGATTGCATCATTTGATGAGCTTATTCAAAAACATTGAGTCCTTAGCTAGCAGCAGTCTATGCTGGCTTGATAGGTACAAGCTATTAGAGGAGATTGTGTAAAGAAAAACTGTCACATCTGGGATTTTTGCATAATCCATAGCTGACACATTAGCTATTAGTTATCCTTTTTTATTTATCTATTTTTATATTGCATGCCTGACTGTCCAAAAGCATACCAAAAGCATAGCATGTAAATGAATTCAACTTGCGCATGTTTAAACAACACTCTGGAAAGAATGCCTGAATGTTCACGTGTCACATACGTCATTGCTCTGCATTTACTAGGAGCATAACCGAGTGATGATGAAGACTGAACTTGGAAAAGCAGAAGAGGTAAGTGTGTTTTTCACTCTCCTCCACTGTCTACCCTAATAAACACTTCAACACAGTTTAGTGGGGTGAGTAATGAGGAACTGTCCATTTTAAAGGAAGTTCCCTTTAACAGTTGAAAAGTAATTCATTCAAATTAATTCAAACTATTTTATTAGTTTACTCATCAGAATCATCCAATATCTTTTTCCTACCGACTTATATGAAGGAATTTAAACCTCGGGGGAAATGTAGTGCAGATCTGTTTTACACTTTCTGGGTTAAGTTATTCTTTTCATGATACTGCTACTTTTCTTGAAAAAAAATATAAACATAAACAGATTATTCTATTTTGTGGGAGAAAATGCGATTATTTTTTACCACATTCTATGATATAATTCAGAGAAATTCTCAAGCTCCAAAACAAACAACTTAAAAATTAAGGTCCAGGATGGATTAGAATGTAGAGTAATCAAGCACATGCATCTAGGAGTCCAAATGTAAGGACAATTTTACTCTTCTACATCGTAGATAAAGAATATTAGACCCTAGCACAAATAAAGGCACAGACAAAATGGAAAATTGATACTTAGAGTAACAATACTTAGTAATCTAAAAACTTTACAAATATTGAACAAAAAGATCATAAGGCAGTATTGCAAATATATATCAGTTAAAGAAATCTTACAAGTGGCAACCCCCAAACTACCTGGACTCAAACGTGTAGCACATAACTGTCAAGTACTGGCTGCTTTATAAGTCCAATGATCTTGACACAAGCTCCAATCTGAGAAGGCACCAAATTATCTCAGCTCAGTTTGATTGGATAACTGGTAAATGTGTAGGACATGTATCCAATGACAGAACTTCTCCTTTAGCGCTCACAAGTCTCAGTGAAAGGCCATTATGCAAACTAAAATGTCATTCTGGTCCCAATACACCAACAGTTTAATTTGACAATAATATACTGTGTCACCTTACCATCTTAAATATAGATCTAGCAAAAAAAAAAAAAAATGTAAATTATGGATACCTCCCTGTTCAATAATATAAAAGGTGGTTGTTGTACAAAGTTAGCATTATTTCCCTTTCTTGGCATATATTATTTGGAATTATTGTATGTACATAAAAAACAACAACATACAAAACATTGTGTAAACTGTATGAATAATAAATGAGTGGTATGAGTCTTTGAGATAGTCACTCACAATCTTACTGTAAAAATGAAAATAGATGGCAAAACATGTTTCATAATTCTGTAGAGCAATTTAGCATTTTACTTTTGTTTTTATCTTTATTTATAGTCTTGGCAAGCAAGCCTGTCTTATATATAAGATATTTCTTTTTCGAAAGCTTACTGCCTCATGTTTCACCTTTGCTATTTTCATTGTATGGCAAACTGCCCAACCGTATTTGGGGAGAAAAAGAAAAAATAGTTTGAAATCAGGTTGGTCTAACAAGTGTTCTGCAACAATTCAGAGGCTATAACAGGTCCTTCACCTCTAAAGCAATGAAGAATCACAATCGCCAATCCCAATGTGGAAGCAGAAAAATTACCCAATTAGTTGTGGAAGTTTTCAAAAATTCACAAGCTTTTTTCCACCATTTGAAATGTGGCATAATGCCATCGGGTAAAAAAAAAATTGGTTATAGGATAAGGGATTGTGTTGCCTTAAAACTTTGCTCCAGAGCTCAGAAGATATAAAGAAGTACTTTAACTTCACAAAACGTGTTGTGCATCAGTTGCCCATTTTTGTTTCCTCCTAAAATTATGGCACAAATTGAAATGGAGGAATAATGGTTATAATTTGTTTTACATTTCTTTACATTTCTACAACTGATAGAGGTGCTTACCTTTCTCATATTGAAGCGTGCACAGGAAATGCCTTCATGAGATGAATTGGATAAGCATCCTCCTTTTGTCACATTGTCACTGGTGACAGTGATTGTTCATTACAAAGGACACAAAATAAACATGGAGAAAAGAGGAAGGAAAACACAGTTCTGAAAATATGATTAGACCTAGCCATTTTATCAGAGAGAACAGTAAATAATCACACGCTGCATCATTTACTTTGTGCTCCTATCTGTAAAATAAATCAGGTTACAATTAAAAAATAGAATGAGCTACATCTAAAGTAACTGAAGTAGATTTTTTTGAAAATGCTGTTACATTTGGTAAGGCTTTGATAGTAATATCTTAGTGATCCGGGGGCAATGGTTCTTTATAATTCAGATAAACTGCTTGAAGCAAAGCTTTAAAACCTTAAATTTAATGTACCGGATGCTCATTCAATCCAAGGCCTATAAAATGAGCACATGGTGATTACACATTTAGATTTAAGTACATAGTTTGTATTATAAGTATAATATCAAATACCTCTTAAAGATCTCTGTTAACCCTCTGCTATATGATGTATTTATAATTGTAAGACCAGATGTGTACGGGATATGTAACTATAATAAAAAATAAACATTCTTGCACAAATGATTCCAAGTGATACCAATTCTAGGTCTCATTGGAAGCCTACCCTTATTTTAAGAAAAGTTTCAAGGTTAGAGTCCATCATTGATAAACACAATATATTGTTGCATGTGTAGAGGCATTGCTGAGAGAAGGTTTTGACAGATCAATTTTTCCAGCTCAGAGCACAGGTGGGAAAGGAGAGAGTAGCTAGGGAGGGATTTTTAATTTTAAAAAAAATGCAATTTATTTTATGGACAGAAGTGGTATTGACCACACAGAGAGAGGGAGAAAAAGAGGTAGGGGAGAGCAATCTTCCTCCTGCATGTGCACTACCTGCAAGGGAGAATATTGTTAAATCTGTCTACCACGGGCACCAGCTTACAAATTCTGACAATTAAAAGATTGAAATCTCTATTTTGATCTTTCCTATAGGGTTCTAAAGTGTCATTAATTTGTAATAATCATGCAAGATTAAACTTAAAAATAAATATATCCAATGTCTACTAAATTAATTTACCAGGCAGGTATCACCATGCCCTGGACTGGGTCACCTTTACACTACAGCAGCCCCACACAAAAAAATGTATCCCAATATTGCCCTCTCTCAGTTGTTATTATTACACTTTTAAACTATTACACTTTTCTACCATATGTACTACCGTATGCCCTCTAAAATGCACCATACATTGTTCTGACTTAGACTGATCTGACATTCAATCAGACTTTTGCAAACTTTCCAAGCATAAACCGATACCCACATTCCAAGAGATGCACAAAAAATGGTTAATTACACATATTATTTACAGAAAAACCAACACAAACTCAGACTGAGAGATTTACTGAATTGTCCAATATTTGGGGGAGAAGAGTCTGATTTATTCTACTGCTTTTGTCCTTCTCTAACCAAACCTGTTCTGGAAAGATATTTGAACTTTCTTGAACTCTACCTAATCTCTAACAAAATATTTAACTCCAGAGATTGCAGTACTGGAAATATTTTGTTCCTCGTGTCAGATTGTAGGAATATTCCACAGCAAATGTATAAAAATAGTCCTGGCTATTTCTAGGGAAACTTTTACATAATTTAATTCTGCTCTGAAGTCCCAAGTAGAAGCTTAATAAAAGCTAAACTTTTATTGGATTGGTTTGAGTCCATGACACACAAAGATGACAAAGCAAAAATGATTTTTAAGACCTGGCAAATATATATCAACTCAATTGAGGTGGGCATGAGGAAAACACAAAAAAAAACCAAAAAAACAATTTGAACTGGAACTGGCCTCCCTGCAATGCCTATGGCGGATAGCAGAATTCCTATCTTGGTATGTGTCACGTAAACTTACCCCAGAGATGGTGGAAGAATTAAAGTGACCCCGGTCACTGGAGGAGCTAGCCCTAGCCTCAAAACAGTCCAAGGCTAACAAGGCACCGGGACCAGAGGGCTTCCCGGTCAACTACTTAAGCACCTTTCGGGACACCTTGCTTCCCACTTGTTGAAGGGATTCAACTCCGTCTTGACGAGGATCCGTTTCCTGGGTGACTCGCTTCATGTGGTGGTAACGGTCATTCCCAAGAAAGGCAAAGACCCTTTCCAGTTGCTCGAGCTACCAGCCAATATCACTCCTAAACGCTGACATCAAACTGTTCTCCAAAGCCATGGCGTTGTGTCTGTCCCATGTCCTACCCAGCCTGGTTCACCCAGATCAGGTGGGATTTATCCCTGGCAGGGAAGCAAGAGATAATACCATCAGGGCCCTTAACGTCATCCGTTGCACCCAGGCAACAGATAAAGAGCTTGTCCTTCTCTCCACAGATGCTGAAAAATCATTTGACTGGGTGGATTGATCTTACCTTGATGCCACATTCCAGCACATGAGATTTGGTCCCCATATTAGAGCCTGGGTGTCTTCCCTATATACGATCCCATCAGCCCATATAAGGATAAACAACACTCTTTCAGTGCTGTTCCCCATAAGAAATGGTACTAGGCAGGGGTGCCCCCTTTCCCTCTTCGTGTTTGCCCCCACTCTAGAGCCATTGCTGGAAATGGTCAGACAGGACGGGTGCTTCACTTGATTCACCATGGGACCCACTAAGCATTGGGTAGTGGTTTACGCTGATGCCATTTTTTTTTTCCTGGAACAACCACTGGTCTCCCTGTCCAACCTTCTGCACCTCTTCCGTGAATATGGCCAGCTCTCTAACCTTAAATTAAACATGGAAAAGTCAGAGGCGCTGACTGTCTCGATCCCTCCCTTACAAGAGTCTCACCTGCAAGCTCAGTTATGCTTTACCTGTGTGGTTCAGCCACATCAACGCCATAAATATGAATGTCCTCCCACATCTCTTATGCCTGTTTCAGACAGTCCCAGTATTGGTCCCCAGTGCATTCTTTCAATCGATAAGCGTGGCCATCTAGAGATTTGTGTGGAACTGAAGGGCTGCACGGATTAGTAAATCACAACTGGAGCTACCCAAAAACCTTGGAGGCACTGGTCTCCCATTGATTATCAGGTATTATCAGGCAGCTCACTTGATCTGGGTCACCAACTGGCATGCCCTACCAACCACAAAAGAGTGGTTTAAGAAGGCACAGGCCAGGGGCCAGATACCCTCAGAACTTTGGCACAGGGTTTGAATTTTGGCATTCTACACACTGTTAACCCTCTGATTGATGCCATGTTGAGAGTGTGGTGCTCCATCCGCTACCTGAGGCAACTACTGACATTTCCTGGCCCTCTGACCCCATTCACTCATAACCCTTGGCTGGGAGGAGGAATGAACCCGGCTGACCTACACAATTTCCATTTGACTGACTTGATATATATATGTGCCAATGGTGCAACAGTGAACACTTAAAATCGATGACGAACATGCTACAAAACGCAACCCCACGATGGGTATAGATCAGTAACATTACCATCGAAATCTACTACACTGCTACAGTGGGCAATAGACCTTATGTAATTTGAATCCAAGAAACCAAGAGCTAACTAAGAGCTGTTCGGATAGCACTGAGTGTGTTTATAAGTCTTTATACACTCCTGTTTTGGTGCTCCTTGTCTCTGCCTTATTTTTTAAAGTATCAATGTGAACACCTATACCAAGTAACCACTTTTGCTGTAAATCTGTCTTGTTCCATCATCCATCATAGATCCCAGACAAGGATTGGGTTGTCAGAGGCTGATTCAAGTGAGCTAGTTGGTAGCTCCATACTTGTGAGTGTATTTCTAATTATTCAAAAATACAAATTTGGCTATACATTATATAACATTATTTGGTCCTTTCTTGTGTGTTTTTTTTTTTAAATTCTTTATTTTTCTTGTGCATAGTTTAACAACGAGCGTGTAGAGCCACGACAGCTTCTACAAGCATTTCCATAACATTACAAAGCATGGCAGCTTAAACGGCACATTTTTTATATTACATGAAAATATCATACGATTAGACATCATGTTTGTAGTATAACTTGCAGTGGCGTCGATGGGGGGGGCAGAGGGGGCCATGCCCCCCCTACATCATGCTGTGCCCCCCTTGAGCCCCCCCAAATGCCGGCAACTTGCTGGCCATGGGCTTCCCTCAGACTGTAACAGCCGGGGAGGGAATGCAGGAGAGAGGTGCTGGGGGCTGTATGTGGCCGGAGGGAGCACTGATTGGCTCCCTGGCAAGGCTCCGCCCCCAAACAAAGCCCCGCCTCCCGCAGATAAGCCCCACCCCCACCGTAATGCAGCAGCCCATGCTGCTGCAGAAGATGGCTGCCTGACCCCCAGTGACAGGTAGGCTGGGGAGGGGGGTGTACACACACACATTGCCCCCCACACATACACACTGAACCCCCATACTGCCCCATAAACACACACTGCCCCCCATACACATACACTCTACACACATACACTATCCCCGTACACACACACTGTATGGACTCAGCAGTCTGTGTGTGTGTGTATGGACTCAGCAGTCTGTGTGTGTGTATGGACTCAACAGTCTGTGTGTATGGACTCAGCAGTCTGTGTGTATGGACTCAGCAGTCTGTGTGTGTGTGTGTGTGTGTGGACTCAACAGTCTGTGTGTATGGACTCAACAGTCTGTGTATGGACTCAACAGTCTGTGTATGGACTCAGCAGTCTGTGTGTATGGACTCAGCAGTCTGTGTGTATGGACTCAGCAGTCTGTGTGTGTGTGTATGGACTCAGCAGAGTGTGTGTTTGTGTAGACTCAGCAGTCTGTGTGTGTGTATGGACTCAGCAGAGTCTGTGTGTGTATGGACTCAGCAGAGTCTGTGTGTGTATGGACTCAGCAGAGTCTGTGTGTGTGTGTGTGTATGGACTCAGCTGTGTGTGTGTGTGTGTGTATGGACTCAGCAATCTGTGTGTGTGTGTGTATGGACTCAGCAATCTGTGTGTGTATGTGTATGGACTCAGCAGTCTGTGTGTGTGTATGGACTCAGCAGTCTATCAATAATTAAAATTCCTGTGAGTTGTTGTGTAGGAAGGGCCCCAGTGCATTGCTTTGCCCAGGGGCCCTTAACTCTGTTAAAATGGTACTGCTTGCGTGTGTCAGTGAGCTTCTATTTAGTGAGCATGTGTGTGTCAGTGAGCTTGTCTTTTTAGTGAGCTTGTGTGTGTGTCCCTGAACTTCTTTGTAGTGAGCCTTCTGTTTATACAAGTGAGTGTCTGTAGTAAGCTTGTGTGTGTCAGAGAGTTTTGTCTGTCAGTAAGCCTATTTGCGCATGTCAGTGAGCTTGTGTGCTTACTGTACTATATATATATATATATATATATATATATATATATATATGACTTGTGGGAATGGCATACGTTTTTTTTCCAGGGCTGCTTTGGATTCCCAGGGATTCCCAGTTTGGCTCTGCCAGCGAGTGCACTTTACCGCTGAATAATCTGTGTGAGCTGCCGCACACTTTAGCCCTGTTACACACGTCTGGGAGCTGCTGTTGACAGGTACTAGTAGTCTAGAGATTGGGGTTTATGCTCAGCTATCTGTATAATACAGATCTGTGTGTATAAAATATCCCGTGATAGTCAGTGCTTCCTGTATAGTGCTGCTCTCTGTCTTGGGATATTATACACAAACAGACCTGTATTATACAGAGAGCAGCACTATACAGGGAGCACTGAGTGTCCCAATTTATTATACACACAACCCTGTATTATACAGAGAGCACTGACTGTCCAGGGATATTATACCCAGACAGTAATTGATAGCTGTGCTGCAAAATGTCCTTGGAAATTTTTTTCCAAATGTTGGCAACTATGGCACTGTATCAAGGATAATGTGTTTGTTTTTTAATAATCCCTGGTGGAAAATAATGAATCCTCCACCAGGTATTATTAAAAAAACAAAACACATTGTGTCAGGGGCGTGGCTTAACTTGCGACAGGGGCGGGGTCAAACTGCGATGAGGGCGGGGTTAAATGTGCCCCCCTACTTTTGTCACTGGCCCTCCATGTGCCCCCCCAAAAAATGAATCCTAGAGACGCCACTGCCCACAAGGACCATCTTTGCAGCATGGCGAGCTGCGAGTACATGCTGATGTAATAGCAGAGTAGGCACCTGCTTTCCCCATATTGCAGGTGCCTACCCTGCTAACATTTACCTGGCTGGGGAGGAGAGGTGCCTGGCAGCCAGCGAGGGAGCTCAGTGTGCCTGCTCCTCACTGCTCCCTCGCGCCGTCTGACGTGAATATGACGTCCTATTGCGGCACCCGGCATCACTAAACCGCGCGAGGGAGCAGTGAGGAGCAGGAAGGCCCCCAGGGAGATGCCCCACATCGGCTCCTAAAGGTAAGAAGCAATAAATAAAAGTGTCTGTCAGTGTGTGTGTGTGTCTGTCTGTCAGTGTGTGTCTGTCTGTCAGTGTGTGTCTGTCTGTCAGTGTGTGTCTGTCTGTCAGTGTGTGTTTGTCTGTCAGTGTGTGTGTGTCTGTGTGTGTGTGTGTCTGTCAGTGAGTATGTGTGTGTCAATGTGTCTGTCTGTCAGTGTGTGTGTGTGTGTCTGTCAGTGTGTCTGTCAGTGTATCTGTCAGTCTGTGTATGTGTACGCTTTTGGAGAGCAGCGAATACAGAGAAAGTTATCATTACTATTATACTTTATTTATAAAGCAACATCACATTCCACAGAGATGTACATGGGTACCACTGAAACAAGTAAAAAGACAAAAGTATAATATGTCTAAGAGACAATACATAATTTGACAAACAAAAAGGTTTGGAGAAGGGACTAAGCTCTTCTCCAAACCTAGAAAAATTAGTCTGCACCTCAGGAGTGTAACTTTAAAGCTTGTCTTGAAGCAACTTAGACCATGTCCTTAGCTATGAGACTTCAGAATAGAATTCAGTAGATAGGCAAAACTCTGTTCCCTTTGTGTATATCTTACTTCCCCAACCCCTTTGTATGTCTCTTATTCTGCCCAGCCCCTTTGTGTTGCTCATTCTCCCCTCCAGCACATTTGTGTTGCTCATTCTCCCCCCCTAGCACCTTTGTGTTTGTCATTCTCCCCCACCCCCTCTCCCCCCAACCCCTTTGTGTGGCCTTTCCTCCAGCCCCATTTGTGTGGCTCTTTCTCCCTCTTAACCATTTTGTGTGTCTATTTCTCTCCCCCATTCCCCGTGTGTGTTTCTTTCCCTCCACCCCCCCCAGCCATACAGACATAGATTTACAGGCAAACATGCACAAAATACAAACAGTCACAAAGATATACAGACACACACAGTTATAAAAGGCACAAAATAAAACAAACACAGTAATACATACAT
>OW240915.1:225944271-226179916 GCA_933207985.1 Pelobates cultripes
GCAGTCTGTGTGTGTGTGTATGGACTCAGCAGTCTGTGTGTGTACGGACTCAGCAGAGTGTGTGTGTGTATGGACTCAGCAGTCTGTGTGTGTGTGTGTGTGTATGGACTCAGCAGTCTGTGTGTGTGTGTGTGTGTATGGACTCAGCAGAGTCTGTGTGTTTGTGTATGGACTCAGCAGAGTGTGTGTTTGTGTATGGACTCAGCAGTCTGTGTGTGTATGGACTATTTTTTTTTTTGACTTGTAGGAATGGCATACGTTTTTTTTCCAGGGCTGCTTTGGATTCCCAGGGATTCCCAGTTTGGCTCTGCCAGCGAGTGCACTTTACCGCTGAATAATCTGTGTGAGCTGCCGCACACTTTAGCCCTGTTACACGTGTCTGGGAGATGCTGTTGACAGGTACTAGTAGTCTAGAGATTGGGACATGGGGTATATGATACAGATCTGTGTGTATATAATATCCCGGGATAGTCAGTGCTTCCTGTATAGTGCTGCTCTCTGTCTTGGGATATTATACACAAACAGACCTGTATAATACAGAGAGCAGCACTATACAGGGAGCACTGAGTGTCCCAATTTATTATACACACAACCTTGTATTATACAGAGAGCACTGACTGTCCAGGGATATTATACCCAGACAGTAATTGATAGCTGTGCTGGAAAATGTCCTTGGAATTTTTTTTTCAAATGTTGGCAACTATGGCACTGTATCAAGGGTAATGTGTTTGTTTTTTTAATAATCCCTGGTGGAAAATCATGAATCCTCCACCAGGTATTATTAAAAAAACAAAACACATTGTGCCGGGGGCGGGGCTTAACATGTGACAGGGGTGGGGTCAAACTGCGACGAGGGCGGGGTTAAATGTGCCCCCCTACTTTTGTCACTGGCCCTCCAAAAAATGAATCCTAGAGACGCCACTGATAACTTGCTAGGCTAGACATGCATAGAACAGAACTAGTTGCTCTTTAGGTTATGCGTGTGTATCTTGGTTGTAGTGTGACATACAGGCATTAGGAGCACAGTGATTGAATTAACTAGATTTGCAGTTAGTAGAGGTAACAGTACTTTCTTTAATGCAGGCTGGTTGTTTGGGTGTATGCCAACATAGCGCATTAAAGATATTAAAGAGAAAACTAAGTGTTAGTAATGAACTTTGCAGTAACAGTTTAGAGTCAACGAGTTGAGTAGTAAGAAGCAACATCAGGGAGGTCAGAGACAAGTGCTTAGTAGTGGTAGGCGGTTTTGGTCCGCAGCGGGCAGACAGGCATAAGTAGGGGACACAGCCTAAATATATGTGCTATATTATGGTATCTTAACCCTCAGTGCGTGTGTGTAGAGGCTGGATAATGTTTGGGCAGTAAGTATGCACTGGAACCCCTTTTGGTAACATGAGTAAATTAAACACATAGCTGCTTCCCCTGAGGATCGCTTGGAAAAAATCATAGAGACAAAAAAAAAAACACAACAACGATATATATCGGAATATAAGAGGCAGGATAGAGTCTCTTGAGTGCAGCTGGTATGCCGTTTCCCATATCTCCTCAATAGGTTAGGGTATGGCCATCCAGTTCCTCAGGCCCCGCTTAACCTATGCCGTCCCGGATGTAAGCATAGACCCATGCCCAGGGGGGATGCTGCCGACTTCCCCAGCTTGTAAGGGCTTGGTAGGGTGGGCCTCTCTGTCCCCACGGGTTTTCCCCTGATACCTCAATGAGAGTCTGTGTCCCGGTGTGGTCCCGCCGTCGCTGTTGCTGTCTGGCAGGCATGGGCTGGATCAGAGCGGTGCTTGGTTCGTGGCTCGTGGGGCGCCCCCTCGGGTGCCGTCTGCTCGGTTGCAATATCCCTTTCCCGTGTGGTCGGTTACAGGGGGTTCTCGCTGCGGCAACTCGCACCTTCAGCCGGTGTCTGGGAGCTCCAGGGTGATGGGTGAGTGGGCTAGTGCGCCTCAGCATAGGTACTTTCGGGTACCAGGGGGTTGCCTTCTTGCTCCTGTTGCCGCCAGATGTATCTTTGGTCCCCTGCCTTGTGGTGATTTCCCGCCAGCTCCATTTTTCCATGCAGCCTAGTGGTAGGAGTTTCTGTGTGGTCTTCTGTTTGGGTAAGCTTGTGGGAGTGCGCGGCAGGGTGTCAGGCCCTTTCTCCGGGGTTGTTGAGGAAAGAAGAGCTTCCAGCTTTTCCCAGAAGGCTTGAAAGGCTTCGTCCAGCCGGTTCTCTGCCTCCGTCTGCTCGCCTCGAGTGCTGGTTGAGTACACTGTCTCCGCCATTTTGTGTATGCGGTACTACTGCTTGGTTCAGGTCCCGTGATTGCCATAGCGCTTTTGCCAGGTTGTGCCCCGGTCTCCTGAGGCTGGACCGGGATGCCCCCATTGGTCCTGAGGGGGAGGAACGTGGGCCTTGTTTTGGTCTGTCCGCCATGGTCAGCAGGGGAACGGCCATCTCCCTCGTGCCGATCATGCGAGTTGGCCATGCAGGAGGAGTGGGTGAGTTGCGCTGCACAGGTCGCTTGTGTGGCACCATCCTGTGCCTCTCCGTGTCACCTTCCGCCTGCTGGCCTTTTTGAGCCGATTGGGTCGCTTTTTTATGACTGAAAACCGATTAAATCGCGGTGTGAAGCAGGAGCTGCACAGATTAGTGTCTTCTCGCTTCAGCGGTTAGGCCCCACCCCCTTTCTTGTGTGTTTTACTGTAATTTCATTTACATCACAGAGTAAATTTGGAGAGAAAATCAGACTGTTGTTCAAAATCTTTTGCCATAACAAGGAACTGGTATAATCCTAAAGACTTTCTCAAAGTAACACATTGCTATTTGCATTTCTACTATGTGCGATTTGTCCTTTGATTTTATATTTGTTTTATGTTTAGCTAATATTTTTGTTATTTGCATTGTTATCCACTAAGAACAGCCTGTTTCTTTTGACTATAAGCACATTGTGTATAGGTACTCCTCTATGTCCCAACTAAACTAAATAGCATACCCTGAAGCAAAGCAAATTGGAACTTCTACAATCTGATCCTCGATGGGGATTGTACAACCCATCATGTTAAAATAAAGCAATTTACTGCTCTAAAAATTGTAAGTTCATCTCCATTTATTTTCATATGTACTTACATACAGAGTGCACTACATACTGTTTGTTTTTTTCCATATTTGCAAGTGGCTGTTGAAGAATCTGTGAACCAGTTATATCCATAGGTAGGGATAGTACTGTCTATTACCTGCAAATTTGAGATTTAGTAAAATCTCTATGCTTGTGAGTTCAATCCCTATTTTAAGCATTTTATGTTAACAATACTGGATGTTTTTTGTCTTTACACAGGGCTGGTGCTTCCATTAGGCCAGTTAGGCAGTGGTCTAGAGCGCTCTGTGAGAATGTAGTCTGAGAATGTGCTGGCATGTTGAGTCACAGAGACCCCTCCTCCACCTCTGTGTCTATTAGACACTGTGTGTGTCTATTAGACTGTTTGTGTGTCTACTGGCCAGTTTGTGTGTGCATTAAGCAGTGTATGTGTCTGCTGGTGTATGTGTGTATTACAGGTTTGTAATCATCATACATTTCAGTTTGTATCAGTAATGTGGAATTTATATCACCCGACACCTGAGGCATGCAGTTCCAGGCGGCGGACACGGAAGAATTTTTTAATCTTTTGGGGGGTGTTGGTGCCCAGCAGGGAGCGTTTCTCCAGCAGGCATACCGGGATGCTATAACTGGGCCACCCAACTGCTCCTGATAATGCTCAGGACTCATGGCCGCCGGGATTCAGCAGCACTTAAGTATAGAAAAATAATCCTGGCACTCCAAGATGTTCCAAAAAAGTGGGCAATTTTATTGGACCCATGTACCAAAGAACAACGTTTCGACCCCTTAGGGCCTTAATTTGGTCCCTTTGGTACTGGGGCTGATCCATTTTATTGCACCCAGGATTCTAGGACGAGGGTTTGAGTGCATTTCCATCACCTATACATGGGATTCATGGGCGCCACGTCATACTCGGCAGCAAACACGCTATAAAGGGCAGAATAAGCATGGAACAGGCTGCTGCTGGTAATCTGTGCTGTGTGTGAGTGTAAGAGAATGTATAGTTTGTGTGTATGGGTCAGGATGCTCCTTCTCTTCATTTGCAATGTAGCTTTACCTGGAATAAACAATTAATGAACTCATTAAACTAACTGTATGGGGGGGGGGGGGAGCAGGGAGCACCTCAGAATTCTGGGCCTACAGACACGTTACTGGTAAATTCAGCCTTGGTGTCAGCCAGTCAACAAGTGCTGCCTAGGATTTACTCTTGCAGAAATGCACTAATTTAACAGAAAGACAATGCAAAGCCTTGTGCATCCAGAAATGCATTTAAACACAGCTCATTGAAGTGGTCTGTGTGCAGTGACCCAGGACCCTTAAACCTGCAAAGGTAATTATTGCAGTTTTTCATAAACAGCAATAACTACCTTTGAGGGTTAACAACTTTTGGTTGCCTGACACTGGACCGCCTCATGCTATGCATGAAGACATCCAGTGTCACCCAAAACCTCATAGGAAAGCATTATGCAGCCATCGCCACTGATGGTGGGGGGGAAATGCGGAGGGGGAGGGGGGCTGGGGCCACAACGGAGGGAGACCTTTTTATGGCACTATAGATTCCCTTTAGTAATATACTCATGGTACACTCTTTCACAAAAGTTGGATACCAAAAAAAGACAATCCAGGGTGGAAGAACATTAGTAACAAATTGGGAATAATCTGCTTAATCTGGTTTGCTCATTTATTATCATTTAAGCTTTATTGCATTTCTTAAGACCTGTATTTGGACCTTGTCTTTGATTTTAACTTTTTTTAAACATTGTCTGTTCTGACTTTTCCTGACCTCTGGTCCATGTTAGAGTTTGCTAATGAGATTTGTGCCTGCTAATGCTGTGCTTTGGATCTGCCATAACTGCCTCCCACACATATTTGTTCTGTTCCAATTCTAGGTTTTTCCTAAGCAGAGTTGAAACTATAATGCATGACTCTGCACCTGGGCTTTAAATTTAAACTCTGTCCATTGACACACTAATCAATTCATCATGCTGAGTCAATTAATAGTACACCTGTTTGCAAGAAAGGATATCTGGAGAATCAGGTTAAGTTGTAAGCAGTCTAATGCAATTACCATAATATAATGCCATTAGGTGAAACTGGCAACTTTATAAAACAAAATACCTTTATTGTGACATTAACCACTTCATGAGAAAACATAATATAATGACTGTCCTGGTGCATGTACACGATCTGTCATGAAGGGGTTACCCTTTTAAGCATGCATAGAATACCATCTATTAGTAACACTGAAGTTAATGAGATTGCCATGCAAATTAGAAAGATCCTCTTTCCATTTATTGTATTAGTATAAATGAGAAATAAAAGTGCAACGGCATTAATATATTATGAAGGAAGGCTGCTCAAAAACATATGCAAATTGCTAAAAGAATGTTTCAGGCATGCTATTTGATTCATGATAACATTAATTTAATTATAAATCACAAGAGTCTTCTGCCCCTGAGTCTTAAGATCTTTAAATGAATTAAAGACTAGCCACTCTCCTTTGGTTTTATCACTTAATTTCCCTCGAAAATATCTTTGTTGTATTAATCAAACATGTTCTTTAATTTTTCAGTGTGTTTACACTACTTTTTAAAATGATTAGATAAATTCACTTTTCACTGCATTATACAAAGGACATTAATGGCACATTTAATTGTTTAAATGATTTTACTATTCATTCGGTGTCAGAATAAATAATTCACTAAATGTATTCAGAAAGGCAAAGCTTATTTTTTAATTGTGCAACCATACCTCATCTTTAGTTGGATGCAGTAATGTATATTGCAGAATTGAATTAAAAACAATTCTACCCTGCAGATTATATAAATTCACAATTTAACAGATAGGTGATTTAGATTACATTTGCTTTTAGAGTAAAATAAAATAAATAAAATGAAAAAAAAGAAAGAAAAAAAAAGGTCAGGACTCCTCCACAGACGGACAAAATAAATA
Organism: Pelobates cultripes; assembly: GCA_933207985.1. Lineage (NCBI taxonomy): Eukaryota > Metazoa > Chordata > Amphibia > Anura > Pelobatidae > Pelobates > Pelobates cultripes. The sequence goes on from OW240915.1 coordinate 225,950,304, forward strand.
ATTTATAAAACAAAACCTGCAAAGTGAAAAGCGGCATCATTCTGGTGTCCTTTGGAAACACACAGATGCGTATTGACACTATGCGTCATTCTTGCATCACTTTTGGAGATGACAGCTCCATGCATACTGACACCAAGCATCATTCTGGAATTGAGATTAATGTGGACCACTGTTATTGGCACTTTATTTGCACTGATGAATGCATAACTCTTCAACATCCCACCGGTCTTTGCAGATCAAACGCAGCAAGTTCAAAAGTTTTAGCATCATTATTGACGCAGGCCAATAGTAAAAGGCTACAGTGACCCTTCCTCTTTGCCCTTCTGTGGTCTCTGTTACCCATAAGTGTGTTTTGGCTTATGGTGTAAAATTAGTTTTTTACTCAGGTTTGTTATGTGACTATGCTAACCTCTGGAGTGCTATCTTAAACCATTCTTTTGATTTTCTGTAAGCCATGACCTCGGCCAGTCCCTGTTTTTTTCACTTGTTACCTACAGACTGTATTCTATACTTTCATATGTTAAGCCTGACCACCCTGTAGCGAAGCTGCAATAATAAAATCTAATATCTCCACTGGTGTTCTGTAAAGCAGGAAAGAAAGCAAAGTTCAGCAGAATAATCCCAATCCCCCAGTAACTGTCCGACACACAGTTCTGTGAGTCAACTGGTTTAATGGGAGCCACACACGGCCTTTTATGTGTGTCCCCATGCAAGGGGTTTCTTGTGACATATTCCAGGGGCATTTCCCCACTGGACCTGAGAGGAGACTGTTATACAATACACTCAATTATATTAACTCTCAGATCCAGGACATACATAACAAAAACACCCCAAAATACACACTTTACAAATAGGTACCCCCTCAAGTCCTATATCCCCGGATAGCCTGGATCTGAGCGCCCAACATATCCCGAAAGCACTCAGATCCCAAGAACGCAGCTGAAACACCACTGGGGTATAATTTAGACCGCACATGAGGCACCTGCCCAAAAGAGTTCCACAAATTCAGGCTGAGCGGTCGATCTCTTTCAGGAGTATGAAACATAATAAAACAACAACTATAACTGTTTATATGTGAGCTTGTTATGTGTCCCTCGTTCAGGAGTTAGATCACACCGAACGCCGCTCTTCTTCGATGAATGGAAGCAAACCTATGTGGAGGTGGAAGTCTCAATGGTATTCACGCCATCAAGTGTCGGATTATAGTTTCCCGTGAAACCCTTTGACATAATGTATCAACATTGTGGAACCCCCACAAATAATTTTTGCGCCGTAGTATAAACCTTTCAATTAGCAGAGCATAATGTTTTTCTTTTTTGGCAAATTAAGTTTTTTTGCTATATATACACTAATTTCTACAGATAGTAAACAGATTGTAGTACTTAGAAGCAAGTGTGCTTCTGTGTGTAGAGTTGGTGTTTGCATATAACCTTAACATTTTAATACAGGGATGTGTTTGTATGTAGTGTTGGCTTTTAAATGTGGATGTACATTTGTGTGTAGTATTGGTGTTTGAGTGTTTGTATATCATTTTGGAGTTAAAGTTCAAGGGTGTCTTTGTATGTTATGTTTGTGCTTGCAGGAGTGTGTGTTGTGTTGGTACTGGCACAGGATGTGGGAGGGTCTACGAGGGTCTGCTGCTGATTGGCTGGAATGTGTCTGCTGACTGTGAGGTACATGGTCAAAGTTTACTCAATGATGAGTCCGTGGCGAACCGTTCGGTGAACCGTTCGGGACATCACTAATTAGCATACACTAAACAATAAGATATAATAGGCATAACTGAAACATGGTGGGATGAGACACATGATTGGGCAGTTAACTTAAATGGGTACATGTTATTTAGGAAGGATGGGAAGAACAAGAAGGTGGTGGGGTATGTTTGTATGTCAACCATGATTTAAAGCCAAATCTTAAGCAAGTGGAATGTGATAAGGAAAATGTGGAAGCTTTATGGGTAAATATCTGCTTGGGGGAAAATAAGGGAAACCAACTATTGGTTGGGATATGTTATAAAGCACCTAATGTTAATATTGACGAGGAACAACAGCTGTTTGAGCAAATTGGGAAAGCTGCAAATCTGGGTAACACTTTAATTATTGGAGATTTTAATTACCCGGACATAAATTGGGACAGAGGGACTAATAGCTCAGCAAAGGGAATTAGGTTTTTAAACTTGTTAAATGACACCTTCATGTCACAACTTGTACAAGCACCAACTAGAATGGATGCTTGTCTGGGCCTGGTTTTAACAAACAACGTTGATCTTTTGACCAACATTCAAGTAGGTGAGCACTTGGGAAATAGTGATCACAATATAGTGTCCTTTGAAATAAACTCAAAAAACAAAAGCACATGGGGTATACTAAAACATATTTTAAAAAGGCCAATTTCAATAAGTTAAGGGAAGCTTTACAATATATTGACTGGCATAAACTGTTTAGTGAAAACACTGAGGATAAATGGATCATCTTCCAACAAACATTAGAAAGGTTCATTTCTCAGTATGCACCATTGGTAAATAAATATAAAAAACACATTAAAACCACTGTGGCTTAGTAGAGAAGTAACACAAGAGATTAAAAATAAGAAAATGGCATTTAAATAGGACAAATCAGATGCATCTTTTAAAAGATATAAGGAAGCAAATAATGTGTGCAAAAAGGCAATTAGACTTGCTAAACTTCAAAATGAAAAAATGATAGCTAAAGAGAGCAAAACCAACCCCAAAGCATTTTATAAGTACATAAATTGTAAAAAAAACAAAAATGAGTGTAGGTACACTAAAAACTGAAACGGGGTGTTAGTTAATGAAGACCAGGAAAAGGCAGGAATTTTAAATAACTATTTCTCCTCCGTATATATTAAGGAAGAACCCATGGCAATAGATGCGCAAATGATTGCTACTATAAACTTGCAGAATAATTGTAATTGGTTAACTCAAGACAAGGTGCTGCAGCAACTAAAGAAAGTTAATGTAAACAAAGCTCCAGGGCCTGACGGTATCCATCCACGTGTACTTAAGGAACTAAGTGTTGAAATAAGTGAACCTCTGTTTTTAATCTTTCAAGATTCTTTTCTTTCAGGAAGTGTTCCAGAGGATTGGAGGAAGGCAGATGTGGTTCCTATATTACAAAAGGGTTCAAAATCCTTGCCTGGAAATTATAGACCTGTGAGCTTAACTTCTGTGGCTGGTAAAATATTTGAAAGGTTATTAAGAGATAATATTCAAGAATTCCTTGAGAAGAACATGGTTATCAGCAAAAATCAGCATGCTTTTATGAAGCACAGGTCATGTCAAACTAACTTGATTGCGTTCTACGAAGAAGTAAGTATAGATTGGGGTGTTGCAGTGGATGTGATCTTTTGGATTTTACCAAGGCATTTGATACAGTTCCACACAATAGATTAGTGTTCAAACTCAAGGAAATCGGTCTAGATGAAAATGCTTGTTCTTGGGTAGAACATTGGCTTAAAAACAGAGTACAAAGAGTTGTCATTAATGGTAAATTTTCAAGCTGGACAGAGGTGGCAAGTGGTGTCCCTCAGGGGTCTGTTCTGGGACCCCTTCTATTTAACATGTTTATAAATGATCTTGAAGACAGCATTGAAAGTCATGTTTCAGTGTTTGCAGATGACACAAAACTTTGTAAAATAATACAATGTGAGCAAGATATTACTTTGCTGCAGAGGGATTTAGATAGACTAGGGGACTGGGCACTCAAATGGCAGATTAAATTTAATGTTGAAAAATGCAAAGTTATGCACTTCGGCGTAAAGAATACACAAGCAACGTATACCCTTAATGGAAGCGAATTAGGGATAACAACACACGAAAAGGACTTGAGAATTGTTATAGACAACAAACTATGCAACAATGTGCAATGTCAATCAGCAGGGGCCAAGGCCAGTAAGGTATTGTCATGCATGAAAAAGGGCATTCATTCTCGGGACGAGAATATAATTTTGCCTCTTTATAAATCATTGGTAAGGCCACATATTGAATATGCTGTGCAATTTTGGGCACCTGTTCTAAAGAAGGATATTATGGCACTAGAAAAAGTGCAGAGGCGGGCTACAAAATGAATAAAAGGAATGGAACATATCAGCTATGAAGAAAGGTTAACAAATTTAAACCTATTTAGTTTAGAAAAACGTTGCCTGAGAGGGGATATGATAACATTATACAAATATATTTGAGGCCAATACAAACCATTGTGTGGAAATCTATTCACAAACCGGACTTTACATAGGACACAAGGCCATGCGTTTAGACTGGTAGAAAGAAGATTTCGTCTACGGCAAAGGAACAGTTTTTTTACTGTAAGAACAATCAAGATGTGGAATTCTCTGCCTGAAGAAGTGGTTTTATCAGAGTCCATACAGATGTTCAAACAGCTACTAGATGCATACTTGCACAAACAGAATATTCAAGGATATAATCTTTCAATTTAGGGTAATAATTGCTTGATCCAAGGATAAATCTGACTGCCATTCTGGGGTCAAGAAGGAATTTTTTTCCTAGCTTAATGCAAAATTGTGCTTCAAACTGGGTTTTTTTGCCTTCTTTTGGATCAACAGCAAAAAACAAATGTGAGGAAGGCTGAACTTGATGGACGTAAGTCTCTTTGTAACTATGTAACTATGTAACATCCAAGAGTCCAGAATATGCATGAAGACATATAAACAACATACATATATACATATATAAAAAAATAACAAAATTCTTGCACTCCATATTCTGTTCAAGTTCTTGCCCGGTGCTCGTAGGCCAAATATACAAAAGGAAATCAGATAGCACTCCCAGGTCTTTGTAAAAATAAAACTGAGCTTTTAATCAGCTTAACATAAAAATAAACTAAAATCAACGTTTCAGTTTGTTATTTACAAACTTTAATCAGGACTCATATATATTGATATAATAAACATGTCATTGGGATGGATACATAGGACAGAAGAGTGTGATAATGATTGGGGGGAGGGGTGGTTATGTAAAACGTTGTTAGTGGGAGAAGAAACCCAAAACAACATTTTGTCCTCTATTAGTGGTGTTAAAAAAATGTAATAATTCTGGCTTCAAACTTGTTTCTTTCTTGGGAATTTTTAAAATCCCCTTTGAGTAGTTTGACTTGTAGACCCTTGATTGAGTGGTCAGGCTGGGTAAAATGGTGTTCCACAGGGGTGCAGTAGGATTCTTCTATGTGGTGTTTAATGGAGTGTCTGTGCATATTCATCCTGCCATTTATTACTGGGGGGTTTCCATAATATTTTATATATTGATATAATAAACATGTCATTGGGATGCATGCATTTTAAAATGTGGATACATGTGATAATGATAGGGGGTCATGTAAAATGTTGGTAGTGGGACAGGACAGCCAAATCAACATTTAACCCCTTAAGGCTGTTACAGCGTTCTAACCTGTCCCGCTTTAAATCTGCTGCGGTAGTATAGAGCACAGTAATGACTATGAGCCCTGGCGCACCCAAGATACTTACCTTCCCGGCGCTCCACTTCGGGAGGACTGCCTGACAGCCCAGACAAACCTCCCATGGCAAATCAGGCCCCCGGGGGCCATGTGATCACTCTCAATGAGCGATCACATGGCTGCAATAGCTGCCTGTGGATGTGCCAGCAGGGGGACTGCCTGAACTGTCAGACAGTCCCCCTACTGGTGAGAAAGAATTTAAAAAAAATAAAAAATAATTTAAAAAAATAAATACAAAAATATATATGATACGTCATACTTACTGTATTTTAATGTTAATATAATTGCATATATTAGTATTAATATACACTTAGAATAAAGTTACACATATATATACACAAACACACACACACACATATAAAAGATATATAAATTAATTATATTTTATAATTTATATATATATATATATATATAAATTATTTGTTATATTTTATAATTTTTTATATTTGAAATCATTGTTTAGTGAATAAGCGAGTGCGCTGAATTCTGTATTTTGTATATTTTGGCCCCAGCAGCACCCTATAATGTATGCATGTTCAGGTGAGTGAGGCCCTCTTGGTTTCTTTTTTATATATTTGGGAGTCCCAGGCCAACTACTTGGTTTTACACCCCTCCCTGTTACAAGGTCCTCATTCCAGAACCCTATTTAGACTTGTCTTGCAGAGAGTCCCAGTAAGGAAGGATTTCCCAAGTAAGTGGATTAATCTCATAAGAGCAAGCATTAGGCTGCTAGGATAGGACCTGCCGAATATGGGGTACTTTGACGTAGTTGGCAGGCTTATGCAATGTATGATCATATAATGTAACTAAACTCCCATCATTTTTTGCCTAGGTGAGGTGTTTTTAAATAAAACTATTACAATCTCTAAGATTTGAAATCATTGTTTAGTGAATAAGCGAGTGCGCTGGATTCTGTAATTAATATATATATTTTTATATATATATATATATATTATATCTATATATATATATATATATATATATATATATATATATATATATTATATCTCCCAGCACTCAATGCTCCTGGTCTTTTAATGCTCCGGTGCTGTCTCCAACCAAATTGTATACGATATCAGTAGAGAGCACTCAGGAGTCTTTCAAGGTAAATTTCATCTGTTGCTTTATTGAGCAATTACAAATTCACACAACGTTCCAGTTGACGTTTCAGTCTGTAAAATACTTTTTTCAAGACCCTTTTCAAGTCTTTTATAGACTGAAATGTGTGAATTTGTAATTGCTCAATAAAGCAACAGATGAAATTTACCTTGAAAGACTCCTGAGTGCTCTCTACTGGTATTGTGTGTTTACACACATATACATACATACATACATACATACATATAACATATATATACACACAAAATTACAATAATAAATACATAAAATAAAATAAATAATTCAATTTTTTAAAATAAATTATATATACATATGTAATTTCATTCTAACTGTATTTTGAGATATATATATATATATATATATATATATATATAGCAAAATACACTTAGAATGGCAATATATATATATATATATATATATATATACACATATACACATATACACACACACACATAAATAATAACATAAGTATGCATGTAAAATACATATATATGTAAATATATTAAAATTCAAACTGTATGTTTATGTAATCTTTTAACATAATTATGTAATTTTAGTAATTAAAATTTAAGGGGCATCCCTCATGACCCAGACAGAAAGTCCAGAGAATTTAATTCGCAAGCACTATATTTAACCCTGTAACTTTCCAAGACACAATAAAACTTGTGCATGGGGGATACTGTTTTACTCAGGAGACTTCGCTAATCCCAAATATTAGTGTTTTAAAATGGTAAATTGTATCACAACGATGATATTGTCTGTGAAAGTGCTGGGTTTTGCATTTTTTACACATAAACGGCATTCTCTCTGATAATATTATTGTGGTAATATGTTTTATTGTTTTGATACACTAATATTTGTGTTCAGTAAAGTCTCCTGCGTATAAAGTTACCCCACCCTGTACAGGTTTTATGGCGTTTTCAAAAGTTACAGATTCAAATATAAGGCTTGCATTTCTTTTTTTTCACATTGAAATTTGCTAGATTAGTAATGTTGACTTTGAGACCGTATGTTAGCCCAGGAATGAGAATTACCCACATAATGACATACCAATTGCAAAAGTAGACAACCCAAGGTATTGCAAGTGTGGTATGTCCAGTCTTTTTAGTAGCCACTTAGTCACAAACACTGGCCAAAGTTAGAGTTCATATTTGTTTTTGCATTTTTCCACACAAAAACAAATATGAAAGCTAACTTTGGCTAGTATTCGTGGCTACTAAAAAAAACACTGGACATTCCCCATATTAAGTATGCACATGGTATGCCATCATGGGGGTATTTCTTATTCCTGGGCTATGATACAGTCTCAAAGGCAATGTGTATAAACTTGAAAATTTAACTTGCTATGTTTGACCCTGTAACTTTCCAAAACACGATAAAACCTGTTCATGGGGAGTGCTGTTGTACTCGTGAGACATCGCTGAATACAAATATGTGTATTTTATTGCTGTAAAAACTAACAGTATTATGACATTCACAGTTAAAATGCAATGCAGAACTTGAAAAATAACATTTCTTAAATTTTCAAATGCTTTTTAATGTTATTCATATTAAATAATATTTCATATATAAATATTTGATATGAAATGAAAGCCCTTTTCTCCTTAACAAAATGATAAATAATAAGTGTGGGTGCATTAAATATGAAAAAGGTGACTACGGTTGAACAGACATAGCGCAAATTCCAGGTTTTGTTTACATTTTGTTTTGATCAGAACTTGTACAATTGCCTCCATCCTTAACCCCTTCAGGACGGAGTCAATAGTACACATTCTGATCAAAACAAAATGTAAACAAAAACTGGAATTTGCGCTATATGTCTGTTCATCCGTAGTTCACCTCTTTTCATACAATAAGAATCTCATTGGAACACGACATAGCTCAACCTGTGTCATAACATTTCTCCTAGGTTTTGCTTCTTTTTGCCACCTTAAACTAAAGCTCACACACCATTAATTATATATTTTACAGGCATTCAACAACACAGGATAACCTATGGCCAAAACTACCATAACTTCATGCTATCATACCAGACAAGAATATACTCAGAGGTTTTCAGGAATCCATTCCCCCACGTTCCTCTCAGAGATTACCAATAGCCATTCAACTTTTCCATCCTTATCGGACCTATTAGATCTACGACTGAGTACCTCCGCCAATCGATGTTTCTAGTGCTCGCTGAGGACTCCAAGCACTCCAACCGACACCATCAGCACTGCAGACCCCACTTCCAGCGATGTAACTGCGCCGGGGTCTCTGCTGTTTCCACCCACCCTGGACCCAAGGCCAGGATCCAGCTTCCAGTGGGTGGACCTCTCTTTCCCCAGAGAGCAGGAACAGGAACAAATCAAGCTATTGCAAGAGCTTCCTCTGGGGAGTAAGTGATTATAGCAATCCCCAGAGTGTAGGTATCCCTTCCCCCAAACATGAGCCAAGGCTTAATGCTGGAACAAGACATTTACTGGCACACAGAACTCACAATTTATGCAACACAAAACTCCTCCTCTGGGCCAGGCTAGATAATTGAGTTTCTACAATACACAAAGCTCAATTATCTGCTGGCCAGAAATAATACAGTTTCATAAAACACACAGGGACCCCAAAACATGCAATAACCCCATAAAAATATCCTTGGAACCGGGGGATCTGGGTGAACCACATATCCAAAATTCACCCAGATCCGTTCAGTACTTTGGAAAATACAGTTTAATGCAGATTCTGCAGAACATATACAGGCTAAATGAAAAACAATCACTTTATAATGTGTCCCCTGCTGTATAGTCCAAAACCACTGCACGATGTCTCTGTGCACCAAATACTGGCGAGATGGCACCTTGTTGAAAAGTCCAAACAGTGTCTGTGAGTTAAAATGGCCACCATTCATTGTTCTCACCATGTGCTTCTGATACAGGAAATGGTGGCCACCCAGTAACTCCACAGTATGTCCCCAGATGGTTCTTAAAGGGCCAGCAGCAGCACAACACAAATCCATTATGCCCAAATCATGTCTTTAAAGGGCAATACATCCCAGGGGCCATAGTCACAGGGCAAGAGGCGGGCAAGCAGTCCTCTCCAGGCACAAGTGGCGAAGGGCACTTTGTCACACATCTTCCCTTTGGGGGGAAGACTAAACAGGTACCTGACCTTCTGCCGGTCAGTACCTAGATTAGTCGGGCAGCCCACCCACAAAGAAAAATACACAGAGTAACCCCCCACAATAAATGGTACTGGCCTGTAGGTTCAAGTTTGTAGTGGGACAGCACAGCACTCTCGGTCTCCCTGGTGCAGCTAGGCAAACTGCTGGTGTTGCTTGGGGGGCAGAGGCCAGCGGCGCTCTGCCCTGCTGCCAGCTCTTCCACTGGGGTAACCCGTGGTAAGTCAGGCTCTGATACAGGGGAAAAGGGGGGGCAGAGGCTAACAGAGCTCTGCCCAGAGGCCAGCTCTTCTGCTGGGAGGGGGTCAGTGGGTATCGCAGGCTCATCCACTGCCCCCAGGACCCGGTTGGGATGTAGCTGGGGAGGGGAAGTTTTGCTTACCTCCTCCTCCTGGCATCCCTGCGGGGTTGGTTGGGGATCTGGACCGCCCGTCCAGCCTCCCTGTAGGACTGGCACAGAGACCGCGGTCCCATCTGCGCCAGTGTGGTTAGGTTTGTCTTCCCCCTCTCCCGGTATCTCTGGCTGCTGTTGGAGGGGGAGGATGGTTGCCCCCACTCCCCAGGACGCTGGTTGCTGTAAAGTGGAGGGATTGACCATCACCTCCTCCTGGAACTCAGGCCGCCGCTGGGGAGAGAGACCAGTTGTCTCCTCTCCCTGTGAGATACACTGCCGCTGGGGATCTGGGCCGGGTACCCAGCATCCCTGTGGGGCTGGCAGAGAGACTTCGGTCCCATCTCCGCTTGCCATCTCTCTGTGTTCCCAGGACAAGTCTATGAGGTCACCCACCTCTGGCTGCTGTTGGAGAGGGAGGCCGGTTGCCTCCCCTCCCCAGGACGCTGGTTGCTGTATGGGGGAGGGATCTACCATCACCTCCTCCTGGAACTCAGGCCGCCGCTGGGGAGAGAGACCGGTTGACTCTTCCCTCTGTACGGTGCACTGCCGCTGGGAAGGGAGGTCGCTGCTCTCCTTTCCCTGTAACTCACTCTGTCGCTGGAGACGGGGTGTCAATACCCCCAAACTCCACAGTTGGTACTCGTAGTTCCGTGCGTCTTGGTTCTCAGCACTCAACAGGCGCATCACTTGATGGACCACCTCATCTGAAGGGTTTGGGCCAAACCAGACCAGCCGCGCCTTTACTTCCTTCATGAAATCAGCACCCTCATAGCACTGTGACAGGCGGCTTTGCAATTCACTGGCTGCTGTCCAGGGTCTTGCTAGCTCCATGTTGCTGTAGGTAGGGACGCTGCGCACAGGCTAGCGTTGCCCTCAATTATAAATCCGTAACTCCACACGTTACCGGTGTCTCCAAGCTGCTGGTCCTCGCACCAGGATGCCATCCCACCGCTTGCCACCAAATGTGACGGAACGCTGGCACTCCGACTGAGTACCTCCGCCAATCGATGCTCCTAGTGCTCGCTGAGGACTCCAAGCACTCCAACCGACACCATCAGCACTGCAGACCCCACTTCCAGCGATGTAACTGCGCCGGGGTCTCTGCTGTTTCCACCCACCCTGGACCCAAGGCCAGGATCCAGCTTCCAGTGGGTGAACCTCTCTTTCCCCAGAGAGCAGGAACAGGAACAAATCAAGCTATTGCAAGAGCTTCCTCTGGGGAGTAAGTGATTATAGCAATCCCCAGAGTGTAGGTATCCCTTCCCCCAAACATGAGCCAAGGCTTAATGCTGGAACAAGACTGATTTACTGGCACACAGAACACACAATTTATGCAACACAAAACTCCTCCTCTGGGCCAGGCTAGATAATTGAGTTTCTACAATACACAAAGCTCAATTATCTGCTGGCCAGAAATAATACAGTTTCATAAAACACACAGGGACCCCAAAACATGCAATAACCCCATAAAAAGTATATCCTTGGAACCGGGGGATCTGGGTGAACCACATATCCAAAATTCACCCAGATCCGTTCAGTACTTTGGAAAATACAGTTTAATGCAGATTCTGCAGAACATATACAGGCTAAATGAAAAACAATCACTTTATAATGTGTCCCCTGCTGTATAGTCCAAAACCACTGCACGATGTCTCTGTGCACCAAATACTGGCGAGATGGCACCGTGTTGAAAAGTCCAAACAGTGTCTGTGAGTTAAAATGGCCGCCATCCATTGTTCTCACCATGTGCTTCTGATACAGGAAATGGTGGCCACCCAGTAACTCCACAGTATGTCCCCAGATGGTTCTTAAAGGGCCAGCAGCAGCACAACACAAATCCATTATGCCCAAATCATGTCTTTAAAGGGCAATACATCCCAGGGGCCATAGTCACAGGGCAAGAGGCGGGCAAGCAGTCCTCTCCAGGCACAAGTGGCAAAGGGCACTTCGTCACAACAACCATTCAATTATACTACCAAGTCGGCCATTACCAGCCATGCACACTGCCTTCTATGCCTTTCTCAGGCCAGAGAATCCACTACCATCACCACCACTCAGACTGATCATTGTCTTCAACGATCCCACGTACGTAAAAACACATATATCATTACCTATTGGCTCTACCACATTCCGAAACGAGTCAACACGCACCAACAGTAGAGATAACATACTATCCTACCCACAACAAATGGTGTCCACTTGTGGTCCTAAATTCCTACCTTCAAAATCCTTCCAGGAATTAAATACCGTAATGCATTTAAGGAAATGTCTGGTTAATTTGTATATAAAATCTTTGATTATTAATTTTTGCCCTCTTTATTTACAGGCCTACCGTATCATTGGTCTCGGCACACTACAACCCAGTTGCTCCCATTATACTATCCTACGCTTATGCTGGAACCTTACTCCATATCCGGCTATTTGCCCCTTACACAAATAGATAGATATATAAACAATGTTATTCTAATTTTATTATATATATATATGGTACTGTTTTATCCTGATGAAGGCCCCTGCGTGGGCCGAAACGTTGATCGTTTTTGTTTCTTGGATGGAATAAAATCACACTTGAAGTTTAGAAGTCCGTGAGTGCAGCCTGCTTTGTTTAGTGTACTACATTGAAGGACCCTAAAGACTGGCACCCGGCAAGCCTAATAAGGCATATTGGACTACTTAAGCGTGAGTACAAGGAAAATTCTACTATTTATATATATATATATAAATATATATATATATATATATATATATATTATGTATGTAATATATCGTGTATATATGTAACTTCATTCTAAGTGTATTTTAATACTAATTTATGTACTTATATTAATATTAAAATACACTACGTATGACGATACATATATATAAGATGTATTTATATTATATTATGTATTTATATTATATACATTTAATTTATTTTAACGTGTTTAATAATATTAAACTCAGGCTAATGTTATATATATATATGTATATACATACATACATACATATACATATACACGTTTACACATATATGTACACACATACACATATTTGAGAAGAATGATAAATTATTACAGAGGAGTGGACGTAGGGGCTGGAGTTAGGGAGAAACAAGACACACATATATATATATATATATATATATAAACAAAAATAAAAATCAAAATGCACTCACAGGTCTTCTGGTTAATAGGAAAACTGGTGCTTTAATAAATCATCTGTGATGTACAAAAAAATCAATCGACGTTTCGACCCTGCCGGGTCTTTTTCAAGATCATATAATACATGACAAGAAAGTGTTTATATATAAAATACAAATCTAAGTGAATAAACACTTACCCAATGGTGAAGTGAGGAGGAGTGTGTCTACCCGTTAGAACCCGGAAGTGAATGGAAGCTGCACACAACGTCACGTGATCAGGGCGTCGTACAGAGAAAAAGTGGTTGCCAAGGCAACAATACACAAAGTAGAAAAATCCTATGCCGGGAGCAAGTAGATCAGTGTGAAGCAAGGAGTGGGTAGTGTAAACTACCAATACAAAGTGAATGATACAAAAGTCATGAGAATCGAGTTCATAAGCAGCAAGTGCTGTGAAGTGTCATGTGAAAACCTGAGTGATAAACGTGTGAGCACACAACAAACAAATATAATAAACTGTGAAAAACGAATACCTGACATCATAAATAAAATCAAAGCAAAAGAGCAGAGTATATACAAAAATACTGTATACAAAATTATACAATTATCTTATAAATAATATCCACTAAATAATCCACTATACTCTGCTCTTTTGCTTTGATTTTATTTATGATGTCAGGTATTCGTTTTTCACAGTTTATTATATTTGTTTGTTGTGTGCTCACACGTTTATCACTCAGGTTTTCACATGACACTTCACAGCACTTGCTGCTTATGTACTCGATTCTCCTGACTTTTGTATCATTCACTTTGTATTGGTAGTTTACACTACCCACTCCTTGCTTCACACTGATCTACTTGCTCCCGGCATAGGATTTTTCTACTTTGTGTATTGTTGCCTTGGCAACCACTTTTTCTCTGTACGACGCCCTGATCACGTGACGTTGTGTGCAGCTTCCATTCACTTCCGGGTTCTAACGGGTAGACACACTCCTCCTCACTTCACCATTGGGTAAGTGTTTATTCACTTAGATTTGTATTTTATATATAAACACTTTCTTGTCATGTATTATATGATCTTGAAAAAGACCCGGCAGGGTCGAAACGTCGATTGATTTTTTTGTACATCACAGATGATTTATTAAAGCACCAGTTTTCCTATTAACCAGAAGACCTGTGAGTGCATTTTGATTTTTATTTTTGTTTATATATTTGACGCCAACAATTTGCACCCAGGCATGTGAGTTAAAAATTTATATTTTTTTGGAGGTGAGTGCCAAGCGTTCACATATATATATATATATATATATATATATATATATATATATATATACACACACACACACACACACACACACACACATATACATATATATAGGAAACTATCTATACTTACCGTAATTTTGACCAGTTTCTAATACACTGGCATTTCTGAAGTTTTGAGTCTGTATTTTTTCTTTTCTTCCCTCCTTTAGTTATTGCTTGGGTATTACCCATTGTTGTGCTGCCATGGATATGACCAGGAAAAGAAAATTCCGGTAAGTATGGATACATTTTCCTCTTTCCTGACCATATCCATGGCAGCAGAGCTGGGAGTACTATCTCCTCGTTGATGTGAAATGCTGAGACCACTTTAGGTCGAAATTCGTGAATAGTTCTCAGGATTACTCTGTCTTTGTGAAACACTATAAAAGGCTCTTTAGCTGATAGGGCATGGAGCTCAGACACCCTTCTACCAGAGGCTAGGGCTACCAACAGAACTGTTTTTATGGTAAGAAAATGAGGAGAGATGGATTCTAGTGGTTCAAAGGTAGGACCGCTCAGAGCTTTTAATACCAGCGGTAGGTCCCATGGTGGAGCAAATGGCTTGATAGGAGGTTTTATCTTTAATACCGCTGACATGAACCTGGTCACATCCTTGTCCAAAGCCCATCTGTGATCCATTAGGGCTGAAAGAGCCGAAATATGAACTTTAAAGATGTTGTAGCTTAACCCTTTGTCAAGACCTAGTTGTAGGAATTCCAGAATATCTGTAGTAGAGATTGACTGTGTATTAATTTGTTTAGATGTAGCCTAGGAGACAAAGACGTCCCAGATTCTGTAGTATGCGGTGGACGTAGAGCGCTTCCTTGCTTGTAGCAGAGTGTCTATTACTGCCTGTGAGAATCCTTCCCTTTCAACTTCCATGCCATCAGATTGAGAGAGGCTGGGTCTGGGTGGAGAACTGGGCCTTGATGTAGAAGCGAAGGAATGTTTGGAAGCTGCCAAGGGTCTGATTTGCAAAGGCTCAATAGTAGGGGAAAACATGGTCTGCGTGGCCAAAAGGGGGCTAGGAGAATGATGGATACTTTCTCTTGTCTCAACCGTCTCAGAAGTGGAAAGATGAGTGGAGTAGGAGGGAATGCGTAACCTAGGTTGAATTGCCAATCGCTCGATAGAACATCTCTTCCTATAGCCAGAGGATCAATGTTCTTCGAGAAGAAGTCTCTTACTTTTCTGTTCTTGTTTGTTGCCATCAGGTCTATTTGTTGCATGCCCCATATTTGTGTTATCTTCTAGAATATCTTGTCTGACAAGCTCCATTCTCCTGGGTCTATTTCCACTCTGCTCAGGAAATCTGCTATGGAATTCTGGATTCCAGGAAGATGTACAGCTGATATACCTGCTAGATGTGTTTGCGTAAAGGCCATCAGGGGTTTCATTATTGACATCATCTTTGGACTCCTGGTTCCTCCTTGATGGTTTATGTAGGCAACTACAGTGGCGTTGTCTGTTCTGATTTTGACCCATTTGAAACGGATAAGAGGGAGAAAGTATTTCATGTCTGTTGTTGAAAAGAGCTATTTCCCTTGTATGAAGTGGTCTTGCAGGTGAGCTCCCCATCCCCATAGACTCGCATCCGTGGTTACAACAGTCCACGTGATGTTCCCCAAGGGGAATCCTCTGAACAGGAACTTCTTTTGTAACCACCACATCAGGGATTGATGGACCTGAGGAGGAATCTTGATGTCGTGGGTTTCCTGTTCTGAATTGGAAGATGAAATTCTTCTGGAATTTCCTCATCCTCCATTGGGCCCATCTTGTTAGCCCTATTGTTGAGGACATTGAGCCTAGAAGACTCATGAATTTCTCTGCTGAAGTCACATTGAATGCCAACATTTCTTTGACTTTTTTTATTAATTTTGTACCCCTTTCTTGAGACAGTTGTACTGTGCCTTCTAGAGTATTGAACATGGCTCCCAAATATTTCATCCTCTGAGTTGGCTGCAAATTACTCTTTTTCTCGTTTATCATCCATCCATGAAGACGTAGGAAACGCATATAGATTTGGCCATGGGCCTGAAGGGTATCTCTGTCTTCTGCTAATATAAGAATGTCGTCCAGGTAATGGTAGATGGCTATGCCCTTCTTCCTGAGTTCCGCAATTAAGACGACTAAGACCTTGGAGAATGTTCTTGGAGCTGTGCTGAGACCGAATGGCAGGGCCCGGAATTGAAAATGCCCTTTCTCTACTGCAAAGCGAAGGAACTTTTGATGTTCTATTGCTATGAGGATATGAAAAAAAGGCGTCTGCCAAGTCTATAGAAATCATCCATTGGTCTGGAAAAACTGTCTTTATGATGGATTGGATAGACTCCATCTTGAATTTCCGGATGTGTAGGTACTGATTTAACCTGCTTAGGTCTAGGATAGGCCGCCATCCGCCTGAAGCTTTTCTGGTGAGGAACAGATGAGAATAGAAACCTTGACCCTGTAGATTCCGAGGAACCTGAATGATGACCTTTTCTTCCTGGAGTGTAGAGATGAATTTCTTTAAAGCTTGTCTTTTTTCTTCCTCTCCTGGCCACTTTGTTGTTTGAAAGGAGTGGATTGGAGGAGGTTTGGAGAACTCTAAACGATATCCTCTTCTTATGATAACCAATACCTGTCTGTGGTGGATTGATTCCATGCATCTGGGAATAGTAACAGACGTGCCCCCACTCCTACTGACTGGGGGGGAAGGGGCCCGTCATAATGATCTGGGATTCTTGTGGAATGAAGCCCCGTTTGACTTTCCACCTCTTGCAGATGACTGACCTCCTCTCCATGGCTGGGATCTTCCATGTTCTCTTCCTGGCTTGTATGATCTTGAATCTTGAAAGGAAGAGTAGTCTGGGTATCTTTTGTACCTAAAGGATCCTCTAGGTTTACGATCTTGTGGGAGAAATGCTCTTTTCCCTTCGGCCGCTCTCTTGATACATTCATCCAGGTTTTTCACAAACAACATGTCTCCGTGGAATGGTAAGGCACATAAACTGGCTTTAGAAGAATTGTTCGCTGCCCAGGATCTTAACCATAAGGCCCTTCTGGCTGAAATGGAGAGAGACATATTTCTGGCTAAAGCCTTAACCAGGTCTACTGAGGCGTCAGAAGTAAAGTCTACTGCTAGTTTTATGTCTCTGAGGCTTTCTAGAAGACTGGCTCTGCTTTTGCCTCTTTGAATGTCTTCTTCTAGATTTTCCATCCAAATCCTTAAAGCTCTGGAAACTGAAGTAAGGGTCACTGCTGGATGGAGGCCTGTGCCTGCTGCCACATAAGCCTTAGCGAGGTGTAGATCCGTCTTTTTATCCATGGGATCTCTAAATGATCCTGCGTCGTCAACTGGTAGGGTAGTGTGTTTGGCCAGTCTTACCACAGCAGCATCTACCTTGGGAGCAGAATCCCAGTAGCTGGAGTCATTCCTCCCGAAAGGATAAAGGTGAGCAATTCTGCCTTGGGCTGCTAATTTCTTGCGTGTGTTAGACCATTCGTCCTCAATTAGTTCTTTAATTGTCTCGTGTACTGGAAAAGTAGCTCTTTTCTTTTTAAGATCTGCAAAGTATCTGCTGGAAGTAGACTGTTGTGCTGAGGAAACTTCCTTTAGGCTCAAGGACTTGCGTACTCTGGCAATTAAGTAATCTACTTGAGCAGGTTCCATAAAATCTGGGACTACAGATTCTTCTTCTGAAGAGGAAAGCCCTTCTCTGTAGGAGTCCATATCCATGGATTCGTCTGAGGATTCCTCCTGAGAGTAATCAAAGGGGTCGGCAATTCTGGGTCTTTTGTGTGATTTTCCTGCTTCCTTAATGCCTTGGGAGACAGCTTGTTTGATGAACTGCATTATATCCGGTGTAGGAGTAGTATTAGAGCAGGGGTTCTCAACCCAGTCCTCAGGACCCCCTACCAGTCCAGGATTTGGGGATTACCTGGGTGTGTCTCAGGTGTTTAGAAAAAGGGAAAAAAACACCTTAGACTCTAAGGTGTTTCTTTTTTCTTTTTCAAAACACCTTAGACACACCCAGGTAATCCCTAAACCCTGGACTGGTAGGGGGTCCTGAGGACTAACATTGAGAACCCCTGTATTAGAGGCTCCAGCTGCTGCTGACAGGCATTCTGCGCATAAACGCTTTCCATCTAGCGGTTTATTGTTGCAGGCTTCGCATCTTTTCTTCATAGGTGACTTGCCTTTGGAAGTTCAAGATGCTTTAATTCCCGTAGAACTATCATGATAGGGAATATAATTAGTTTAGACACTCTTTTTGTTTATAATTATTGCAATAGAGAAGAGAGAGGAGAGAGAGAGAAAAAAAGGAAGAGGCTGGCTTACCTATAACCTTTAGATTGTGACCTTTGTTTATGTATAGATGCCTCTGAGTCCGATGAAAAGGATATGTTTTTTTCCATTTTTTGCAGGCTAGTATAGAAAAGAATTGAAATATTTATACTAAACAGTATAAAAAAAAAAATTCAATTTGAAAAAAGGAGGGGAATATACCTTTAAGAGAAACTTACCTGAGGATCAGCAAAATATTGATTGACGTGAACACTCAAATGTGAAATATCTGTCACTGGGAAGGTTCCTTGTAGTAAGAAAGACGGTAAAAAATGTAGATTTTGGCACCATAAAAAAGGCGTGTGACATCACTGATGACGTCCCGGAAGTATTCTGATTGGCCGTAATGCGCATGCGTGGAAACGACACTTTGCTCATGCGCGGAAGCAAGCATTACGCGACCGCTTGCTCGCGCATGTGCAGAACACTCGGATGACGCCGAGCAAGATGGCGGCTCCCAGAGACCGGAGCTGTGAGAATAGCTATCCCTCTGCTCCCCCAAGCCATATCAGACCAGAGGACAGAAAGACAGAAGGATAACAGCTATAAGGTAAACATAAAACCTTACCTTAATTCTAATATCTACAACAGAGTCAGTCAAGGTGGAAGGAGGGTCCTACAACCATAAGTAATGCCATATCCTTAGGAATAATAGAATTACTGTGGATGTCAGAAATTATAGAAAAGAGAGAAACCCTAGAAGATGAGGTTCTTCTGCCACTTCCTGCTACCGCTTGGTCACTGCAGGGAATTCTTCTTATTGGCAATTTAACTTGCTACCCCTAGGATCACTGCAACTGGCTCCCGGTCACTAAAGGAGCATCTCCAGGGGGTTTTCCTTTGCGCAGGGCCACGTACTGGAGACTTCCCAAGGAAGAGAGGCTGAACTCCCTTGGGGCCGAAGGTAAAAACCCTCAGGTAAAAAATATTGTAGTCTGGAAAGACTAAAGTCCTCTAGGGATGGGACAGGAACAAAAAGACTGAGGGAGGAGATGGTGGGAGGGGATATCTATACCCTTATTTTAAATTAGTTCCTGTCTAATTACGGATAGGGAGGAGCTAACCCATTGTTCTGCTGCCATGGATATGGCCAGGAAATTATATATTATATTATATATATATATATATATATATATATATATATATATATACACACACACACACATATATATACACACACACACACACACATATATAAAAGCAAACTTTGGCACTCTTCCTTTGATCCAAACAATTAATAAAGAAATTACCCGGGTGCTTCCAAGCCACTGGTATATCCAATCAATAAAGGAGCACTCCGAAGTATTTTGAAAAAATATTTATAATCCGGTGTTTGAAAAATCAATACATCAACGTTTCGACCCAATAGGGTCTTTATCAATTGGGTCGAAACGTTGATGTATTATTGATTTTTCAAACACCGGATTATAAATATTTTTTCAAAATCCTTCAGAGTGCTCCTTTATTGATTGGATATATATATATATATATATATACACACACATACATACATACATATATAAAAAATAACATTCTAACACTCCAGGACTCAACAACACCATCTGAAAGAGTCATAGAGGAAGATGGAACATGAACACTCTGCATGAATCATTGCCATGGAAAGTTTTTGTAAAGTCTAGTTGAATGAACTTGTGTTAACTGAACAGAACAAAGACAATTCCCAGGAAGTGTCTGGATGATTGGCAGACCAAAATAAGCACATCTAGGCCTTTTTATATTTCTGTACAAAAATGTTTATAATATTTGAGTGCTTTAGAGGTTATCAAAAATTTCTCTGAGCATCCTATCATGGTAATTAAAAGGCAACTTTACAAAGTTCATGCAAATGAAAATAAATGTAAAAAATAAATATAGAGGTTTCCAAAGGAGGTAAACCGTTCAATATCTCACAAACAGGACTATTCTCTAAAGTGAGAATTCAAAGTGAATTTTATATTTAAGCTCAAAATTACAGAACTGGAAAACTTCTCGAAGCCAGCGATGCTTTCACTTTGGCTACTCTGGCCTTAAATTTGAAATACACTTTTAATTCTCACTTAAGTAAATAACCCTACAAGTGATCATGTCAAATAACATCAGTCAAAACTCTGAATCTCAAATCTTAACATTGTTAAGAGCTAATATTACTCAGCATGATGTTGAATAAAATATTTGAAAACATAGCACAAATATATTGTTAGAGAAAACAAAAAAACCTAAAGCTTTAGATTTAATTTAAGATAAGTTACCTTTGCCGTGTACAGTGGCTTTTTATTTACTTATAAGTTAGAACAGCAATTATGTACATAGAAATAACTACAAAATTCACACAGAGCACAAGTCAACACATACAACAGTTCCTAGGCGCCACCTACTGTTCACCATTTGCAAGAGCATTACTTGCTGCCTGAATGTGTTACAAAATTGAACTACATTTCTTAAATGGCACCAGATCTGGATCGAATCATCTCTGCAATTATTAATATGGTTCTAATTGTTCCAATAAAACGTGTTTGTTTTATTTTTTTAAAACACTTCAATGTGCATTTCATGTCAA
The DNA here is from genome assembly GCA_933207985.1 of Pelobates cultripes. NCBI lineage: Eukaryota > Metazoa > Chordata > Amphibia > Anura > Pelobatidae > Pelobates > Pelobates cultripes. Next base: position 225,971,767 of record OW240915.1, read on the forward strand.
TACCTGTTTCATAGTGCCAAGGAGACAAGATACTGCAATGTGGTCAGTCTGTCCAGCTAGGTATCATGCCAAATACATCAGCGTATTTTTGCTTTGACCAACCATACCTGTGCCAAAGGTGTCAACATGGAGATGGAAGATAGAATTTGGCTTTTTCGTGACAGCTGTTTCTTCAAGGCCTGCCTATTTAATTAACCCATTCACTACCAAGCACATTTTGATTGAAAAAAAATAAAAATATTAGCGTAACATTTATTTGAAGCAATCGATGCATAGCTGGCATATAACACAGAAATTGTGTTTAGGTTCTTTGCATACAAACCTTTAAATTCTGTAAAGATGTATTTATAATTGAAACGCTTTAGACAGTATACAATGTCATTTTCCTTACAATGTATAACACAATGTTAGAAACATAGAATGTGATGTCAGATTAGAACGATTCAGCCCATCTTGTCTGCCCAATTTTCTAAATTCTCTCGTTAGGTCCCTGGCCTTATCTTATAGCTAGGATAGCCTTATGCCTATCCCACACATGCTTAAACTCCTTCACTGTGTTAACCTCTTCTACTTTAGCTATTCTATGCATCCACTACCTTATCAGTAAAGTAATACTTCCTGATATTATTTTTAAACATTTGCCCCTCTAATTTAAGACTAGGTTATATGTTAGTAAAAATAGTATAGTTAGTATGGTGTGACAAAAGTACTCCTTTCCCTTGGTACCTTGTCCTGGGATTGGGGTGTTACACACAGTCTTTTCAGGCTTTAGAGACACTTCACACGCTGGATGAGGTAAAAGGACTTGCTCTTTTTATTGTGGTTCTAAAATAAATGCACAGTAAGGTATAAAAGGTTGTAACAAAATATATAAAACAAAATCCTTCCTCTTCTAAGCACTAACTAAACAAAATAATTAGCTAACTGGGTTGGATGGCTTATCCATTTCCCAACATAAACATAAACAACAACCTTACTGTTTCAGCTCTCTGTTTCCACTCACAGAAATCAAACACAATCTCTCTCCTCCTTTGGCAGGGGAGTACTTAATAGCACCTGTAATTAACAATCCTTTTCAGGTGAAGTAAATTAGGATTGAAACTCTGGAACTGGACGTCTCATCTGTAGGTTCCAAGCAACGTGGAAGCACTGGCCCACACTACTCTCCAAGTGCTCCACTCCAGGGCCCAAATATACACATATTTAAAGTGCAATATTCATTTTAACATAACACATTTCCCTGGGGCTAATTACACAAAGTAGGAACCTTGCAAAATCTGGGGAGGTATATAGATTCCCTCCAGCACAATTCCTTGCTTTCAGTCACAATGGTAATATAAAAGAAAAATGCAATTTCCTTACACATAGTTTGTGTGACAAAAATAGATAAAATGGTTACAGGTAAATGCAAGTACACTGAAGGCATCAGAAGCAGTGGAGCTTACTGAAAACGGCAGCAGCTTGTAAAAAAAAATAATGCAAAATGCCCACATACATTAAATATAGTTAAATCATATAGTTCTAAAATAAATGTAATTAAACTTGTTATGGCAATCTTTATCAATCTCTGAAATTCTAATGCCATTTTAACAGTGAAATAGTAATCCATTCACACCCTCCCCCTACCTCACTGTAGGAATGATATGACCCATTAAAACTTCATTTAATGTTTGGAAGCTAGTGGTCCTTCAACGGTTGATATTCATTACTATTGTATAAATGTGGATGAGTGGGGCTTATGGACTAAATTTGCATTCTACAAATTACATGAATGAAAACATGTAATTACTCAAATCTGGGAGTAACGTAATTAATTATGGCAGAAAGTAATATAAAATAAAAAGCCTCACTTTTGAAAAAGCCTTTTTAGAGGAGAAAATTGTTAAGTGTTTTTTTTACTACCTAGATTGATTTTATATATATATATATATATATATATATATATATATATATATATATATATATATAGTTTTAATATTTTATGGTTTTAGCACTGTGCACTATATTTTCATTTTTATCTACATAAACGGTAATGACATTTGGTTGAAAGTATTTTATACAGAATATACTACACTATATTTTGTTGTATTCTTTCTCTTTATATATTCAACTACCACCCAGACTACTTCTACCTCTGAGATCACAGAGCAAACCCGTCCTTCTATCATACACATTTTCTTTTGGACTGGAACAGAGAGACTCTGGTTTGGGTGTTTGAGCTGCCTTCAACTGTATGCACTAGAAACCTTTATTGTAAATATATATGATATAGATTGGAGTGGAGCAAATAGCATTGACTGGCCTAGGGCAGGCAAAAATATAAATACATTGATGGACAAATAAATATGCAACTAAACTAAAAGAAAGGGCTACAATCTCAGGCAGCACCTGACACAATAACCCTCTTGACAAGCAATGTATACTGTAGTGTTTTTAAAAGTTGGTCTTGTAATTGGCAAGACTGGGCTGTTTCTGGATGTCTCACTAATGATACACCACATAAATAGTATTCTTGAGGTTCCCAAGGCATTAAACCACTGGAACAGCTGGTCCAATGATTACATACTGTGACAAAAGTACTCTTTTCCCTTGGTACCTTGTCCTGGGATTGGGGTGTTACACAGTCTTTTCAGGCTTTAGAGACACTTCACATGCTGGATGAGGTAAAAGGACTTGCTCTTTTTATTGTGGTTCCAAAATAAATGCACATTAAGGTATAAAAGGTTGTAACAAAATCTATCAAACAAAATCCTTGCTCTTCTGAGCACTAACTAAACAAAATAATTAGCTAACTGGGTTGGATGGCTTATCCATTTCCCAACATAAACATAAACAACAACCTTACTGTTTCAGGGTTTTTCAGCTCTCTGTTTCCACTCTCAGAAATCAAACACAATCTCTCTACTCCTTTGGCAGGGGAGTACTTAATAGCACCTGTAATTAACAATCCTTTTCAGGTGAGGTAAATTAGGATTGAAACTCTGGAACTAGACTTCTCACCTGTAGGTTCCAAGCAACTTCCAAAATGTCGAGTGGAGCACTGGCCCACCCTACTCTCCAAGTGCTCCACCCAAGGACCCAAATATACACATTTTTAAGGTGCAATATAACATAACACATTTCCCTGGGGCTAATTACACAAAGTAGGAACCTTGCAAAATCTGGGGAGATATATAGATTCCCTCCAGCACAATTCCTTGCTTTCTGTCACACATCCTTCCCCCCAGCTCAGACCTATTGGGTCGAGCGACCATGGACATTAATGAGTGCATCCGCGAAAGACCATCTGCATTTCCCTGTTTACACCCAGCCCTATGGAAAAATTATAGGGTTGAAAGCTAAGGAATATCAACAATCAATAAGGAAAAGTATGTCCCAGAGTAGTGTAAACAGCTCAAACACCTGTGAGGTATCCCCTTCACCTTCACACATACATATAATACTATAAACAAAAATAGGTGGAGCTGTAAAATGCTTCCCTCTCTTCAAAATACAGTCGACAAAGCTGAAACAGAAACAGAGGGAAACACAATAGTGCAGATAATTTTTTAAAATACAGAGTAAATCTGGTATCTTTAAATAGCACACTCACAAAAGTAGAGCCATAAAATAACCTGGCTCTGGTCTGGATGTCAGTAGAATCCTTAAGGGGAGATCCAAACCCCACTCCAGATGATAGGGAAGGTTTATATAATACTTAAAATATCTATAAAAGTATATAATTTATTCCAAAAAACAGGTCAGATAAAAAACAAAAGCATAATTAAAAGTCCAATAGTCACCAAAACGCGTTTCGCCTAATAGGCTTCCTCAGTTGGTGTATGCTGTACATCAAAGTTCTTGTAATTATTTTATATCCGTCCTTTTTTTACGGATTCACAGTATTTTTCTCTGTGGAATGCTTCCTGCGCTCCACCCGGTGTAGGCAATTGACTTCCGGTTCAGCTTGTTGAGTTCGCTATCAGATTCCTGTTTTGCCGATCATGTGATCGGGTGCGTCGTTCGTGGAATGCACATGCGTTCCATTGAGCATACACATCCGCCTCCTACACTGAATACAAGCGGATATGACGGCCAATTTAAAGAGAAAGCATACCAAGCAAAAAAAAAATATATATAATATAATATATATATATATATACACACATACATACATACATATACACACACATGAAGTCTTTACTAAATTAAAAAAGCAAGACAATAGAATAAACAAAAGTGAGGAAGGAAGTAGTGGTTAAAAAAAACATATGTATCACCACTCTTATAGAGATAGCATGGGAAAAAGATAATTAACAATAAAAAAATTGATTTTACCAATTGTATTTTATAAAAATATACACATAAAATATATATCACAACTCCTATAGAGAGTACTTCTATAAAATATATATCACCACTCCTATGGCGGGTAGATGTAGTTATAAATCTAATATATATTCACATATATACATAAAAGTAAAAGAGATAGCTTAAATACAAAAAATTTACATAAAAATGGCATAATTCAAAATTTTGGTTCATACCATTAGGGATAAGTGTGTTAAAATTATAAATACATCTCATCTCCTCCTCACCTATTTTTTTATTAAAATCTCCACCTCTCCAATTTTTTTTGTACTAATTTAATTGTGATAAATTTTGTTGTGTTGTGAAACACTATGTGTTTCTAGACCTTTTCTTATATTGCGTACATGTTCTGCAATTCTGACATGTAAACACCTAATAGTCCTACCAACATAAATTAAGTCGCAAGGACACTTTAAAATATAAATCAAATTTTTTGAAAAACCAAGTAAGCTGGTCTTTAATAGCAAATTCTCTTTTATCTTTATATGTGAAGGAGGTAATATGTCTTTTTGTATTATTTGTTTCTCTACAAGCAAGACAGGATCCACATCCATAAAATCCTTTATTTTTGTTTAAAAAAAATGTTCTGTGGGTTGTGTTTTAAAACTACTTTTCACTAAAATCTGTTTAAGATTTCTACATCCTCGATAGACCATTTTAGGATTATGAGGTAGAATTTTATTTAATAAAGGATTTTCTTTTAAAATAGGCCAATATTTTTTGATAATTTTATTAATTTTATTGTTGTTGCCGCTATGGTTGCATATAAAGGGTATGTCAAACGTATTCCTATTAGAGGATTTATTATGTCTTTTTTTTTATTTTTATAGCATATAAGATCTTTTCTTTAAATTTTCTTAACTTCTTCCATGCAATTTTGTAATTTTCTGGTGTCATAGCCTTTTTCTACAAACTGTTCTTTAAGTTTTTCTGCTTGGGAAACATCATCAACATCTTGTGTGCAATTTCTCCATATCCATAAAAATTGGCTCTTAGGTGCATTTGTTAGCCATGGTGGATAATGGCAACTATTCATCTCGATGTAACTATTTGCATCAACATCTTTAAAATGATTCCTAGTATGGATAGTAGAATTTAGAATAAAAACTTCCAAATCTAAAAAATTGATTTGGTTAGTGCTATATGTAGAGGTTAAAATAATCCCCCAATTATTATTATTCAATTCATCTAAAAATAAATTAAGACTTTCTTCTCCTCCTTTCCAGATTAAAAATATATCATCAATGTATCGATGATAGGACACCAAGTTCACTGCCACCGCATGCGGAAACACTAGCTTCTCCTCCCAGTATGCCATAAAAAGGTTTGCATAACTGGGGGCGAACTTGGTGCCCATCGCTGTTCCTGTAATTTGCATAAAAAATTCATCTTTAAACCAGAAAAAATTATTTTCTAAAATCAATAAAATCCCTTCAAGTATAAAATCTATTTGTGGTTCTTAAAAAAAAAATATTGCGCTGCCTTTATACCAATATGATGAGGTATAATGCTATATAAAGAACTGACATCGCAGGTCACAAGTAAATAATCGTCTTGCCATTCAATATCTTTAAGAATCTGTAATATGTGTATTGTGTCTTTAAGGTAGGAAGAAATCTTCACTACCAAAGATTGTAATAAGACATCAATATATTCAGAGACCCTAGACGAAACAAAATCTATGTCAACAATTATAGGTCTTCCTGGTGGGTTTATTTTATTCTTGTGCATTTTCGGCAGATAATAAAAAAACAGGAATTTTAGGATATTTTATAGATAGATATTCTGCTTCTTTTTCTTTTAGAATATTCATTTCTAATCCTTTATCTATGTACGCCTTAAATTTAGTTTGTATATTGAGGCTTGGATTATTGGGTAATTTTTACTGGTACTGGTATCCAACAGAATTCTTTCTGCCTCTTTAACATAATCTTTTTTTTAAATCACCACACCTCCTCCTTTATCTGCTGGCTTAATTATGTGTTGATCATTTTTTAATGCCTTTAAGGCCTTCTGTTCTTTTTTGGATACATTTTTTTGAACTTTATTTTCTTTATCTTTTGTACATCTCCCATAATCATTTTTTCAAAAGTTTTCATCTCATTAGAAACCATAAATTTAGGGTAGAATTGTGACTTTTGTTTCAACTCTGTTTGTATATATTCTGTATTTAATATCTCAGTTTGGTTTGAGTCTTTATTAAAAAATATTTTTTTAAGGGACAAATTTCTTTTGAATTTATTTAATTCTATAAAAAAATTGAATTCATTAAACTCCCTAGTGGGGGTAAATTTAAGGCCCTTATTTAAAACTTGAATTTGGTCCTGTACTAATTGTGACCCTGTAAGGTTAAAAATGCCATCTAAATTTAATTCCTTCCTCTTTTTTCTTTCTTCGGTAGTTCGTCTTCATTTATTTCTCCTTCTTCTAGGGATCTTCTTCATTTTCCTGGAGACTCCCATGTCTGAGGATGTAGGAGTCGTTTCTGGTGGTGTTGGGTCAGATCCTGTTAAAAAAAAAAAAGGATCTGTCGAGGAGTTTTCTAAACATTGGAATCTATTATTTACCATAGTTTCTTTTGGAAAGATTGTCCTATCATCATTTCCTCGAGATCTTGGATTCTGTATCCTTTCAGTGGGTCTCCAGTATTTATTTGTATTTCTCACCACTTCACTGTAACTCCTATTTATATTCGTTGCCTCATTGACATTTCTATGAATATTGTGGTTTCGATAGGATGGTCTATTTTCCCTATCTCTCTAAATTCTCATTGTTTGGGGTTCTGCTCTCTTTGGGGTATATGCCCCAATTTTTTGAGTGGTATTCATGTGATTCATATTTCTCCTATTACCATTATTATGATGGTTTGTTTTATTCTGTTTATTCTTATGATATATTCTTACATTTCCCATTTTGTAATCATTAGTATCTCTAAGGTATTTATTTTTCTTTACCTCTATCACTTCTTTTCAACTTTTTCTACTCTTATTGATCTCTTCCATTGTCTTGTTAAAAATTTCTGGACTAGTTGTCTTGCTCAATTTATCTTTCCATTTTTTGATCTCAATATCCAAATTTAATAGATGTTCTTCTCGTCTAGATACAATGTATCCCATTGCACTAAACGAGAATCCATCAAGCATTTTGTTCCACCCTTCTATAAAGAAGGGATCTTCTTTATCAAAAGCAGGATCTTTATAAAACCTTAAACCTCTTGGAGTTATTTTTTCTCTTACATATTTGTTTAGAGTTGCTATTTCCCATTTAGCTTTCATTTCTTTTATTAAAGATCTTTCTAAATGGTTCTTACATACATCTTTATTTTCATATGTATCTCTTATAGGCATCATCTCTTCACTGCCAAAGACTGAATCAATATTAGCAGTTAAATAATTTCTATTTTCTGTAAAAGCCATCTATAATCACACTTCAGGACAAATACTTAGAGAAATACTTTGAAGAGAGGGAAGTATTTTACAGCTCCACATATTTTTGTGTATAGTATTGCAAGCTAAGGAACCAGCGGGTTACTCTACTATTTTTCTCCCTGTTTTGGCTCATCCAATTAAGGGGTGCATGGTCTGTCACTAGTCTGAATTATCATCCCAAGAGATAGTATTTATGTGTGTCTACTGCCCACTTTATAGCCAGACACTCCTTCTCAACAATGGAATAGTTTATTTCTTGGGGATTAAGCTTCCTGCTTAAATACAATATGGGGTGCTCCTCACCCCGAATTTCCTGAGAGAGAACGGCACCAAGCCCTACATCAGATGCATCAGTCTGTACAATAAATTCTTTAGAAAAATCAGGTGTTACCAACACTGGTTGGGCACAAATGGCTTCTTTAAGCTTTCTGAATGCTTGTTCAGTCTCTAGGGACCATTTTACCACTACTGGAGCATTAGCTTTAGTGAGGTCAGTTAATGGGCTTCCAATTGTAGCAAAATTGGATATAAATCTCCTGTATTATCCAATGAGGCCAAGAAATGTTCTCTCCTGTTTCTTAGTCAGTGGTCTTGGCCAATTTCGGATGGCTTCAATTTTAGCAACTTGGGGTTTCACTAGTCTTCTACCAATAGAGTAGCCCAAATATTTTGCTTCCTCTAGGCCAATCGTACACTTACTGGGGTTAGCGGTTAGACCAGCATTTTGTATTGAGTTAAGGACAGCCTGTACTTTTGGAAGGTGTGATTCCCAATCCTCACTGTGTACTACAACATCATCCAAGTATGCAGCTGCATAGCGCACATGCGGCTTTAGTATTCTGTCCATCGTTCTTTGGAATGTGGCAGGGGCACCATGCAAGCCGAAAGGCAAAACTCTGTACTGAAATAGGCCATCAGGAGTAGAAAATGCTGTCTTTTCTTTTGCTCGCTCTGTGAGTGGTACTTGCCAATAACCTTTGGTTAAATCTAGTGTAGTGAGGTACCGAGCTCTCCCAAGTCGTTCCACTAGCTCATCAACTCTAGGCACAGGGTATGTATCAAACTTAGAAATAGCATTCAGTTTGCGACATTACAAAACCGTACTGTATTTTCAGGTTTTGGTACCAGCACAATTGGACTGCTCCAGTCACTTTCTGACTCCTCAATGACTCCAAGATCTAACATTTTCTTAACCTCTGCTCTGATAGCTTCTCTGCGAGCCTCAGGTATTCTGTATGGTTTGAGATTGACCCTTTTTCCTGGTTCTGTCAAAATGTCATGTTTAATCACACTAGTCCTTCCTGGGACTGGGAAGAATACCTCTTTATTTAATCTAATAAACTCCTTGACTTCCCTTGTCTGGTGTTGACAGAGTCTCAGATATTTACTTCGGGGTCAATATTACACTTATCAGGGAAGGTTGAAGTCTCTGTAGTAACAAGAACCTCCCTTTATTTCCATGGTTATGTGTTCTATTCCTGAGTTATGTGTTCTATTACACTGCGATGTGGGTTAGCTTCTTGTTCCCAAGTTTCCTTTGCTATGTCAAGTAATCCCCTGGGGTGTCTGCCATATAATAATTCAAAAGGTGAGAAACCAGTAGAAGCTTGGGGTACTTCTCTAATGGCAAACATTAAATAGGGCAATAGAAAGTCCCAGTTTTTCCCATCTTTATCAGTTACTTTGCGCAGCATAGCTTTTAAAGTTTCGGTTTGTGGGTGATAAACAGAGGTTTTAAAGGTGTTTAATGTGAAGGAGCTTGCAGAGTTCCTTTGTAAACTTGGACATGAATGGAGTACCCTGATCTGATAGGATCTCTTTGGGAATCCCAACCCGGCTAAACATCATCATTAACTCTTTAGCAATGGACTTTGCTGAGGTTGTACGCATCGGTATTGCCTCAGGGTAACGAGTAGCATAGTCTTGTACTACTGATATATACTGATGCCCCTAGTGGAGTTTACCAGAGGACCTACAAAATCCATAGCAATACGTTTAAAAGGCACTTCAATAACAGGCAAGGGTTCTAAAGGGCTACGGTAAGCCTTAAAGGGCGCAGTGACCTGACATTCAGGGCATGACGAACAGTAGTTTTTGATAGCTGTGATTATTCCAGGCCAATAAAATCTCCTCAAAACTTGCTCTCTTGTTTTGTCAACCCTTAGGTGGCCACCCAAAACATGGCTATGTGCAAGGTTTAACACAGTGCGCCAATAGGCTTGTAGTACTAACAGCTGCTTTGTAATAAACTCTTTTTTTCTCAACTCTGTACAACAGATCATTATCCACTTCAAAATAAGGGTAAGTAAGAGAATTCCCTGGATTGACAGTGGATCCAGCCCTTATAGAAATATTATATCTGGCTACCAATAATGTTAGGTCAGACCACTGTGCACTTCTGAAGTTACCAGGCCTAACCTCTAAATCAATTAACTCTATTTCTGGTTCAGAGCTTCTAGAAGGTCCCGCATTAGTTTGTTCTGGGTTTTCACCAACTAATGCTTTTATAGGGGACTGCTGCATATTGTTAGGCCCATCATCATGATCTCTCTCATCTGCAAGAGTATCTGCAAAAGGAAATTCATCATTCTGTTCACCTGATAGGTTTTCAAAACAGGCCTATAGGTCTAGACAATGGGGAAAATCCCTTCCAATAATCTTCTCATGTGCCAGTTTTGGTACCAGCCCCACTCTACAGTTTACAGTACCACACTGGGTCTTAACAAGTATATCTTCAGTAGGGTAGTTATGTATATCCCCGTGCTCACAAGCAATATCAACTTTTTCAGAGTTAAAGGACCACTATTGTGCCAGGAAAACATACTCGTTTTCCTGGCACTATAGTGCCCTGAGGGTGCCCCCACCCTCAGGGACCCCCTCCCACCGGGCTCTGGGGAGAGGAAGGGGTTAAACACTTACCTTTCTCCAGTGCCGGGCGGGGAGCTCTCCTCCTCTCCTCCTCTTCGGCTGAATGCGTATGCGGGCAGGAGCTGCGCGTGCATTCAGCTCTCATAGGAAAGCATTCATAATGCTTTCCTATGGATTACTTGCATCTTCTCACTGTGATTTTCACAGTGAGAAAACGCCTCTAGCGGCTGTCAATGAGACAGCCACTAGAGGTTTTTTAGAGGCTGGATTAACCCATTTATAAACATAGCAGTTTCTCTGAAACTGCTATGTTTATAAAAAAAATGGGTTAACCCTAGCTGGACCAGGCACCCAGACCACTTCATTAAGCTGAAGTGGTCTGGGTGCCTAGAGTGGTCCTTTAACAATATGGGTATCCTGTTATAAGGATTGGTCTAGAAGGGTAACCATACTCCCTGAATCTAGCAATGCCTGTATATTTTTTCCCTCCACATTCACGGTACATCCAGGGTGACTATTCAAATAACCATTTTTTTCTGCAGAACATACAACCTGTGAATAAAGTGCAATTCCTTCCTCAATTATTACCAAAATTGTAATATGCCCAAAGTTTCTGCATTTAAAGCATTTTATACCATAATTAGTACTTTTTGATTCCTTTGTAGGCTCTTCCCAACTCCCAAAGTCTTTTTCTCTTTCAACAATATCTCCTGGGTAATTAAACCCTGTTCTCTCATCAAAAGACCCCCTTATCCCTGGAATAATCTTACCAGATTTACTGGGGCTGTAGGTTTTCTGATTCTTGGGTCTCTCTTGGCCAGGAGGTTGAAGCAGTTCTCCTGCTGCTATATACCGTTCAACCAATTGGCTGTTTGGGGTTTGCTCTGACTGACCCACCAACGAAGTCCAATAGGTAAGCCTCTCAGGAATCTTTCCATCACCAGTTGCTCCACAATGCGGCTGGGTGAGTTGATCTCTGGCTTCAACCATTTTCTGGCAAGGTGTATCAAGTCAAACATCTGTGAACGAATTGCTTTATCCAGGCCGTAAGTATGAATGAAATCTCTGGGCACGGACGGTTGTTGTCACCCCCAGGCGTGCCAGTATTTCTGCTTTCAGCTTCTTGTAGTCACTGGCTTCAGCTGGTTCCAGAGTATGCTTTCTGCGATTCACCAGTAAGAAATGGTGCTAGCAGACTTGCCCATTCCACTGCAAGCCAACCTTCTCGCTCAGCGGTTCGCTGAAATGCCATCAGGTAGGCCTCTACATCATCTGTGGATACCATCTTTTGCAAGTAGTGACTCACTCTGATCATCTTTGGACATTGTGGTGATTCTGTGGCATCCCTGGCCAGCCTTTGTAATAGACTCTGGATCTCCTGCTATATGGCACATGTGGCATGCTGCTGCTCCTCTCTGAGCAATTGATGAGCTGGTTCCTGTGCTGATTCAACTTGAATAAAGCATCTGTATTTGCCAGTAAAAGCTGCAGCAGTATTGAAATGCTCTCTTGCTGTATTGCATTAGTCTCCGCAGTCCTTCTGTTTGTCTCTTGCTGTACTGCAGTGGACTGGAGCAAAGATTTCATGACATCCTCCATTTTCTCAGCAGTCTCTTTCTCCCTACTTACAGACTTTGCCGTGTGTTGCCCACTTTCTCCACCATATGTGACAAAAGTACTTCTTTCCCTTGGTACCTTGTCCTGGGATTGGGGTGTTACACACAGTCTTTTCAGGCTTTAGAGACACTTCACACGCTGGATGAGGTAAAAGGACTTGCTCTTTTTATTGTGGTTCTAAAATAAATGCACAGTAAGGTATAAAAGGTTGTAACAAAATATATAAAACAAAATCCTTGCTTTTCTGAGCACTAACTAAACAAAATAATTAGCTAACTGGGTTGGATGGCTTGTCCATTTCCCAACATAAACATTAACAACAACCCTGAGCGGCGGATGGGGGCCCTAAAGTAAAATAATGGGGGGACCTATTGTCCTATTGTCCTCCCCCCGGCCCCCACCCCTGAGCGGTGGGTGGGGGCTCTAAATACTAATAAGGGGGGACCTAATGTCCTCCCTCCTGGCCCCCACCCCTGAGCGGTGGGTGAGGGCCCTAAATACCAATAAGGGGGGACCTAATGTCCTCCCCCCTGGGCCCCACCCCTGAGCTGAGGGTGGGGGCCCTAAATTGGAATAAGGGGGGGACCTAATGTCCTCCCCCTGGCCCCCACCCCTGAGCGGTGGGTGGGGGCCCTAAACTGGAATAAGGGGGGGACCTAATGTCCTCCCACCTGGCACCCACCCCTGAGCAGTGGGTGGGGGCCCTAAACAATAATAAGGGGAGGGACCTAATGTCCTCCCCCCTGTCCCCACCCCTGAGCGGCAGGTGGGGGGCCTAAATACTAATAAAGGGGGGGACCTAATGTTCTCCCCCCTGGCCTCCACCCCTCAGCGGCAGGTGGGGCCCTAAATACTAATAAGGGGGACCTAAGGTCCTCCCCCCTGGCCCCCATCCCTGAGCGGCGGGTGGGGGCCCTTAAAAAAATGTCCACCCCCAGGTCCACCCCTAGTCACCCCCTGCCCCCCCAAAAAATTATCCCCCTACTTACTCCCATCACCCTACCTTTAACTAAGTACCTGTAAAAAAAATAAAACTTACCATTCAATGTTTTCTTTCTTCTAAAATCTTCTTTTTTCAGCCCCAAAAAAGGCCAAATAAAAAACCATAATAACTGACACAATTATAAAAAAATAAAAACGAGCGCAAAAAAAATAATCCATCTTCACCCGGGGAGGGCTCCGCGCAAACTGAGCTCTGCAGGGCGGGGGAAGGCTTATAAAGGGGTGGAGGCCAGGGGGGAGGACATTAGGTCCCCCCTTATTCTGATTTAGGGCCCCCACCCGCCGCTCAGGGGTGGGGATCTGCAGGGGAGGACAATAGGTCCCCCCATTATTTTACATTAGGGCCCTCACCCACAGCTCAGCGGGGGCAATAGCTTTGACGCGCGAGTGGGGGCTCGGGAGGGGGGACCTTATTTTTGTTTGGGTTTTTTTAGTTTGACACGCGAGTGGGGGCTCGGGAGGGGGGACCTTATTTTTTTGTTGTTTTTTTTTTTTTACAGTAAGCAGCCACAGGCTGCTCACTGTTTAATAGACATGCCCCTACTTGCGGTATAGCGAGTAGGGACATAATTTACTAATACTAATACTAAGTAATTCAGGTCTTTCAGCCTTTTAGTAGATAGCTCCCTAATACCGTGGGAATTAGGGAGTTATCTACTTATTCATTCCTGTCATTACATTGACTGGCCAAGTAACTTACATTTTATATGAATGTATGTTACTTGATTGTTGTAAGTGTTGCAAATGCTTACAGCTGAATCCTTGCTATGTTTGTATACTTTTTATGTAAAATTGTATACAATGTAACATTCTTCTTCTTTCACTGGGTAAGTATATTAGTACTTAGGCAATACTGTGCTTCTGAACTTCGGCACTTCGGGAACTTCGGCACTTCAACACTTCGGAAATTCAGTAATTTCGGCACTTCGGGACCTCGTCAATTCGGCATTTCGGCAATTCGGACATTCTGAAGTACCCGAATGTCCGAATTGCCCGAAATTTGTCCAAATTCATATTCGGACCGAAACAAATTGCACATGTCTAGAGCAAATTATGCTTTACATTTTTACATCAAAATTTACAGGAACTCTATAGCATTAGTCTCCTACTACAGTGTCCTACAAACTATGCAGACATCCCCGTATGAAGTTACAGAAAAAGCAATTTAACTTATCTTTCAGCCTCTACACTGCCGCCCTCCCTCCCTGCCTCCCTAACACAGTCAAAACTAATGAATGCAGCCATAAGGAAGCACTGGGAGACTAGTGCGTATGTGCAACAAAACACTGTGCAGCGCCAATCAAATGTTCTCTATGTGCAGCATCTGGGTGCCTATAGTCCCTTTAACTGACCTTGTCATTCAACTTTATATATGAATCATGTGCCCACTTTAAAAATTGTAAAACCTGTTGGAAAATACCCCATGCCAAACTAGAATTTGTACATGTAAAAGAAAATGCGTTGATACCTATTTATTGATTATTTTTTTGGTAAAGATCTGACATCTAAAATTATAAAATATAAAGAATATATTAAAAAATAAATACACATGTACACATTTGTAACAATTATCAATATTTAATTAACAATTCTTGTATAACATTACATTAATTAAACAAACTACAGTGAGTGATTATAACATTTTTGATTAATTTCTTGAGCTGCATTATTGTTGGGTAAAATACTTAGAGGGAGACTTATGTTAGACTCAGTGGTGGAACTACCAGGGTCGCAACAGCCGCTATTACTACCAGGCTCAGGAGATCCTCCTGTCCTGGAGGCCCCTGGCCAGTCTGGGGGCTCTCAATGTGAAACTGTTATTTAGTACATTGTCGATTCGCCAATATACTAAATAAGTATTAAAATACCGGCAGTTGCATAATGGTGGGAGAACAGACAACTGAATTTTTATCCTGCTAGTTCCTGGTTTACAAGGAAACACATAATGTGCTGCTCCTGGACAAGATTTAACGAGGAGATTGGGCGGTTTGTGTGCACCTGCCTGTGTATGTATATGCTTGTATGTGCCTGTCTGTGTGCTTGTGCCTGTATCTGTGTGTACCTGCCTTGGTATGTGCATGTCTGCTAATATGTGCCTGCTTGTATATGCCTGTGTCTGTATATGTGCCCATGTGTTTGTGTGTGTGTGTGGGTATGCCTTTGTCTGTGTGTAAGACTGTGCCTGTGTATGTCTAAATATGCATGTCTGTTAATGCCTGTGTTTATACATCTTCCTGGAGCCTCTGAACTACTTCGCCCAATGTATGCCCACCTTAGGTTTACAGTATTTAAAGTACTGTCAAAATAGCCAAGCTGTGACTGTAGCAGAGTTAAAAGCTTTTTTGAAATTAATACTTTTTTTCCTAAATTCTGCAGTTTAGATTTCAGTTCACTGTTATTTGGAACTTGATGTATTAACCTATGGTCTCCGATTACGTAAATTCAATTTGCCCCTCATACTTGAGTCTATAATGCCATCTAAATTGAAGAACATCTTTTATTAATCCTAACAATTACTCACTTTCTCCCTTCTGTTTTAGTACAAGATACATATATATGATATAGATGTTATATATTTTTAAAGGAGAAAAACCTCTTGCTTATATGTATTTAAAACATTAAATATAAATTCAATTTTAAAAATTGAAATAATGAGGGCGTGGCTTGGAGGCCAGGAAAGATGGCGGCGTAAACCGGAAACTCCCCGAAGGCTCAGCATTAATCCTTGCGGAAACAACACACTAGACAGCTTTCACGGGCAAGATGCATCGGCCTTCTCAAGCTAACCAGCCCACCGGCACCCCCAAGGGGTCCCAGCCCTCTGCCATGCGCCAGTACCTTATTACACAGGCTGAGTTGGCCTCACAGGTCAGACCATGCTCCTGTAATGCTCAAGCTTAAATCCCCACTATTTCGACCCACAATCTCAAAGTGGAGACTCAATGACTACCTGCTGTCTAGAGCAGACCTGAAGGCACACATAGGGAACAAACTCAGGGAATACTTCGAAGCCAACACCAAACAAGGCTCCTACAACTGAGATGAGATCTCACCTTGCTGCTTCACTCTAAATTCCATAGAAACATGGTTAGGCACAGGACCTTCTTCTCCCTACACGGGAATAAGAGTGGCAAGCTCTTAGTCAAAATGTTAGCCAAAAAGAGACAGTTGACATACATCGATAAAATCAGAGATGAGCGGGGCACCCTACAACGCCTTCTGGGCAAAATCCTGGAAGCGGTGCAAACCTACTACTCAGACCTGTACTCATTGCTGTAACCCCAAACCGAAGCAACAAGAGCACAGCTCCACGACTCTATCCAGTCATACCTGACAGCACACCCAATACCAACCATAGATAGGGATGTGTCGACACTCCTAGATGAACCGATCTCATTAGAAGAGTTAGCACTGGCGATCAAACACACCAAACCGGGAACAAGTCCTGGCCCAGACGGACTCCCGCTGCGATATTACAAAAGCTTCGCTGACAGTCTATACCCATTACTGTTGGAATCCTTCAATGCGGTGAGGGATGGCCAACATATACCTAAACAAGCGCTGATGGCCTATATTACCATCATCC
Source organism: Pelobates cultripes (assembly GCA_933207985.1). Lineage (NCBI taxonomy): Eukaryota > Metazoa > Chordata > Amphibia > Anura > Pelobatidae > Pelobates > Pelobates cultripes. The sequence goes on from OW240915.1 coordinate 225,988,618, forward strand.
CCAAAGAGGGCAAGGATGGAGAGCATTGTGGGAACTACAGACCCATATCGCTCCTTGATGCAATATCAAACTACTAGCCAAGATCCTGGCAATGCAGCTCCAGATGCATATCCCCTCGCTGGCCCCACTTGAGGAGATGGATAGAGGCCCTGTACGACGAGACTATGGTCCATGTCCTCATTAACAGGGAACTAACTACAGAATTCACTATCCACAACGGCACAAGACAGGGATGTCCCCTGTCCCTCTTGCTGTTCGTCCTTGCCCTCGAACCATTTATGACACACATCAGACGAGACAGAGATCAATGGGATCATATAAAGCCCATACTGGAATACAAAATGTGTTGGATAATTGACCACCACATGATAGTCTCTTAGATAAGTGTGTGAGACGGATCACGAGTGCTCTACATAATGAACGAAAGAGTGCTCCTAGGGCAAAAGAAGTTCTGGCTACACGAGTAGGATATTTTAGAGTTGCTAGTTACTGATAAAAACCATACATACTATCTTTGTTCTTGAATTACTGCAGTTTATACTTACCCACAATTTCTTTCTTTTTAATAACAAGTTCTACCACCAGGTGCAGGGTACAGTGATGGGGACACCTTGTGCGCCCTCCTATACTAACCTGCACCTGGGTTGGTGGGAAAACTATATTGTATGCTCAGAACATCGGAAACAATATATGAAGTACGTCTATTTATGGAAACGTTACATAGACGATATCCTAATAATATGGACAAGCACAAAAGAATTGTTTATTGAATTTGTGGGAGCTCTTAATGAAAATTATTTAAATTTGCGCTTCACCATGGAGATAGGCATGCCCACATTGAACTTTCTCGACTGCACACTTACCATTACTGATGAACTACAGATTCATACTACCCTATATCGTAAACCCACATCCACTAATAATATGCTTAGCTGGGGGAGTTATCATCCTACCTCGCTTAAGAGAGGCTACCAGTGGGATAATATCTGAGACTAAAAAGAAACTGCTCCTCTCTTGAGGGTTTCAAACTAAAGGCTGCTTTGCTGAGAGCTAGATTTAAATCAAGAGGATATCCCAATAGGTGCCTAAAACAGGCATATCAAAGAGCACTCTTATGCAAACGTGAGAACCTTCTGGAGGATGAACCCAAAATTTCTTCTTCCACAAAAACTATTAGGTGTGTGGCAAACTACGATGCAGGATGGGATACAGCTAAAAAGATCCTGGCAAGATTCTGGCCACTACTTACTCAAGACAGCCATTTGAAAGATGTAATCTCTCCACAAGTTTCTATAACTGCAAAAAGAGGGAAAAATTTAAAGGATCTTCTGGTACCAAGTCATTTTTCTAAATCCAATATGAATAAGAAGAGTTGGATCAATGTGCAGGGCACATATCAATGTGGACGATATGTAGCCTGCCATTATATAGATAGAGACTCTAAGTTCATAACAGACTCTTCAGATGTACAGAATTAGTTCCCAATTAGACAGTTCTTTAACTGTAATTCACTCCGGTCACGAGACATGCTCGGTTACATCATAGCGAGTCACCCAGGTGCTTTAAATTCGCTGGTGTTGAAAAAGTACAAATGGGTAAAAGGGGTGGTGATCTGGATATGTTCCTTAAAAGAAGAGAGTGTTTCTGGATTCATAAGTTGGACACCTTGTCCCCAAATGGCCCCAATGAAGGTTTTACATTTACTCCCTTTATTGAATCCTAAAAATCAGTATATATTAGTTAATGTGTTACTATCTATACCGCTTTAAATATTGGTATTACAATCATGGACCTATTGAGGACTGTTATATGAATTATATGTATTTATTGTGCTAGCCTATACCAGTCTACACTATACACCTTTTTGGAATCCCTTAAGAAAACGAATGTCTGAGATTTGTGACAAATTCCCTTTACAAGCTATCTTCATATACAGTATTCATTTATATATTCATTTAATACACTGGTTCCCATTAAATCAGTCTTAGGTTACTATACAATATACTTTTATATTCCAATTAGATATATTCATTTTTTCGGATTAGATCTTATTACAATACTTATTAATATTTATTAAGTTTTATATTCATTAAGTTATAATTTGCAGCATAATTGGGTGTACAGTAATTTAGACTTTTCGTGATACATGCATATTTACATTTGACATCTAGCTCCATCCACCTATACTCTGATTGGTGGACGGACGTATTAATGTTAAGGGATATCAAGTATTTCACTTGAGGACATGTAAATGGATGGATTGGCTTGGCAATATACATGTAAAGGAGTGATGGAAACGAGGGAATATGATAATACAGTCATATCGGTAGTTTACCTTTAGCTCCGCCCACATTTATTTTGACTGGTGGATTAACGGATGAATGGCAGTGTATATAGACTTTTTTAATTTGGGGGGCATGTAAATGGAATGCCGCCCAATATTGTGTGGATAGGCTCGGCACTATAATGTAGTAAAGTAATCTGAATTATATCTGTGCGAACAAAAATAAACATGTATATCGGTGCTCGGCATTTAGCTCCGCCCATCTGTACACTGATTGGTGTAATTACGGATGACTGATAAGTGTGACTAACCATTCTGCTTTGGGGGCGTGTAAATGTAACGCCGCCCATAACTTTGCTGATTGGCTGGGCATAATTTGGCTGCAGACATAAATATTAATTCAGGTCAGTGTACTCAATGATAGCCTTTTAGAAAGGTGCTCGTTTAAGCGCCGAAACGCGTTAGGCTTATGGCTTTTTTATAATTCATAGCATGTTTGATTTCAACACTGATTGGGTTGTTTACTTTATTTATGGAGAATAGAAACCGGATTTAAGCACTATTTAGTAAGGGATTTTTTTGTTTCCTGCTCAGACAGAATCTATTAGCCTCCTACACACAGCATCATACTACTTTGTAGCTACAGATTATCTACAATGCTTATATACTAGCGTTTGATATTAGGAGATTTGTTAGATCTGAGGCAGTGTTATTTAAGTGACAAGTTGGTAGTTCATCCGATTTTCTTTGAGCCACCAGCTGTAATATTTCCTGTATTCTCTATATCTAGAGGCTTCATATTAGGGATTTTTGTATTTATCCCAGTTTCTATAGCTTGATATTCAGCTTGTAGGCAGCCTATATGTTATACAGGAACACTCCACTTTAGTATATTCCCCTTCTAACTTATTGAGCTTCTTTATCTCCATTTCTTTATATTTATTTTTGGGTTAGTGGATTTTTTTATTTATGTTTATTTTGATCCGCTCTTGTAATAAAGTATGGTTTTTATCAGTAGCTAGTAACTCTAAAATATCCTACTCATGTATCCAGGACTTCTTTTGCCCTAGGAGCTCTCTTTCTTTTGTAAGTTTGTATTTAGGGTTATCCCCTGCAAGGATATTTTTGGACACACTTCATAGTCCCAAACCCATGGGTGGGATTACTTTATTCTTGTTTTTGTGTTCTCTACATAATGAAGCCACCATCAAAATGTTTTGAAACCTTTGAGTCCCTAGAAAGTATACTGTCTGTTGTATTATATCAGTATGGATAGCTGCCTCAATACTGCGTGTCCACAATGTACTCCTCTCATTAATGGGGAAAACAAGGAAGAGCAGAGTGAGAGATAACAACCAAGCAACAAGATGGAAAAATATTCTAGGTGCAATACACCTTATACCTTTGCTAAAAATGCCAAATAAGTTTACCTAACCACCATTGTATATGATGCTGCATATTCGTGTATGTTGTTTCTACTACTCAAAAGCAGAGACCTATGTGTCTCCTTATACTTTAAATGTGAATATGGGCCTTGCGTGATCCATTCTCCCCTTTTGTTCTTCATCACAAATCTTTACAATAAAAATATATTCACAAAAAAGTGCAACTTAAGAAGAAAACTTAAAATGTATTTTCTCCTTCTTGATTGTTAAAATGCCTGCTATTTATAGGATTTCAGTTAGTTTTTAACAAACTAAAATCCTATAAATATTTGTAATTTTAACAAGTACTGCAAGGAGTTAATTATGGTTTTAACCCCCTAAGACCGGAGGGCGTACTATTACGCCCTATTTTAGGCGGCTCTAAACGCCGCCGGGCGTAATAGTATGCCCTCCGGTCTTTCTTTACTTACCCGGTCGCCGGCGGCAGATCTTCCTCCTCCGGTCCCCCCCGGCCATGTGAGAGTGAGGTCCTTGCGAGGACCTCACAATCACATGGCCAGGATAGCTGCCTCCTGCATTGCCAGCAGGGGGGCTGTCTGTAATGACACATAGTCCCCCTGCTGGCTGGAAATAAAATTAAATAAAGTTAATCAGTGTAAAAAAAAATAATAATATATACTTAGATCATATATATATACTTTATATATATATGATCTAAGTGTATATATATACAGATATACATACACACACGTACACTGTATAGGTGTATTTTACTATTAATATATATATAATCATATATATATATATTAATATTAAAATACACGTAGACTGATACTGATATATAAGGGGTTAAGGACGGAGCCAAATGTACACGTTGTGAGCAAAACAAAATGTAAACAAAACCTGGCATTTGCGCTACATGTCTGTCCAACCGTAATTCAACTCTTTATAGTAAATGCACCCACACTTATTATATATCATTTTGTTCAGGAGAAAAAGGGCTTTCATTTCATATCAAATATTTATATATGAAACATAATTTATTATGAATAAAATTTAAAAAACTGTGAGAAATTTTACATTTTTTTAAAAATTTGTAGTTCCGCCTCACATTTTAGCTGTAAATGTCATAACACGTTTAGGTTTTACTGCAAAAAAAGCACATATTTGTAATCAGCGATGTCTCACAAGTACAACAGAACCCCCCATTACCAGGTTTTATGGTGTTTTGGAAAGTTACAGGGTCAAATATAGAACGTTCCATTTTCACATTGAAATTTGCCAGATTAGTAATGTTACCTTTGAGACGGTGTGGTAGCCCAGGAATGAGAATTACCCCCATAATGGCAGACATTTGAAAAAGTAGACAACCCAAGGTATTGAACGTATGTTTAGTCTTTTTTAGTAGCCACTTAGTCACAAACACTGGCCAAAGTTAGCGTTCATATTTTTTTTTGTGAAAAAAGCAAAAACCTAATATTTGGCCAGTGTTTGTGACTAAGTGGCTACTAAAATGACTGGACATACTCCATTTGTATACCTTGGGTTGCCTACTTTTGCAAATGGTATGCCATCATGGGGGTAATTCTTATTCCTGGGCTACTATACGGTCTCAAAGGCAACATAACCAATCTGGCAAATTTAAATGTCAACAAAATGAAATGCAAGCCTTATATGTGACTCTCTAACTTTCCAAAACACCATAAAACCTGTACATGGGGGGTACTGTTATTCTCGGGAGACTTCACTAAACACAAATATTAGTGTTTTAAAACAGTAAAACATATTACAACAATAATATAGTCCATAAACATGACGTTCGTAAAATATCATCGTTGTAATACAATTTACCAGTTTGAAACACTAATATTTGAGTTCAGCGAAGTCTCCCGAGTAAAACAGTACCCCCTATGTACAGGTTTTATGGAGTCTTGGAGAGTTACAGGGTCAAATATAGTGCTTGCGAATTAAATTCTCTGCATTTTCTCCCTGTGTTGTCAGGCATGTCAATCAAATTTTAATTATCAAATCACATAATTATGTTAAAAGATTACTTAAATATACACGTAGAATTTTAATATATATTCATTTATAGGTATTTAAATTCTACGTGTATACTAATGTAATCTTTTATGTAATTATATGTATTTATCTATATATATTTATTTGCGGTTATTTGTATTTATAGATAGATAGATATATAAAGAATGTCATTTGAAGTGTATTTTGTTACCAATATATATATATATTAATAACAAAATACAGTTAGAATGAAATTACATATGAATATATAATTTATATTAAATTTTGTTTCAATATTTTATTTATTTATTTATTTTATTATTTAATTTATTTATTATTGTAATTATACGTATATATATAATATATGTGTATATATCTATTATATATATATAATATACATACATATTATATATATATAACGTCATTCTAAGTGTATTTTAATATTAATATATACTTATATTAATATTAAAATACATTACGTATGACGTTATATCTATATAATATGTATATATATTATATATATAATATATACACATATATTATATATATATATAAAAATATATTTAATTTATTTTAACATGTTTATTTTTTTTTTTACACTTTCCACCAGCAGGGGGACTGTCTGCTATTTCAGACAGCCCCCCTGCTAGCAGATCCACAGCCAGCTATAGGGGGCCATGTGATCGCTCTTTGAGAGCGATCACATGGCCCCCAGGGGCCTCATTTGCCGAGGCAGGGCTGCCTGGGCGGTCTGGCAGCCCTCCAGAAGAGGATTGCGGCGGAGGTAAGTACCGCTGGTCCTCTGGGGCTCAAAGCCGTTACAGGGTTCTATGCCGCCGCAACGGCTTTAAAGCCCATTAAAGCCGCGACGGCATAGAACGCCGTAACGGCGGGAAGGGCTTAAGGGGCTAAAGCTAAATCTTTGCAAATTTGGTATGCTGAGACAACAACCTTAATAGCATTCAGAAAATCTAAAACTGCTACACTAAAGTATATATGTACAGTTAGGTTTAGAAATATTTGGACACTGACACAGGTTTTGTTATTTCGGCTGTTTACCAAAATAAATTCAAGTTAAAGCTACATAGTAAATATGGACTAAAAGTACAGTCTCTTATATTTTTTTTTTGGTTTTGTTTAATTTGTTTTTATTGAGCATATCAAAAGAAATCATGAACATTGACTGTACATTTGTTGTCATATAATCAAAAAGTAATGTAACAACACAATGGCGAGAATACACATAATAGCAGTGCACTAACTCTTATTTTTAACTTGGGATGCCGCCCGGGGTCCTCCCATCTCGGCTGGCAGTGGTGAGTGGGCCCCCTGTGGGGCACGTGGGTTGGCTCTCGGCCGCTGCTGCCAGGTGGGGAGAGGATTCTAATTCCCCCTCATGGGCCCTCCCTTCCATTCTTTTGCCCGGACAGGGTCCGCGGGCGATGTGGGCTGCTCTCTTCCCGCCCCCTTTCCAATGGTTCTCCCCTCTATTATGTGTCCCCATCTTTCAGTGTGTCCCCCTTTTTTCATTGCTGTTTCCCTCCCCTCTTTCAGTGTGGTGTCTCCCTCTTCTATTATTGTGTTCCTCCTCTTTTTATGGTGCACCCCCTCTTTCTTTGTTGTATCCTTCCATTTTCTTTTTGCTCCCCCCTCTTTCTTTATTGTGTCCCCCCCCCTCCTTGCAGTCCTTCTTTGCATTTCCACCCCCCCTCTACCTCCCCCTCTCCTTACCTGTCTTGGCAGCCTCCTGTCCTGGAGCGTTGGCTCTTCGTCTCTCCACTGTTGCTTCAGGCTTTGGGTGCAGTTGCCGGATCCGTCCAGCGGGTGGTGTCTGAAGCTCCAATTGTGGTAGGAACTGCGCTGCAGGTGATGGACTCCTCTTTTCAAGCTGCTGTCTCTACTAGGGTGCGGCCAGCAGTTCCTACTAAAAAATGACTGGACATACCCTATTTGCAATAAGTTGGGTTGTCTACTTTTGCAAATGATATGCCATCATTGGGATAATTCTCATTCCTAGGCTACTATACGGTCTCAATTTGACTCTGTACCTTTTGAAAACACCATAAAACCTGTACATGGGGGGGGGGAGGTTGAAGGTACTGTTTTAAGCAGCTCTGGTTGGCAGTTTCAGAGAAGTTCTGGTGGATGGCTGGGCAGCTGCTGAGACCGGCAGTTATGGCTGGATGCAGACCACACCGTGGTCCGAGAGGATACGGCACACCCACAGAGAAGGAAGGAGGCAAGTAACTGGGATAGCGTGGGGTTCGGCCTTATCTCCTTTGGTCCCTTCCAGCCCTGAGTCTTGTGGCCATGGGGGATGTAAGCAGCATATTAGGGATTCACCCGGGGATTTGTTTTTCTAGGTCAGGAGGGTGTCAGGGGTCAAATGGAGGGGGCACCAGTCAGGGTTTGGGAAGAGCTTTCCAGCAAGAGGCAGCTAGAGTGCAGTGGGGTTCTGGTAGGGAAGTTATGGGTTTATGATAGTGGTAGTTATCTGGAAAGGAGGGCCTTGAGGGAGAGTGCACATGTCCCATGGCAGAGGGCATTAGTGAGGTATAGTAGTTGGCTTTTTTACCACAGTGTTGGCTTGTCAGGGTCTGCCTCAGGTGGGATTGATTGGGACAGGGTTGCGGTTCGGTGTGGTAGGCATTCCTATGCCTCTTCTGGGAGGTCTTGTGTTCAGTCCACGGGTACTGGAGTTCCCAGGATTATGCTGAGCGGCTTCAAGTAAGCGAGCCAGGTATAGGCAGTGGGGCAGGTGTTTGGAGGCAGCACTCCCTAGATCTGTTTCTTCTTCCAGGAAGGTGGAGTTTTGCGGAAAGCCGCATGATCCCAGGACTCTGGATGAGGATGCAGCCATTTGGTGGTTCAATGCTTGCAGGATCTCTGAGCACCACTTTTAAGGTCAACGGTGGACGGAGTCAACAATGGTGAGGGCTCATTTTTACATTCTCATACACCCACTGGGTGACAGGGACACAATGGGGGTAACCAGTTTACAATCCTGGGGGTTGGGGATGCACAGGCAGGTTGCCCACAGACTCTGTCAGGAGTGTGGGTGGTAGGAGCTGAGGCAGTTGGGAGGGAGTATTCTGCAGGTACACTAGGGGTCGTGCATGTGATGGCAGGGTAATTCGTTTCGGGGGAGTGGCAGAGCTTTTTAAACTCCTCGGGAGTCCACTTGAAGGTGGATATCAAGAAGAGGATATGGAAGGGTGAGTAATTGATGTTGTCTTTACTTCCTCTAGAGGAGTTGGTTGACCTAAAAAAGGATGATTTAAGGAGGGCTAGAAGAACAACTACAGGAGGATGCTGTAGATGTCCTGGAACTGGCTTTGAGGTTTCTGGATCCTGGCCAGCGCTATTGGAGAAAAGGTGCTGGACGAATGGTCATCACTCTTTTGTTATGAGGATTGGATTTGGGACACTTATAGAATCTGTGGGGAGCAGCCCTGGTGGTGCTAAGCAGTGGCGTCTCTAGGATTCATTTTTAGGGGGGGCACATGGTGGGCCAGGGACAAAAGTAGGGGGGCACCCCGCCCTCACCGCAGTTTGACCTCGCCCTGCTGCATGTTAAGCCCCGCCCCCGACACAATGTGTTTTTTGATTTCTTTTAATAATCCCTGGTGGAGAATTCATTATTTTCCACCAAGGATTATTAAAAAACAAACACATTTCCCTTGATACAGTCCATACACACACACACACACACACACACACACACAGACTGCTGAGTCCTTACACACACAGAGACTGCTGAGTCCATACACACACAGACACACAGACTGCTGACCATACACACACATACACACAGACAGCTGAGTCCATACACACACACACATAGACACACAGACTGCTGAGTCCATACAAACACAGACACATAGACTGCTGAGTCCACACACACACACACAGACTTCTGAGTCCATACACACAGATTGTTGAGTTCATACACACACACACACACACACACTGCTGAGTCCACACACACACACTGTCAGGGTATTTATATCGGCAGACATCTTGTGCTATGATAGAAATTAAAAGTGTATATTCTGAGTCACTCTGAACAGACCAGACTCCATTTTGTTATTTTCAAGTTAACAAAGAGACACGAAATTTCTATCCTATCTGTAAAACTAACCACTTTGCCAGAGTATAGTATAAACAAACCAAGTGATAAGGAGAACGGGGGTTGGATAGACTGTCTAAAATGCTAATGGAATAGATCAATTCTAAACCCAGACATTTGTGACAGAGAAGATTAAATAATTAAATTTTACCTTCTATATATGTAAGGTACCATTGTACGGAAAAGCTTAAACTTAGTTCATGATCTGCCATATCAGAAATTATAGCAGGAATTGCGGACACTAAGTCTGGCACAAATGTTTGATCTGAAAGGAAAAGTAAGTTATGGCAGACTATAAAGATAACGCAAAATGACGTCAAAATAGCCACCAGGAAAAGTTAACTCTTTCCTGGATAGGTATGTTTAGTGGGACAAGACTGCCCTCTATAGACCAAATAACTAAATTGCGATCTGGAAGATAACCACACCTCTAGTGCTTCTATTGGGTTATCAACTGATGACGTACAGAGAGTCTGGCCCTTTAAAAGTTAGGACAAAGGGAAGACAGAGGGTATGCAAAGAGAGGAAAAAGAGGAGAGACGAAAAGGCAAGGGGTATGCAAAGAAGGAAAAAGAGGAGAGAGGAATTGGAAGTTTGGGGACTCCATAACTCATGCAGAGAGACATCCAAATAAGTTCCTGAGACTATCTACCAATCGGATGAAATATCTACTCAACTGGTAATTATACTGGTTTCATTTAATTAATTAAATTAATTAAAATGTATTAATAGCATTATATATGACTGGATAAAGCACGGTCAGATTTCCATATTAAGAAATCTTAGTTAACTAAAGAATATATAGTTATAAACATTCCATTCTGCAGGTGGAATTAAGAATAATTATATATTGATGTGATATTATCACGTGTTAGCATACCGCTGTTTTTATCCAGGTGTATTAATTTGCTCTAATATAAGATAAGATATCTGTTTAGGCAAATTAAAAACAAATTCTGCTTTTGTAAAAATCATGGTAGATTCTCTTATTGGATGGTTCCAGGAAATGACTAATGAACTGGTTTAAATTTTATTTTATTTAAAATTACATAAGAATAGATCTTAACTACCTAGGAGATCTAGCCAGCATTGAAAGGGTTACTCTAACTGTTAGCCAGGGTTTTATGGCCCTTCGCTGTGAAAAGTTTTGCTTCCTCTCTGTGAAAGATAGTCATAAATCGTCAAAAGTCTTGACAGGAAATGCTGTTTAGCCATTGAAACGTGTATAGCCATTACTTTGTATTGCATACCATTTTATACTGGATATTCATTGATTATTGTCACGCATGTTACATATTATTATTATTAATTAATTTGTTATTATAAAATAAAATCTATTTTTATAACATTGTGATATTATTTATATGAAATACTTCTCACTTACGATAAACGTTCTTTGGGATCTGAGAATTGAATTAGTGGGCAATTCTCAACTGTTTACTATTATTATCCCATAAATATCCCCACATATTGGAAGCACTGCTGAGATCGTTTAAGTTGAAATTATATTTCATATATAATAATATTGGTGTAATTCATGCAATTTAATTTTGATATAGAAAAGAGTTTTGTATTGAGATTAAATCAGTATATAGAAATATGGCTGAATCTAGCGCTTCATCTCAATCAGAGAATGGGAAGAAGTTAGCGGAAATAAGGTTTTCCCTTAAGCATCTTATATCAGTATCTAAATATTAAAGTTGATTATCCAGAGTGGATACTCCAAATAAAAAAACAGGTTGATGATTCGATTCATGATAGATCGGCTGATTCACCTATGGTTAAATATCTTAGCCATATAGATGAAGAGTCTACAATGCGATCTGTTACCAAATCATGCCCGTTTTTCATATTGGGTTATTCTATTATGTTAAAAAAGCATAATGAGATAGAACTTAAATTGGACGAGTGTCAGAAAGACCTGGTGCTCGAACAAAGCAGGTTCAACACTTTGTCTGATGAAAATAATCTCCTTCGGGCTCTAAACTCTGACCTTTTTAATAAACTGGAAAGAATGAGCAAAATGGTGGATGATTATGATCAACAGATAAAACAGATACAGATGCAGCTAGATTAATATCAAAAGGGAAGTAAAGAATTACTGGGAAAAGACCCAAGTGATTCTTCTCAATTCCCTGATATTCACACACCAGACCAGGTTTTCATAAAACAGTCTCTAAGAAAAGAGGTGAGTAATTCTGAGAAAACACCTGTAGGTTCTTGGCAATCTTGGGCAGAACAGTTTGAAAAGACTGTCCTGGCCAAGCTTGACAGAGGGAATCAGATTCAAGGTGATAGGAATGAAAACAGACATGGTTCTGTACACTGGCAGGATTCTGATGCTGATCGGAATTGTGACAGTGAACAAGAAGCTCAGAGTGATGGGAGTGAAAGTGATTGCACTGTCCACTCTGAAGGCCATTTAACTGATATGCCATCTGCACTGTTGTACGGGTCTAATTCCTCTTCAGCAGACAGATCGCATAGACGTTTACCCAAACACAGAAACAGAGGTCGTAAATCAACGATGCCTGTTTATGAAACACCAAAGGTCATCAAATTCCTTAGAGAGACTGTCCCACAATTTTCTAGAGGTTCAGGAAACATATCTGAACATCTGGAAAATTATGATAGAGCAATGAATTAATTGGGCATGTATGATGACATTCATAAGAAATGGTTCATTACATGGACCTTTGATTCAATGTGTCGTGTTTATCTAGAAAGTCTTCAAGCTATACAGTTAATGTCCTACTCCAAGATGAAATATGAAATAATCATGGAGTATGGTAAGTATAAAACCATTGCCTCTGCTAAGAAAGCGCTTTATAACTTAAAGTGCCGTCCAGATCAAAGCCCCAGAGAATTTTTAATAATTCTTAAAAATGCATACTCCGTGGCCCAAAGAAAACCCAGGTATGAAAGCACAGACTTCAAAGATATGTATTTTCATGCCATGCCGGTAAACATACAAATGAACCTCGCAAGAGATTACGATTGTAAGTTACCATTAGAATGGCTAGTCAGTCAGTGTATGAAATTGTATACTATACACCATGCACATGACAAAAATCAGCCAAAGGTTAAGAAACCTGGTGATAAAATGGTGTCAGAGACTAAAATTCAGTTAGGTTTAGAAACCCAACAGAAAAAGAGGACCTATTCTGAAGTTTTGAAATCTCCAAAACCTCAGAAACAGGAAAATGCCAGAAGCAATTCTGCAAATTCCTCTAATAACTCTGAAAAGTCCAATGCCAATGGGAATAAACGCCCCTGGGTTAATAAGAACCAAGGCAATTCCCAATGGAGAAGGAATCCTCAGGGAAATAGGAGATATGGAAACAGAAATAACCAGTCTGCTTCCATTAACTCCCAACAGTCTCAGCCATCCCAACCAAATTCTAATGGGCAAAGACAAAACGGCAATGGGGGAAATAATTTGCGTCGTCAGGTTGGTCAACTGACAGACCAGATGGGCAAATTAATGGAGGAAGTGACAAAGATTAACAAAGTCTTTGCCAGAAATCCTTTTTTAGGGATAGCTCCAATTGCAGAACTACCTGTGCAACCGCAGCAACAACAACAGGTGCCGCAGCAATAATAGCCACTGTGACTAAACAAGCTAGGTTATCAGTAGAAGTAATACCTAACCCTGTTTCCTTTCCAGGTAATAATAGTCAAACAAACAATAGTTGTGTTAGGAAACCTATTGCCTATACCGTCACTTCCGGGTGAAGGAGGCGCAACGTGTTCCTCTGTTTTTTCATTTCAGCCAAAGGCTAAAGTAGCCCCAGCAACCACTAGTTTCCAGGATCCAGACCTGAAAGGGTTAACTGATGAGATGCCGACCACTAGCTCCCGCTTGACAGTTCAAGATATTCCTAAAAGGGATGGGCCTGTGGGTAAGACTGAGCATTCCTCAGTGCAGGTAGAAACTACTGCTGTGACCGGTAATGTATGGAAAACAAGTAATATGTTGACACATTCTAAATTCTTATGTGAATTAGAAGAACATGAAGGAAGGTACTACATGTCTGTAGAAATACAGGATTCGCTACCCCAGCCTTTCAAAGGGTTAATAGATACTGGTTCACAAGCCACTATCTTATCCAATACCTACTTCCAGCACGTAATGGACTTAGCAACGGATAAGCCGAAGCTAAGAGACTTCCCCAATGCTCTGTTGAGTGTAGGAGGAAATGCCTTTCATGTTATTGGCAATACCTGGTTAAAGTTTAAAATAGGTAACAAAACCTTTAGACACCCGGTGATAGAGGTAGATCTCCCCTATGACGGTCTGATTCTGGGTATAGACATACTCAGAAGACTTAACACAATTATTGACTGTGTGAATGGAATTGTATGGTCACAAGCTAAAGTTCCCATAACCTATGAGAAATCACATGTACAATCTGATCGTAACTGCCATGTGATAGAAGAAAGACCTGACTCGATTGAGGTACATTTTAGGAATAGTCAGTCACCTGACGTGACTATCCTGCAGGTGAATGATGCAATCGCACCTGTAGATGAGCATTCCGTAAGAATTGCTCCAGAGAGGATCCAGAATGTCTCTCTGGAAGGTGATGTTTTAACCATTTCTCTCCACAGGGACTATGTTGAATCTGTAGATCTGGCAGGTCATGCTCAATTCCTTGCCAGAATTGAAAGGGTTAATAACAGCTTATTCTTTCCTATGCAAATAAATGACTTAGGAAGAAGTAGGAATGCAAAGCTGGACTTACAGAATGAGAACAGCTATATTAGCAGAAGTCTGTTAAAGCAGATCGCTAATCCTAAAATGATCAGGTACGCTTCCCCACATGACAGGTGGATCCAGAATCTGGATGGCGAATCAGAGAGTCACAATGTGATAGCAAAATGTTTACTATCTATTTCCATCGGAAGTAAGACAGTTAAACATTTATTCCTAGTGATAGACGAACCTCGCTATCAGGTTTACGTTGGCAATGATGTCATACATCGCTTTGCCATACACCTTGACCTGATTAATTCCAACTTGTGGACAAGGTTAAAAGGTAATCCTTGTGGATACCTACACGAGGAAAACGCCCTGATATCAGGACAAATACTCCCATATGCGGTAAGTATCCAAGTACCTGATGACATAACCATTCCACAGGGGACAAGTAACTTTCTTTTACCCCTACAGGTCAAGAAGGGTCAGAGATTGGAAAACTCTGATACCCTAATCTGTTTATCCAACAGGATACAACAATTAGGGATGGTGGTAAAACATACACCAATGATAAGTATTGGTAAGAATCCCACCTATATCATGGTCAACAATGTTACACCCAATAGTGTTACTTTACCAAAAGGAACATTATTAGGTCTAGCATTGGATGCTGAGTACTATACATCCAAAACCAAATTATAGGCCTCATCCCTGAAGAATACTTAACTGAGGACGAAATTGTCGATCAAATATTCCATTCCTCCCCAGAAGGATTATTCACTATCCTATCTGAATATCCCTTCAACGTTGAAGAAGGCTCGTGTAAAATCGAAGAAGCATCTATCACTTTCGATCATCCGCTCAATGAGCAGGAATCATGAGAGTATCACGACCAAAGAGAAAAGGTAAGTCAACACCGAACTGACCTAACTTCTAGGCTTGAAGAAGCTTATGAGATAGGCCAGCCTGAAATCTTTCCAGGATTTCAGGAAAGGCTAGAAGAGCAAATATCTTTAGCTGACGGTTGCTCCAACGATGCTGAGCGGCAGCAGCTAAAGGAAATCCTTTTGGAATTCCAAGATATTTTTGCCAAAGATTCCTACGACTGTGGGTTAACTAACCTCCACGTAGCCAGAATACAAACTGATCCAAATTTACCACCTGTATTTATCAAACAATATAGACTCCCATTAGCGTCATATGATGGTCTACAAGACATCATTCAGAATTTAAAGGAAAGGGGCATTATACGTCCAGTGCACAGTTCGTATAATAATCCGATCTTGGGGATTCTGAAACCTAATGGACAATGGCGTTTATGCGCTGACTTACGACAGCTAAATAAACGCGTCTATATGTCTGGTTGGCCAACATACATAGACCAATGTTTGGTACAAATGCAGGGATCCAAAATATTCACTGCCATTGACTGTGCGCAGGGATATTGGACTGTACCAGTCCATAATGAAGACCAATACAAATTGGCCTTCACATTTGGAAAGCAGCAGTATACCTGGACCCGTATGCCTTTCGGTTATATAAACTCTGGTCATGAATTCGCTGTGTTCATGCATAAAGCTATGCCTGACGCACTCGAGAGAGGAACGTTATCATATGTCGACGATGTCTTGCTGAAAAGCACTTCCTTTGATAAGCATATCTTAAAGATTAGACATGTTCTCACTCAGTTAAGAGAGGCAGGGATTAAACTGTCTTTACAAAAGGCGCAATGGTGTCGCACCCATGTCAATTTCCTCGGACATGAGGTAACTTCTGAAGGATTAAATCCCCAGAGGAAGAAGGTTGAAGCCGTACTAAAGGCTAAAACACCTTCAAACATCAGGGAATTAAGATCGTTCCTTGGTATGACTAATTACTCCCGTAAGTTTATAGATAACTATGCAGAAATAACGAAACCACTCTTACACCTGCTTAAAAAGGAAACTACCTGGAACTGGGGGGAGCCTCAGGACCAAGCGGTAAGTGAACTGAGGAGGAAGCTCACTCAGGCACCCTGTTTAGCATACCCAGAGGGGGGTAAACCCTTCTATCTGGAGACAGGATATACCGATTTAAGCATCAGTGCTGTTCTGTATCAGAAGCAGGGCAGTTTAAACAAAGTTATTGCATATGCTAGCAAGACTTTGTCACCTGTTGAAGTTAAATTCAACACGTGTGAGAAGGCGTTATTGTCGACTGTCTGGGCACTACAAACTTTTCGTAGCTATATCCAAGGTGAGAAAATAATTGTAGAAACAGCTCACCAACCTCTACAGTATATGCAGAGTGAAAGAATTAAAGACGGTAATCTCTCTAACAGTTGGATTACTGCATGGACTCTATCCTTACAGGGATGGCCGTTAGAAGTCCGTTATAAACATAATAAGAGAAGCCCAGTTGCCCAAGGTTTAGCAGAATTACATGACTGTACTGCTCCATCTCTGGATGATAATGACACCGGAGATGACTTCCTAGAAGAGCAATTGCTATCTCCTTATAAAGTTTATGACGAGGAATACTGTAGACCACTACCGTGGGTATACATTGATGGTTGTTCATATCACCATGTCGTTGGTGCTGAGCGGAAGTTAGTTGCAGGTATCGGAATCGCCTGGATAGGTGATTATCCCAATGTATCTATAGGATACAATATTGGTCCCAAAAGCAGTCAGATAGACGAACTCTGTGCAGTATATAAGACCATTCAAATGGCAATAGAATATGGTATCAAAGAATTTGTTATCATAACTGATTCCAACTATGTTCGCAACAGTTTCGTCGAATATCTGCCTAGCTGGAAACGAAACCAAATGCTGAAAAGCAATAACAAACCTGTTAAACATGGGAAATTGTTTTGTAAAATCGATGAGTTGGTTAAGGAAAATGGTTTAACCATATATTGGAAGAAAACCAAAGGCCATTCTAAAATAGAAGGTATTGACAAGGATGGTAATGACTTAGCCGATTCACTGGCAAAACAAGCTGCCATCAATGGTGAAACCCTAAATATTGATGATCTTATGGGTAGATAATGCCGACTTAAATGTCGTGCAATGGAGTCAAGAAGCTCCTAGTGAGGACCTGATTACTAGTCAAAAGAACGATCCCGTCATAGGCATATTCTATAAACATATAGAAGACCCTACTGCCAATCCCATCACAGATGAGGATTGCAAACATAATGAAGATTTACGAATCTTGATGAGATATAAAGTTCAATTTAGTATCATGGATGGGTTACTGGTCAGAACTTCTAAACATGGTATACAACAATGGGTAGTCCCAACTGTATACAGAGGGTTAATGCTCCAACACGCACATGATGCACCTACATCTGGGCATCGTGGTGATAAGATCACATATGAGATATTGCGTGATTATGCATATTGGCCACACATGTTGTGTTAAGACATACTGTCAGGGATGCTTGATTTGTCCGCAATATCAACCCCATGGTCCAACCCATCGTGCACCACTTCAGAAGAGGGGGGTGTCATTACCCTGGTCTGATATTCAAATTGACTTTATAGGTCCTGTAACAAGATCTTCAAGAGGTAACAAATACATGTTAACCGTTACATGTATGTACACAAAGTGGATAGAATGTTTGCCTTGTAAAGAGAACACGAGTACCGTGTGCGCCACTTTGTTGATTAACCATGTCTTTTCCAGGTTCGGTCTGCCTCAAAGAATTAAGTCAGACAGAGGTAGTCATTTTACCAGCGAAGTAATGGCTAAGATGTGGAACATTCTAGGTGTTAAACGAAAGCTACATATTGCATACCGCGCTGCGTCTAGCGGGGGGGTAGAGCGATATAACCAGTCTATCGTTAATATTCTGAAGAAGTATGTTAAGGAGTCTGGTAAAGACTGGGACATTAAATTTCCCCTAGTTTTAATGGCGATTAGAGCTACACCTAGCACTGCTACCAAATTGTCACCTTTTGAATTGATGACAGGAAGAAAGATGGTTTTACCACAGCATTTACTATATCGTACTTCAGATCATAACTTGATCAATGCTGCCACTACGCATCAGTATATCGAAGATTTGCGCAAGCATTTACAGCATGCGTTTGCTTTTGCCCAAAAGAATCTGGAAAAAGCAGCGACAGGGGTTAAGACCTATTACGATCTAAAAACCACGAAAAAGGAATATGAGATAACAGATCAAGTCTATCTGTATAACTTTGCGCGAAATCAAGTTAAGGAAAATAAATTTTTACCTTCTTGGAAAGTGCCATATGTCATCATTGACAAAATTTCCCCAGTAGTGTACAAGATAAGAATTCCTAAGGATGGTGATTTTATTGAAAAGTGTGTTCACATTAACCAGTTGCGTCCTAAATCTCAATTAAGGATTATAGGTGTGGATTCAGACGCAGAAGGGTGAACGACTAACCTGGATGAATGCTTGATTCACGTGGTATAGTATGATGTGAAATGTTGTGATGTGCCATGATCTCATGTACGTTCATGTCATTAACCATTTCCTTGCCATCCAATAACTACATTCCTAAGCAGGTTACTAGCTTGTTTAACTGCTATAGGCGAATTACTGAGGAGTCAGTAATAAATGTAGTGAGGGATGAAGTTATAAAACTAGAATTAGAGAGAATACATATGTTGATGAATCGTAATAATGTGTTGTCCTAGGCCAAGTGATGTCACACTGTTATAAGTTTGTATGCTTAACAAACCTTGAATCATTAGTAGATAAGTCTGAAACGAGTTCCTGATCCGTGACTGTCGAAAGATGTCCAAGAAGGATGTGGCGTGTTTCTGGATCGTACTGCTCCTGTGCCAAGAGCTACGGACCGACCCGATCGCAGAGATGGGACCATCCTCCGGCATCCTGATTCAAGAGACACCAGGGTTCATCTTAACGGAGAAGAGGATCCTGACCCGATGTGTGTTCGTCAGCTTGGACCCCAAGATTTCCATCGAGAAGGCATACAACATTTCATCGATGCAGCTTCCTGAGTTACAGACTTGGTACCAGATGCACCTCCAAAGAGCACAGAACCGTGTGCGAAACATCTTGGAGCAAGCCCAGAAACCATTTGTATCCAGTTCTATTCCGATGAGCAACCGACCCAAAAGGTTCCTCACCGCTATAATTGTTGCATTAGTTTGTGCCACTGTCGGTGCAGTTGTCGCAACTGGAATGTCTGCAGCCAACTCTATTACTGTCCAAAAGCTGGATATGGAAATCTATGCGCTAAAGCAACACATTAACGATATTCATCAGGTGATAAACCAGCAAAGAACACTTATCCAAGACATGTTAACTATTGTGGAAGACACAGTTGTTACAACAAATTTGCATTCGGAGTTAATTGCCAAATCCACTGAGTTGCACCAAAGTCATGACTTATTTAAGCGTGAACTTCTATTTCTGCATGACCCAAT
Source organism: Pelobates cultripes (assembly GCA_933207985.1). Lineage (NCBI taxonomy): Eukaryota > Metazoa > Chordata > Amphibia > Anura > Pelobatidae > Pelobates > Pelobates cultripes. Next base: position 226,008,549 of record OW240915.1, read on the forward strand.
ATTGTTCCACACACTTGCTTTTCTTGACGAAGTGCAAACTGGAATGATCGAATTGGCAGGGGGACGCATACCTCTGTATTTTGTATCCAAGGATATTGTTCATGCGATGCTTGCCAATGTGGATGGAGAGACAATTGAGCCTATGCAATTAAATCTGGCCTTTGAGATGGGGAGCGCTATACCTCTCTTAATTGATCCGGAACGTATGGAGATTTGCTTTTTATTGACCATACCATATGTAACTCCCAAAGACATTTTTCAAATGAAAACAATGTGCTATGTTAATAATGATATTATGGTTGATTGTACTAAGTGTAAAGTTCAAAACTCTTACAGGTACAAATATATACAAAAATGTTCATTCCACGCACGGGCCTATGTTAGAAATGATGTGATTGCACAATATGTCTGGTAACTTCTATAGTGCTTATTCATAAGCTAAATTAATTTTGGCTATGAAATGCACTAAAGGGGGGTTATGTCAGGGTATTTATATCGGCAGACATCTTGTGCTATGATAGAAATTAAAAGTGTATATTCTGAGTCACTCTGAACAGACCAGACTCCATTTTGTTATTTTCAAGTTAACAAAGAGACACGAAATTTCTATCCTATCTGTAAAACTAACCACTTTGCCAGAGCTAAAGGAATGCATAGTATAAACAAACCAAGTGATAAGGAGAACGGGGGTTGGATAGACTGTCTAAAATGCTAATGGAATAGATCAATTCTAAACCCAGACATTTGTGACAGAGAAGATTAAATAATTACATTTTACCTTCTATATATGTAAGGTACCATTGTACGGAAAAGGTTAAACTTAGTTCATGATCTGCCATATCAGAAATTATAGCAGGAATTGCAGACACTAAGTCTGGCACAAATGTTTGATCTGCAAGGAAAAGTAAGTTATGGCAGACTATAAAGATAACGCAAAATGACGTCAAAATAGCCACCAGGAAAAGTTAACTCTTTCCTGGATAGGTATGTTTAGTGGGACAAGACTGCCCTCTATAGACCAAATAACTAAATTGCGATCTGGAAGATAACCACACCTCTAGTGCTTCTATTGGGTTATCAACTGATGACGTACAGAGAGTCTGGCCCTTTAAAAGTTAGGACAAAGGGAAGACAGAGGGTATGCAAAGAGAGGAAAAAGAGGAGAGACGAAAAGGCAAGGGGTATGCAAAGAAGGAAAAAGAGGAGAGAGGAATTGGAAGTTTGGGGACTCCATAACTCATGCAGAGAGACATCCAAATAAGTTCCTGAGACTATCTACCAATCGGATGAAATATCTACTCAACTGGTAATTATACTGGTTTCATTTAATTAATTAAATTAATTAAAATGTATTAATAGCATTATATATGACTGGATAAAGCACGGTCAGATTTCCATATTAAGAAATCTTAGTTAACTAAAGAATATATAGTTATAAACATTCCATTCTGCAGGTGGAATTAAGAATAATTATATATTGATGTGATATTATCACGTGTTAGCATACCGCTGTTTTTATCCAGGTGTATTGATTTGCTCTAATATAAGATAAGATATCTGTTTAGGCAAACTAAAAACAAATTCTGCTTTTGTAAAAATCATGGTAGATTCTCTTATTGGATGGTTCCAGGAAATGACTAATGAACTGGTTTAAATGTTATTTTATTTAAAATTACATAAGAATAGATCTTAACTACCTAGGAGATCTAGCCAGCATTGAAAGGGTTACTCTAACTGTTAGCCAGGGTTTTATGGCCCTTCGCTGTGAAAAGTTTCGCTTCCTCTCTGTGAAAGATAGTCATAAATCGTCAAAAGTCTTGACAGGAAATACTGTTTAGTCATTGAAATGTGTATAGCCATTACTTTGTATTGCATACCATTTTATACTGGATATTCATTGATTATTGTCACGCATGTTACATATTATTATTATTAATTAATTTGTTATTATAAAATAAAATCTATTTTTATAACATTGTGATATTATTTATATGAAATACTTCTCACTTACGATAAACGTTCTTTGGGATCTGAGAATTGAATTAGTGGGCAATTCTCAACTGTTTACTATTATTATCCCATAAATATCCCCACAACACACACACACACACACAAACAGACTGCTGAGACCATACACACACACACAAAGACTGCTGAGTCCATACACATACACACACAGACTGCTGAGTCCATACACACACACAGACTGCTGAGTCCATACAAACACAGACACATAGATGACTGAATCCATACACACACACACACACAGAGACACACACACAGACTGCTGAGTCCATACACACACACACTCAGACTGCTGAGTCCAAACACACACACACAGAGACTGCTGAGTACATACACACACAGACACACAGACTGCTGAGTCCACAAACACAGACTGCTGAGTCCATACACACACACAGAGACTGCTGAGTACATACACACACACACACACAGACACACAGACTCCTGAGTCCACACACACACAGACTGCTGAGTCCATACACACACACATACACACACACACACAGAGACTGCTGAATCAATACGCACACTGCTGAGTCCATACATACACACAGACAGACTGCTGAGTCCATACACACACACACATACAGTCTGCTGAGTCCATACACACACAGAGACTGCTGAGTCCAAACACACACACACAGAGACTGCTGAGTCCACACACACACACATACAGACTGCTGAGTCCATACACACATAGCATGCTGAGTCCATACACACATACTCACACAGAGACTGCTGAGTCCATACACACATACAGACTGCTGAGTCCACACACACACACATACAGACTGCTGAGTCCACACACACATAGCCTGCTGAGTCCATACACACACACTGCTGAATCCATACACACACACTGCTGAATCCATACACACACACAGACTGCTGAGTCCATACACACACACACACACACACACACACAGAGAGACTGCTGAGTCCATACACACACACACATACAAACACAGACTGCTGAGTCCATACACACACACACAGAGACTGCTGAGTCCATACACATACACACACAGACTGCTGAGTCCATACACACACACAGACTGCTGAGTCCATACAAACACAGACACATAGACGGCTGAGTCCATACACATATACAGACACACACACACAGAGACACACACACAGACTGCTGAGTCCATGCACACACACGCACTCAGACTGCTGAGTCCAAACACACACACACACACACACACACACACACAGACTGCTGAGTACATACACACACAGACACACAGACTGCGGAGTCCACACACACACACAGACTGCTGAGTCCATACACAAACACAGAGACTGCTGAGTACATACACACACACACACAGACACACAGACTCCTGAGTCCACACACACACAGACTGCTCAGTCCATACACACACACACACACAGACAGACTGCTGAATCTATACGCACACTGCTGAGTCCATACACACACAGAGACTGCTGAGTCCAAACACACACACACACAGACTGCTGAGTCCACACACACACACACACACACACACAGACTGCTGAGTCCATACACACATACACACACACAGACTGCTGAGTCCATACACACATACAGACTGCTGAGTCCATACACACACACACACACACACACACATACACACAGAGACTGCTGAGTCCATACACACACACACACATACAAACACAGACTGCTGAGTCCATACACACATACAGACTGCTGAGTCCATACACACATACACACTGCTGAGTCCATACACACAAACTGCTGAGTCCATACACACATAAAGACTGCTGAGTCCATACACACACACAGACTGCGGAATCCATACACACATACAGACTGCTGAATCCATACACACACACTGCTGAGTCCATGCACAGACACACAGACTGCTGAGTCCATACACACACACACACACACACAGAAACACACACAAACTTGCTCACTAGGAGACAGACATGCACACACACACCACACATATCAAACCTACCTGTTACTGGGGGTCAAACAGCCATCTTCTTGCCTTGCTTAACGGCGGGGCAGGGCTTATGTGCGGGAGGCGGAGCTTAATTTGGGGGTGGGGCCTTTGCCAGGGAAGCTGCTGAAAACACCCAGCAGCGTTCCAGCTCCTCTGTCCTGCATTCCCTCGGGCTGTAACAGACTGTTACAGCCCGAGGGAATAGAATTGAAGCACATGGCCCTTTTAAGGGTTAAATACTTCATATTTCTGAGTGAATAATTGACACTCCTTTACACAGGTGTCTATACCATTGCGCTTTGTTCAAATTATTAAGTGTGAGTACTTACAAAAAATACATTAGGTGGAGGTAATTTTTTTTACTGGTACATTATGCTGATCTCCATATCTTAAACTTTTCTATGTACTACAATAAAGTTGTGATTATTTTTTATCTGGAGTTGCTTTTCAATTGCTGGAATCTCTGTGCAGATTTGTACACAATTAAATTTTTCTGTTAACTACAGCACCGTGCTCCAGAGCAACATGCGTTAAGCCCGTCACCAAAATGCATTTTTGACATTTTATTATTGTGTTATATTTGTTATAACATTGGCATACCTAAGACCCAATTTGTTGACATTGACATACCTAAGACCCAATTGACACCACCGTCTGAACCTCCAATGTCTTGACCTAGAGCATTTCTCCACTAATCTCCAAACTCTCCTTTTACCTATCTCAAACCTCACCTGTCCTAGTTCTGCAACCTCCTTCTACAATTCCACCCTTTCCTCTCAACTAGACATCATGGCACCTTGTACATTTAAACGCCGCAGGCCTCCCCAATAACAACCCTGGCACACCAAGCTCACTCGATACCTCCAAAAATGCTCCAGAACTGCTGAACACTATTGGAGAAAGTCTCACTGTGCATCTGACTTTCTCCACTATAAATTTATCCTGAGCTCATACAGCTTGGCTCTTTCCTCTGCAAAAGTTAATTACTTCAATACCCTCATAACCACACTCTCCCGCGAACCCAAACGACCATTTCACACATTTAACTCTCTCCTTCACCCTGCTGTTCCTCCTCCACCTACTAACCTCAGACTTTGCAACTCACTTCACTGACAAGATCTCTACAATAAGAGAAGAGATCTCTCATCTTTCTTCTTCCCCTTATAATAATTCCCCTAACTTCACTCCCTCTGCTGTTCTATGTTCATTCGCACCCGCTACATTGGAAGAAGTTTCTGCTCTGCTCCAGTCCTCCCGCCCCACCACCTGCTCCCTAGATCCAATTCCATTGCATCTCATTCGTACTCTGTCTTCTTCTCTTTCTCCACCTCTCACTAAAATTCTCAATCTCTCTCTCTCCACTGGTATATTTCCATTGCCCTTCAAACATGCAACTGTAACCCCAATTCTAAAGAAGCCCAATCTTGACCCTAACTCCCCATCCAACTATCGTCCTATCTCGCTACTGCCTTTTGAATCCAAGATCCTTGAAAAAATTGTGTATGCGAGATTGACAGACTTCCTCGAGTCCAACTCTCTGCTAGACCCGCTTCAGTCTGGTTTCCGCGCTAAGCACTCTGTGGAAACGGCACTGATCAAAGTATCCAATGATCTACTCACTGCAAAATCTCGCGGTCACTTCTCTGTCCTAATTCTCCTTGATCTGTCTGTGGCTTTTGACACTGTTGATCATCAACAGCTTCTTCTCATCCTCTGCAATATCGGTCTACAAGATACTGCTCTCTCCTGGTGCTCCTCCTACCTCTCCCAGTGCTCTTTCAGTGTTTCTTTCTCTGGCTCTGCTTCTTCTCCCCAACTCCTCTCTGTTGGTGTCCCCCAAGGTTCAGTCCTTGGTCCCCTACTGTTCTCCATCTATACTGCCTCCCTTGGTAAACTCATTAGCTCCTTTGGCTTCCAATATCATTTCTATGCAGATGACATGCAAATCTACCTGTCCTCTCCTGATCTCTCCCCGTCCCTCTTGATTAGTGTCTCTGACTGCCTCTCTGCTGTTTCTAACTGGATGACTGCCCACTTCCTTAAACTAAACTTGACCAAAACTGAAATTCTGGTCTTTCTTCCCTCAAGTGTTGTTACTCCTGTGTCTGTCTCCCTCCAAGTCAACAGTGCTACCATTAGCTCCACCACGCACCCATTGTAAAGCGCTGTGGAATTTGACGGCGCTCTATAAATATCATAATAATAATAATAATATAATATAGTGGACAGCATACCTTCATCTCATTGATGACACACTGGTGGCAGCCCAAGGTGCCTGGGTATGGAAGTGTAGAAGTGCAACCTTAGCAGAATGGCATGTTGACTGTGGATCTGTAAGACAGCATGGATATCGATCTCTCTTGCTATATGCTGAAATTATTTCATTAAATTGATTTAAAGACCTACGCACAGTCTTTCTTCCCCTTTGCAAATGATAGACACCCTAACTTGCAAACAGTGAGGCAAGATAAACATTACAAAATAAACACATATTAATGGCCCTTAGAGTAGCCGGACTTACATAAATAAGGTATAGAGAATAGTCAGATACACACCATGGTCAGGGTTAGAGACAGATGGAAAAATGAATATAACAGAGCCAAGTGTCAGGGATATCACATTACAGAACAAACGATTGAAGAAAAGGCAAGTCAATTACCAGTAATACCAGGAAAAAAAGGAACGCACTATCAGGCTAGGAAAACCCACTACAGGCCAAGGAATCTCTAATATTGGTCCCGGTGGCTTCTGATTGGTTTGTATTACTTTGCACCCCAAATTAATGCAACCTGCGTTGTGTGAGCAATGAGTTGTGGTCGACACTAAGTTAAATGTCCAACATGATCACATCCAGCATGGATATTGTTGAATCGGAGGAGAGTACACAGGACCATCAGGGGACCTCCGGAATGTAAACCCTTATTTCTTTGTAGGTCAATAACCATACCATAAAGTCATATCTCGATCAACATCGATCAAGTTTTGACATATCTTCACCTTTATGGGTGTTACTTTCCTGTAGCACCCATCTCGGGTCTGCCTGTGATCTACCTACAGCCTTCTTTAAGTTGTCCTGTGTGGGGATGCTTTCCCAAGCAGGGCAAACCTCCTCAATGCATAGGCATCTGAATAGAGCGACATTAGTCACTCCATTCCTACGTTCCTTAGCCAACAATAGGGAGCCAGCTAGGGAGTTACCATAGAAACTGCTGTGTATATATTGTGGATGCTATGTGTAGAGAGCAGAAGGACTGTACTCCCTTGTCAGTCAGTACTTTGGCATAGAGAAAGAAATTACTGACTGGTTGGAGAAAGACCTATTTAAAAAGAAAAAAAAAATGTTTTACTCCAATCTACCTATTTTCTTGCAAATTTATTAGCACAATGTACAGATTACATCTGATGCAATTTAATGAGAGGATAAGTTGTAGGTATTGTGACATGCACCCTTTAAACCACAAAGAAAAGACAACAGCATCTTGAAACATTTCATAAGTTTTCTTTCAGTAATGCAGTAAACCCATCACTTTTGTTATTCATTATAAAATATTATTTTCTCTTCTACCAGACTGCCATATTTCCTTTATATCACTAATAATGAACTCCAAAATGATGCTGTGCTTTTTCTAATGTACTTGTTAAATGTGTTTCTTTGATTAAAGATGCCACAAGAGGTCACTGTGAATCTCTACCATGGTTATTGCACAAATGAGCTCTTTTATAACATGTACATGGACTGAGATGGAAAATTAAGTTATGTTCTAATGTAACAAATGTTTTCTTCAGGTTGGTCATTTATAAATAATGTCATGATATCATCAATGATTAATGGTGTGCTTCAGTTATTTTGTCTTATATATGCTTGGATATACATCATAGCAAAGTATGAGAATTTGCACACACTTCACTATAGGATGTATGAGGACAATGCTCTGGGTCCTCAATACCTAAAATTCTATTTACCATACATACAATGTTTATATGGTGTGTTCAATAAAAACATGGCAACATTTCATTCTTTCTGTGTTATTAGTTTAAGCAGACTGTGATTGTCTATTCTTGTGACTTAGATGATGATCAGATCTTATTTTATGACCAATTTGTGCAGAAATCCATATCATTCCAAAGGGTTCACATACTTTTTCTTGCAACTGTAGGGCTTGTTTTAGCCCCCATATATTGCCCTATTGTGGTTTCTGTTAGAACCTCGTTTAGTGCTCCTAATGATTCTCTTGTGATTTCCTGTGTTTGACCTCGGCTTTGTATTTTACCTGTGATTTCTTGAATCCTGACCCTGGCTTCGTATTTGACTCGTAATTTCTGGTATCCTGACCTCGGCTTTGTATTTGACTCATGATTTCTGGTTTCCTGACCCCAGCTTTGTCTTGACTCTGAGTATGCCTATCCTTGATTTATTCTTGACCCTGATTCTTGTTGTTTAGTTACGTTAAGTCCGGCCATTCTAAGGCTCGGTAATACGTCTTTCGGATTCCCCTATTATGGTTTTCTCTTTCCTGCGTGTTGGGTTACGACTCCCGTGACATCTTGTTGTTTTCTGATGTTTGATTCTGCATGTTAGGTCATGAATATTTAAACTATATTACAAATGCTATGCCAGCCTTTAATAATTTATTTCCCTGACCATTCCTTTCAGGTTTCTTTTTTGTTTCAGTATAATTTCCTGCACTTGTCTGTGGAGATTGTTTCTGCTGTTTCAGATGGTCCAGCTTTCTTCCAGGATTGAATGTGGTACCTTTTGGGATCTAATTTTCTTTTGTTGTGTTTAGGTTACTGTCCTCTATATATGGGCTGTTACTTTTTTCTGATTGGTTACTATGTTATTTTCTTTGCTGCTGTGGAGTTCAGTGAAGAAAGGAAATGCTAAACACTTGCATCCTGTCATTACTAAAATTAAGATTATAAATACGCTAAAGATAGCATGAACTTCAATTCTACTTCTAGAACACGTATCTGTACTTTATAGTATCTGGGGAAAACATGCATCAAAATCCAATCCTTTATAAAATAAAAATAAACAAATTATGATTTCCATTGACTCCAGTGTTGCACTCCTTGCTCATTAAATTCATGTGTACTAATTTGCACTAATCATTTGCCAGAGTTGCAATTTATTTGCTTTTTTTAGACTCAAGAACTATACCAGTCACATTTAGTGTGTTACCAGTTTGACTCAAGATGGACTCTTTTAGAAAGCAAGACTATAGGGCTGTCATAGACATGCATTTATACTTTTGCAAGTAGCAATGGGGAAGCCTCTAATTGCAGGGCTGTTGCCTTTGGACTTTGGCTGCACTGTTCATGGCTAAAAAGGAAAAGAAGCTTCCAGAACAGCAAGCAAAGGGAGGATTATGGGAATGAAATAAGTAAGTCCACGAATAGGTGAGAACATTATTATTATTATTATTATTATTATTATTATTATGTAATTGGAAAAACAGCGAGGGGTTTTGCTCATTGCTTCCTGACGCTTCACAAATATCCGCATGCCTCAACCAAATGCTCCAGGTGAGGAAGAGACTAAATAGATTAGGCTTAGTGGTGGTCAGTATGACTTCCTTTTAATATGAGGGAGATTCAAAGCCTTCTAGCTGCCCCTACAAGTTGACCCCCATGATGCAGGTTGGGGCATATCTGTTAAACACACTAAAAAAGACTATTGCTATTGCTGCCCAGTCTCTAATCATTGCCCCCATGGGGCAATTCAAAAATAATAGAACCCAAGGGACATAGTGTCCCCCCGGCTCACAACCATTGTTAAAGTGGCAAGGTATTAAAGAAAATGAACAGGGGGACATGTTCACTTTCGCTGACATGATCAATTGGTGGAGGTTGTAGTAGACTTACCTCCCCAAGCCCCCACCTATTGGTGGCAGGTAGGTGCTCTAATATTATATAATAGAGGGATCTAAAGAGAGAGGGGCCTAAAAATAACAAGGAAGGGACTGAAAAATAACAATGTGTGGGGGGATCGTGGCTAGAGGCTTAGGAGTCTCTAGCCACAATTTTTCTGTGGGAGTTATCATAATTTTCTAATTATTCTCCAGGCACTGACATTTGATGTGGTTGGAGGGGACAATAGAGCCCTCCTCCATTTTTGGCAGGTCCTAATCGAACAACCAAGTGTCTGCTCTTATGATATTAACCCACTTACTTGAGGAAAAAAAATCTATCTGGGGCTCTCTGCAGTACATGGTTAAAGAATCACTATAGGGTCAGGAACACAAACATGTATTCCTGACCCTGTAGTGTAAAACCCACCATTTAAGTGGTTTGCCCCCCCCCCCCACTCCCCTTGCTTCCCCCTATAAGCAAGAATAGTCAGACAAGTCAGGGTTAGATAACAGAATAGCCAAAACAGTATGAATGCACTGTTGGCATACAGAAACCATGACAGGGCAATGCGTAATAGCTATAAAGGTCTTATAAATGCCCAGGAGGGGGGTTCCTCTTGCATGGGTGGGGATGAATGCTGGTCAGATTACTTCCACATGGGCATCTGACCACTCCCAACGGCACTAAGTACAGATGGTCCGGAAATAGCAAATGAAGCCGAGAAGTTACGGGGGAACTCAGATGAAGTACTTATAGGCCGTTACAACTGGTGGGATGTCTACAGGGCTGGACTGGGGATACAAAGCAGCCCTGGAAAAAAAACTATGCCAGCCCCATAAGTCATTGCGCCATATATTGTCGCATGTAATATGTAAGGCTATGTCTTGCCCACCCCAGATGATTGAGTAGTATATAGTATATTGCTTTTTCTAATATAATATATTGGTCCTTTCAAAGTAAAACATTTAATTATACAGTAAGCATACTCACATGCAGACACAGACAATCTCACTGACACACACAAGCTCACTGATACACAGCCTCATAGACAAACAATTTTACCAATATACATAAGCTCATTGACATAAAAACATAAGCTCACCCACTAGCAGGCACACACACACATGCAAGCAAGCAAGCTCACTAGCAGGCACACACACACACACACAGCTTAATGTAGTGGTTCTGGTGTCTATAGCCTGTCCCTGCAGGCTTTTGAATGTAAACACTGACTTTTCAGAGAAAAGGCAGTGTTTACATTGCTTCCTAGTGACACCTCTAGTGACAGACACTCAGACGGTCACTAGAGGCGCTTCCTGTGTCAGTGCGGATTGGCTGAGATCATCAAGCTTGATGATCTCAGTCATAGAGGCAGAGACCAGCACGACGTTTGAAAAAAAAAAACGTGAGTAAAACACTATTTTTAAAAACACACACAGACACCACGACTGACACACACACACACCACGACAGACATACACACACCATGACACAGACACACACACACCATGACAGACACACACACACCGTGACACAGACAGACACACACCGTGATACAGACACACCGTGGCACAGACACACACACGACACAGACACACACACCATGACACACAGACACACACACCATGACACACACAGACACACACACACACAGCATGACACAGACAGACACACACACACGCAGCATGACACAGGCAGACACACACATACAGCATGACACACACACACAGCATGACACAGACAGACACACACACACAGCATGACACAGACACACACACACAGCATGACACAGACAGACACACACACACAGCATGACACAGACAGACACACACACAGCATGACACAGACACACACACACTCCCACTGACATACATACCTGTGTGCTGGCGGCCACAGGGAGAGCTTGGATGTCGGCCGCAGGGGAAGCTCTTCTGGCGGCCGCTGGGGGAGCAGGCTGTTCTGTCTCTGCTCCCCCTCCCTCGCGCGCTAGAAAGAGACCGGGGCCGGGATATGACGTCATATTCCGGCCCCGCGCGAGGGAGGGGGAGCAGAGACAGAACAGCCTGCTCCCCCAGCGGCCGCCAGAAGAGCTTCCCCTGCGGCCGACATCCAAGCTCTCCATGCGGCCGCAGGTCACCCCGGCCCCAGGTGCCGACGGCCCACCGGGAAATTTCCCGGTATCCCGGTGGGCCAGTCCGGACCTGGATGTCTAGCCATTCTTACTAGCTCTGGACTTACCCCAGCAATCTGTAGACAATTAGTAATTCTTCCCAAAGCAAGCTGTGGTAAAGATAGAAACAAACACTAACAAAAGAAATGCTCTCCCTAACACACCAATCCAATCTTAACCTGCTGCACAGGATCAGTGAGTTACCTGAATTGACGGTCCAGCCTATGGTGCCAATACGAAAGTTACTACTCGCCTCCAACCTCCTAGAGGTTACCATAAAATGGCTACTTGTATGTATGATATCCTATACTTATCTCTTGTTTACTTATTATGTTTAATATTTTATGTAAACCAATTAGGGATTATTCTAGCTTTAGTGAACGAATAATCTGAATTTTATTAAAGACAGGAGGCGAATATTTGCTTATCTTTCTTTACTGTAACTCCCAGCAGCAAAGAAATGGTTAACAATGTTGTATGGAAAATCAACCAATCATAACATATCTCAACTACAATATAGTGTCATCAAACTCCTCCCACTTCCTCTTTCTTGATGTTGCCAGTCAGTAGCAAAGTCAACCATGTAAACTTTAACCAGAACAGTCCCGAAGCTGAAGCTCGAGATGAAGTCAACCATGTAAACGGAAAATTGATCGAATAAACTTGAGATCTTCACACTAAAAGAAAAAGAGAGACTTCGTGAAAGTAAGGTTTCTCGGACAAGAGAAAAATATATACAGTTGTACCCCCTATTTCCAATTATAGTTCAGACGAATTGGTAGAAAATCAAGATTATAAAGATCTATCAGTACTCTATGAGATAGGTGTATAACCACAAAGGTGAGCAAATCGTATATAGCAGATTTGTATGTAATAATGGTATCATACATTAACTATTGATTATGAGACTTACCTCGAGGGTGGGTTCCGGAGTGAACGAAGGGAGGGAAAATATTCGCCTCCTGTCTTTAATAAAATTCAGATTATTCGTTCACTAAAGCTAGAATAATCCCTAATTTTATGGCAAGACAGGAGGCTTCATATTTGCTGTTTTAACGCTCTCGAATAATAGAACAAGCCGCATGTGTTTGTGTTGGTTTAAAATAAAAAATCCGAAAGGTAGATTCCCTTGACCAATCTGCGCAGGACAAAATATCCGCTAGAGAACTGCCGGCACGAAAGGCAGAGGATGCGGCCGCTCCCCTAACGGAGTGGGCCCCAAATGATCTATCGATTCCCGCCTGGATAAGTAACCATCTTATCCAGCGAGCGATAGTGGGGGAAGAGACCGGTTTGTGAGGTCTGACGTAAGAGATGAAAAGGGGGCCGGTAGGAGAACGTAGGGCGGCAGTCGCCTCTGTGTAGCAACGAGTACACAGAGCCACACAGAGGGCCGGCCTGTCGGGAAAGTATGGGTAAGAAACAGACGAGGAATTCGTCTTAGTGCGCCTAGTAATTGTAAATCGGACCCCTTCTGGTGTGAAGGAGATAGCGTGTGAATCAAACGCTTGAACGTCAGAAACTCTGCGGAAGGACACCAGGCACAGTAGCAGGGCCAATTTTGCAGAGAGCTGTCGAAGGGATAAGGCCTCGTTAGGTGGCCAGGACTCTAACAGAGCGAAGACTCGAGATATATCCCAGAAGCCAGAGTATTTGGCAGAAGGTGGCCTCGTCAAACGAATGCCTCGTAAAAGTCTGCACATGGAAGGATGTTTCCCAACTAAGGAGTTATCAATGGGGTCATGTCCCGCCGAAATGGCGGAACGAAAAATATTAATCGACCGGTATGATTTACCCTGATCGAAAAGGGATGATAAAAAATTTAGAATGGATGAGAGAGATGCTGAAACGGGATCGAAATCCCTCTCCAGACACCAGCTGACCCAAACTCGCCATGCGGCGAGATAGGTGCGCCTGGTTCCTGGGGCCCATGAATCCCACAGGAGTGTTTGAGCAGTGCTTGAAAGTCCTGCGACATGCCAAGCACCCCTGAAACTGTCCAGGCCACTAACTGAAGATGGCCCTGTAGGGCTAGTGGATGGTAGTCGCCCGTTGGGTTCTTGAGAACCCGATGAGAGCGAGGTAGAAGGATGGGGTAATCTGTGGAAAGTTCCAGAAGAGTGGGGAACCACGTCTGGGCCCGCCATAGAGGGGTAACTATCACAATCCTGACCCCCTGTGATTTGACCTGGTGGAGAGTACGTTGAATCATGGAGAAAGAAGGGAAGGCATAGGCTCCGCTCCGTGGCCAAAGTTGGAGAAAAGCGTCGACAGCTAGGGATAGAGGGTCTGGTAACCAGCTGAAGTAATCGTCTGTTTCACGATTCAGTCGAGACGCGAAGAGGTCGAGCGTGAGCGGTCCCCGCAATAGGTGAATATGGTGGAATAGGAGGGGATCTAATTGCCAGTCGCTGGCATCCCTCCAGTGACGTGAAAACCAATCCGCAACTAAATTGTCGGGTCCTGGGAGATATTCTGCCCGAATAGACAGATTCCTGTCTAAGCAGGACTGATACAGATCCTTGGTGAGGTCTGACAGTAGTTTCGATTTGGACCCTCCGAGTCGGTTTATCGTACTGCGGAGATTTTGTCCATCCGAAGTACCAGAGAGCAGTTGGATGCTTCTTTGGCAAAGCTGCAGATCGCGAAGGATCCGGCAATGAGTTCGAGACAATTTATGTGAAGTGCCTGTTCTGACGGGGACCAGAGACCTCCTGTGTACGATTGGGCGCACGTAGCACCCCAACCGAGTAGGCTGGCATCGGATTCCAGAATAAAATCTGGTTGAGATCCGAAAATCGCTTTCCCATTCCAGGCTTCCATGTTGCGAAGCCACCAGTGAAGTTCGATGAGAACTTCGTCCGTTAGGAAAATGAATTGGTCGTAAGAGGTCGAGCGATGTAAATAGGAGGTTTTCAGCCGTTGCATTGCTCTGTAATGCAAGGGCCCTGGAAAAATAGCCTGAATTGATGCAGACAGAAAATGGCTAGGTCGCGGAGCCGAGGTCGTTGTGACTTGAGTAATTTTTGAATCTCTCGTTTTATGTTTTTGATTTTGGAGTAGGGTAACTGTAGAGTTGCTTGAACTGAATCTATCTGAAAACCCAGAAATTGGACTATTTGAGAAGGTACCAGGTCTGATTTCTGGTAATTTATGACAAAACCTAGGTTTTGAAGGAGGGCAGAGGTCATGTGTGTGTGTTTGCGAAGTAATTGTTGATCTTGTGCCATGATCAGGATATCTTCCAAATATATAATTGAACGTATGCCCTGAGAACGAAGGAGCGCCATGACCGGTTTCATCAACTTGGTGAAACACCAAGGGGCAGAGCAAAGTCCGAATGGAAGGCAGGTGAACTGCCAGATGTCGCCTTGCCATCGGAATTGGAGGAAGGCACGCTGACTTGGTGCTATAGGGACCGTCAGATAAGCATCTTTGAGGTCGAATCTGGAGAACCCGTCTCCCACGCAGAGCAAGTCCCTGAGAAAATGGATACCTTCCATCTTGAAATGACGGTATATGATAAAGCGATTCAACGCCTTGAGGTTGATAATGGGACGATGGTCCCCCGTTTTTTTCCGAACCAGAAATATGTTGTTTAGGAAGGTGCAAGGGAAAGGCGAAGGTTCGATCGCCCCTTTGTGTACCAAATTTGTCAGTTCTGTGTTCAAGGTTAGAATGTCTGCTTTTGACATCTCTAAGGGTGTCGGTTGAGAATATTGAACTGGATATGTGGTAAAATCTATTTTGAAACCTGTGACTGTATGAAGGATCCAATGATCCTGAGAAAGAAGTTTCCACTGTTGGAAAAAGAATGTTAATCGACCTGCGATTGATACATTTTTCAAAAAAGCAAGGTCCATTACCTGAAGCAGTGCGTCCGCGCAGGGATGCAGAGCCACGTCCTCGAATTGAGCCTCTGGTGCTGAACAGCTGCCTGTGGTAGGGTCGTGAGTATCCTGTGGACCAATACTCTGTGGGTCGGGGCCTGTAGCCTGTAAAGGCTGCTGTACTGGTAGCTCGGCCCCTTGAGCGACCAGCTCTCCCAGAAAAACGATTTTGAGTAGTGAGAACACCCTACGTAGTGAGGACTGGGCTTTATTGAGTGTGGTAAAAACTGAGACATGCTTGGAGAGGTCTCGCATGAAACTGTTACCAAATAGAAGACCATCTGCTTCTGGGCCTAGTTCTTTAGTGCTCAAATCTACTAGTTTGGCATCGATTTTGTACAGTGCCGCTTTGCGTTTCTCTCAATTGAAATAGCCGTATTGGCGTTGCCCAGTAAGCAAAGGGCTCTCTGTGCCCATTCTCTTATAATATGCGGATCTAGTTCACCGCTGGTGAGTGCCTTATCTGCGAGTATAAATATTTGTATGATAGGACCTGAAATGTCTAATAATTTGTCTTGGGTTGCTTTCAAACCCTGTTCAATACCCTTACGAGGGTCTTTACCAGATTTTGTTAAATAGGTGACCAGCATGGGGTCAAATTCAGGGTTAGAGGCAACTTTGCCTGGGATAGTAGGTCTTGGGCATTCAGCCCTTAGTTTGTTCCTGATTTCTTTTTCGAGGGGCTTGCGAAGCCACAGTTTACAGAAATTAGCAATATGATCTGGGGGAGCCCATTCTGCTGAGCGTGGGTGGCGTATCACCCTTGGGTCAAAAAGTGGAAGGCCTGAAGCATCCAGGAGGGTGTCTGAGTCAAGTACCTTACTCTTGTGGTCTTGACTTAGGAAGGTTTCTTTCACAAACTCCGATGTTGAGGAATCCTGGGGCGCATTCACCATGGGATCCTCATCAGAGTAATTGGGGTCATAGTCACTTAGAATATGGCCAGACAAATGTGAAGTAGAACCCTCTAGAGGGTCTGTAGTAGCCTGCGAAACGTGTTGGTTAGATTGTTTAACGACCTTAGCAGGAGCTTTGCCCTTGCCCGCAGTAGCGCTATTCCCTTTCCAGGGTCTCTTGCGCGGGGCGCTATCTTGGTCGGAGATATGGGAATCCTCAGAATCAGAGGGTTGTTGAGTAGAGGGGTGTACCTCTGGATTACGGTCATGGTAGGCTACCAGAGCCTTAGGAATGGACTCTGCGATAGTTGAGAAAAGCCATTCCTTAAGTTCGGCAGAAATCGCAGGGTCTTGGCGATCTGACATAATGTCAATTTTAAGATAAATGTAAACCCTATAAAACAACTATCTATATATATATATATATATATAGATAGATTATAAGTGTTAGAATGTCAATTAATGATGAGGCAACTCAATTAGAAAGTATGATGTGGGGGTCACCCACGAGACGTCAAATTCAATGGGGGTCACCCACAAATGCTTGGCACAATAAAATAGTAAAGGGCAATTAATGGGGATCACCCAATAATAGAGATTGTGAACAATAGATATATTGTACAGTTACTGAGGTGGGGTCACCACTATAAATTTACACTAATAATAAATATATATAATGTATATATAATGTACAGTAAACAATGGGGGTCACCCACAAAAATAGATCAGGTGGGGTTAGCCACATAAATATTAACACAGCAGTGTTTCAGTAGGTGGTGTCAACCACACAGATATTGTACATAATATGTACTTAAATAAGTAAGTGGGGGTCACCCACAGAAGGGCAATAAAATAGGCAATCACGCAAAATTTATAAAATTAAACCACACTGTAATTATACAAATTAGGGAAAGGGGTTCACCCAGATTGTAATAGAATGGTCCTGTGTGGGCAAAGCCTGTGGAAAAACAAATAGGAGATAGATCAGTATAGTGATCGTTTTTTTAATGAGTATATGAAATGAGGTGGAGATAAGATGGCAGCAACCTACCTTCCACAAGCTAGTCAGTAATATGACTGTACCCACAGGATTTGAAAAAAGAACTTGTGTGCCGCAGTGGAGGAGCCATTGGCAGTTACTCTGAGGCTGAAAATGGCCGCCGCGAGCTTGCCGCCGTTGAAAAGGGCGGGAAAAAGTCAGCGTCACAAGAGACAGACGCTAGTAGGCGGGAGGAAGGATAAGGGCGGGAAATAGCAGCCGCGGGCTCTGGGAAATGGAGTCCGCGGCTGAGGAGAAAGAGAGAATGGGCCGCGGCTCTTCCTGTGAGAAAAAAGCCGCGGCCAGCTGATTGAAAGCGGCAGGGTTTGAAAAAACCCTCCGTTCAGAGAAAAAATCCGGTAGGACATAAAATTTTAAAGGAGAACAATCCAATAATACAAATACAGTGAATAAGGGAAAAATAATATATATGTGAGGAGAAAGAAGAAAATATTTAAAGGGGAAGATGAGTAAATCAAAAAATAAAGTTTGTTAAGATGAGGTATATGTATGTAAGTAACAAGATTAAATAAATATTTAAGTAACTTAAACCAGTAAAGCAATGCAATTGGAGCAGACTCACCTGGGAGGCAAGCAGCAAAGAAAGAGGAAGTGGGAGGAGTTTGATGACACTATATTGTAGTTGAGATATGTTATGATTGGTTGATTTTCCATACAACATTGTTAACCATTTCTTTGCTGCTGGGAGTTACAGTAAAGAAAGATAAGCAAATATGAAGCCTCCTGTCTTGCCATAAAATTCAGGAACAGTGCACACATAAAAATACATTATTACATTTTATAAGGCTACTGAAAATCACCTATCTCAGCAAACAAATGTGGGGATTCAGTTCCACCATATGGCCATATTGTGTTAAGCCCACTACTACTTCACAGTACCCCAATATTGGTGGGTCCTACACTAATTCAAATGTGGCAGACTAATTAAATAGTGCTAAATAAGCTAGTCTATTTAAATAATCTGTTATAACATTTATTTCTGACCCTATAGTATTAAAAAAAAAAAAAAAAACACTATCTGGCCCCGATGCCCCTCCTTGCCACCCTAAATATAGTAAAATCTTAATTTTATCCCAGTCTGCTGGTGCTGACTCTGCCCACCTGTTGGGCAGCACTATCACTGACATTCAACACATATTCTGCCCACATTCGGCTTTTCACTAACTTTGGTGGCATTCATAGTTCAGTCCAAACGCAGCTCTCATTTGAATCTGGCAAATTTCCCTACTAACGCAAATTTAGCCTACAGTTGTGCTCAAAAGTTTGCTTACTCTTTGAGAATTGGTAATGTATGCAGCATTTTTAAAGAAAATATGAGTGAGCAGGCAAAATACATTTTTTTTTTTTTTCCTTATGTGATTCATATTCAACTGTAGGTTATAACAGAATGGCACAATCATAAAACAAAACATGGCAACAAAGAAAAAAATGAAATGACCCCTGTTCAAAAGTCTGCATATCCATAGTTCTTAATATTGTATATTGCCCCCTGTAGCATCAATGACAGCATGCAGTCTTTAGAAATAGTTGTGTATGAGGCCCCTAATTCTTGCAGGTGGTATATCTCTATCCATCCTTAAAAATCTAGATGTAGTATGAGTGGGTACACTAAATTGGACAGAAGGAAATTATAGTTTATTATAGCAAAAATCACAATATTTCTCTGGTCCTGAAACGGTACAAGAACTGACAATAACCTTAGTCCTTAAGGGGTTAAATTGCTTCACAGCCTACCACGCAGCTGTAGCAATGCAGGGTAAAGAAACATACTTCTGTTTCTGCATCTTACATCATAACTCCCAAGTGTCTATCCTTCAAATTATCCTGTTCCTCTTTCTTATTGTGGCATTTTTAACGGTTAAGCAAAGTGAGTGCAATGGTCAGGGCAGTTTGCTAAGTCTCCTATAACAAAATGAAATGAAAGGTGCCACAATTTCTGGCTTAGTGAATAACCCCAAACTGGTTCAGTCAGTGACAAGATCTTTTGCACAGTGACATCATGGTTCTGGAATTGAATAGAACTTACAAAACAATTGCTATTTTTTACACCAAACTGGACATAATAGCTAAGTTAGGAATGTTTTTTTTTTACCTTGGCTAATCTGGCCAAATGATTGAAATTCCTCGCTCATTTCCTGGTTTGGTGAATAGCTTTGTGACATGTGTCATCTTTGAATGTGTGCATGTTCTCTGCAACTCCTCCATGTGTTTTAACAACACAAACTTGGCACCCAAAATTAGGTACTGGTAGAAGATCTTCTTTTGGTTATTTTACATATAATGCTGTCTGTTTTTTTAAATATTTTTTGACAATAGATATAGTCATTGTTGTGCACACTTTATATTTGATATCAGAAGAAAAAAGTAAAAAATAAAATAAACGGGTTACACAGTCTTGATAAAGTCACTGAAGGGGACAAAACACGTAGACTGGCTATTTGATCCAGATCGTTTGACACCGCTCTTAAAGGCAGCCGTGGCCTTTTTTGAAGATACTGGCCGTGGTACACCCCGAGATCTCGGCTTTGTGTGCTCTCCAGACATACACCGCCTGTACGATACAGTTTTTTATATTTTTCATCAGTGATATATACCATATATTGGGTAGAGTTCACTGAGATCTCTAGCTTTCGTATTATTACCTGATACATCAGCATCCCTTGGATAGGTGGAGGGGGCCCCCACGGACACAGAATATCTGTATGATCATTCGCTGACTTTGTCAGATATATGCTAGTTTTAGGATGGTATTGTTTTACTTTGGTATTTTGTAGTGATTAGTCTATTGTTTTTCAAGCAGTTTTTATTTACATCCTGTTCACTGTTTAGTGAACATTTTTGGGGATCTTTTATATATATATATATATATATATATATATATATATATATATATATTACAGTGTACGTTCTTACTTTCTGTTTTTCTGGTGTATTCTCTGACTTATATTACATCTACATTTGATACATCTCGTTACACAGGCGTTAATGTTGTAGTTCTTCTTACTGCATTGCAACTTAGCCACTCTGCAGACTTGTATCTATGTATGATTGACTATTTTTACTGCTTTGAGTTGATGTGTCTTTTATCTGGTGGTACTATTAAATGTTATCTTTATTTTATATAAAATTGTTTTACTCATTTCATTTACTCCCCTATAGGAGAGCTCACACTAGATTTGTTTTTCACACTTTATATTTGCATTACTTAAAGTGTCAGGAAAACAAAGTGGTTTTCCTGACACTATAGTGCCCTGAGGGGGCCCCCACCCTCAGGGTCCCCCTCCCGTGGCGCTGAAGTGGTTAAAACACCTTCAGTAGCTTACCTTATTCCAGAACCGTGCTCCCTCTAAAACTGCTATGTTTGCGCCGGGCTCCCTCTGAAACTGCTATGTTTGCATCTGCAGGGTTAAAACCTGAGGGACCTGGCACCCAGACCACTTCACTGAACTGATGTGATCTGGGTGTCTGTAGTGGTCCTTTAAGTGTATCTGCATGCACTGGCGTACATACCGCGGCCCCAGCCCGCGCAGAGTAAGCGCGTGGGAGGGGGAGAGGGCCCACGGATCAGTTTTTGCACCGGGGCTCCATGGGTTGTGTGTACGCCACTGGATACAGGCAAGGCTGAAGTGGTCTGGGTGACTATAGTGTCCCTTTAACCCTAGTTTTACTCCCTTCCCTTTCTCCATTTTAACGTTTACCTTTTATTGCATTATTGTATAAGTTTTAAAATATAGATGGTATAATGTTTATGCTTTGCATTTATATAGCACGTGTACATAATAACAAGTAATGGATGGGCAAAATAATATTGGCAGATGCAAATGGATGAAGCGTAGCACATCCTCTGCTAGGAGAGTCATTGCCCCTCACCAGACATGAAAGAGTATTAACTCCCACCACCACTACCCAGGCAGACATGGAGGAGCAGTAACTCCCACCACCTCGACCTAGGCAGACATGGAGGAGCAGTAACTCCCACCACCACCCAGGCAGACATGGAGGAGCATTAACTCCCACCACCCAGGCAGACATGGAGGAGCAATAACTCCCACCACCACCCAGGCAGACATGGAGGAGCAGTAACTCCCACCACCACCACCCAGGCAGATATGTAATAACAGGACTCTACTGCGACGGCGACATCCCTGACAGGGCCCCTCCCACTTTCCCGGCTCCGAGCACTCTGATTGGAGGAGGGAGCGGAGGGCTTTACTCGCTGTCTCCGCACGGTTTGCTTCCGGTATCACATCCTCCGAACATGGCAGCCGCCGGGTTGTGCTCTATCTTAGCCACAGGTAACGCCAGCTTCAGCCCGCGGTGTGTGCACCTCCCGGTCACTATAGTCCTCTCACCGTCACAGCGAGGACTAGGCGCCGCATCGCTTTATCCCTGTTGACACTCCCCTGCTTCTCGCTCCTTGCTCAGCGTGTTCGGATGCCGTGCACATTATGCCCACCTCCCCCAGCATCATCCTGAGCTACATTGTTACTTTATTCTGTGTGAACTCCCCTTGTTATAGTGATACAGGAAGAGGGGGCAGCGTGCCCCTTACACTGATAACACGATGTCACATTTCTTTTACAGCAGCTTCATTGTTTCTTCTGGTGCCCACTCCAGTAACTGCATTTGTGGAGGATTTGGATGACTCGTAAGTACAGACTCAGACTCTGCTCATGTTTCTTATTTGAGAGTCAGTGGCCTTATAGTGACAGCTCAGCAGTGGTGGCAACAACTATTGTGGTTGTATTTACCTTGTTTAACCCTTTAAGGATACATGACATGTGTGACATGTCATGATTCCCTTTTATTCCAGAAATTTGGTCATTAAGGGGTTAACCGGGCGGGAGGGGTACCCTGAGGGTGGGGGCACCCTCAGGGCACTATAGTGCCAGGAAAACGAGTATGTTTTCCTGGCACCATAGTGGTCCTTTAAAATTAAGTTAGTGGTTATGGTGTAGTATTTACGGTAGCAGGAGTGCCCTGGTGCTTTCTCCCAGTTAGATGACAACTTACTTGGGTCCTGCCGGATGAAAAGAAAAGCCAAGCTACTCTTGCGCAACGAAGGACAATGCCCTCGTTGAGAGCACTCCGCAAATGGGTGCAGTCCTGCTTTTGCTCTTCAGAGGCATTCAGCTTTTTGTGCTGGAGAAGACCAGATGTGGCACAAATGGACAGCAGGACCAAAGTAAGTTGTCATACTGTGTGAATATGCATTCTTGCATTCCAAGCACCATAATCATTACAAATTACTCAATTTAGCCTATCTTTCTGTAAAAAAAAAAAAAAAAATCACACTGGAACAAGTATAAGTTTCAATGAACACTACTGCAAACATGTTGTTTAGCATACAGTACCTGTTTAGTTCCCTTAACTCCTTCTTGGGTTCACGTGGGTTATCTCCTCTAAGAAAAAATCATTAATATTTCAAATCTAAGCACTCCATTGAGGGAAGCAATGGCATGAGTAATAAAAAATATCAAGACATAAAAGCTATACACAATTCACAAATATACGGACTGTGTCCCTCGTCCCGTGGAGACCTGCATGTCATCTTGTTCTAGATCTGGACTGTTCTTATGGGTGTCAGTCTGATGTGCAAATGGAGTCTCTCTTTGATGGTACAAGTGAACTAAAATTAGTTTTAGGAGTCAATAATAGAAACTAACCATATTACATGTAGTGTATACAGATAATGTATGTAGCTTATATGGAATAATTATTTTCATGTACTCTTCTTCATAAGCATAATTATTGTTCCATACTGCATATTTTATTTAGATTACCTTAAAATAAAAATCCAAGCACCATAACCACTAAAGGTGCTGTGGTTATGGGTCTAGGAGTAGCCTGACGCCCTGCCATGTAAGTAATCAAACTGTTTTTAGAACGGTATGACGACTTACCTGGGATCCACTAGGTACTGTTCCCTCTTTTCACATCTTCAGACAGAGACTCCAGTTGTTGCCTAGATGCTTCAATTAGCTCCCCTAGACAAAGTTCTGCAATGAAGGACTAGCTTAACTAGCGAAACTTCTCTTGCTTGCCCTTCGGTTAGTCTTCTGAATGTTTTTGTTCACTTACAAAGAGAACCTATAATGTTTGCATATTAGAGTGACCTCCACCAGCCCCCCAAAAAGGGCAATCCTGATCTGAAAGGTTGGCAAGTTTTGTTTGCATGAAAGATACAGCAACCCCTGACGATCGTATTGGCCTTCATTGGGCCTCATTTGAGAGGTGTAGCTGATACCCCTCTAGACACAGCACGGGGTCCACATCTGGTTTACCTTTTTAATTTGGGAAAAAATCCAAGTAATTGCATTGCAAAAAAAAATGAATGAGAACTTAGATAAACTTCAATAGCAATTCCATATAGAGAAACAGATTAAATGTTCAATAAATCTGTATTCATGTAAAGATTAATTCTTTAAAATAAAAAACATACTGACATCAGAAAAAAATTAGTGTGACGGGTCCACTGTGCCGCAACTGAGCACACCCGTCCGAACAGCTTCTTCCCACAGCCAAACCACAGATGTCAGCCCGTTCACGGAGACTCAGTCAGCTAACACCTTTCCCCCAAGAACAGCAGACACACACAACTTGAGGGTAGAACAGAAAACAATTTTTTCTTAGCCACACCCGAGTATTTGTATACAAGTGAAATCATTAGTAAACACACAAAGGTTTGGAACAGCAACCAATCAAACTGGGCCTAAACAAATAGCCAATCACACTAAGCCCATTAATAACCAATAGGACACCATCACAGAACAACTACTTTACATACACAGGAAAATAATTATCTTGTCTCTCCATGTTGTGGCTAGGACTAAGTCTGTGCGGTCTAAATGGCCGCTCCTCACCAGAGCTCATCCAAACAAAGGAGACCTTGATGCCCAAGTGACGGCGTACCAGTATTCCGTCACAACTATTATGTTTGTTTGTTCATAGGCCTACGATTCGTACAGGGCTATTCACTAAAATTGAATTTTTGATCAAACATTGCTCAGCTGGCATTTTTCGTAATGTTCCATTTAGGCCTAACACTTGCAATTTGTTGATGAATTCACAATTCAGTTTAGTGAATTACCCTGTATATGCTTTCTTGTGCATGTTTCTAACATTCCAGCTTTGCAAAACTGTATTAAAAAAACAAACCCTTTTAGTTTTTTAGATGATGCTTGTCCTTTCTTTATTCCATATATGTAGCTGTTATTTTTAGGTTTAAAGTGTCTAACGGCTGAACAAGCACAATGCTTTAAAATGACTTTATCAAAGCAATGGGACTTTTCAGGCAGGGATTAGAAATCTTTGTGGTCCACTGACTTTGCCATCTGATAACTGACAAAGTGAAGCCCATGTTAGTAGTACTTTAATAGTAATTGTGATGCGAGTAAATGTTTTTAATGTTATCTGGTGCAACTGGTGATTGACTATGCAGAATTGGGGTGCAGTCCATCTACCATAAAGTATACCAATATATAAAACAGAAGTCATGGTCTGTGAGGGCTTAATGTTTTGCTAAATTAACTATACGTGTATTTTAAACCAAATGTAATACTTGAATAAGTATTAACATTCTTGGCAGTTTCTACTAACTACAGTATTCCAACCTGGAATTACATTGTATCTACTTAAAGGACCACTCTAGGCACCCAGACCACTTCAGCTTTATGAAGTGGTCTGGGTGCCAGGTACCTCTAGGATTAACCCTTTTTTTTTTTTATAAACATAGCAGTTTCAGAGAAACTGCAATGTTTATACTGAGGGTTAATCCAGCCTCCAGAGCCTCTAGTGGCTGTCTCATTGACAGCCGCTAGAGGCGCTTGCGTGCTTCTCACTGTGAAAATCACAGTGAGAGCACGCAAGCGTCCATAGGAAAGCATTGTAAATGCTTTCCTATGCGACCGTCTGAATGCGCGCGCGGCTCCTGTCGCGCATTGCCATTCAGCCGATGACGTCGCGAGCAAGGAGGAGTACAGCTCCCCGCCCGGCGCTGGAGAAAGGTAAGTGTTTAACCCCTTCCTCTCTCCAGAGCCCGGCGGGAGGGGGTCCCTAGGGTGGGGGCACCCTCAGGGCACTATAGTGCCAGGAAAACGAGTATGTTTTCCTGGCACTATAGTAGTCCTTTAATTGATTTACATGCATACATAACCAGAGATGTGATTTTAAATCTACTTGTCCAAGGGATTAAAGCAGTGGCCCAATCTACTTGTCTATCATGACAACCTACTTGTCTTGACACAAAATTAATTCCATTTACAAATATTGCTGAGAGCCCTGCACATTTACTATTTGCTTATCTCTGAACTTCCTCATATTAAATCTGAATGGAAAAATGGAGGCAACAATAGCTGATTGGGAATGCTTCTCTAACTCTACTATAGTCACCACGTGGCAATTTTTGCCTGAGTTTAGCAATTTGGATTTATTTTGTGAAAGTTTGGAATTTAGTGATTTACCCTGAGCTTCTCACAGTCTGCTCTCCCAGAGCCTCTTTCTTTGTCATAGAGTGTGTGGTTGTGTACTGGCTGTGTGTCGTGTGTGCTAGCTAAATGTAGTGTGTATTGGTTATATGTAATGCATTTGTGTTGTGAGTGTGTGTGCTGATTGTATGTGATATTTGTGTATAATTTAATTTAAGAAAAATCATGAGCTTTTCCAGTCAGTCTAATGCAACCCATTGTACAGCGCTACGGAATCTGATGGCGCCATATAACTAATATAATAATAATAATGATACCTGTTTATGTGATTTCGATTTGAGAAAGCCAGAGGAGAGGGCGAAATGCGTCTCGGAGAATTTACCCAGCATTTAATGGACATTGATTTTATTGTTTTATAAGTCTTATGTGTATTTTTAATACTTAATTATTTTTTATAAATTTGATCTTTGGATCATTACTAGTCCATTTGCTGCTATCTTCACCCTGCTGCTAACTGCTTTGAAAGAAGGTTTTACCCCCCTTTAGTGGGTTACAAGCTGTTCCAACATGAGCCAGGTATTCACAATTGGCTCTATAAAATGTGAGCAATATATCATTTGACACCAAATTTGTATCTATATCTTGGTTAAAACATACTACATTAGAGAGAGATCTCCTCTTCGTTTCTCCCCAAGTGTTTAAGAAAAGAAAACAGAAAGAGGGAAGGTGTCTCCATGTGTACACCAAAGCGCTTGAGATTTGTGCCAGTCCTACACTTGGCTCTATACTTGTGAGTTTGTTTCTTACATTTAAGGATCTATACATCAGTTTTGATATACAGTACTGCACTATTGTATTTTCTCATCTTTGTTTCATATATTTAATCTCCGTTTGGGATACACAATACCCCTGGGTTGTAGGAGTAAGTATTATTTTAGCGCTCCACTTTAGGGAGTTTTTTTCAAGTGGATTGGTTTTTATCACCCTTTCTTAATTCTCCTATCTACACTCTGTATACCTGTTTATGTACTGCTAGTATATATGGTGGGAAGTTTTGGACTTCTAATACCATGCCTTCCCTCTGAACTCAAGACTTCTGGGTTGTGAGGTTCGCTGTCTGAGTCCTGCATAGCATGCAGCTAAAATGCCTACCTTTCACCCAACTGAGACTTTCCTGGCATTTAGTGAGTCTGTGCACGCTAGAAATAATGACACACTCTAACTGGAGAGCACTAACACTGCAGAGGTGCATTCCTCCCTGCTCGGGTACCAACCCCTCCAAATCAGCCCTGCTGCTTGCCTTAGTGAGGGATAATAGAATCAAAAAAATCTCCTGTCTTGTGACTGGGACTGCATTTCCCAGTCAATATAAGTTCCACATACAGCCTGGCATAACACATTTACATAAATAACACTTTGAGTGCAAAATATTTTTTTAATTTTTTTTTTTTTTTTTTTTTAATTTTATAAAACATTTTTTATTACTACATTTCTTTTCAAGTCAGTTTTATGAATGAGGATTCGATGATTCTGCAAGAGCCTCCCACTTTCGAAATTTTTAGAAATAGGGCCGAGAGATAGTGAGATTCGGAGCTGGAACACATACTTTGGGATTACAGAGTTTGATAATGTTTTGGCTAGCACCAGGGTCCTCTTGGCACCATAACAACTTCATTTTGATGAAGCTGTTATGGTGTTCGGCGTGTTCCTTTGGAAAGGAAAGTGTTAAGTTACAGTCGAACAAACATAGCAAAAAGGCCTCTGTCACAAAATGAGAGCTTGTGGGAAAAGGTTCAGTCATGCAGGAATTAAATGATCTATCTATCCATGCGGCAGTGGTTTACAGTCTAAGCATCTAAACTGCTGCATATTAAATTGTTACTAAAAGCACCATGACCACTTCAGTGATTTTGAAGTAGTCATTGGGCTTGGAGTTTGTATGTGCAATACTTGCTATGAAACCTTGAGCTTAGCCCACAAGTTCTGGGCTGGATTATATCAATTTTGTGCATTATTCTTGAACAGAGTTTAATTCATTAGCAGAAAGCACTCACCTGATGCTCTCAGCCAATGAATGGTTGATTAAATTGGCATCGGGATTCTGTAGGTCAGCAGAACCTGGATTTGCATCACCTGGCAGAACAGGAGCCTCGGCACATAGCAGGTACCCAAGTAAGAAGACAACTTTTGCATAATGATTAGCCCCATTACCTAGTAATGGTGCTAGTACGCTGTAGTGGTTATGATGCTTGCAGTAACCATTTAATGTATTTGTTTTGGTGCAATATTACGTACTAATTTTGGTTCAGTATCCAGTCCATGCAGTCTGATGGAGAAAAGCAATGCCATGTTGAGATAAAGCACTATTTACATTGTTCCTTCAGTCTGTGAACTGTTTACAGTTTTTCTGTGAAGTATCAGTTTGGAGGCATGTGCAGTAGCCTCACACGTGCTGTATGTCCTCCATGCTTTTCTAATGAGTCATTCAGTTTGACATCAGAGTAGGTGGATTGGTCTGCTGGGAACAGACTGTCTTGGCACTCGAATGCTTGTAAGTGTTTATTATTTATTTATTAAAGCAAGCCATCGTTAGCCCAACCGCTAACTCCCAAAAGGGATTCTCCAGTACAAGGCATGTTGGAAGACCACATTAATTTAGCTGTAATCAAATTAGGCCACATTCAAAAAACGTCAATTAGATATACTTAAATATTTACATTATTTTGGGGTGGGGCTTGACTGGCATGGTGAGTGGTTGCATACAGCATGAGCCCCTGGAGATTTATCACAATATAACCTTTTAAGCTAATGTTTTTGTTCCATAAATCAGACTCCTGATGACCCTGCTGTTGTACTGCACTCCTGGGGCTACTAATCTGTGCTTTTGGCACCACTTCATCTGGTCAGCAAACGGTAGGGCTTGTTGTGACCTACCAAGCAAACGAGAGTGAGGGAGGTGGCCGATCCCTCTACCCAGAATCTACTAAGAACACCCTCGATTTCCCCTCCCCTCTCCGCCGGTGAGGGATATCCTGGCACCCTAAGCTACATCTTTAACCTTGGGACTTGTGCACACCCCAAATCTGACAGGGCTCATTGTAGGCATCTAA
Source organism: Pelobates cultripes (assembly GCA_933207985.1). Lineage (NCBI taxonomy): Eukaryota > Metazoa > Chordata > Amphibia > Anura > Pelobatidae > Pelobates > Pelobates cultripes. The sequence goes on from OW240915.1 coordinate 226,037,937, forward strand.
CATGGCGACGGAGCTTGACTCTGTGGGGCCTAGATGGGGTCTAGCATTCAACGACATCTGTGAAGCCTCTTGGTAGTGGTTAAGACTCCGTGCAGAAGCCGCGGCACCTCCCATCTTGCTAAACAAAACGTGAAGGCAGCCAAAGCCACTCCTAGTTACCTCTCGCTGGAACACCCCGCTCTGCAGCAACATCCATCTGGTCTTTCTGGCATGAGGATTGCTGGGAGATGGGATCTCCGAGGCAACCAACGCTTCTGCGACCTAAAGAGGAGACGGAAAAGGCAGCTGCGAAGCATGTAGCAGTGCCGCTCCCCATTCTGGTCCAGGGCCCCGACCTTCCAGGGAAATGCTTCAAGGCAAATCTGTCTTTCTGCAAGAGCTGACTGGGGCACACTTAGTCTGTCCTGCCGACGCATTCGGATGCAACTCCCCGCTGCACCTCTCGTAATACTCACAAAGCTGGCCTCAAGGAGAGGCATTGGCTAAGGGACTAGCCAAATCTAGAGCTCCCCACTTGAGCAACAATATGCAACACTTCCACCTCATCCAAGGTTTCTTATGTGTGTGATATGCCATACCTCTATCTTTTTCCTTAACGCACATGCTTAAGTGCCAGTGCACAACCCCAGTGTATCAGCTTTACTATATATAATTTACTCCTGTTACCCTAGAAACCAGTTCATAAGCTTTGTTTTATATCAGTGCATTTCTGCTTTTACTCTGTTAGCACTGTGTTTTACTAGCTCTCTTAACAAACAAAAAAAGTTCAGTTTATTGTTTGATTTTTGATATTTTGCAAATGTCCTTGATATATCTATGCACGTCAAAAATAAAGAATACATTTTTTTTTTAAATGTATTTATTTTGTAAAAATCTATTTCTAAAGTTTAACTAACCATTTAATGACTTTGTTGTGTCTGCATTTTGTTGGAAAGCATTTGAATATTTGGTTGCGGCATGGAGGTCCTCAGCTTCAGTTGATACTCTAAGATGGGTATCAGTCATTTGTGACCTTAAGGGCGTATTGATTTGGGTTAGGTAGGAGAATGTAGATTTGCAGCAATAAGTGATTGAAAAGCAAGAAAACATTTTTTTGGGCATGTAGCCGATAACGTGGGTCTTCTACTGCATTTTTCCATATTTCAATTGGATTTTTTTTTTTGCATCAAACAATGTGCTGGTCTCACGTATGCTCCCAGCCTGCATCACATTTCTATACCTGTCAGGAGGGCTAGCACGCATGTGCAACACAGGTAAACGCTGATCTGCATCACCAGATGTGATGTGGGTAAAGATTTCTCACATGGTAGAGCAATCTGATAGAACACTGGTCAATCTGGGAGGATTATTTTGTTGAAATTTATTTTATTCTTTGGTATTTTAAATCAGGTCTTGACAAATTTGTTTAAAATGTAGGAGCCAGCTAAAAAAGTTGGGATCCAGTTTTTTTCATCTGGAAAATTGCAAATCTTAAGGGGACATTAAGAATTAATGTAGCTTAATGTAGTTGTTCTGGTGTCTGTAGCCTGGTAGAGAAAAGACAGTGTTTACATTACTCCCTAGTAACACCTCCAGTGGCAGTCACTGAGACGGCCACTAGAGTCCTGGGTCAGCGTTCTGCATGGAGGCACTAAATGATCCCCATAAAGGATCATTGATTGTCTCTAAAAGATGTGCATGCGCGCACCCCTCCTCCTCCCCCCCCCCAAACACACACACAAGTTTATATTTTTATTTCAATTTGAGTCCACCTTGCCTCCCTACGTTTGGAAGAGCTGGAGTGGATGCTTCACCTGGGATCCATTCGGGCTGCTCTCTAATCTTTCTGCAGTTCTTATCTGCTCCCTTGCGTGCTCTCTGCAGTGATGCTGGGGCCAGACTGACATAATTAGTCTCCTGGCATCACTAAACCACGCGCGATGGAGCAGAGCAGAACTGCAGGAAGATTACTGCTCCCTCGCTCGCCACCCCGTGCTGCTGGCATCAATGCTCCGCGGGCGGTCACGTTACCCAAAAAGGCTGACAAATCCCAGGCGCCAGGGTTACATTTTGAGTCGCCATGGCAACCTGGCGCCTTGGTTTTATCGAGCCTTGTGTTAAATCTTTTATATTTTTAAAATGAACAAAATGTATTAATAAAGGATTTGTACAATTTGGATTGTCAAAAGGCTGCACTTAAAGGACCACTATAGTGCCAGGAAAACATACTCGTTTTCCTGGCACTATAGTGCCCTGAGGGTGCCCCCACCCTCAGGGTCCCCCTTCCGCCCGGCTCTGGAAGGGGGAAAGGGGTAAAAACTTACCTTTTTCCAGCGCTGGGCGGAGAGCTCTCTGCTCCTCTCCTCCCTCCGCCCCGTCTGAATGCGCACGCGTGCAAGGCTGCGCGCGCATTCAGCCGGTCGCATAGGGCATTTACAATGCTTTCCTATGGGCGCTCTCTCTCTGTGAAAATCACAATGAGAAGCACGCAAGCGCCTCTAGTGGCTGTCAATGAGACAGCCACTAGAGGATTAGGGGGAAGGCTTAACCCATTCATAATTATAGCAGTTTCTCTGAAACTGCTATAATTATGAAAAAAATGGGTTAACCCTAGAAGGACCTGGCACCCAGACCACTTCATTAAGCTGAAGTGGTCTGGGTGCCTAGAGTGGTCCTTTAATGACAGGCTACATGTGACATGTGGTAGTCTGCAGGTTCTCCACTCCCTACTCCAGTATCGAACAATAATAAATTCCTGCTGTTAAAAAAACAAAAAACCCCCCCACAAATTTCAGTCATTAGCAATGCTGTGCCACAGAAATCCCAACTTGTGCTTTTACGCTAGATGCTGCTTTGTGAGCTGTAACAGACTGAACAGGTTAACATCTCAAGGGACCTGTTCACTAAACAATGCATTGCAGAATGTTGGGTCATGCTAATCAGGCAGTGATGTTGCACTTGCATAATACTTGTGAACTGACAAATAGAACTAGTCAAATAGACCAATCAGCTTACACAATGTTTAGCAATAAATAGCAAAATTCAAACCAACATAATGAGGGCAGGTAATCTAGCAACTAAATAGAATACACATTTGAAGTAATAAAACCACCAAAAAACAAATGTAAATGCCATATGATGATGGATGGCAGAACATGTGTCTGGTTATGGTTGTCACACTAGCCTAGATCTCTCTCTCCTGAAACAAACCTCCGGGCTCTCATTAGACTTAAAGCAAATCTGTTACTGTGCAGGTTTATTTATTTATATTTTTTTGGTACCTCTATGTCTTTGTTTTCCAGTAATGTTCGAGTGCTTTTATTATTTTTTTTTTTTATTCTACTGTGCTTTTGACTATTGGCTTGTACCTGGACTATTCTGACTTCTATTTTACTTGACCTTTGGCTTGTCTTACTGTACTGTAGTCCTGCCCTCGGCCTGTCCTGTTTATGCAAGATTTTATGTTAAATCCAACCATTCTAAGGTCCGGTAATACGGTTTAGGTTTTCTGGTGTTCTATTGTTTGGTTATCTAAGTTCTGCGTGTTGGATATTAGACTATTCTGACAGTCATGTGCTAAATGAAAATTACATTTATATCAGTTATTTTGGAAGTTTTGATTTGTGATCTTATCAGAGAGCTATCTTGGCTTCCAAAGCAACCAATAGGCATTGAGGAACAGATCAAGAAGAGGCATAAAGATTATTGTCCTGATGGAGTAGTATTGGCAGGAAGGGTATTAAAAAAGGAGGCCAAAATTGAATCATATAATTTAACAAATGGATGACACGAGAACACACAGATTGCCCAACCCAAAAATGTATGTATATAAGCAGCTAAACATGTATCGTGTCAATTAAAATATATATATGAAATTACAAAACTGCAAATTCCTAAGACTGTGATAAGAGCTTTCAAAGGAGCCAAGTGGACATCAAAATTATAGACGTGGTACTGCATTCTACTGCGTGTTCGATAGGGATATACCTTTTAAGTATCATTAATACCCAAATCAATCTGTAAGCATATTGTTGATAGATGTGTGTATTATTTTAATTATAAACTAAGGCAGCATTAATCACACAGACTAAAGTAATTAAAAAAATAATTGGGTGTATAGCCCTTGAAGTCTTCATTAAATATAAAGCAATGTGAATATCGCCTTTTAGAGTCTGTTCTGTACAGTGACTAAGCAAATGTATCTAAACACAAAATTATCCAATGATTAAAGTAGATGAAACATACTTAGAAAAATTAGCAGCTGTCTGCAATAGAAGATTAGTAAAACTAAGAGTGTGTAAAGTTTTGAATGCTCAGTACAGGCATCTACCACTCTTTATAAATAAAAGGAGAACAAAACAAAATACCAGAGTGTCGGTGTGAAAATAACATATTCCAAGTTTCTGATAACCCACATGTAACACTTTGGATAAAGTGTTGCGTGCTGTAACTTTGTAAGACGACAGGTAGGTAGTGCCATGAGGTAAGTAACTTACACAACTTCCAACACCAGTATATAGAAAATGAAATGCTAAAGAGACTGAAATAGGAAATGAAAACCAACAGTCTAACTTTTATGGCCTGAGTGTGGCTTTCAAGTGTCGTGACCTCCGCCCTTAACGCTGAAATTTTTTACCTAATTGCTTCATGCAGATTATCAGATACCTGCTGCAAATCTATCTTGGTGACACTTAAGGAGGTTGGTGCCTTGAGATCCACACTGATCTCAGCTAAAGTATAGCGTCCCGGGTCAGAAGATGGCGAGGGTGATTGGGAGTCTGTCAGTTCAAGGCGCAGGTTCTCACATGGCAGTCTCAGAAAAGACTATACAAACCCTTTTATCGGGCCAGTTTGTGAACCACCTATGCCCCTCTTTTGTGTCGGAGGATGGTCAGGGTGCTTGGTTTACCCCATTTGGCATTAGCTGCTGTTTAAAGTGCAAGAATATAGTGCTGGCTGTAATTTATAGAATTCAACGATGTGGAATGGAGCACACAGCCTAGGCGTCCATCTATAAAAAAATAATTTGCTTCTGTGATGTTAAAATACAGAATAAAATAATGGTACATTGTGCTTTGAAAGGCGAATTTCACCCTGATGATTTATATATAAATTTATATATAACCATGGACGCCGCTAACAAATCAGGGAAGTACCAAGACACTGAACGTGTCATTCACTTTTATTTTTAGCTTACTAGAGCTGAGCATTCTATACCATATATACCAGGTTGTTTTCCAGTATTTAGTTTTGGACCTACTTTGTCTAGTTGAAATTTCGTATTTTAGTTGAATATTGGTTGGTCGTAACCAGACTGCTTCTGATATGGAGTGGCCTAATTCCTTCTCCAAAGCTTTGGAGAAGCGATCTATTTATAGCTGATTATAGACCATAGATATTGGTTTCTCCCTCAGTAATTGAGCTACGCATAACTTCTCGAAATTGGTCAGCGGTTTCCCATTCACAATAAAGGATTGTAGTTTCAAAAAATTCAGTATCCAAGATCATAATTGAATATAAGGAAATCTTGAAGTACTGGGCGAACGTATACTTTGTTTCCAATTGTGAAAACGATAAGTTTATTTTAACTAAGAAAATATATAAATTATCTAACCCAAGTCCAAAAATTTTAAAATCGGGAATCCTAATCTTCAAAAACTTTAATGGGATAGCTTAAGAAACTGGATGGCGGCTGCACAGAAGATCCCTATATTTATCCCAGTTAGACATTGTCAATCTAGTAGTTGGTAAAGAATCAGAGGTTTTAAGTCTATTCATTGCCAATCATACTCAAGCCTCAAGACCAGGAAGCTTCTAAGTATGTCCACTATGGTATATTAGGTACTTGGTGAGCATATACTATACTGGATAAAATCGCAAGTATATAGCAAGTATAATAGTAGGTATGAGCATTTGGAAGGTTCCTACCCCCCACGTGTCTTTCCCTGTATAATGTATTTATTGTTATACGAGGGCATCTACCATTTCACACACTTTTTTTTTTTTTTTAATAGATTCTTGAAGTGATTTAAAAAATAATCCATTCCAATTTTAACACCTCATATGTTATGATTAGATCTCATGGCTAGAGGTTTCAAGGCTTATATATATAATAAGGGGGAAAGAGGACAACCCTGTCACATCCTGGTTGTGATTACATACGTTCAGGCAAAAAACCTGCATTAAATACTTGAGCGGATGAATTGCTACATAATGCCTAATAAAGAAATTGTGGAGGAAATGTAAAAATTTTCAAACACACTATGTAAAAATTGCCATTTCAATATGATGCATTATAAAGGGTGTTTGGCTATTTTTGCTTAAAATTTGAAATTCACTTAGAATTACCAGCAATTCTAACTTTAGTGAATAACCTTGTTAATGTAGCCTTTCATTTGTTTGCATTAGCTTTTTCATTTCTTTTGCTCTGTCAGTGCCACACAATTGTAAGCTCCATCTTGTGTCCCGCCTGCTTTCTGATTTTCATATGGTCAGTCTTGTGTGCTGTGACATACTTTGGGACATAGCATTGCATTTTTGTCAAATTTTTAACTCACAAATAGATGAGCCGACTTGTTTCTCAATAAGGGTCGGGCAGAAAAAATATTCAAACTCATAGAATGCATGAAGTTTTAGTTTGGAGTTTGGAATGTGACCATTTTGAAAGCTTATTATAGATAGTTAAGTGAAACAAATCATATTATATCATGTAATGCTCGACTCCTCTTTTTACTTTTCTTTTTAGGTTCAAGGAAAATCGAAAAGACGACATCTGGCTTGTTGATGTAAGTATTTTAAAATGCCTTACGTGCAAGATTATTCTTTGAATTGATAATTCCCAGGAATGATTATAATTATTATTATTTTATTATCTATATAGCTTCAGCAAATTCCATAGCGCTGTACAATGGGTGGACTAACAGACACGACAAGTTGGATGCATAAGAACAGAGGGGCTGAGGGCCCTGCTCAATGATCTTACATTAATGCAAAGTAAATTTCAAATTCAAGTTCAAGATAGTTGAACTGGATTCAGTGCTGTCTTGGAGATTATTTTCAGTTCAGCTATTTTGACCTTTGGCTTGAAATTCACATTGAACTTTTAACATTTCTTGTCAGTGTGTCCTTTATTTTTATATTCAGTGATTGCTACCAGTATTACATGTTTGAAATGTGTTTTTTTTTATTGCAGTAAACCCAGTGGTTGACTCAAGGTGTAATCTAAGAAGCCTAGCATCTGCATGTTGTTTCAGTTATGATGCCAGTAGGCTGCCGGCAACTTATCCTGGTTCTGCGACAATTTTGAGCAGTTTAACCAGTGCCTCGGTCACTGAGGCATATGTCAGTGCCCTCATTAACTGAATTGTTAATACAGAAGTTATACTTCCAAATTGGCAATTCCAATTTTGTCCATATTTGGGCAACATTGATAAATAGTACATGTCCGCTGACAAACTTGACCCATCACAAACAGCAGTGATAGGCTGAACATTTCAGCTGACATGCTCTGCAAATCAATGATGTCCATTATGGATGTCCATTATGAATGAAATTGATATTGAACAACTTCTTACAAATATGCAAGTAGGACCTGGGCAGCAGGAAAGTGGAAACATCCGGTTTTGGTCATACTACTCAAACTGTTTGATCCAGAATCGTTGCCTATAGCCATTAGCCCCATAATCACTACAACTGCATGTAGTGGTTATAGTGATTAAACACAACTCTGTCTATCTTGACAGCCACGAGGCATGCTTCTGCTGCAATTACATAGTTAGATGCCGTTATTCAAGCAGTGCTTGCCATAGAGAGCATGTGCACTAACCTCCCAGAGTTTTCCTATTGGGAAGCATTGCATTGGCTGAGATCATCAAGATTGATAATCTCGCCCAAGGAGGCAAAACAAGTGTACCATAGGACATAAGGTAATCAAACCTTACAGTATAAACCTTTTTTAAACCCTTACATACATGTTTGTATTCCTAATGCTCTAGTTCTCTTTTAACCCTTTTGTGTTAATTACAGCAAATATTTTGAATACAAGCAACATATGCATTGTATTGATATTATGTGGTGCCTCAGAAATACCAGATAGCTTCTTTTTATGGAACGGTACTATAGTCTGTCTGAAAGTCTTCCAGTTATCATATATAGGGTCCTCAATGGGCTCAATCCTGAACCAAGACAACGTAAAAGTTGCATTCATCTGGCACTATAAACTGGTGACACTACAAGAAGTGTTCTCGTGCCATCATTCCTGATTTTGTTATATATTTGTAAGAGAAAATAATTTAAGCTTAAACTGCTTGGCTAAACCGTTTTACTTATATGGCAATGTGCTATAGTTTATGATGTTCTCTGAACTCTGTTCCAGATATTTGCACTTGTTTGCTGATGCACCATTTAATGCAAATTATGGAAAATACAAATGATACCTTTTTATCAGGAATTATTTCTACTTCTCATGTACCAATCTTATGGAATTTCCAACCATAAAGGACATATTCTCACAGAAGGGTAGTTTTTAATACAATGCAAGTGGAAATCATTCTTTGGTCCATCTTTAAAGTGAACCTGGCTTGACCGTTGACGTTATAACCGCTCCTTACTATAAAATACAATTGATATGCTTACTTTGTGAATTGTTATATTTTTATGTATTTTCTAGCTTTCGTGATAATGTATTAGATGAAATTTTAATGCTATATAATATAAGGCTTCTCGAGGGCTGCACCGTTCCTGTGGAACTCGCTTCCCTCCTCCGTTAGATGCTCACCCAGTCTCCACTTCTTCAAAAAATCGTTAAAAACCCACTTCTTCATAAAAGCGTATGAATTAAACTGTTAATAGCTCCTGACTGATTCCTCTTCTGCAACTGTCACTAGTCTAATACTATCCTTACCTTTTTGTGTCATTTTACCCCACTCCCTCTAGCATGTAGGCTCATTGAGCAGGGCCCTCAAACCCTCTGTTCCTGTGTGTCCAACTTGTCTGATTACAACTACATGTCTGTTCGTCCACCCATTGTAAAGCGCTGCAGAATTTGACGGCGCTCTATACATAGAAACACAGAATGTGACGGCAGATAAGAACCATTCGGCCCATCTAGTCTGCCCAATTTTCTAAATACTTTCATTAGTCCCTGGCCTTATCTTATAGTTAGGATAGCCTTATGCCTATCCCATGCATGCTTAAACTCCTTACTGTGTTAACCTCTACCACTTCAGCTGGAAGGCTATTCCATGCATCCACTACCCTCTCAGTAAAGTAATACTTCCTGATATTATTTTTAAACCTTTGTCCCTCTAATTTAAGACTATGTCCTCTTGTTGTGGTAGTTTTTCTTCTTTTAAATATAGTCTCCTCCTTTACTGTGTTGATTCCCTTTATATATTTAAATGTTTCTGTCATATCCCCCCTGTCTCGTCTTTCCTCCAAGCTATACATGTTAAGATCCTTTAACCTTTCCTGGTAAGTGTTATCCCGCAATCCATGAACCAGTTTAGTAGCCCTTATCTGAACCCTCTCTAAGGTATCAATATCCTTCTGAAGATACGGTCTCCAGTACTGTGTACAATACTCCAAGTGAGGTCTCACCAGTGTTCTGTACAATGGCATGAGCACTTCCCTCTTTCTACTGCTAATACCTCTCCCTATACAACCAACCATTCTGCTAGCATTTCCTTCTGCTCTATTACATTGTCTGCCTACCTTTAAGTCATCAGAAATAATCACCCCTAAATCCCTTTCCTCATATGTTGAGGTTAGAACTCTATCAAATATTCTGTACTCTGCCCTTGGGTTTTTACGTCCAAGATGCATTATCTTGCACTTATCCACATTAAAATGTCAGTTGCCACAATTCTGACCATTTTTCTAGTTTACCTAAATCATTTGTCATTTGGCTTATCCCTCCTGGAACATCAACCCTGTTACATATCTTAGTATCATCAGCAAAAAGACATACCTTACCATCAAGACTTTCTGCAATATCACTAATAAAAATATTACATATAATAATAATAATAATAATAAGGCAAGTTGTGTGTACCATGACTGGTAGACATTTAATATATTGTATTATTCACTACAGTAAATTGGATAGTATGTGTAAACACAAGAAACCAATACATTTAGCCTTTTGCACTGTGATTTTTGTACAAATCGTTCACTTTCAGACTATCTTTCTATAGACTAAATCTTTACAACCAGCTTTAAATCACAACTTACAAACAAGATACTTATTGGTATTATATACACTCCAGACTTAGTCGGAGTCTACAACAGATTTTCAGATACCAAAAATCTCTGTTGGCAGGTTACTGAAAGGGACAATATAGTCACCAGAACAACTACAGCTTAATGTAGTTCTGGTGAGTATAATAGCTCCCTTCAGGCATTTTCATGTAAACACTGCCTTTTCATAGGGACACCTCCAAGTGGACACTCCTTAGATGGCCGCTGGAGGGGCTTCCTGGCTCAGGGCTGCACAGTAAGTATCCCTGCCGTTCAGCATTCCCATGCTCTGCATGGTGACGCTGTATTTTCCCCATAGAAATGCATTGATTCAGTGCATCTCTATGAGGAGGTCCTGATTGGCCAAAATAGTATTTGGCCCCGCCCAGTGCTGATTTTAGCCAATCCAATGCTTTCCCAATGGGAAAGCATTGGGTTGGCTAAAAATCTGCCGTTTTGATGGTCACAAAGGGGGCGATGCCAGTGCCTGCGGACCTATGTGGCGCTGGAAATAAGTTTTTAAACTTTTATAAGGAATACATGTTTGTGTTTCTGAACCTATAGTGATCCTTTTAAAGTAGTAAGCTAAACACCATAACCACTGCAGTGTACCATAGTGGTTATGGTTATCAGTATTTATTTCCTTTATTCGTCTGTATGCTAAGTAACTGTATGTTTACTCTATGTAACAGTTTTATGCACCATGGTGTGGTCATTGCAAGAAACTCGAGCCTGTTTGGAACGATGTTGGTACTGAAATGAGAACTAGTGGCTCACCCGTGAGAGTGGGAAAGATGGATGCTACTGTACATTCTGGTAAGTGCTGCCCATTAACATTTATGTCTGGGGGAAATCCTTCAACAACTAAATTTGTTCTGCATCTGCCTCTTATAGATGTTTTTTATGTAAACACATGCCTAAAATATGATGTTCCTTGATGTCTGTGCACATTGTATATGTTTTTGGAATGATTTGTTTCTCTCGGGCCATAAACCAGACATTTAGGAGGATTTCTTTCCTTTCAGCATTCACAAATGCCCCCTACCTACCATTGCTTCTCTATGACAAGCTTTGAGTTGGTCGGGAAATCATAACTAGTGATGATCATTGGAGACAGAGAAACCTTCCAACGTTTGAATTGATTGGTTTTTGTTTCTTTGATTGGAGATTTTCTTTAAAGGACCACTATAGTGACAGGAAAACAAACTAGTTTTCCTGGCACTATAGGGTCTTTAGGTCCCCTCACGCCGGGCTCTAGGGTGCTGAAGGGGTTGATCACTTACCTTTCTCCAGCGCCGGGCTCCCTCGGCACTGGGGAACTTTCCTCCCTGTTTTGACGTCGGCACTGAATGCGCATGCATGGCCAGAGCCCTGCGCGCATTCAATCAGTCCCTAGGACATTTCTCAATGCTTTCCTATGGACGTCAGCATCTTCTCACTGTGATTTTCACAGTGAGAAGCGCGGAAGCGCCTCTAGAAGCTGTCAGTGAGACAGCCACTAGAGGCTGGATTAACCCTAATGTAAACATAGCAGTTTCTCTGAAACTGCTATGTTTACAGCTGCAGGGTTAACTCTAGATGGACCTGGCACCCAGACCACTTTATTGAGCTGAAGTGGTCTGGGTGCCTATAGTGGTCCTTTAAGGATAACCTTTTGCTAAATCAAAACCTTCAATCTATGCAGTATGCAACAAACCTGTGCCAGATATATAAAATGTATAGATTTTTTTTGTGTTGCAATGTAGCCTTACTAAAGAGGTTTATAGATTTGCATAGACTTGTTGACATACCTACAGTATGTTACTGAAATATAGAGACAAGAACCAGTGAATGGATGTTTTTCTGGGTGATTAAAAAGAAAACTAGTTTCCTAAACATCTATTTTTTTCCTTCTGCTGTGAAAGTGTAAAGCCCAGCAAGAAAGTTTTTTAATATTTAAAGGGAAAAATAAAACCAAAGGCCTGTTTGTCATTAAGTTACCGTAGCATATCTTAAATTTACATTGTGACAAACTGGCCTACAATGAAGCTTAGAATACAACTTAAAAAATGGATGGGATGGAGTATTAGCTTTTCCTGTGTGTCCTGTGACAAGAACAAAGAACCCCTGGGGATAATTAGCTCAACCTAATTCACATCTCTCAGTCAAGTCTCAGGTCTCCCATTTCACATTGGACAAGTGTTGTGTGCTGTGGTATTTAAGAGAACCTGGGAACTCCAGATTAAAAAAGTGATTCAACAAGTTGCCATCAAGAAAGGTGTTGTCTTGTCTCTTTCTGAGGTCTTGGTATCCATGCAAGTTCAAGTCATGCTGACCCACTAAGAAACCATATTAATTGAAGTGTAACAAGGTAGTTAGTATTAACATACTAACTAGCCGGAACATACAACCACAGTATGTCCTGGGTTGTCTGTGAGTCTGCTACCAAGCAAATGTAACCTTAGGTTTTGCTGATGATACCAAGATATGTAACAGGGTTGATGTCCCAGAAGGGATAGACCAAACGGTAAATGATTTAGGTAAACTAGAAAAAGTCAGAGGTGTGGCAGCTGACTTTTAATGTGGATAAGTGCAAGGTAATGCATCTTGGACGTAAAAACCCAAGGGCAGAGTACAGAATATTTGATAGAGTCCTAACCTCAACATCTGAGGAAAGGAATTTAGGGGTAATTATTTCAGATGACTTATAGGTAGGCAAACAATGTAATAGAGCATATATATATGAAGGGTACTCTGGACATCAAGTGGAAAAGAAATACATTACTAATGGATAAACCCATTCCAGCAACCCCCACGGATAACTACAAAACGTTTACAAAACTATTGGCCTACTCTGTTACAGGACCTTATTCTTGGTCCTACTTTATCCTCCAAACCGACAGTTATTTAAAAAAAAAAAAAAATAGAAATGTCAAAAATATGTTGGCTCCCAGCTACTCCCTGAAATACATATTCAAAATGGTAACCCTACCCATCCAGGAATTTTTAGAGGTTGTTGCTCATGTAAAGCCTGTAATACAGTATCAATTGATAGGATCAGAACTTTTTCAAGTTTCATAACAGGTGATGTGTTTCATATCAAATCGGAGATCAATTGACACACGAACTATGTATTTGCTGCAATGTCCGTGTGGCAAACAGTACATAGGGCGTACAAAAAGAACCTTTAAAATAAGGATACTTTAACATCTCAACAACATTAAAAAGAATCTTAGGACCCACTCTGTTCCAATTCCTTGCAACTCCTGCCCCCTTTATTCATTCAAAAATTTCCGTTGTGCAGGGATTGAAAGAGTCCTACCACACTGGCGTGGAGGGGATAGACTTAACAAGTTAGCACGACGTGAAACCTTTTGGATTCACAAACTTCAAACCCTCGAATCTAAAGGGCTCAATGCGGTCATAGATTTGGGTTGTTTTTTGACCGGACAAACTGTTTAATGTCTGTATATTTCAAACTTGACCCTCTTTAGTCAGGGTTTATCTCCTTTGATTCATTTTTATACTTTGATACAGCAGATATTTACTCAAACATTCGTCTTCTCTTTGAATAAACATTAAATGTTCAAATATCCTTTTGGATTAAATCTTTAATATGTCTTTTCTCAAGATAAGTACTATATGTTTCAAATCTCTAGATATCTATTTTGGACCTAAATTGTCACATTTAACTCATTTCTAAACAACTGGTATGTGTGCTAAACTCCCTTTACAGAGAACTTGTTATAATTTTTGTGGAATATAATATTAATACATCATAACTTGTTTCCATTCATATCTCTAGTGTGTGTCACTTATTCTAATAATGAATTCTACTTTTACACAAAATGGATATTACACTTTTAAATTTTTTTTTATTGTTGACAGAATGAAATTACATAGTTGCGTTATTACAATATTTTAGACATTGTACCGTACACCAAAAGATACAGATCGGAAGCGGGAGTCCTGTACAGTTTTGCACTGTAAAAGGTTTGTTTCCCTTTTTCCCCCCATTCTGTTTTCCCACCTCCCCACTCCCTTCCAGTTTACTTTATTACTTTGCTTTGTTTTGTCTTGCGTTAGGGTGTGTGTGTGTGTGTGTGTCCCAAGGCGTGGTTTTGTGAGTTACGTAGGATAGTGAGGTATAACTTTGAGACTCGCAGGTCTCTGCGTTCCAAATGTGTATGCGGATCTACAGCGTGCTGTGTGTGTAGGTTGATAGGGGGTCTAAATGCGGTTCGTGTGGGACAAGTTTTATGTCCAAGTTCGTCGCGGTAGGTATGCGTTGCCAAGCGGATGCGTTGGCGGACATCGGGCCGTGCGTATGGCTTGTATAAAGTTTAGCTGGGCCTTCCCACTGGTCCGTTTTGTGAGCGTGGTGGTTAGGTGTTGTGTTGAGGAATGGTTTGTGTGATATGTGTCCCTGTTTCTAGTACGCTATCTTATATGGCTATGGATGTTGTCATCACTTCTTGCAGCAGAGCCTACAGTTCGCGTGATTTCCCGTACGTGATTCCTTAGTTGCGTCAGTGATGTGTGTATCAGTGACCTCGTAGTATGCGTTTGGAGTGGGTTTAAGAGGTTGCGTGTCTTTTGCGTTGTATGAGCGTAAGCTCTCCTCTCTACACTTTTCGGTGCTGGAATGTGTAACAAGGCATGGTATGACTCGTGTTTCCCGAGGGGGTCCGAACATTCCTCAGATCCCGTCAGAGTGTTCATCTTTTTAGGATTTCAGAGGTCAATAGTTCTTTTGCGTGGTGATGCATCTCTCCGATCCCGTCTCCCCGGGCCCGGGGTCCGTCCAATGAAATAGAAGAGAAGAAAGAAAAAAAAAAGGGAGGGGAAGAGGAGGGGGAGGGAAGAGGAGGGCTTACGGGTGGGGTGGACTGTTTCTGGTGGAATCTGCATCTGATGTTGCCCCGTCAGTGGGTTCGGGGGCGTCACCTGCTTGTCTGTAGCGGGTGATGTAGAGAAACCATTGGAGCCACAGTTCTGTGTGTTTCGTTGCACGACCCGTCAGGGAGGCGTGTATTTCTTCTGCTCCGTGGATGTCTTCTACTCTGCGGATCCATTCTTTCTTAGTTGGTACATCGCTTTTCTTCCAGTGTGCCGGTATGTTAGCTTTGGCCGCGTTTAGTAAGTGACGTAATATAGATCTTTTATACGTCCGAATCGATTGTGTCGTTATGTGTAGGAGGGCTAGTTCCGCGCTCCATTCCGGGATATCGCCCAGAATGTCAGTCACAGTGTCCTTAATCATTGCCCAGTATGGGGTAATGTCTCTGCATTCCCACCATATATGTATCAAAGTGCTGCGTTCTGCCTGGCATCTCCAACAAGTCGGGGTGGTTGATGGGAAGATCTGGTGTAGGAGGGATGGCGTTCTGTACCAGAGGGAGAGCAGCTTGTAATTTACCTCTTGGTAGTATGAGCTCATAGAGCTTTTTTGCTGCCATAGTAATGCCGAATCCCATTGTGAGGGTGTGAGCGTCTTTCTAAGTTGTCCTTCCCATTGGCGGCGGAAGGTGGAAGCCTGGGTTGTGCCTCCGATAAGTAGGTGTTGGTAGAGTGCTGCTATGGCATGGTCTAGTGTGGTGCCACTGTCACAGAGGCCCTCAAACCAGGTGAGGTCTCTGTGCAAGCGGTCTTTATGTGGCATTGTGTCATGGTAGTGTTTTAACTGTAGATATCTAAGCACCATGAGGGGGGTCCTTGGATCGTCACCTAATAATGCAGTTAGGTCCCGGACTCTGCCACCGTCGAGGGCTTTGTGAATGGGGATGTAGTCCCTCTCACTCGGGATGGGCCATGCACCAGGTGGGAGGCCACCTCCCAAGGCCACGTTATGAGTGAGTGGAATCATCGGGCTAGGGGTGGGCGATATATAGCTCTGGTCTCTCAGCGATCTCCAACCGGTGATTGATTGTGTTATCAGCCCCTCATTGTTTTGGGCCGCCGGGCCTCTCGTCGTCCCCCATATCCTCATTTCCAGTGTTGGTCCGATAAGGCCTTTATCGAGCTCTACCCATTGTTTCGTTGTGGGTTCCTGGTGCCAATCCAGTATCCGTTGCATTACCGTGGCTTGGTGATATTTCTTGATGTCTGGTAGAGCTAGTCCACCATGGTTCCTTGGGCGGCAGAGTATGTCATGTCGAATTCGCGAGCGTTCCCCTCGCCACACAAATTTAATTATCGCCGTTTTCAGGGCGGAGAAGAAGG
Source organism: Pelobates cultripes (assembly GCA_933207985.1). NCBI lineage: Eukaryota > Metazoa > Chordata > Amphibia > Anura > Pelobatidae > Pelobates > Pelobates cultripes. Next base: position 226,054,353 of record OW240915.1, read on the forward strand.
TCCCTGGGATGGCTAGTGGGATTGTTTGCATGAGCTATAGGATTCTCGGCAGTATGTTCATCTTGAGGATCGCAACTCTTCCATGCCAGGTTACATGCGGGTACGACCATCTAGCCAAGTCCGCTAAAATTTTTCAGGAGGGGAACGAAGTTGAGTCGGTATATGTCTTCTGGGTCTGTGGTCACCCAGATACTTCATCCGTCCGTAGCACCAATGAAAAGCGAATTGCGAGTCCAGGGATATGTATTCTTCTGTGGGGATCGTGATGTTCAGGACCTCACATTTTGAGAGATTGAGTTTAAAGCCCGAGATTTTCCCGAATTTGTCGAATTCGGAGAGGAGGCACGGCAGAGTTGTTCTAGGGTTCTGTACAAAGAATAGGAGGTCATCCGCATATGCGGCCACTTTATGGTTTGTTCCTTGCCAGCTGTATCCTTGAATGTTTGGGTTTAGGCGTATCTTCTGGAGCAGTGGTTCCAGGGTCATAGCGAACAGGAGTGGTGATAGTGGGCAACCTTGACGGGTACCATTGTTGATTGTGAAGTCTGCTGTCGTGGCCCCGTTGACTCTCACGTTTGCATGCGGTTTGCTGTAGAAAGCGGATACCCATGCGAGTAGTCTCTGTCCGCATCCCGTGTGTTGTAGGGTGGTCATCATGTACGACCAGTCGACCCTGTCAAATGCTTTTTCCGCATCCGTAGATAATAATAGCATCTTAGTTTTTGTCTTCCTTGCGTGTTGTTGGATTGAGAACAGTCGTAATGTGCTATCTCTGGCCTCTCTGCCCGGGATGAAGCCTGTCTGGTCCGCGTGTATCAATTCTGGAAGGGAGTTGTTGAGCCTGCTCGCTATGGCTTTCGTGATTAATTTGGCGTCTACATTAAGCAACGATATGGGACGATGGCTACCGCAAAGCAATGGATCCTTTCCTGGCTTGAGCAGGACCGTGATGGTCGCAGCCAAGGATTCCGTGCCCAGGTGTCCTCCGTCCCCCACCGCGTTGATTGCTTTAGTTAGCCATGGTATCAGGAGGTCAGGGAAGCTCTTATAATATCCAGTTGAAAAACCATCTGGTCGCGGTGCCTTGCCTGATTTGGACGCTTTCAGTGCCGCTGCAAGCTCCTCTGTGCTGATTGGTGTGTCGAGTGCCGACGCTGATTCTTGGTCAATCGTTTTGATGATCGTGTCAGAGAGGTAGTCTCTTATCTGAGCGGTTCTTCTTTTGTCGCTCGTTGTCCTCGTGGGTGGGCTTAGGTTGTAAAGTGTTTCGTAGTAGGTCCTAAACTCATCGGCGAATTTTTTATTTTGTATTTTTTTTTTTTTGTGGATAGGGGGTCACTTCTCCCGAGGAGAGACGGAGTTTGCATATTTGTCTACGGGGCGTAGGGCCTTTTAATAATCTAGCCAGGTATTTCCCCCCTTTATTGGTGTGTGCGTAGTAAAAACCTTTCATGCGTTGTAGATTTCGGAGATGCTTTTTTATGATGAGTCCTTTAAGTGCCCTTCTGTGTTCCATCAGTTCCCCGTATATTTCGTGTAGTTGGGATCTTTTGTGCTGATTTTCCAGCTTCGATATCTTTTGGTATTGGTTAGTCATCTCGATCATATTCGCTTTCCGTTTTTGCGAGGCAATGCGGATGAGTGCTCCGCGAACGACGCTCTTATGTGCTTCCCATATGGTTATCGGGGAGACCTCTGGTGTGTCATTGTCTCTGAAGTAGTGTTCTAGCTCTCTGGTTATTTGTTCTCTGGTAGTCGGATCAAGTAGGAGAGCCTCGTTAAGTCTCCACGTCCACGTCGTTGGGCGAAACATGGGGGACTCCATCTCTAGTCTGACCGAGCCATGGTCTGACCATGTAGACGGGTCGATGTCCGCTTTGAGTAAGCGAGCGAGTCCCTCCTGCGTGATGAAGAGGTAGTCTATGCGAGAGTAGCGGTTGTGAAGAGCGGAGTAGTAAGTATAATCTTTCACCGTTGGGTTGAGTGTTCTCCAGCCATCCACCAGTCTCAGGTCGATTTTCGGATCAACCGGATGTTGCTTTGTGAAATACTACTATGTCCCGACGATGAGTCCAAGATTTGGTCCAAAGGTACGTTAAAATCCCCCCCCTACGATTAATATGCTATCCGTGAATTCTTCTAGTATGTGCAGCGTGTTTCGGAGGAAGGGTACTTGTCTTCCGTTGGGAACGTAGATGTTTGCCAGGGTGTATATCCTGTCGGCTATGATCCCCTTTAAGAAGAGATACCGTCCGTGTGAATCTTGTGTTCTCTCAAGTTCTTTGAATTCAAGCTCGGCTGCTAATATTATGGCTGTACCCGCTTTGTGTGACGTCGAATGATTAGAGAAATAGTTGTTCGGGTAGTGTTTATTTTGTAGCTTAGGTGCCGTGCCTTCTTTGAAGTGGGTTTCCTGGATCATGGCCACTGCTATATGCTTTTGTTTCAGCTCCCTCAGCAGATGGGTTCTGCGTTCAGGGATGTTGAGGCCTCTGCAGTTCTGGGTGAGAATCCTCAGAGGTGTGTTTCGGTAGGCCATTCTCGTGGTATAGACTGAGTGTTCCCTTAAGTCCGAATTGTATGAGAAAGGGGAAAGGAAGGAACGAAAAAAAACCCCCAAAAAACGTGGGGGGGTGGGGGGGAAGGAGTGAAGGGGTAGTACTTTAGTTTTCAAAGACTGTATTCCAAGCCCGGGGCACCGTGGATTGGGACCAGTCAAGACCTGTTGTGGTGATAGAAAGAAGTGTGCCCGGGTTGTGGTTTTAGTATATGAATCGGGTGAACCCGGGTTTAGTTCCCTTATGGGGAGACAAAGATTATAGATCTCGTGCTGCAGACAGCACTAGTGGGGCCTCGCCTCGGTACCCGCCCGGGGGTCGAGAGCGCCTTTAGCCTGTCTGCACTACTCTTAGCACGAGTAAGTGTGTTGGGAAACGCGAGTCAGGCTCCGCCCAAGGATGTAATCAACTCAAGAGTGGGATCGTCCACCCCACCGGACCCTCTTTGGGTAGTGTCGTGCAAGGCTAATTCTCCTGTGTTTGTGGGACGTGCCTTGTGGTTTCGATTATGTATCTCTATGGCCGAGGCAATGTCCCCGGCATCGTTGGTTTCAATATCCCCCCCCCCTCGCCCCAGTGTCCCTTGCCTCGTCTACATGCCCCCTGGGATGGTGAGCTCCCCTCCGTGCCCGAGGTGGTCTCTACCTTCTGCTCCTGGAAGCAGTGTGTTCTACTCTGTAGTGTGGTGTATCGGGGTGGGTGTGCGTGGTGGTTTTACCAGTGACGACGCTAGTGTTAAAACTTAGGCCAAATATGTGTATTCAGTTGTTGTTGTTGGCCTTCACTATCTGTCTTCTCGATGGTAGGTGATTATCCACACCCCTGGGAGGTTTCTGTCGGTCTCTCTCTAACTTAATGTCTGACCATTAAAGGGGGGTACATAGCGAGGGGTGTATCCATGGCATATGTACATGATGTGGACAACAATAACATAGCATAACATAACAAGTTTCAACATTTCAACATTGCTTTATCGACATCACCCGATATCCCCCATATGACCCCTTGACCGTCAACAGCTGCCCAGCCTCAATGTGAGTCCCCAGTGTTCCCCACTTGTCTTCCGTCATGCGTGGAGTGGGGGGGGCGGCCCCCCAAGTGTTGAGTTGTGGGGTGTCCCGGGTCAGTGGCCCTCGTCACCTTGTGTTTCCCTCTACGTGTAGCCGTAAGGGCCCCTTTGATCAGTGTGGTAGTATACGATAATTGGCGGTACCGGTCGTACGTCGGCAAGTCGTGTGTGGTGAGGCGTGTCGTCTTGCACTCCTTACTCACCTGTCAACCCCCTCCCCCTGGTCACAGTCATAGCTTATGATTTGTCGTAGGGGTAGGTGCTATTTATATTGTTCAATGTGCTTCCTCTTCCAAAGTCCACATGCCCGGTAATATGCTTGTAAACATTACGCCTTCATTCGGCATCATGAGTGTTGGGGATCCAGGGAAGAGGATTAGTGCCCAGTTCGCCACGGTATTCATCTCTACCCGAACCCGGAGCACCCCCACCCCAAACATATGTACCCAGGCCTCCGTGAAGAGGTGGCAGTCATTACACTGAGGGGAGAGGGGTAGTCCTGAGAGGTGCATCTTGGTGAAAGTATGGTCTCCCAGGGTAGACCCGTGTTCCCATGGGCTCCCCACCCAAAGTCCCTTGTGTACAGTCCCGGCATACCTGCAAGTGTCCCAGTCTAACTTAGCAGCACTGATCAGTCAACAGAGATCGATGTCATTTTCTTTGGAGGGTTGTTTCTAGGTGCATGGTAGGAGGTCACATGACTCAGGTTGCTGAAAGGCTGATGACGGAGCAGGCGGGTCTGCACTCACTCCTCCGGGGAAGTCGGGTTCCTGCGCCGTCTGGCAGGCTGAGCAGAGGGGGACCGTGTTCCTCTCCGTCTGGTCCCTCTTTGCGGTCGCTGAGTTGGGGCTGACGTTCCCAATATCCAGTTGGGGACCGCCGGTGCTGGAAGGCCTAGTTCTTCCATGAATCGCGGTACTTCTTCGGGCCAGCGTAATGAGATCCAGCCATTTTGGTGCCTGGCCATCAATGCGAATGGGAACCCCCATTTATAGGTGATGTCTCGTTCCCGTAATGCGGTCGTCACGGGGCGGAGGGCTCGCCGAGCCTCTAGCGTGATTGGGGATAAATCGTTGTATAATGCCACTTGGGTGCCCCTGTAGGGCCAAGTTGGCCTTTCGCGGGCCTTTCTCATAATAGTGTCTTTGACTGGAAAGGAATGTAAGCAGCATATTAGATCTCTCGGGCCATCCTCCAGGGTCCTGGGCCGTGTTGTTCTGTGTGCCCTTTCAAACTCTATGTGCTGTGGTGAGGTTGGTTGCAAGATGGACTGGAAAAGTTCAGTAAGTATTTCCACCACGTCTTCTGTTGGTCCTTCAGCCTCTGGGATGCCCCTAATGCGGATATTGCACCTCCGACCCCTGTTATCTAGGTCCTCAAGGTGTCTTCTCATAGAGAGGAGCATTGTTCCCTGGCGGGCTATTGCAGTGTCTGCAGTTGCCACACGTGTTGTAAGGGCCTCAGTGGCCTCTTCTTGCAGTGAAATGCGGCCTGCGTGCGCGGTCACCTCAGATCTGATCCCTGCCATCTCTGCTCTGAGGGTATCTTGTATTGTGGTGGTGAGGGATTTGAGGTCGTCTTTCGTGGCCATGGAGGCCGTGAGACTGCGCAGCCTATCCTCGATTCTATCGAGAGCTGTGCTCTCCGTCCCTGACGGGGATGTCGGCGCCATCTTGGGGCCTTCCGGTTCCCCGCTTGCGCCGGGTTGTGGGTGCAGGAATCCGTCCAGGGGGCCCTGTTGGAGGTTCTTTGGGGTCTGGGGTTGCTCCGGTCGTTTATTACGACCCATTTGGCTGTTGGTTGCATGCTTTAGGGGCTATTACAGGGTCCGGTGGAGCGGAGCTCTCCTTCTAAGCGTCCATCTTGGTTCGCGCCGAAACCACGCCCCCTACACTTTTAAATTTCACCTATTTCTCTAATTCTGTGGCTCTTTATAATCACAAGTTTCACTTTAAATCCTAATAATGAATAATGGAAATCTTCACAGAATTGCTCTTTGAAATAATTAACTTTGCCATATGAAAATGTTATATTTTTTAACTTCATTTATATACTCTCTATAGGAATACAATGTCAAAGCTTTATAATATGTAGTTTTCATACTAATTCCCGTTTCCTTTTTTCAGTAGATTATAACTGCTTTTTTTCCTCTCATAAGTATGTTATATATATTACTGTGCTGGACGTTTATTAGAGGGCAATATGCCTCATTAACTTATCCTCGTCCCATTGGAACGCATAACGTGATGAAACGCGGAAGTAAAAGCCTTTCGGTCCCGCTGGAACGGATGGTCCAATGGAACACGGAATTGGAGGACTTCCGATTTTCGGCACGAAACAAGGGTACCAAATTCAAACGGGAAAAAGACCAGATGGAACTACATACCTGAGAAGCACTACCTGTGCACCTATAGACGGAAAGATGACAACACCCACTGATCCACCAATCAACTGAGGGATTAGCCCTATATATAGAGACTCTAAAAAGGGGGTATTAGATTACTTGTTTCATTTTTGTTTTTATTGCTGTTGGAATATAATTGCCATTGGTCCCTGAGGAAACTCCATTGTTAGGCAAAACGCGTAGGACCTCTAGTCCTTTCTATATTTTATGCTGGTGGTTGTTATCCACCTTTTTAAAAATACATTTTGATACTCTTTATCTCAATTCCATCGTTTGGAGTCCTGATTTGACATCTCACTTTCTGGAGTGGACATGTGGACTACATAGCCACCCATCTACATCGGGGAGGCACCTTTGAGCGCTTTCATACGTCTTTATCCTGTGAGTGTACACCATTTTGGCACACTACATTCATAGTTTACTATATTATACTATATGTTTTTTTTATATTCCTTATTTTAGATATTGCACAGCCGTATCCCACATTTCCTTTTTTTTTTTTTTTTTTGTTGCTATATACTACTATAAGGACGTTTGTGGGTTAATTTTAAACCGGTATAGAATTTTTGGTAAGGTGACGATTTTGATGTTCACTCTGCCTGCCCACCAAAGTCCATGAGTGTAGTTCACTCCTGGGATGTGGTATATTAATCGGCATGGCTTAAGTTTTGGATTAACTGAATATATAGTATGATTTTCTTGATAGTAGTGTTAGTCGGTTTGGCGTTGAATCTTAAGGTTTTGTTAGTTACTTTTACATCATCGCCAAACCTTGAAAACAGATACTACTTATAACTCCTGATATTTTTGGAAGTGCTCTCATTGTGCCAGCTAAGGGTTCTACTAACAACACAAACACTAGGGGGAGCAGGGAGTAGCGTGTCGAGTACCATTAGTAACTGTAAAGGTGTCAGATGAAAAACCTGCAAGGTACTCTGTAACAAATGGCTACAAGCTGTTTTTAAAAAAGCGGGATACGTTGCCGGAGGGGTAGATCTTTGGAGCTCCCCAACCAACACATTGCAATGGACAAAGCCAAGTGAGAAATTGTTGGAAAATTTGGGGTAGCTAGAGTTTTCTCACAGAACACTGGATGGTTAGGAGAGATTTCATGGTTTCTTTTTGTTGGCCAATACCCTCTGAAAAAGCCTTTTCCCATTAACCAGTCAGAGGCATAAGTAGAGGAAGTATAGGATCACTTCTTGATTGCGATAGAGAGCAAAACAGTCCAAACTCATGCTGATTCACAGAGCTTGAAATGTTGCATATATATGTTATCAGTTACAAATTCGTCATGCAGTGTTCTCTGATCCTCAAGTCAACCAAAGTTGTGCTTTGAACCTTTCTATTAATCGTATTCTATATGCTGAGTGGAATTTACCAACTGTTTACTTGATAAGATTCCTGGGAAATTAACAGACTTTTGAGTGCTGTATACATGGAAATTGTTAGACATGCAAGTGATAGTCAGTCTTGCATGTGTGCTCCCTAGCTTGTAGTTGCCATTTGATTTCTGTTGTATTTTGATATTCACTTATATAACCACATTCCCCACAACTGTTCAATGTCTCAAAAGCCAGTCTTCACCTAGCTAAAATGTTTCCAGTATTTGCTTATATTTTTTCATATTTCCTTGCAAAGCAGAAATACCATTTCATTGTTTTTACAGGTCACTCTTATTTTACTGTGTGTGCAGTGTTCTATTTATTTATTTTGGTGCTGATCACAGAATTAAACTTTTTGCATTTGTTTTTTGTATATTTTGAAGTGAAACTGTAATGAAAAAAATTACTTCATAAATCACCCACCTCCAACTCATCCTCCATTTCTCCACTGGTCTTCTGTGATTTGCCTTGTTTGGACATGCTTCCCTGAGCAGGACAAACCTCCTGTGTGACGCTTAAACACTGGCTCTGTTGCCAGTATGCCAACGTCTGAATCAAGCAACAACAGTCACACAATTTCTATACTCCCTAGCCAGTGCTAGCAGCACCATTATTTTAAATATAGGCTGTGTGAGTAACAGCTTTAGCAGGTGGGAGGTGTGCGTTAACAGAAACAAAAGTGATACATTTCCTAGAGATTTGAACAATGAGACTGCGGGGACATGATCTAGACACCAAAACTGGTTAGTTACGGGACATTATAGTCACCAAAAAAAGTTTAGCTTAATGAAGCAGTTTTTTTGTGTGTGTGTGTGTGTGTGTGTATATGTATATGTGTATATGTGTATATATATATATGTATATATATATATATATATATATATATTAAAGGACCACTATAGTGCCAGGAAAACAAACTCCGGGCTCCCTCGTGCATTACTCAATGCTTTCCTATGGACATCAGTGAGAATCGCGGAAGCCGCCTCTAGTGGCTGTCAGACAGCCACTAGAGGCTTTATTAACCCAGTGTAAACATAGTAGTTTCTCTGAAACTGCTATGTTTTCAGCTGTAGGGTTAAAACTAGAGGGACCTGGCACCCAGACCACTTCATTGAGCTGAAGTGGTCTGGGTGCCTATAGTGGTCTTTTAATTCTCACTGCTCCGTTTTCTGCCATTTAGTAGTTAAATCATGTATGTTGCTGTTTATGCAGCCCTAGCAACACCTCCCTCGGCTATGACTGGCATAGCCTACATGAAAAAAAATTTCAGTCACTTAAAATATGTTTCATCTCCTACTATTCTAATTTAACTTTAATCACACGGGAGGCTACTGCATAGTCTTGCAAGCTGTTAACAGTACAGGAAATCAGAAAAACTGAATTAAACACTGTGCAATTTGTTTCATAGTTACGTAGCTGAAAAGAGACTTGCATCCATCAAGTTCTGCCTTCCTCACATATGTTTTTGCTGTTGATCCAAAAGAAGGCAAAAAACCCAGTCTGAAGCACTTCCAATTTTGCAACACACTAGGGAACAAAAAAATCCTTCTTGACCCCAAAATAGCAGTCAGATGTCTCATTAGATCAAGCAGCTATTACCCCACTAATTAGAAATTATACCCCTGTATGTTTTTGCAAGTGTTTATCCAATTGCAGTTTAAACATCTGTACGGACTCTGATAAAACCACCTCTTCAGGCAGGGAATTCCATATCCTTCTTGCTCTTACTGTAAAAAAAGTTTTCCTTTGCCTTAGATGAAATCTCCTTTCCTCCAGTCACCTCGTGTCCTATGTATAGCCCTGTATATGAATAGATTTCCAGATAATGGAAGTATAATCTTTAGATCTCACATTACAGGAAGTGTTTAGGAATGCTGTTCTGAAAAATCAAGTACAGTTTAGTATTATTGGATATCTAAAAAACAGAGTGCTGAAGCTATATATTTCCACTCACATTGATGGAGCCTATTGTTGCTGGCTCTAAACAGAAACACACATTGCGCTGATTGGAGGGAAAGAAGGAGGCGTTCAAATTATGAGCGCTTTTTAAGAACCCCCGGTAGACTGATGAAGATGAATATACATCAAAATATGTCTTGGTACTGAAGACACTATGCATGTCTCTTTTTTTGTGTTTAGTTTTTTTATATTGTATTTTATTTTGTTTGAATACATGTGTTCCATATAAATAGTGAAGTGGTTTCTGCCATTGACACTGGAATGCAGATGGAGTTAGGTGCACCACCTAATGGCACTAAAAATTATTGGAGCCTAGAGCCAGTCTTATAATTCTATATAAGGTGAGCATTGCATTATTAGCAAATTTGTTTAATCATGACGTACTAATCTATTTTGTTTACCTGGAAGCCTCTATAAAAGTAGACGTGTTGCATTGCCAATAAAAGTGAGGAAGCATTTGTGTTTAGAGCCAGCAATGATAGGCTCTATCTGTATGAGCATGGGCATGATCTTTACACCACAAACTGCTTCATTAACCTGAAGTTATTTGGTGATTATAGTGTCCCTTTCAGCTGAAGTTGTTTTGGTGCTTGGAGTATCCTTTTGCAAATGACATTGCCCAGCTAAAACTAGGCAAAGCCAGGGCAGACATTGTAAATGAAGAGGAGAAACTAAAACGTGGGTTTTATTTTTAAAAAGTGTCTGTTCTGAAAAGTGGTGCAAATATAAAAGGTGGATTCACCAATGAAACCAGTGTTCTGGTAACCCTTAGTTTCCATCATGGCTGGACCACTTTGTAGAACGGGACAGCACTTTTTTTGTTTGTTTTTATAATTACCCCTATTGCCTTTTTTTGTTTGCTCTTCCCTATGTACTTTCTCTGTGCCAACTGCCAGGTGCAAAGGAAACACTAGCTTGGGTTTACTTAGAGGAATTTTGTACCTGGTCAATTTATGCCTACAATTATGATCATGTAAGCATTACCATATTGTATAAGCCAATCTCATACAGTTTTATTGCACTTTTTATTATTTTATATATTTTTCTTTGGGACTAATGCTTGACTTTTTTTTTTTTTATTTTTTTTTTTCTCCATAGTAAAATCGAAGTCTAACTATTCTAGTTATGTCACAAAATAAGCAACATGCATTTAATCTCATTGTTATTTTTAAATAAAAATCCTAATTTTGATTGGGGGAAAAAAAAAAACAAACTGACCTAGTTTATTCTTTCTAACAGGCCTTGCTTCAGAATATGGAGTTCGAGGATTTCCTACAATAAAGTTGTAAGTCTTTAAAGAAAACAAATAATTTGTTGGGCTATTTATAGTGAATACAAACCTTTTGGTGTGTGTTTTTTTTTTTTTTTTTTTTTTAATAGAAATTGTTACTGGGAGGGGGAAGTGGGGATAAAATTACAAATATGGTCAATATTGCCACTATTTTCAAAAAGCTCTGATCTAAAGAATTGTTGATTGAGTTATTTTGTAGCATATACAGTAATTCCTTTTTTTTAATAGATTTTCTGCATGAGGGAAACTTTCTCACAATTCTGGGTGTGACTAAATCTTCTAAAAGTTTTTTTGGCTGCTATTAAGATTGACTTTTGCATATATACACAATTAATATATTCATAATTCGCTCCTGCTTTTTTTTTTTAAGGCTATATTCCTTTAACTATGGATATAAAAGATTTGTAAACTTTCATTTTAAGATTAAAGGGAGAAATGGCTTATAACTACAGAGGTCCCAGGACAAAGGAGGATATTGTTGAATTTGCAAACAGAGTAGCTGGGTAAGTACCTTAAACAATAATTTAAAAATATTAATTTGTTTAATATTAGATTTAATATTTTCACCTGTGTGCTTGGTATCTAGAAAAAAAATGGTGACTTATAACTGCTAACACGGCTGGCTTTAGCTATTTTGCTGCCTTAGAGTAGACTGCTACTTGAGACAGTTATGTTCTAACCTGGGTATATTCTTAATTTACATTTTTCCACACTAGAGACCTAATTTTTGTGATACATGGAGTTTGATATAGCAATCTAAGCAACACAGTCATTATTGCTAGTGTGCTAGTTGTGTTGCAAAAAAAAATAAAAAATGATGGATGCTGAAACAAGACTTTTTCTTGCACCTCGCGGCAGCCCCCTCCAAAAAACAACTTTGTTCGGGCTATTGTGCTCTTAGCCAGTAATTGAAATTGGTAATGTGGAAGTGTAAATTTAAAGCAATAAAATAAAGAGAAGTATCAAAGTAACCCGATTTAACCCCGCAATTAAATGTGTAATATTTAAGGAGACACGTTTGGCACTAGAAAAACTTTAGCTTAATTATGTAGTTCTGGTGTATAGATCCTGCTTCTGCAGTCGCACTGTTAAATTCTCTGCCAGAGAGTGGCTATTAGTAGTCGAAGAACGTAAGATGACACTCATAGCCAATCACTGACACTTCCCCGCTGCACATGCTAATGCTTTGGCGTAAGCCTTGGCAGAAGAGAAGAGGGAGAAAGTCACTAGGGCACACAACTATTCTTTAACCGTTTAATACTTAAAGGCAAAACTGCGCCTGGTGCCTCCTAGCACCATAATTTTATTCAGATGAAGTGGTCATGGTGGCTGTGCAGCTTCTTTGCTATGAAACACTGCACAAACTGAATATAAGACCTTTGTTGTTGAGGTGTGACTCCACCTCCGGCAGCGTCATTAGCCAGCCCAGCCTACAACAAGAGTTCAGGGCTGGCTAATGTCAATTCTGTGCATATTTATATGCACAGAATTTCATTCAGTAGCCGAGAGAAATCGGTGAATGTTTTCAGCCAATGAATGGCCAGCAGGATGTCCTAACCCATCAGTAGATGAGGCCAGGGGCCTTAGGGGAACCCAGGTAATAGGGCAAACCATTGTGAAACATTTTGCTCCACTGCAGGGAAAACTACGTAGGCTACTCCTAAAATCGTAAACCACTACAACGGGCTGTAGCAACTATAGTGGTTAGAGTAACCCTTTAACCCCTTAAGGACCAAACTTCTGGAATAAAAGGGAATCATGATATGTCATACATGTCATGTGTCCTTAAGGGGTTAAGTACTCTTTACTGTGCAAGCAGTTTTGTAGACTTCAGGATAGCACATTCTAGTGATTAATTTGCTGAGGTAGTCCCAGATGACTGCATAATGTTTCAGTGTCGAAATGCATGCTTTCCTTTTTTTTTTCTTTTGGGTTGAGTGAATGAGGAATGTGCTAAGATTTTGTAATTTGTTTTATTAAGCACGCAGACGAGCTGGGTATGTAGGAGCTGTAGGCTCTGAGGCAACAGGTAAAAGCTACTTAGTCTTTACAGTTATTTGGCGCGGATCGTTCCACTTATTTCACATTGGTCCATATTAGTGTTTATTGGGATCCTAGTAGGATAATCGAAGTGAAAATAGAATCCACTCTACTCTGTCCTCCGTTATCTTAGTACCTTCTTAGGTTTGACTATCCAGGTCTTTAGTTGATTGCCTGACCGTTAAATTTGTTAAAGGGTTACACCAACCACCATGAACAATTTTTAATATAGTGGTCATATGTATGTCTAATGTTTCAGCTTGACACTCTGCGCATATTGAGTTATTATTGATTGTGTGACGGGAGCTTGTTGCGCCCGCAACTCTGTTCCGAGTTTACAATTGTCAATTCTAGATGAGTAATACATTTATTTTAAGCTTATTTTTTTTTAGTTTGGGGGTGGAAGGGAACTAAAACATAAAGCCCAAAATGGCATTGTACTTTGAAAACCGAGAGGAGAAAAAAAAAAAGTTTGAGTAAACCTTTAACTTTGTGGTTGGTCTTTTATTCATTTTCTAGTAGAAACAAACATAAACATTGTTTCGTAACTCCCAACAGAAACAAATCATCCGATAAGAACATTAACAAAAAGGAAGTAAACATTTTTATGGAATGTTTTAAAACTATTGAGGTGTTACAGGTGCGTTTGTAGGACTTCTAAAGGGGGTTACTCAGTCGATGAAAGTTCACATAACTTCTATCATCTTCGTGGCAACCCAGGAACCGGTGGGCGTAATCAATAATAGGATTCTCAATGCTTAGGTGATCCTTTCGAATCCCCATTGTACTTTTGAAAATTAGCTGTAAAAGTTCAAGTCGGCCACTGCACACAAATTTCAGTGTAAGTCTGCACCTTCTCATGAGAGAAACACCAAAGTTCCTCAAGCGTCCTCAGCTCCTCCATTTTAGTAAAACAAAGGGATAGTGAGTGTGGTGTCTTGCTTCTAGAAGAGGAAAACTAGCTGTTTTTACTATGTTCAGAATGGAGATTGTCAGAGAGTTTATGTATCTGGATGAGGGGGTATTAGTATGATGTAGAAAGAAAGCGTCCAGGAGGAACAGTGGTGGGATATAACGCTACGGAATCTGTTGGCGCTATATAAATGGCAATAGTATATAACTAAATGTACGAAAAATGGAGGCAGTGCTTCTACAGTGCGAAACAATGTCCAGTCATTCCCACTATAACTGAAAGAAAGAACTTGGGAATCCCCACCTCCAACACAACCCATCTAGCTCAAACCTAAAAAATAATTATTTTAAATCAGCCAGCATTGCCTCAAGTCATCCCAGCATCAAATATGACCACAAGGGGAGGGGAATGGGATTAGTCCCATTTTAGTGGTCTGTGAGTAACAAAAGGCTGTGAAGACTTTGGTCTGCATGCGTGTGTGGGTTTAATCATAGAAGCACAGAAAGTGGTCTACTCACCTCAATTGACTTTCAAGGTTTCTGTGCTCCAACCTTAGCCCATTCAACCACACGAGTAGGTAACTAGCATGATAATAAAGCTTGAAGTTACAGACCTCCAAACCTTCCCTGGTCTTGGGCAGTGTCCGCTGTGAGAATATTTGTTTAGGTTTGGATCTCTTCCGTAAGAATTTGATTAATAGTGAGCACAATGACGGAAGGAATGCTGATAAAATGTAAACTGGAAGGGTTTGGAAAAGATACAGGATTCTCGGCAATATATTTATTTTAATAGCTACCACCCTCCCAAGCCAAAAGATATATTGCAGCACCCACTCAGCCAGGCTATTTTGGATAGTGTTTCCGCTTGGTTAAGACATTTGTCTGATAGACATGTTACATACGTTGGAAACCAGATTTCCAGGTATTTAATGGCCAGATTGCTCCATTGGAATTGAAAACTCTGACAGATTGGGTAAATTAACATTCAAAATGGTGGATTTAAAATAATAAATTTTTAGGTTTGACACAATTCACCATGAATGATTTCAATTCTGACATTGTGACGGGTAGGAAAATTTCAGGGTTTGAAACAAAAAATATCAAATCATCAGTGTAAGCTACTATTTTGTGGTGACCATAATCCACCTCCACCTCTCAGATGTCTGTGTTCTCCCGAATCACCTGCCGGATTGGTTTGAAGACAAAGACGAAGAGCATGGGCGACAGGGGGCACCCATGCCTAATTCTGTTACCTATAGGGAAAGTATCTGTTATGCCCTATTGATGCACACATTGATGCAAGGAATATAAGGCATATTTTGTCTATTGTTGCATATGTTAGCCCAAAGCTATAGTCCTCAAAGTGGCAAACAAAGTCCCAACTGACTCTGTCAATGGCCTTCTTTGTGTCCGTTAAGAGGAGGAGAAGGCTCTTAGAAGTATCTTGCGTCTGGTGTATCAGAGGCAAGGCTCCTATGGTCATTATTGCTCCTATGGTCCTATTGTCACAAGCCTCTCTATTCAAGACAAACCCAACCTGGTCTGTGGAGAACATCTTGGGAAGGGAGGAACTGCCCAAAAACTAGTGCTATGCAAACTGGATTGCTTGCAGGATCTCCTTAATGCATAACCAGAATAATAAAATATTTACATTTAGTCACCAACCTATGACGATGGAACTGCTTTCATCAATAAAACAAGCATTTTACCATCTACACGTTTTGCTTCTGCTTCTGTCATTTATTTTACGTATCAATATACCTTATTCTTTTACTTATTCAATATTTCAATAATAAATATATTTACATATTTAAAACCAATACCTTTCTATTTCACTGTGAGGCTGTTAGGTTGCTGAATTTGTTGAGACAATTCATAGTGTTTTTTACATTTAATGAGTTGTATTTGTTTTGTTGTAATGTCTTGATTTTTGTTTTTGCTTTTGTTTAAGGCCTTTAATTCGTCCGCTTCCAAGCCAGCAAATGTTTGATCATGTACAGAAGAGACATAATGTTCTTTTCGTGTATGTTGGCGTTGAATCCACCCTAAAGGTATGGTATAATCTCAATAGTTGATCGTTATGTTTCAGATATTGTTTACCCCAATTCTACATTGCAGGGATGACTTTTCTCTAGTGGCAAGGGCTAAAAAGACAACTAACACTCTTCCTTCAAACCCCCTCACAAGGCATGGGGGATACCAAAATATATAGATTAAAACTATAGCATAAGGACTACATGGTTGTATTCCTAATGCTATAGTGTTCTTTTATAGTGTTATTTTAAAGGACAGCTGTCACCTCAACTATTTTTTTATATATTCTTTCATCAAGTGTGTGGTTTTTACTTATTTATTTTTTTATTTAAGGAGCCCTATAGGGTCAGGAACACAAACATGTATACACCTATAGTGTTAAAATCTCCATTTAGCCCCCCTCTTGCCTCCCTAAATATAGTAAAATCTTGTATTCAAGTCTGCAGTTCCTGGCTTTGCCCCGGTCTGCTTGTGAGCTGCCTCTGTCTGATGACATCATCAGAAGTGGTGGTTTGAGCCAATCACAATGCTTACTCATAGGATTGGCTGAGACTGTCAAGGAGGCAGATCAGGGCAGAGCCAGCACAAGTGAAACACAACAGCTCTGACCAATCAGCATCTCCTCATAGGGATGCATTGAATCAGTGCATCTTTATGAGGAAAGTTCAGTGTGTGCATGCAGAGGGTGGAGACACTGAATGGCAGTGCTGCTTACTCTGCAGCACTGCACAAGGAAGCACCTCTAGCAGCCATCTAAGGAGTGGCCAGTGAAGTTATCACTAGGCTGTAATGTAAACACTGCATTTTCTATGAAAAGACCGTGTTCACAGCAAAAAGCCTGAAGGGAATGATTCTACTCAGCAGAACAAATTAAATAAGCTGTAGTTGTTCTGATGACTATAGTGTCCCTTTAGGTATGTGTAAAAGTAGGGAGTGTAGGAGAGAAGACCACAGATAGGGTTCATTTTCGAACACTGTCTGACCTAAGGTGTATGTATATGGCTGAAAGATCCTGCCATATACTAAAGTTATGGATACGTTTTTTTTCTAATTTTTTTTACATCAAATGTTTTTTAAATTAAGTATATATATCTTCAATACCTGATGAAATGATTATTATATTAAGAAATGTTTTTAAAGGTGACACATATCCTTTAACAAAAGAACACTCTATTTAAAAAGTATGTTTTTTTATTTCTAAGTAGATGTGTTCTTTTACTGCTTTAGTTTACTAGCCCCTGTTTTTTTTCTTTTTTTTTCTCATGAGAAACACTGGACACATACATTGTCCTTTGCAATATTTTAATCTGTTTTAGTCTGGAGACCCTTGTCTGTCTGAATGAGAGTCACTAGTAGGCAAGGAAACAGCAAAATGGAAACATTACCTTTTCTCAGAAACATGGTTTTCATTTGCAAGGCTGTAGAGTCAGCATCTACACCTCAAAACCATTTATTTAAGATGAAGCATGATGTTTAACCTGTCCCTTAAATTAAAAAAATCATGTTCAAATTGGCGCTTGTATTCTAATGTATCTTATATCACCCCTTCAATTAGGAAAAGGATTGTTGGCCAAGCTGAATGTTAATGTTAATAGAATGTAGGCAAATTAGAGGGGATAGAGCACTCAATTGACCAGTCTGGTGTGGCCTTGTGTTTTGCATTTTGTTTTTTGTTTTCCAGTCATCATGACAGTATTACCACAAAACTAATTTGGAAAGGGGTAGCATAATAATTCTGGTTCCTCAGTCACACCAGAACACTAAACACTAATCACAAAGCTTAATCTTAATCTCCAAATTTAAATGTAAATTTTTGTTTTGAATTCCATGCAAATAACATATGTGTATGTGTGTGTGTGTGTGTATATATATATGTGTGTATATATATATATATATATATATATATATATATATATATATATATATATATATATATATATATATATATATATTACACATATATATATTTTTTTTTTTTTTTTTTTTGCTAGTAGCTACATTTATTTTTATTGGAAACAAAATGTTGCAGAAATGTGCGGTTAATACTAATAAAGGGAATCAACACCATAAAGGAGGAGACTATATTTAAAAGAAGAAAAACTACCACAACAAGAGGACATAGTCTTAAATTAGAGGGACAAAAGTTTAAAAATAATATCAGGAAGTATTACTTTACTGAGAGGGTAGTGGGAGGGAAGGCATGGAATAGCCTTCCAGCTGAAGTGGTAGAGGTTAACACAGTAAAGGAGTTTAAGCATGCGTGGGATAGGCATAAGGCTATCCTAACTATAAGATAAGGCTAGGGACTAATGAAAGTATTTAGAAAATTGGGCAGACTAGATGGGCCAAATGGTTCTTATCTACCGTCATATTCTATGTTTCTATGTTTTGGTGTTAAAAACTTGTTTTAATATAATCTGTTGTATGTTAAGTTTTTATCTCGAAATGTAAAAACAAGTTGTGTTATCAATATCCTTTTATTGTGTGTACTATGAACCTTTATAATTGCTATTATTTTTTATTTATTTATTAAACAGGAGAAATTTATTGAAGTCGCTTCAGAACTTATCGTTTATACATACTTCTTTTCCGCTTCAGAGGAAGTATTGCCAGAGGTAATCCTGATATAGATAACAGGGATGGTTGTTAGACTTTTAACCCTGCAACTGAAAATATTCTGCAAATGTTTGTTTCCTGATGGTTTGTCCAAATCAAATGCATTTTAATGCAACCCCATATAATACCATCTTCCTCTATTGAATTAGTCCAGGTGTGGATTAAAAGGATTTTGATTCGGACGAATAGTCAGAAACAAACTTTTGCACATGTCTAATGGCCACTATATTTTTTGCACTTAGTCATAAATATAGTATTGTTTGGTAACTTAAGTTAATGTTGTATTCAAACCTTCAGAAACTTGATTTTTTACAATATCATAATCATGTGGGCTCTTAAAGGACCACAATAGTGCCAGGAAAACAAACTCGTTTTCCTGACACTAGAGGATCTTTAGGTCCCCCACTCCCTAGGCTGAAGGGGTTAAACACTTACATTTCTCCAGCGCCAGGCTCCCTCAGCGCTGGGGAACACTCCTCCCTCTGCCAACGTCAGCGCCGAATGCCATTGCGCCGAATGCCAATTTCTTAATGCTTTCCTATGGACGGCCAGCGTCCAGTATGATCACGTTACTTTACAACAATGCATTCAAATGCAAGAAACTAGGTAATGCTAACTAGGAAAGGAGACTCCTGTCAAGGGTACCTAATTATCGTTAATGTTGTTTATACCTACAAACTCCGTATCCAGCATGTGTGTACGTGACAAATAGGTAATACCTAGCTGCAGGTTATGGAGGATGAGTGGAATTGCTGTTGGCTCAACACTTTCTCTGAGGAGAAAGAGCTCAGGCCAAGTTGTCTAAGCATGCAGCATAGACATTATAGAAAAAAATTGATCTTCCTAACTAGGACTACAAATAATGTGTGTGACAGCTGAAATGTTCAAGTTAGAAGCTAGAAATCAAAACGCTTTATCTCAGCAAATTGATTAGTACTGTATTACTGTTCCTTTGTGAAATTTACTTACCATTTTAAACGATGGGTTACGTGCTTCTGGTACCGCATGGCTAACATTGTCCACATTGCAGCTGCATTGATAAGTTACGAATTCACAATTTATTCTCCATTTTAATATTTTATTTATATAGAATCCTGAAATTATGTCAAAGTGTATAATTATATGATGTCCTACTCTTGACTAACACAAATATAACGATTATGCTACCACAATATTAGAAATTATTTTTATTCCCTGTTTGACAATATTTACTTGACCATTGATTTGCTTAGGCATTTTAGTTTCCTTTTGAACCTACATCTGTGTGCAGTAGGAATTCTATTCATTACTGCTCTGTTTCATCAACATTACTGAAACCACGTGTGCAGTATGAACTCTATTTATTACTGCAATTGGCACAATTAGTTTTAAAAAAGATGAAAAGTAGGGCTCCCAGACTCCCCCATATTCCATCCAGGAATCGTGTGCGGAGGCAGTTTTTTTTTTTTTTTTCTCCTCCTCGTCCTTTACATATATTGGCAACTATTATTTCAAAGGGAATCAAATAACATTTGCAAATAACAGCACTTTTCAAAACTATGTTATGAATAGAACCAGTAGCAGATAATAGAGGTGACCCATGCCTGCAAAAAGTATATGTATGTATTCTGCATTCAAGATATAATATATGTATGTATATACACATTAAAACCAATGACTGGTGAAGTGAATAACATTGATTAAATCATTACAATGGCTCCTGTCAAGGAGTGTGGCATATTAGGCAGCACATGAAAAGTTAGTTCTTGAATTTAATGTGTGAGAAGCAGGAACATTTTAAACGAGTTGCAAATATATGAACTCATAAGTGTTTGGTTTTTATTCTGAAATCCCAGTTTAACATTTTTTCCTTACAGTACGTTACTCTGAATGAAGTCCCAGCTGTTCTTGTATTTAAAGATTCTACTTATTTTGTCTATGATGGTAAGTAAAGTAATTAACCCTCACATTTGTTGTTAGAGCCCTGGCATTTTGTTACAAACAATTGGTAGTCTTTGTCCCTAAAGGGTTATACTGTTTAACTGCGTGTTACTAGTAACAGTGATGTTTTTTAATATGGTAATACAATGCAAATATTAAAATACTATAGCATGTCCAGATATATTCCAGTTGTAACCAGTGTTAGTAAAAAATTGTGAGCCACAATTAATAAACAGATTAGTACATACATTCATACAGCAGAGTTATATGGAACATGACTCACTCATCTTAAATAAAAAAAATAATATATATATATATACACACACACACACACACACACACACACACACACACATTATTACAGAAAAAGATCATTGCAGCTCTAGTCCTTCATGATACAAGAGAAACATTACTCATTTATAGATTTCTGCTGGTACTGTACATTATCATTTATTCACAATGGATATAGAAATGGAGATATATTTGGTGTATATACAGTTAAACGTATGTTTAGTCTTGTGGTCAACTGCGCTACATACTGTAAGCATCAGCTTTGTCATCACCCTGTCAACAGAGACAGTGTATCATTGGTCGTTGCTTGCTGAGGTTTTGAGTTGGTTCTGAGAGTGAGAGGCTCTAATTTCCATATCTTTAGAGTGCAATGATGTGCACAGCTGTGTGACTCCATTTATCATTTCTTAGATGGTTCCAAAATAGATCATGTGTTGTTTTTTTTTGTTGTTGTTTTTGTTTTATGAATGCATTTCTCAAAAGTTGCCTTGATGTTCATTTTTGCTTGCCATAAGGCAGATTTTGGATGGCTCGTTTGATAATACAATAGGAGATAAAGCAATCAGACTGAGTTTTTCTAACACTTCAAGCATAATGTACTTGATGATTGTGTCAGTGAATCTAAAGTCAAATTGAAAGTTGCCAAAAGCTGAAAAAATGTAGACCACTTTTACATTGTCATATATAGTAGTTTCCTCTTGTTTGTAACCATCGCAAAGCTGAAAACGAACTTTTTTGGTAGTTTCTATCATCTTTGCATTATTGCTGGTGATCATTATTTTCAATCTGTTATCTGCAACATAACTTTTCAGCTCCATTATGTCTTTGCAGTCTTTAGGAAAGAGCTTCCTAGAAGGTAAAGGAAAATAAATTTCATCCTTGAGGCTTTAAACGTTATCCGTGTTATTTACTAAAGTGAGTGTTGCTGGGAAATGTGAATTTTCAGATTTAAATAGCCAAATTAGAAAAAAAAATCTCAGTACGCTGAGAATTTGCCACTTTGACCTTAAATTTGCAATTCACTTTGAATTCCAGACATTTCTCATTCTTGTAAATAACCCTGTTTGTGTAATTTCACCTAAAACAAAACTGACCGTTAACTGCATCTGTAGAACGAAAAGTAATGATTTATAAAATATGTTGCAAAATACTCTCATTATAAAGTCACATCTTACATCTTCTCTTTTGATTTGTGTAAAACGGAAAATCCTCAAGTAGCTTTCTAATTACTGCTAGAAACCTCTGTTAATTCAATTCAATGATTTTACGAATTCAATCTTTTTCAAAAGACTTACCAGATTAAAAGTGCAGTCAGTAATAATACAAGAACAACTAGGATATATGCAACTGCATTCCTCGAGTTCATTTTCCTTGACTTGCTCTCCTTGCACTGCTTTCCTTGTTTTGAAAACAGTTTATATCCCTTTTGACTTGCAACTAGTTAACCTGTCATTGGTGCCTTTTGTACGGCAGGAGGCGTATTAGGTGGCTGGAATTTCCCCGATGCAAGAAGCTTATATTAGAAAAGAAAATGAAACTTACAGTGCAATAGTCATAGTGACATATCAAGCAGTTATAAAATATGCTTCATATAGAAATAATCGATGTTTTAAAGATGCATTTTAATGATAAATGAGAACATATTTACGTATTAATGAGTATTGTAAACAAATGCTACACATTTTGAAAAAGAGCCCTTAGGAGTATGTGTTTAGAATTCATATATTCCTTGTATTGAAAATTGAGACAATCAACTTGTCATATTTTCTTTCTACTTATATGCCATTGGTAAATATGTCCCAAACCACCTTTATTCATTTTTCTTTTCTTCTATTCTCTTACTTAATTTAAACAGTCTGCTTAGCAGTTCTTTGTTTCCGCTTTTAGCGTAAGAATATTTTAGTAAACTGCTGCTCTGTCTTCCACATTTTCACTTCCTGTCTTTTTCTTATTTTTTAAATATCCCTATATTTCTTAAAATCTAATTAAAGGTAATGCCCTAAGCGATATAATAGCTTCTGTTTCTTGCATAGGTTTTGATATAAGGAGCTCCTTTGTACCTGTAAGACGCAACCAGATTCTCCTAAGGAAATCACAAGTAGAAATAAATGCCAATGATTGGAAAGTGTATTAATTTGAGAAAGTGTTAGTCTCAATTCATTACTACCTTCTAGTAGACCAAATTGGGGTTACACACACTCAGTGAAAGGATATTGAGTACTATAATGTGCCAAAATAGGGATAGGGGAGTTCCCAGCAATCCAGATGAAAACTTTTTTCTTTGTTTATTGTCATTACTCTCTTTGTGATGCATAAATGTCAAAAGGGATGTACACAGGCACAAATAATCTAGGGAATAACATTAGTGCACTGTACAGGATTGCTACAGCAGTATTCACCCTTAACTCACATAATTATCAGCGAGAAGAAAAGTAGAGCATATTGCAGAAGAACATATAAATAAACAAAACCTAATATTTGGTATACAAAATGAAAGTTATTAAGTTTATAGTCTACCCGCACCTCCCACACCTCCCCCCTCTGTCCGTCAATATGTTGACTTCCCGTTAAATATAGGGCTCAATTTCCTGTACTTGCTTACAAATCTCTACACAATGCAGCTCCAACCTACCTATCCTCACTAATGCACAAATATGTCCAGTCTAGACCCCAACACTGTCTATGTCTATCCTCTCTTTGTACTCCTATGCTCACTTTAAAGACTTCTCTAGGGCTGCGCCAATCCTATGGAACACCCTGTTAGACTTTCACCTAGTCTCCCACCTTCACAAAATCTTTGAAAACTTACTTCTTCAGGACAGTATATCAATTAAACGTTCAACAGCGTTCCCTTCTCGCACCCTGATTCCTCTCTGCAACTGTCATAAAAACAAAACACTAAGCCCTCAGTGAATACTATCCTAACAACCTATTTGTTTACTCTACACTTACCTTTTGTGTCACTATGCCCCACTCCCTCTAGCACAGGACTTGACAAATTTGGTTGGCATCTAGGAGCCAGCTAAGAAATTAGGAGCCAGTCCTTTTCAACAAGAAAAATTCAATTCTTAAAGGGACACTATAGTCACCAGAACCACTGCAGCTAGATGTAGTTGTCCTGGTGTCTATAGCATGTCCCTGCGGGCTATTCTGCCTTTTCAGCGGTTTAGTAACCCCTCTAGTGACAGTCACTTGGACTGCCGCTAGAGAGACCCGGGTCACTGCTGCACCACGTGTAGCACCCACGTTCAGGGTCTCCAAGCTCTGCATGGAGGCGCTGAATGTTCCTTGTAGATGTTCATTAATTCAATGCATCTCTATAACGAGATGCGGATTGGCACATTTGCTGCGCATGCACAAAATCCTCCCTTTGCTCTCCTAAGGGAAAGCATTGGCTTAGCTGAGATCATAAAGCTTGATAATCTCAGCCATGGAGGTGGGACCAAAACTGGCATGGTGTGGTGAAAAAGGTACACACACACACACTCACACACTCCCTTTCATACACACACACACAGATTCATACACACACACACACACACACACAGATTCATACACACACACACTCTGACAGATTCATACACTCACACACACACACACACACACTCTGGCAGATTCATACACTCACACACACACACACACACACTCTGACAGATTCATACACACACACACACACACTCTGACAACAGGCACGCACACTGACAGTGCAATAATTAAGTAAATGCCTTCAATATCTAAACCAGCATATACGTGGCAATATGATTAAGATCTGAAGTAAATTTAAAACTTTTCTTGCTTTAGTATTTCTAGATACTCTAGTTATTTATTGTGACTGTAGTTTTTGAAAGTGTGCAGTGTTGTCTATATTGCAGTGGTCAGTAGTTTTGATATGTGTATGTATATATGTGTGTGTATATTTACGTAGTGTATATATAGAAGGAGAAATCTGACTGGGTTGGATAATTTCTCCATATCAGCTGTCTTAGCCCTAATTTTACTGTTTAGTGAATAACCGTATGAGTCTCAAGAGTATCTGCAAAGCCAGGTTGTAAAAATGTAGGTACCAGTTACAGTTCACATTTCCTTACCACGTCAGATTTCCCTATCCCACGTCACATCTGTGATAGCACTCCTAACATGTAGGGAAATCTAACGGAGACTGGGAGCATGCGCGAGACCATCAGCTGGACTGGGAACAACTTCTCAGCAAGGTCTTTGAAGGTAAGTTAAAGCCCGTTTCACACTTACTTTATAGTTGTTGCACAGGGCATGGGACATTTACAATTAATTGAGGGTTAAAATTAGGGTTAGGTAACTAATTTAACCTATCTCACTCCTTACCTTAATCCTAGGGGTAAAACTAAAATTAACCATAACATGAATTAAAGTGTTATATTTTTCCCTAGTGACACTAAGCATTCAAAAAAAATTTTTTTTGCCCTAAACCTAACTAATTTTTTAACTCTTACATTAAGCTTAAATGTCTAATGTCCTGTGCTTAGTGAATGCAAGAATTATAATATCAGTACAACACTAACCAAACTGGTCTGTAAATAAATATCAACCCCTTTCCCTAAAACATATATCAGTGATAAGTAGTTTTGGATATGTAAGCATACGTGTATTTATACATAAGTTTATATCCCATGCAATAAATGATATAATATATTTATGCGATATATAATTGATGTGTGTGTTTTATATATTCACAGGACTGATCGCTGTTATATGTATGAGGGAAAGGGGCTTATATTGATTTGCAGACCAGTTTGGCCAGTTGACATTCTTTACCCCACTCCCTCATCCGGATCTCATACCATGTATGGGTTTCCGCTCAGCCTAGTAACAAAGCTAGGTGTGTAATTTCCGTTTCTGTTGCCTTTCATTTTCCCATAACTGGTACTTACTTTTTTACATTCTTTCTCTGTAGATATTTTTGAGGCTCGCACTGTTATTTCCTAAACTGTAAAATTATGGCCAAGACAGCTGATGTGGAGAAAATCTCCCACCCAGTCAGATTTCTTTTTGGATCCACAACCCATTACTCTAGATATTCCGTGTTAATCACTAAAGAGAGAATTGTCTTGAATTCAGTGCTAAAACAACCTATTTAGGTAGAGAATTTCACATCTACCTGATCGTTGTCCTTTGAATATTAACAAACTACCCCCCCTTCTATTTCCTATGTGACATTCTCTCTTTTACGGCTTCTTTTTTTTCATAGAATATGAAGATGGTGACCTGTCCTCATGGGTGAATAAAGAAAGGTTTGAGGGCTACCTCCAAGTTGATGGATTTACATTGTATGAGCTTGGGGACACAGGTAAAATATAGAATTTCCATTCTTGAAACATTTCTTTCATTTGCAAGAGTTTTGCATGTTCAATGTACACACTCACAGGGAAAGGCATGGGAGTTGTTAACTTGCAAACATCCTGGGTGCTTGTAAAAGGAAAAACGATTGGTCTGTTGTGGCTGGGCACAAACAAGA
This sequence comes from Pelobates cultripes, assembly GCA_933207985.1. Classification (NCBI taxonomy): domain Eukaryota; kingdom Metazoa; phylum Chordata; class Amphibia; order Anura; family Pelobatidae; genus Pelobates; species Pelobates cultripes. Next base: position 226,080,323 of record OW240915.1, read on the forward strand.
GGGGGTGGGATAGCGGGACCACTGATTGCCATGCTGTTTTTTGATTTCATACCCAAAACATTATTCACATAACTATTATAGAATACAATACCTTGATGTAAAGATAGCATGGCTGGATAGGAGACAGTCTTGCAAAAAAAAAAAAAAGTAAATTTCTCCAAAATGACAATGAACAAAAAAAATTACCGTTTTGGCCTAAAATTCACAATTACTTGTTTAGTTCCTGACAATTCTCAGTGTTGTGAATAAAGATATGAAAAAAAAAATCTTGTCATGTAATAAGTACAGGAGAATTGAATTACTTGTTCAGCAATGTAACTAATTCTATATGGAAATAAATCTATTTACATATCAATTATAATGTTTGAAAATAATTGATATCCCGCTCAATACATAGCTATTTATAAATGTATACATCTTTTTAGCTGAATCATAAGCATAATTATCATCTTCAGCCGACTTCTGCTGTATCTTAAATACCTTTAACATTGTCTCTAAGACTTGCAAAATAAAATTAAAACCAAAGAATGTTAAGAGACAAGCCAGAGTTAGGGAAGGCAGAAATATGGGATAGAGCAGTACAATGACCAGTCAAGGATAATCAAAAAGGAGAATAGTCCGTATAGCTGAGATTAAAAACCAGGAATACACAGAAATAGAAAGTTTTGGGACGCAGGACGTCCATTGGCTGTGCCATAGCATGGGCAATGAAAGGTATCCTGACAAAATATAATATTGATTACATTTGTATTTCCTTTAGAAATTGTTTTTTCTTAGTCTTTTACTATAAGAGTGGCCAATTATGTTTTAGAAGGAGAAAAATATTTGCTGTATACTAGTGTTTCCCAATTGATGTTCGGCAGAACCCTGGGGTCCTGAGAGAACGAAACTGGGTTTTGGCCGTGATTTCTCCAATCCAAAATGGCCAAGGTGATTTGCCCATCGGATGGCCCATGCACTAGGGTATTCTTGCTGAACAGGGGTCCGGTGAGGCTTTGCGGCCCTTTAAGAGCGTTACCGAGCCTCTGTAGTATTGGATGCTGGGTGGAAGTGACAGCCGATCACTACCTACCAGACATAGAGAGCGCAGTGATGGATGGAGAGGCAGCAGCAAGGAGCTTCTGCAGAGCCTCCACAGTTGAGCCTCAGCAAGCATCACTACAAGCAAGTAACTCTCCTGCATGCAAAATGTATACTAACAGGAGGGTGGCTGCAAATATAACAGTTGTGATGTGTGTGTGTGTGTGTATCTGTGTCAGTTTGTGTCAGTGTGTGTCAAGGTGTGTGTGTGTGTGTGTGTATGTATGTGCCAGTGTGTGCGTATCAAGATGTTTATATGTATGCATGTGTCATTTTGTTTGTGTGTGTTAATGTGCATGTATATCTGTGTAAGTGTGTATGTGCATACACCCCAGCAATAAAACACCAACACAACATGCATACATACCCCTGTAAACACAAACATTACATGCAAAAACACCCCTCAATTTAAACTCCAAATTTATATACAAACACTCAAACATACCCTTCAGTCAGACACCAATACTACAAAAAACTGTACATCCGCATTTGAAAGCCAACATTACAAACACACCCCTGTATGAAAATGCTAAAATGATATACAAACACATGCTACTAACTACTACAATCTGTTTACCATCTGTAAACATTTGTGTATATATACCAAAAAAAAATCCCCATGCCTTTATCCCTCGCTTTCTCCCTGCCCTCGTGGGCTCCTTTTGCGCGCCAAGTCCTCTAAATTCTCCAAGGTGTAAGACCCACCTAAGAGGTTTGTCTTAAAGTGGCAAGTGGGTTGCATCTAATGGCCATTGGAGTTGCTGAATAACCTTTATTTGTTTAAATGTGCATGGAGTTGGACTGGTGTGGATGCTTGTTTTGTATGTATTCAGGCTGATGTGTCCTATGGTCATTGTAGCCATCCAGAAGTAGTGGGAGTTTGAGCGCAGGACTTATTTTTGTGTATTTGTATGCTTTTTCTAATACTGTAGAAAATATTTTGTATTCTGTAATATACTGATTAACTCTTTATTGACTGAAGGTGAGTGTCAACCCCTCTCTTATTACTAGCAGTGTAGCAAGGTTAATGTTTTAGGAGGGGCAGCCATCATCGGGCGCTGGTCTGATAAGGCAGCTTGCTGGCATGAGAGACAATCTGCCAATGTTCTATCAATTTGTGTTGCCTATCAGATTATGTTTCCAGAGCAGTCTGCATTATCAGGAACTCCATCCCCTGTGTTGTGGAAACATAATTTGCTGGATAATAGACTTTGATAGATTGCTAGATTAATATAAGGGCAGGCTGATGGAGCTTCAGCTCAGCAGCCCGTGTCCAAAATAGACCCATTGTTCTGGTTCTTCCTCCTACATTACCTCTTGACAGCACTGGGAGGAAGTTATATCACATTATAATATGAGAGCCACGCATGAGGGATGTCTCCCATTTAAGGGTTACTTCAACCACCATGACCACATCTGCTTTTAGAAGTGGTCTTGCTGGTAAAAGTTTGTATGTGTATTGTTGCAGCTTGACTCTCTACATATACGGAAATATTTTGCATTCTAGTTTAGAAGACTTCCCAGCGGACCTCATAACCTCAGTATGCCTCTGCTAATGACCACTGGTTCAGACTTTCCCTGGAGCCTCATGACCTCGCTACACTGCTGTAATAACCACTGTCTTAGGCATCCAGCACTCTCCTATAATTTCCTTTCAGGGTGAATTCTATTTTGAAAATATAAAAGTATAATTTATTTAGCTGTACATGCTATAGTAGTGCTGGGAGAACCCTTTTTTTGTCAGCTCCAAAACGGTTAGGCAAAAAATTGGGTTCAGTGCCCATAATCTTATAACATTATTACTGTAAAGTTTAGAATGTCACAAAGGGATACTTAAGAACCAGAACAACATTAACTTAATGAAGCAGATTTCGTGTACAGATCATACCCCTGCAGTCTCACTACTAAATTCTCTACCACTCAAGAGTTATGTCACTTTGTTTATACTGCCATAGGCACACCTTCACTCAGCCTCTAACTAATGTAGCAACTAATCAACAAGATGGAAAAGTAGCCAAACTAGAAGGTCATGGTTGAGTGTGGCCTTTTAACAGAGAGAAAGAGACAGTTTTGTGAAATAGATGTTACTTTGGGAGGCCATAAACTTTTTTTTTGAAGAGGTAGGTTTTGAGATACATCTCAAATGATCGAAGACTAGGGTCGAGTCTGATGGGGCGGTAGGCAGGCTGACCCAAAGGAAAGGAGGCATCCACGAGAAGTCTTTCAAGCACATGTTGGCAGTCAGGGTGCAAGCAGCAGACAGAAAGAGGTCATTGGCAGATCGGAGAGATCGAGATGGGGGCTACGTACAAATTAGTACAGGCTAGTGTTGTTTAGAGTTTTACAGGTAAGGGTTAGCATTTTAATTGACTCCTATAGGGTACTGGAAGCCAATGTTTCTCCATTTTATATCTCTCTTTACATATGTTCTCATTTGCTTTGGAGCATCAAAGGAGATTTACACTTTCTCTGTAAGTTATTATTCGGATATTGAATTTTTCCACTATTTCACTTGCAATTTTGCACTTATGTTACACTAAGTGTGATTATACTGTGTACACACTCTTTGTTTTTGCACAAATTTATGCCCTATTTGCACTTTTTAATATTTAAAGGTACAGCGCACCTATTTTATTTGGATTTTATGTATGGTGGTTTATGAGCTTGTACACTTTTAGGTGCTGCTCCTCCTTTATTATCTTTATATTCATTCAATATTAAGCACTTTTAGCGCCTTTTATTGCTAGTTGTTTTTTTTTTTAGTATATATATATATATATATACACACACACTGTCTAAGTGTATTTTAATATTAATATATAATTATATTATCAAAATACATGTACAATGATATTGATTAAATATATATATATAATTTTCATTATATATATTATAAAAAAAGTAAATATGTAAATACGTTAAAACAATTATTAAAATTTGTAAATTTGTTCTAACTGTATTTTAAAATGTTATATATATATATATATCTCAATATACATGTAGAACGAAATAATATATATATCTATATACATAAGTATATACGGATATATCACTATATATGAATCAAAATAATTTTAAAAATTTATATAATTCTACGTATATATTTATGTAATAATTTTACATAATTAGCTCATTTTATTAATTACAAGTTGCGGGACCTGCCTGACAACCCAGGCCAAAAGTCCAGGGAATTTAATTTGCTAGCACTATATTTAAACCTGTAACTTTCCAAGACACCATAAAACTTGTACATAGGGGGTACTGTTTTACTCAGAAAACTTTGCTGAACACAAATATTAGTGTTTCAAAACCGTAAAATGTATTACAACGACAATATCGTCAGTGAAAGTGAAATTTTTTGCATTTTTCACACACAAATGGCACTTACACGGACGATATTGTTGTGATACGTTTTACTGTTTTGAAACACTAATATTTGTGTTCAGTGAAGTCTCCCGAGTATAACAGTACCGCTCATGTACAGGTTTTATGGTGTTTTCAAAAGGTAGAGAGTCAAATATAAGGCTTGCGTTTCAGTTTTTTCACATTGAAATTCGCCAAGTTGGTTATGTTGCCTTTGAGACCGTACGGTAGCTCAGGAATGAAAATTATGGCATGATGGCATACCATTTGCAATAGTAGACAACCCAAGGTATTGCAAATGGGGTATGTCCAGTCTTTTTTGGTAGCCACTTAGTCACAAACACTGGCCAAAATTGGAATTCAAATAATTTTTTTGCATTTTTCACACACAAACAAATATTAACACTAACTTTGGCCAGTGTTTGTGACCAAGTGGCTACTAAAAAAAGAGATTTGATAGTATCAAAGAGACAACTGGGATTGTGGGAACATGAACTTATGAGAGAGGAAAAATCTGATTGTTTAGCAAGGATGAGAGCTATAGGAATGCAAGAATAATTTATAATAGAGAAAGTCTGACAAAGTGCAAGACTTTCTTATGCAGCTCTCAGCTAAACGGGATCATCTCTGCAAATAGCAGTTGACTTGGTGTGCAACAGAGGTGCGTCCTCCTTGAGCTGCATGTTGTACATTAGCGTGTTCAGTTCTTGGGACTTATCTCTTTGTCCAATTGAGGATGCCATGTCAAGGTTAAATGCATATTTGTTGTATCTTTATTTTATTCTTAAAAGGAGACTCCAATGCCAAAATAAAAATTTAAGATCACTATTTAGTGGATATGCACCCAATGAAAACATGCTTGTATTTAGTTATGTATTTTTCATTGAGGTTATATCTATATAACTGCAAAAGTTGCAGTATATGCAATCCATCCCCTTCTTCCTCATCTAAGACTTTTTGTGGTTGTCCAATCACAGACTTCTTAATGAGAAGTCTTTGCAAGGCAGGTGCTCCGGGCAATTGCCTGACTCTTAAAGTGACACTATAGGCATCAAAACAGCAGTTTTTGTTGAATTGATCTTACCTCTGAAGTCTCTCTGCTTAATTATTTGCCATTTAGGAAAATACTTTCTGATTTAAATTTTATATTTCTGTAATAAATCTAGAGAAAACAATCTGGTGGAAATTAAAATATTTCTTAAAGGGACACTACAGTCCCCTAAAGAACTTTAGCTTGCTAAAGTGCATTGTCCTCTTTTGTGTTTTTATTTTACAGAAAGTGCAGATTTCAAAAGAAAGTGGCACTTTTGTAAATTAACAGAGTTATACCACTCTCTGTCAATCATATAACTGCCCTGTTACTTCCAGGTTATCTAGCTCAGTGGGGCTAAACTTAAAGGGACACTTTAGTCCACAGAACAACTACAGCTTATTGTATTTGTTTTGGTGAGTATAATCATTCCATTCAGGGTTATTGTAGTAAACAATCTTTCAGAGAAAATGCAGTGTTTACATTACAGCCCAGTGATAACTCCACTGGCCACTCCCTAAATGGCTGCTAGAGGTTCTTCCTGGGGCAGCACTGCCATTCAGTGTCTCCACCCTTTGCACGGAGATCCTGAACTTTCCACATAGAGATGCATTCATTCAGTGCATCTCTATGTGATATGGGGATGCTGATTAGCCAGAGCTTTGTTTGACTTTTGACAGCTGATTGGCCAGGGATGTGTTTGGCTTGTGGCCTCCTTGACAGTCTCAGTCAATCCTGTCGGAAAGCATTGTGATTGGCTCAGAGAATCACTTATGATGATGTCGGCCAAGCAGGCAGATCAGGGGCAGAGGCAACAGTTGCAGACTTGAATATAAGTAATATTTTAATATATTTAGGGAGGCATAGGGCTAGATGGTGGTTTTAACACTATAGGGTCAGGAATAAATGTTTGTGTTCCTGAACCTATAGTGTTCCTTTAATGGTATGTTTGAAATATCACTTATTCTGCAGTTTATTCTTATAGTTTGTTAATGACTTAAACTTAAGCCTTGATAACTTGTAGCACTTCTGGTTGAATGTTGTGACAGATGGATACAAGATAAAAGAAGCACAAGTTCATCTGAGGTTATAGGAGGGGATGTTCCTCAGCTAGATGTGACCAAGCATTGGGTAACATATTTAATAGTTTAAGTTGAAAACCTATTGTTTGTTTATGTTCTTAAAATTGTATCATTTTAAATATGGTTTCGTAGCATACAAAATGGTTGCATTAGGTTCAAATTGTCTAACGTATATTGTAAATTTGTGTTTAAAGTAGATCTTTTTATTTTTGAGTATTTCTTAATGAAATTGTCATTTTAATTGAAATTTTAAATCGATCAAAAGATCTAAGACAAAGAACTACAACTTCCATGCATTTAGAATGACAAAGCATCATGGAAGCTGTCGTTTTAAAACATCTGTGGATCTAGCCTCTGGGCAATATTCCTCAAGTCCCCTCAACTTCCACACACCAAGTGATCATGTCAGCTTTGGGTTCAAAATATGAAAGAGCCACTTTAACATTCATTTAATAAGCAGCTAGGTTTATTGGTAAAACGGAAATTTGGAACAAATTTTATATGTAAAACAGATGTGTCCACTTTTCAATATTGATTTCTTAGGATGTTTCCTTATTTTAGTCAATATGTAGCCCATATTGAAATCATCCCTCTTTTTTCTGACAAATGTATTTCTCTTCTTCTCTGTGAACTCTGTTTTAAATTTTTATGCAGAATATGATAGAAGCCTGATCTGTCAGTTCTTCAGAGCACTCATAAGGGTTTCTGTATGATATCCTACAAAACCAAAAGGGTTTAAAATTCATAGACTGCATTATCATAAGAAAATGTGCTAAACTTTGCATAAATATCTTTAAAAAATAACTTTTAGTTATTTTACTTTATTATATATTTCTTATATTAAGCAAGTTTTCCATATAACTTCAGGCATGCACTCCAAAGGCAAACCTACAAACACTTTTTTTGAAGCTTATTGAAAAAATAATTTAGGTATTGCAATAAATACAATACAAAAAAAAATGTATTTATACCTGTGTGAAGAACAAGTATGGTATAGTTTAAAACATATACACAGTTGGGTGCTACTGTCACAAATGCGTGAATATAGTTACCACTCAGGGTCCAGATAATAACATAGTATGAGAGCAAATATGGTGAAGTATTTAATGATGACAAATTTAAAATCAAAATAATGAAAACACACTCACAAAAGTGGCACAAAAAAAATTAGTGTGCACGAAAGCGTTGCAGCCACCAATGGGCTAGGTCCCCCTAGAGAGAGTCTGCCAATGGTACCTATGGATGCCTATAGATCAATGTGTGCCAGTCCAGGAATACCCTTATTGGAAGGATGGATACAATCTCCGTGGTCCTGCAGGTACTGGCTTTAATCTCAAGTCTTCACTGGGGGCACTTGTGCAAGCTCAAAGTTTTTCATCCTTAAGACTTTTTCAAGAGCTGTATCTTCTTTCTGTACTTCAGCATTTAAATGGCGTTTCGCGCGGCTTTCTATTACGTGCGCATGTGCAAAACGGGGGGAGATTGTGACGTATAACTTCGTGTCTCAATTTCCCCTCGCGCAATCGCACGCGTCCAGTTTGGAACGCGCATACATTTATTGGTGCTCTACGCAAGAAGACACACATTCCGAACAAGTAATAAAAATCTTGTCGGAAACAAGTGCGGTAGCGCTGCAAAATAAAGAGAAAATCCAATGTATTCAAAGAGAAAAGATAGTAACCCCTCACAAATTGATTGTAAATGGAATAATGATAATGCAAATATGTAGATAAAAGTAAACGTTCATAATATATAAAAAGCATATTTATATGAGTACTTCAAAAATCTGATGGTATGTATGTATGTATGTATGTATAAAATCATTTGTGTGGGTCAAGAAAATAAATGATACATATTAAAGGGACACTATAGTCACCCAGACCACTTCAACTAAATGAAGTGGTCTGGGTGCCAGGTCCCTCAAGTTTTAACTGTTCAGATGCAAACATAGCAGTTTCAGAGAAACTGCTATATTTACATTGCAGGGTTAATCCAGCTTCTAGTGGCTGTCTTCCAGCCATCACGCAGAGCGTCCATAGGAAAGCATTGAGAAATGCTTTCCTATGGACACTTTGTGCGTGAGGCATTGCCGCACATTCGGCTCCGCTGACGTCCCGGCGCTGGATTAAGGTAAACTGCTGAACGGGTTTTAACTCCTTCAGCGCCACGGGAGAGGGACCCTGAGGGTGGGGGGACCCTCAGGGCACTATAGTGTCAGGAAAACTGCTTTGTTTTCCTGACACTATAGTTATTCTTTAAATATATACAAACTAGTCAAAAGTGCACAATGGCTGCAACGCTTTCTTGCACACTAAGATCTATTTCTTTTTGTGCCACTTTTTGTGTTTTCATTGTTTTGATTTTAAATGTATCATTAAATATTTCACCATATCTTTTCTCTTATACTTTTTTACATGTTATCATCTGGGACCTGAGTGATTACTATATTCACACATTTGTGACACTGGCACCCTATTGTATATAGGTTTTAAACTATACCACACTTGTTCTTTATATTGTTGGTATTTGGGAGTGCTCCCATTGACAAATAATGTCAATGTATAAAATCCTAGTCACAATAAATATCTAAACCAGAAGCAAGTAGTATCTGCACAATATCCCACTGAGGGAGTAATATCAATGGTGAGTGCAGAGGTAAAACCTTCCTGGTAACAGTGTGTTACATCACTGTTGCAAATAAAAGTTCACTGTGCTCTAAGCAATGGCACTGAAATTGATACAGTTCACAACAAAGTATTAAGAGAAAGTGAATCAATAGAGAACAGTGTTTCCAGCTAGACAAGGTACTCATTGTCCCACCTTTTGCCAGCCCCAGGAGGTTAGTCAACTACGGTGGTTGAGCATTCCCAGCGCTCTGGTTGTAAAATGGAGGGTTTCCACTTCCCGTGCACAATTAAGTGAAGGAAAACGTATGCTGTAGGCCTGCCTTGCTGCCATGTGTATTCTCAATCCACTGATGTTCGACCAGGTGTGTGCACGTGTCTGATCACCTGCTCCTGGAAACTTATTGAAAGTTCCCGCCTCACGCGTTTCGTGGCGCTATCGGCCTGAATATTCAGTGTAGGTTTGTGCACAGGCTTGTGACTAATAATTCCATTCTTTTTCAGGCCAGACTGGCTTGTTGGATTTATCCCAGTGGACTGCAGTATCTTACCTTGAGTGATTTATAACATTTTGACATTTGCTCACCCAGCCAAGTTGGCCATTTGAACCTTGTGAGTCTTACATTGGTAGGCAGTGCATATATTTGCTTATTTATTCCATACCATTTTTGAGAATAATATCTTTCCTATCTATTCAGCACCTCTTTCTACTCAGATGTCAATAAATGTAACACAATTAACACAGATTAAAATCCCTATATTTACAATCAATACTTTTCTTTGAGGACCGTTATCAAGCTTGACACTAATTCATTATTTTTCATTGTTTCTATCAAAGAAATAAAATGGAGTGGGTAGAACTCTTATTTTCCTGCAGTGACACAGAATGATTTAATCTTAGATTGCTTCAGATAGCTAATGTGCTTACAGTCTGCCATCCTTACTCTTACCCTGGCCAATTTCAAGATGTTAAGAAATGCATATTTATTGCATTCCACCACACACGTTTTGATGTCTCCTTTTTCTTGTGACTTCTAATATGCCTTTCCTTTTTTTGTTGAACTTTGCAATGAAAATGTCCTGCAGCTAAATTTGGCTCATAAATGGCTGATTAGCTGTTTCCTCCAGTGTACTGTAAAAAGGATTTTAAAAGAGGAAATGTACAGAAAAATTACCCAGGAATGTTTGCTTGAAAGCTACAGGGAAACTAATCCTACTTATTTTGCAGCAGCATGCAACTTGAAGTGTGTATGATTTTTTTTTTAATATATATTGCATTAAAAAGATTTTTCAACTTCTGCATTGAAAATTCTCTACTTTGTATGCTTTTGCTTATTAAGTGGATACTCTCGCACCAAAATAGCTTTAGCTTAGACTGACACTATCCGCTCATTAAAGTGGTCTGGGTACAGTGTCCCTATTGCACTTAGTGCTGCAATGTCTACCAGACTGCCACTAGAGGTGCTTTCGGAATGTTACCAGACTTTTGGTCCACTAACTGACGCTTGACATCCGCATGCAAAGCATGCGGACATCTAGTGCCTATTTCCCCTTAGGAAAGCATTGATTCAATGCTTTCCTATGGGGAGGCCTAATGTGCGCGCGGCACTCTCCAAGCATTTGCATTAGCGCCCCCTCGTCGAGTGATGTCAGAGTAGGCAAAGCTTTTTAACCCTTTATTATATGCATTTAGGATTATACTGCCTAGATTTTCTTTTAAAACAGCATCTTGATGACTACAAATGCCTAACAGACTTCCAGTTCAGTAAGAGGACACTCACAAGGGTCTATTCACTTCATGCACAAAATTATATTAACTTGTGTGTTATCATTAACCAACCGCAACTACATTGGGATAAATAAATAATGAGTTACATCCAGGGAGGATGGAGGAAGTGGTGTCATTTAAAAAAAAAAAAAAAATATATATATATATATATATATATATATATATATATATAAACACCAATACAAAAATGGATATTGCATTTTTTTATGTGCACTCTTAATGCATAATACTACATAATACTAATACATTAGAAATCTATGAAACTTTCCAATTGAAAACTGTGAATATCAGAAATGCAAGATATATAGCACTGAGGCATATAAAACCAATTTGTTAATATCAAAGTGAAGTCTATATTTATAGGTCTCTTTCTATATCCATTATTTATTGTATAAGGCTGTGGTTCCCAAACTTTTTAAATTCAAGGCGCCCTTAATATTTCAGTGGCACCCCAAGTCTAAATGTCTAGGTTGTATATCTGTACGTGTGTGTTTGTATGTAATGTTTGCGTTTGATTGCAGGGGTGTGTCTGAATGTAATGTTCACTTTTAAATGTGGATGTACATTTGTGTGAAGTATTTATTTGTGTTTGAGTGAAGGGGTGTGTTTGTAAATATTTGTTTTTTGAGTTTGCGTGAAGGGGTGTGTGTGTTTGTATGTAATATTTGTGTTAGATTGTAGGAGTGTGCTGGTGTTTGATTGGATGTATGCACATACACTACCACATACATACACAGATATTCATGCACATTAACACACAGATGTATATAAATACACAGACACATACACACATATAGATACACACAAATATTGATACATGCCTACACCATGACACAGATACACACACACACACACTGACATAAAACCACACACCCTGACACACAGAGGCACATACACAGATGTGTGCGCAGATACTGAAGCACACTGACATAGGTACACACACAAACAGATGCATACCCTGACAGACACTCTCACTCACAAACACCCTGACACTACACACACACACACTCATACATACTCACAAAAATACATTCATACACATACTCATGCTCTCATACATATACACACACTTACACTAATACACACACTCATACACTCACACACAAGTTATTTTATTATATCTCTAGCCACCTTCTTGTCGCGGTCATAAAGGACCGCAGCACTCAACCTCGTCTCTGTAGAGCAGTAATGTTTCCCCGGTTCTATAATCATAGCATTGGGGAAACATTCCGCGGCACCCCTGTGTGCAGATCGCGGCGGCCCAGTGAATGGCCTCCTTCTGCCTCCACCCCATGTGAAGCAAGGATAAGGAAACCCAATGCCAATGGCCCAGTGATTGGGTCTTTACCATTGTTTTAAACGACTTAGTCAAACAAAATCCAGCCCAAGGAATGGCTTGCCATGTGGTGCCCCATCTCTCTGGCGTTTCCCATTCTAGTTATTTTGTTTGAGAGACTCACTGGCACTGCCATTGAAATGCTCTTTGCCACACTAGCCAGGAAGTTGAAGGCCACTTGCCACTCCTCTTCCTTCCTAGAAAACTCTCCCTCCCTAAAAACAGACTGGAGGAAGGAAGGAGGAAGACTTTCACTGTGTCTTCATTTGTGGTCTGAACAACAAAGGAAGACAACATGGTTCAAGTGGCAAATTACAGTCACAAAGTCATATCTCAAGCCATGAGAAAACATGTGGTAAAAGTGGTAATGTACTGAATTCTAACACAAATTGCTTTCCTACTCATTTCTATTTTGTTACACCAGTGTGCTGTCCCATGCTTTTATTTCATTATGTTGTGTTTGCATGTTTTTTGTTTTTTTTTATTCATTGATGCATCAGTACTTAAATCTTGTTTTATAGACACCAAATTGAATAATATCAGTTGCTACAGATGAACTCATTCTTAGGTAATATTTGCCTCAAGGTTCATCTATTTTAATGTTTTGAAGCTGTTACCATAACCAACTTTTTTTTTTTTTTTTTTTAGGGAAACTCGTGGCTGTTGCAGTAATTGATGATAAAAATAATTCAGCTGAGCACACAGGGTAACAAAAGATTTTATTATTTTTACCAAAAATATGTACCTTTTAATTAGATTATTCTTTAAAACGAACTAGACAGACATTGGCTATAGCTTTTGCTTATGTTTCTCACAGAGAAATACTTTTAAGTTTGTTAGGAGCTAAAAGCCCTGTGCAAACCTGTAATATGCTACAGTTTTTTTTTTGTTTTGTTTTGTTTTATTCCCTAATGTTGTATATATAATCGTATAAAATGAGCTTGTGCACATCATGGATTTAAACTGCACAAGAAAATGATCTACGAATTAGAGAAAAAGTCACTGCAACATTAAACATTACATTTTTATCTAGTTCATGTGCATAGTCACACTTAATAATCATCATCATTGTTCTCATTAGCTGTGCAGTTAACTTTTTTTTTTCTTTTTTTTTTTGCCGGCAATGATATTACAAAATAAATTACATTTTGTAATTGAATATTGGATAGTCTTGTGCCTCCTTACAGTCTGTTAGCACATTTACCTGTAGCTTCTTAGGAACAGTATAGGGCAATGGTGCTGATGATACTATGCCAGCAGTTTTAAAATATCTGGGGGTCTACAGTTTGGACACTCCTGGTATAGAGCAGTTCCAAAGTCAGGGATCAGAAACCTTCAGCACTTCAGATGTTGTGGTGTTATGTATTTTTTTTTTTTGCCAGCGTTGTGGCTATAAGAGCATTATGGGAGATGTAGTCCTCTACATCTGGAGTGCTGAAGGTTGCCTACCCCTGTCCTAAATATTAAACTGCTGGTTGCACGAAGGCTGGTTTGGATAGAACATCTTGTATTAGAACTTTAGCTCTTAACTGCTGTTCTATACCTCTATTATTGTACCTCTCGTCATTTGACTTGACAGTTCCCAAGAACAAAGTAGTCATGTTTTTTATAATTTGATCAGTCTTATTTAATTAAAGGGCTTATCCAGTTATTAAACTTCCGCAGGGCTTCGTCTCCTGCAAACACACTTTTTTTCTTCTAGGATGACTGCTGTATATATTAGGATTTCTGTATATGACTGCTGTATATAGTAGCTACCATCTGACTATTTCAGATTTATACACTACTTAACCAATTTAAACTTGTATGTCTAAATATTGAAAATATTAATTTCCTTTTTCTTTTAGCTTGAAGTCTATTGTTCAAGATGTAGCAAAAAACTACCGGGATCATTTTCATCGGTATATCAATATTCTTTCTTTTCTTTTTTCTTTTTTTTTTTTTTTTCTCACCCCCCTCCCTCCCCAACTTCCTAACATTATAGTGTCCTGTTACAAGTTTACATTGCAGTGTTTTACATTGCACTGTTGGTGACATTGCAGCCAGACCCTTTCATTGATATGGGTGCCTATAGTATTTGCCCATAGCATTTGATTGGTGTACACAGGATTTACTAACAAAGCTCATTTCCCATTCACAATCCTTCTTTTTTATTTTATTTTTTTAAACAGTATTTTTTAACATGAAATTAAATAATCTTTACTGCATGCTAAAATGTGCATATATTTATTTACAGAGACTTTCAGTTTGGGCACATGGACGGGAATGAATACATCAATAGCCTGCTAATGGAGTAAGTGCTTTAAAATGAAGTATAATTTTGGCTGCATAGGTTGGCATTATTTCTGAATGTTGACGTAGAATATTTTCAATTTCAAATGTATCAGATGTGGCTGAGTTTCATTTGAATACTCTGTGCGTGCTGTGTTCTTGTACCATGCATCCAGCTGTGTGCTTAAAGCACCATAATCACTTCAGTGTTCTGTAAGTAATCCTTAAAGTGGGAACAAAAAATCTTTTCAACTTTTGCAAGAATGATTTGGGCTTGCTGACTGACTTTTAATAGATTTGTGTGAATTTTCTTTTTGATCTCTCCTGGAATACTTTGCTTTTAAGGCAGGTTAGAAATGATTTGGATTGAGATACAGTCATTCGGTGAGTTTTCTTGTAGCTTCCTGCTTTCACTCGGCTAACGCTCCATGTGTTATAGATATATAACATTTAAAGTTTTTTTTAGCCATTTGCCAATATGATGTAGTTATGGATATCAGATTTTCTTTAAAAGTGTTTTAATTTGTATTATTTTTACTTTTTCCAAAACACAGATATTACCAGCAGCTATTTATCTTAATGCATTAAGTTGAAATATGTCATCCTATCTTGAACAGTTTAAGAAATCTAAGCAATCCATAAAGATTTTTTTTTGTTATTTTTATTATATGTTAGGTGACATACCTAAAATATTACTAATGCATGTACATGTCCCATATAGCAATAACTGCTTATTTTGGAAGTACAGATTTGTAATACACAGTAATCAAAGATTTGAAATGGAAGCCAGTTTTCATCTTGCATTTATGAGTGAATTTTGTAGTATACAAATTAAGATCACTGATATGTGTTTAACATCACATTTTCTATTGCAATTTGATTAAAGGTAAATACAATAAACTTGTAAAAGGTTTGTTAAAGTACTGCAGGAAAATAGCTTAGAATGACACACTTCACACACATGTCCCATTTTGTACTCCGCAAGAAAGCTTACAATTAATGTAGAGGCTCTGCCTCACTTTTTACATGTTGGCTTTAGTACTTGAAATGGTGCTTGAAATGTTCCTCTAAAAAAATTAATTTATAGCTTTATTGTGGTTTGTGATTTTAGAATTCACTTGCGAATTGCTGGGTTAAAATATACTGTTTTTACGGAGTTCCAAGATGGCGTCTGGCCATGTGGCTTGGGAATTCCAAGATGGCCACCAGCCAAGTGCTTCCAGGAGCACCAATATGGCCACCGATCATGTACTTTCTGGAGCACCAAGATGCCTGCAGTTCATGTACTTCAAAGAGCATCAGGTTGCCACCAGCCATGTTTCCTGGTGTTACCTAGTTTAGATTAACCATAGACTTCAACAGAGCTACTGGAAACCCACATATATTTGCAAGCATTCAAAGCTAACCCTTTAATTTTGAAAAGCTATAATTTAGATTATTAGCTGCATCAGGTATTTTGACAGATATATTCTAACAGGTAACCCTAGTAGTGCAGCAGAAGAGAATGTTAAATAAAAAGATGTTTGACACCCTCCACAATGGGTTACCTTAAAAATGAACCTACTAGGTCCATATGACCTTTCCAGCCTACTGTGCTTACCAAAGAAAATCAGACCATCTGTGCTCCCCATGCCAACACAAACTTACTAGCACTGTGTATTTGGAACAAACCTTGTCTTAAGCTCACAAACTCTCCCCGTCTTTCCTTAGCTACCCCAATTCTGCATCCCCACATTCCTTGCCAGGCCCTCGAATGAACATGGAATTACCCACTTCTACCATATCTACCTTCACAGGAAACTGTTAGACTTAGATTCCCTGATGACAAAATATGATTTACCCCTGACTTTGAACTACTCATACATACAACTGAAATCTTTTCTACAACTACTGTTATTGACCAGCACACTGCACATATCACACACAAAGACCCCCACACCTTGGGAATTAATTTGTATACGAGGATGTTTACCTATCATCTGTAAACCGATCTCCATGTGCTACAAAATGCAACTTGATTTCCAACCCTTCACTAATTCGACTCTGTCAGAGCTAAACTGTGAGATCTCGCAGACTCAATGGGAAAAAATATTTAGGGCACCCAAACAACTTATTAAATTGGCTTTCCTCCTGGGACAACAGCGTAAAATGTGATATAGGTGGTTTATTGGTTCCCAGAGAGACTGCACAAACGTTGTTAAAAAAAATGCAACAGACACATGGGCTCAGTTATGCACATTTGGTGGCAATGTAGTCGGCTAGACACCTTTTGGGCCGTCATTAAAAACCTCATACTAGAGGCCACCACCCACTCACTGCTTCTTGAGCCACTAATATACTTACTAATGTGTCTACCTGTAGACATCCCAGCCCACTTGAAAAAACTAACCTACTACATCTTGTTGACTGCTCATCGCCTAATTGCAAAAGCGTGGAAAACTCAATCAGCCCCTTCCACCTATGGCCTACTATCAGAAATAGATGTGCAACATTTTTATGAGCGCCAATATAGGGAAATTTTTTTCCCACTCTGACTGTTATAGAAGCTTGGAAAGCTTGGGATTCATGGAGATCGGTAAACACGCCAAAGCTGTAAACAATGTATGGTACATATTATTGACCAAAAAAGTTGGGTCCCCGTGCGCAGGAGGGAAGTTCCGCCTCGTCTGTGGATGAGCACTCACAAGTACTTGTTGTCTTTTAGCTGTCCTACCTGTAACCAAGCATTACAATCAGTAAAAGATAAACTCCGTTTAATATCGTGATGCCTACTGAGGGGATGGAGAGTATAAACTGGGGCTCCTGTCATGACCTGTCATGAGCTGTGAAATGCATGTCTGTAACTGTACCACTCTCATGTATAACAAAGTTGTGACTGACTTGTAAATACCCCCCCCCCCCCTCAAATGTAATAAATTACTCAAATTTAAAAAAAATAAAATGTTCGAAAAAATAGTACTAATAAATATATTCTAGCTAAACACGTGTAATGCTAACTAGACAATTATCTTTTGCATTACTAATCGTATATTTCCCATGATTGCAGTTAAAACATATCAAAGGATATCCAAGCAATTAAATCTAAACACAAGTATAAAAATATAAAGAAATTATACAGTTTTATACTTAGAGTCCCAGGATCCTGGATGAAATGAAGATGAGGGTTTCTACTGCTCTTGGTAGATCAACCTTCATGTCCCTTGATAAAAAAAATATTGGCCTAGAGCACACAGTTGCAGCTTGAGAATTAGTAAGGCTGCCAGGACCTCTGAATAGCCCTGTGCCCTATAACTGCTACATGCTGAATACAAATAAGAAAATCTCCCCCATGATGACCCTACCTCTGCGAGCTAAATCCTGGAATTAAATAGCTCATTGCCCACCCACTAAATTGCATATTCTGCTCCTATTCTCTACTCGTTCCTTACCTGACGCATGCATCTCAGGAACAGTTAAACTAGTTTAACTGTATATTACTTCACGAGTAACTATATTGTTAGGACTATATAACCAGTTTCCAGGACTACAGGAGCAATTATAGTCCTAAAAACTGTCACTTATCCAGGGAATATTTGCTAAATATTGAAACTCAAAGTCTATAACTTAGTGAGTTATGGGCGCAAAAGCACAAATAGCATTAAAACTGTTACTCATATTTGATATCCATGACAAGCATTAATTTAACTAGCCAATCGAATGCTGTTATCTTCTTTTTAAAAATAAAGGTGACTTCTCCTTGACCTCACTTGCATTTGCTTTGTTATATTTCTTTTCTTTTCTTTACAGTGATCTCAGCATCCCTACGTTTGTTGTACTTAACACCTCCAACCAGCAGTATTTCCTTCCAAGCAAACCAATTAAGAGTACAGAAGACATGGTGCAATTTATTAATGGCATTCTGGATGGCACTGCAGAGGTAAATACAAGTTCTCTGCCTCAACCTACATTTCAAATGTCATATGGATGCTTAGCTATCATTAACCAAAATATTTTGAGAAAAAAATTGTAATCTCTACAAAATGTGATATATATAAAGTAATCTTTTGATTCAGGTTAGTTAATAACGGTTGCTTGTAAAGCAGTCTACGGAGTAAGAACATTGGTCTGTACAAAACTGCCTCTATCTTAACTACATATTTTACTGCTAGAATAGGTTCATATAGTGTTTATTATTATTTTGCACTATTATGTATGGTGTAAAAAATATAATTAAGTGACTATTTCACTTTGTTTGTTACAATAAATATGAAATCTGATGACTACATACTTGTCATTCTTCCACTGCTATTTTCAAAGGGTTTAGCAGTGTTAACTGAAGTCCGCATAAAACCTTCTCTTTTAATAACCTGTTAAATTAACAGCCAGTATTATATATCACAAATGATAGAATTTTGTATTATTCTAGTACTCTGTTTTATATTTGCCCTTTTTAAATACACTGAATAATTACGATCGCTGTTCTTAATACCATTTTTCTTAATGGAATAAATTCAGGCACAAGGCGGTGATGGAATACTGCAGAGAATCAAGAGGATAGCTTTTGATGCAAAGTCCACTGTCGTAGTAAGTAAAATGGCTTTGAAAGTGGATAAAATCACTAACATTTTTAAATTTTGCCCAACTTTTCTCTGTTAAGACCTGACTGTTCATTTAATTTACAAATTTAGCCTGCTACAAATGCTACTTGATGGAGATTGTATGAGCAATCCAAAGATATTTAAAAGATATTTAATCTGCACTTCTTAGATCCTCATTTTCTACAGTTTCCATTAAAATATACAAATACATTTTTTTCTTAAGTTGCATATTTTCCTTTTATAAGGTACGTATATAAGTAAAGTAAAAGATATTCACGCACACTTACCTGGAGCTTTAATACAGCTCTAGTGTATGCGCCTGGGCGGAATAATTCCCGCCTATGGATCAAGTGCAGAGGCAATTCTTCGAGTTATAGGTGTGCTAGGGGGTATCCTCATAAAAAACAAACAAAAATAGTCAATGGTGAAGTATGTAAAGCTATGAAGCGAGGGTAGGTAAAAACTATAAAATGTACACTCACGTGTAATGGAGCCGTAAAACCTGGCTCCTCTGATAGCGCTTGAAATGGTATGATCCCCCCCACTCAAGGATACTGGTGTAAATATAAATTCTTCCGTCCGTGTATATGTGGAGAAAAACAAACAGAACCACAATAGTGTACACAGTAAAAAGGAGTGTAAGCAGAAAGTTAAACCTACTCTCATGCCAAAGAGCAAGTTCCGGTTTGCTCAATCCAAAGTGCTTGGGTGGTACGATCCCCACCAGGGATATAGCTCCAAACAATCCAACAGCAGCAAAGTTAGGTCCAATTAAAAAAGAACTTTAATGTTAAAACAATAATAAAAATAATACAATATATAATAAAATAGTGATAAAGTTATAAACAATACACTTAACGCGTGTTTATAAACACTTTTGATAAAGCTTATCCAAGGAGAAATGCGTTAAGTGTATGGTTTATAACTTTTTTATCACTATTTTATTTTATTATATATTGTATTCCTTTTATTATTATTTTTTAACATTAAAGTACTTTTTTAATTGGACCTAACTTTGCTGCTCCAGTTTGCTGCACCTGTATCCTTGAGTGGGGATCATACCACTTCAAGCAGAGGAGCCAGGTTTTATGGCTCCATTATACGTGAGTGTACATTTTATAGTTTTTGGACAAATAAGCAAACAATGGTGAGAGCACTCAAGAAGATAAATAAATATTACCCAAATTGGCAGTCATATAATTCTCTGAAATTAAACAAAGAAGAAAGACATAGGGTAATAAAGTTTAGACTCAAATAATAGAATATATGTAAGAAACGAAAAAACAAAGGAAAGAGGGCGCACCTTTAATAAAAATATATAAAATAAATAATATAAAGCTAAAAAATATATATATTAAAATAAAAAAAAGTCCAAAGTAACAGTCCACAATAAATGGAGAACGTTCTTGTAAAATATACCTTGTCAAGGATTACTGAGGTGCTGAACCTTCCCCAATGTTTTTAAACCTTTTAATTTACCTTTGCACACATCCTACACCTAGATTGCCTGTGAGCTTACAATCTAAAGGTATATTTTTCTTTCATAAGGCACATATGCACAATTAAATCTCATGGTCTTTAATCATGTGTTTGATTAAACCAAATTCACCTTTGCACACATCCTACACCTGGATAGCCTGTGAACTTAAAATCTAAAGGTAAGTAGCTAGCACATTGTATATAAAGCCTTAGGAGTGTTATCAAGTTGGCTTTTTTTATATGTATCACAGACTCTTTAAACGCATAACACCGTTACAGCATTCTATGCCGTCCGCAACATAATGGGTGTTTTAACTACTTTGTGGCCTGGAGCCGGCTGCTGACTTACTGTTCCGGCGCAATGGGGACTGCCTGACAGCCCGGGAAGTCCCCATCCTGCAATTCAAGCCCCCAATCACTTGGCTCCAGTAGCTTCCCATAGAGCTGCCTCAGCTGTCAGGTCAGGCCCTAACTGCTAAAAGTAAAAAAAAAAATTAAGGCACCAATTATTATTATAATTATTAACAACTTGGACAATTGCCTCCATCCTAAAGGGGTTAATGTTCTTCTGTCTCTCTAATAGGGAACATGGATGAAATGATTTAACAATATTTTAAAATGACTTTCATATACAGTATGCAGGCATAATTAAATTATTAAAGAAAGTGCTTATGGTATGTAAACCTGTTACGTATTCTGTTACTAATAGTATGGTTTTTGTTTTTTCCTGTTTTAAACTAGTCTGTTTTCAAAAGTTCCCCTCTTCTTGGCTGCTTTCTGTTCGGTCTGCCACTGGGTGTCATCAGTATAATGTGTTATGGAATCTGTACAGCAGACACGGATGATGGCACAGAAGAAATGACCAGAAAAGACGTGATTGATCAGAATGTATCAGATGAGGGCAGTGATGAAGAACAAGATGAGGACAAGAAAGGAGAGAACTCCACTGAAGTGTCAGATGCAGACCAAGAAGAAAAAGATTTTATAGAAAAGAAAAAGGATTAACTTCTGTGTAGATGTGATAGTTCTCTAGGAATCCACAAAAAGAGAGAAAGAAAATGTATTTATTTAACTCAGCCACTTACAAAAATGTTTATCAAAAGAAAAATGTGTGGACCCTGCTACACTTGGCATTCTTTGCTTTTCCAATTTTTTTTACCTAATGGAAGTATCTGGCAAACAATATAGAATTTAATAAACTATTGTGAAACAAAGAGACAAGATAGAAAAATATTTTTTTTTTTTTTTTTACATTACAATATATCGCCACTAGACATCTTATTTTATTTGGTGCAAACAGGTGCATTAAATACAATTGAAGATGTTTGTGTTACTTTCCATCGCCTTACAAACTCCAGATAAATATAATCATTTTAACATTTTTGTACCTTGGCTCACCAGCTCCATAGACATGAGGGCCATTTTCTATTTTTGTATGCTGGCTCACAAGCTCCATGCATGTAGGTCAATTTTATAATACAAGGTCTGAATTTAGTTCACACACTCTATGCATGTAGGGAATGTTTACATTATTTCTTTCAATGATTGATAACCTGACTATTATGGTAAAATATTGCCCATCGGAGATCTATACATAAGACTGTACCTAGCTAAAACATGGCATTTTACTCAGAGATGAAAGTATCACAGATTTTATGATTTCCTTAATGTTGATTTGAAATATATTTGTAAAGCAAATTTAAAAATTTCTTTTCAAGTGTATTTTTATAACTTCTGTAAATTGCAGTT
Organism: Pelobates cultripes; assembly: GCA_933207985.1. Taxonomy (NCBI): domain Eukaryota; kingdom Metazoa; phylum Chordata; class Amphibia; order Anura; family Pelobatidae; genus Pelobates; species Pelobates cultripes. The sequence continues at coordinate 226,102,703 of OW240915.1, forward strand.
TTCTGAGATTTCTTTTATGATGTTAAGATGAATGTCATAATACTTTTTTAGCCAATTTAGTTATCCTTAAATAAGTTTCATATTCACACCACTTAACGTCATAATGTTTTGAAGTAATTTGGCTGTGTCTTCTACACTTGCTATAATACAATGATGTGTGTTAATATAATTCAGATATAATAAATTGCCTTTGTCCAACTTGACCGTTTAGAATTGGAGTATTAATATATTTCTGTTTTTGAATCAGAAGAATTGTAAAATGAGTTGCACATTAGGAAAGTAGTGCATTGATGTAATTATAGATAAAGGGTAGTTTCAATCTATGTATGTATTCCTATGTACATGAAAGTACCATTACTGATTTGAAACGGTGATATTGCAGAGAATGTATTCAGAATCTCTGGAGAGATGCATTTGGGAAAAGTCAGAGGAAGCTTCATGGCTACCATGGTGATTACCATAGTAAAACAAATGTATGCTGCTGCATGTGTTTATTTTATTCCTTTTTTCCAGGAAGTGATTGAGCTACTTTCATTTTGGGCCTTTATTTCTTTGGATCACAACAAAGAACAACATTTTTGCTGCACAGAACTCTATATGTGTGCACCAATTACTCAGAGACTCAGCAGCCTACATATTCATAGTACGTGGTCATGCATGCAGGGTTAGTATCCCAAAATGCACAAAAACACTGGTTAATTTACAATATCCTTATAGGGAAAATTTAATTTTTGTCATGCAGTTAAAAATAAGCTCATGTGATGCTTCTGTATCACATGGAATACTACAAAATCTGTTTATTATTGTAGAAATGCAGATTAGATGTTTTTCAATAAAACAATCATTTAAATTGATTTCCACCATGGGGGCAGGGCCAGCCTCGGCGATGTAGAAAATGTATGTTAAATACTTTTTAATTCCTAAACATGTAGTCCAGCACTATAGTGTTAGGAGTTAAAACTGAAATATTTACTGTTCTACAAAGACATATTCTGGTTACGTGTCAAGTCACATTATATAGTTAATGAAAAAGTTACAAAGTAATAGTCTAAAATATATTTGGACACTAAAGGCATCTCATTGAAGTGTTCTGGATGAACTGTCGCTCGCTGCGCTGCACATTAGGTTTCCGACCCCACTGGCTGATGTGGCGGAGGCGGTGCATGACCCAGTTCCGAGGGACATTTGTGCTGGAATCGGGTAAGTGGAAAAAAATGGTGTTATGACCCTTTACATTTCCATAGGGGCACAGGGGTAGAAGAACACTTAGTGTGTTCTTTTAAGAGAGTCTTTCACGATGCACATTAGGGTCACATTTTGTAGTGCTACAATGGCAGATGCAGCCGCTCACATTCCTCAAAACGGAACTGGCACTTTTCATGTTTTTTATATATTTACAAATCTGAATTTGTGAAGGGTGAAAACAAATGTAGAGATCTACCCCTCTTTACATACAAAGGGGTGCCTCCATCTTAGCTCTCTGTCAATCATTGTTATAAGCTCTGCCCTTTGCATTTGGTTGTCAGTATAGAGAAAACATATAGAATTTAAACTATGTTCCTCTTCATTTGTAATATTTGCCCTGTGTTTGCTTTGTCTGAACTGGTTTATGATGTAATTTGCTAAATCTTTGGTATAAATATAAAATAAAATAGAGTATTTAAAGATTTTGATAAAAACAATGGACCATTTTCATATTCAATGGTGTAAATTCTACAGAAGTGATGTTTTCTATTTGAGAGGGACATCATGGAGGAACAATAAACAATCTTAACTTAAGTATAATGTTAATTCTATACATTTTGCCTAAATTTCTCCAAATGGTACATCGATTATATGTGTATCTAAATAAAGCTGACCCTGCCATTCACATGTTTTATGGATGAGTGTCAACTATGTCATTTAAGTCAATCCAATGTTCTAAAGTTTAAATGTAAGAAACAGGAAAAAAAAAAAAAAAAGTGTAAAAGACAGCTCTACAAGACATGTGAGCTACAATAAACTTGCAGAAAGCTACTGTTCTTAAGGAAATGTGTACGTTTTGGGTGAGGAGAGAGTACTCTATATTTGTTACCAGTACCTCAACAGCTTTTAAACGTTTTATTTTTAGAGCCTGGGGTTCCCAGTAACATAGATGGGGAGATAAACTATTGAATAGAAAACTGCTCCATTGATTAAACAAAGTAGTAACTAAAAGAGGCTTTTCTTTGTTTTGTTTTTATTATGTGCGTCTTTAATATTTTGCATTATTGTAAACATTGTAAAAGCTGATATTTTTATGTTGGGTTTTTTAAGACTAATGTTTGTGTATTTTTTTTTAACACGTTTAGATTTGTGTAAAAGGTTCTAGAGGATGTGGATGGTACAATGTTAATAAATAACAAATAAATTAAATTTTGTATCTAAGGTTCCAGAAATACATTTTTGTTTATTTAGGATTTTTATGTTTAATGGAAATTGCATTCACCGTCTTTATTGAAGGTGTGCAAACCTGTGGCCATAAAACACACAATAACTGTCAATGTTGCTTCCAATGCAAGAAAAGTAGAATGCCTTTTTTTTTTGTTTGCTTGTATTGTTAAATATATTTTTTGAATTTTGTTTATTATGTGAACTTTCAGGTTTCTTCAAATTCAAAGCATTTTATTTTCATTTTGTAGTAATTTAAAACTGAGAAAATGTAAAGCTTTTTTCTGTAATAAAGGAGGTATGTGAAGATACATTGCTCTTGTTTTCAGCATGGTATTAAATGATTTTCTCCTTAAATTATCTATTTATTTTAATTGTTTTTAGTAAAAATGTATTGTACAAATAATGGGAAAAGGGTAAAGAAATGCTGACTCCAAACCATAAAGCATCACTGTGTTTATTAAATGTACGTTTGCGATTATTATTTGTTATTGATCAGAGCAAATCTATCTTGTCACTTTCTACATCAGTTTGATATCTTACGTGATTTCTTAGTCTTTATTGTATTTTCTGTCCATGAAGAAACACTGTCAGTAGTGATGTCCCGAACGGTTCGCCGCGGACTCATCATTGAGTAAACTTTGACCCTGTACCTCACAGTCAGCAGACACATTCCAGCTAATCAGCAGCAGACCCTCCCTCCCAGACCCTCCCTCCCACCTCCTGGACAGCTCACTAAGAATGCAGCTTCACAATGAATGTAAAATGGATGCTGATTGGCTGGAATGTGTCTGCTGACTGTGAGGTACAGGGTCAAAGTTTACTCAATGATGAGTCCGCGGCGAACCGTTCGGGACATCACTAACTGTCAGCCTCAAGTCCTTGCAGTACTACGTGTGGACAAGTTCTCATACCTCCCACATTGATGGAAGTAGACCACACAAATAGATATTTGTGCTTAAATATAGCAGCAAGTATATGAAAACATAATTTTCATAAAATACTCTAACCATCTTAGAAAGGAACACTTGTTTTTTCTCTATCCTTATGAGTTGGACAAATAAATGTCACAAAAAAGTGAAATTCATGTCAATTTGCATTTTGGAAAAAGGCAATAACAAATTATCCTTGCGGATTGTACTTCCAGTGTTCTTTCTATGCTAAATGTGATGCAAAAGGTTATCGTTCATTTTTCAACAGATTTGTGATGTTTGGTTGAATATGTAAAAAAAAAAGTACAGTCAGTCCTCAATCAGTTCTATTGAGAAAATGTAAACTAAATTTCAAAGAACACCATGAGAAACAACACAATGAAAGGGGGGTGGGTCTCTGTGTTTCATGTGTTTTCACATATACGTATTCACTACTAGCAGATATATACATAAATATATATACATAAATTAAATTAGACCGGTCTGCATTGAACCTTTCTTCTGACACAAGAGCAGTATGTAGTAATACTATAACATACTAGACAATGGAAGTAAACTAAATGGAGTGTGAAGATCACCTACTCTTTACTTGCAAAAAAGCCCGGTGAGTTAAATGTACCTGTGCATAATTACTTTTCAAGAATTAAACACATGGTTTAGTTTGTCATGATCTATTGGATGCCACCTATACATAAATGTGAATGGTAGGTTGTTACTATGACTAGTTTGGTTAATGAGCTGCAGACAAGTACATAAATGAGTTGAATAAAAAAAAAAAAAAAAAATTTGCTTTTAATTCAGGAGCATTCACTCTTAACTAAATAATGTATGCCTTTCAATGCAATGATCATTTCAAAGTAAGGAAATTAATGCAAAACTGATGAATAACAACATTAATAGATTTGAACATGGTTTAAAATTTAAATCTGGATAAATATTTATCATTAGTTATGATTTCCTGTTGGGTTTCAGATCCATTCCACACCTAATATAAGGAATATAGTGTTAGTTCCAATAGTATACTTTGCACTTTAAATTATAAAGTAATGTTCCACTCACCATAATAACTCCAGTGCACTCTAGTCATATTGCCAAGATTGCCCTCCCATGGTAAGGAGTCAATATTAGACTGTTTAGGTTAGCAGCAACTTGGTCCCATCTCTCCTTTGCGAACTGTGGTAGCTATATGAGACAAGAAATTCTACAGGGGGTAAAAATCCAAACAGCGTAAAGTCAGGTATATATGTGGCGAAACCGACCTCGCCACTGGGCATTGGAGAAGACTGATTGCCAGCCTCCTGCCATGTGACTATGGCCCCTGGGATGTATTGCCCTTTATAGACATGATTTGGGCATAATGGATTTGTGTTGTGCTGCTGCTGGCCCTTTAAGAACCATCTGGGGACATACTGTAGAGTTACTGGGTGGCCACCATTTCCTGTATCAGAGGCACATGGTGAGAACAATGGATGGTGGCCATTTTAACTCTCAGACACTGTTTGGACTTTTCAACACGGTGCCATCTCGCCAGTATTTGGTGCACAGAGACATCGTGCAGTGGTTTTGGACTATACAGCAGGGGACACATTATACAGGGATTGTTTTTCATTTAGCCTGTATATGTTCTGCAGAATCTGCATTAAACTGTATCTTCCAAAGTACTGAACGGATCTGGTTGAATTTTGGATATGTGGTTCACCCAGATCCCCCGGTTCCAAGGATATATGGGGTTATTGCATGTTTTGGAGTCCCTGTGATGTGTTTTATGAAACTGTATTTCTCTGTCTGTGATAATTAGATTACCCATTGTGTAAGGTAATTGTATCACAGGCAGAGGGGAGGATTTTGTGTGGGAGTGTCTGTGTGTATTGTACGGATTGATTGGTTGTTCTGTAAAACCCTGTGGGCAGTACTAAATTTATGGATTGGGAATAAAAGAGGCTGTATGTGCCAGTACAGGCAGTTCCTGCTTAACCCTCAAAGTGAAGTGTCGTCTCATTATTGGGGGAGGATTTATTGTATGCTGTTCCAGTTTGACTGCTAGGAGTGTAAACCTATTCGCATGGTTTTTCCTATTCGGCTGTATACAACATTCATATGCTTGAGAGCATTCATATGCTTCTCCGGTTCAGTGGTTGTGGTGTATGCCAGAGGGCTTGGAGTCCTCAGGAAGCGCTAGGAGCATCCGTCAATGGAGGGTACTCGGTCAGAGTACAAGGAGCTCCGTTACAATATATGTCTACTCTTCATAAAAGTCCATAAAACGTTTTTATATATCTATAATATATAGTGACTTTTCATGGGCAAAGCGACATGGTCCTCTAGGGTAACAGATATAGAACAACAGTCTCTTATGCAAAAAGGTGTGGTTTATTTACATTGTGCACATTATGCAGCAGTTTGTTGATAAATGCAGCAAAACAGAAAAGAAAATCTACAAACAAAATCCTAATCTGTAGGGTTTCAAGTTAACCCTTTTTACAGGTTCCATAATTATGTCCTGTTCAATAACATGAGTCTTTCCTTGTACTGGAGCGAACACATCTAGATTTCTAGCAACAAACTCTCAGATCCAGTGGCGTACTAAGGGGGGGGCAGAGGGGGTGGTCCGCCCCGGGTGCCAGCTGGGTGGGGGGTGCCATGACCAGCCCCGCCGCCCCCCCCCCATGCTGCAGCCACCCGAGCGCTCTGCAGAGAGCCTCAGGCGGCTGCAGCTTTGCCCGGGCGGTGCGTCCATGAGGGCGGACCGCACCGCCCGGGCGCAGCATGGGGAGAGGGGCTGACAGGAGGGAAGCGCTCAGCGCTCCCTCCTGTCACTCCCTCTGTAGTAGCGTGGCCGAGCCCTGTATAGTCGGCGGGTACAGGGAGCAGCTGTCTCCTGTACCCGGCCGGACTAACAAGGAAGTGTTCACTTTCTGTTAGTCGGCGAGCTGCTTACCTGCCCAGCCCTGAGCTCCCTGCCAGCCACAGAGAAAGAAAGGAGGAGGAGGGGGTGAGAAGAAAGGAGGGAAAAAGAGTGAGAAAGAGGTGGGAAAGGGAGGGTGGGGTGAGAGAGGAGAGGGGGTGAGAAAGGAGGGGTGAGAAAGAGAAAGGAGGAGGGGTGAGAAGGGAGACAAAGGAGGGAGGTAGAGGGTGAGAGAGAAGGGAGGAGGGAGGACAGAGGAGGAGAGAGAGAGGAGAGGGGTGTGAGAAAGGGAGGGTTGAGAAAGAGAAAGGGAGGAGGGTGAGAAAGAGGAGAAAAGGGAGGGGGAGAAAGGAGGGTGAAAAGGGGTGAGAAGAGAGGAGGGTGTATTAATGGGGTGAATTAGTATAGGGTGGATTAATTATAGGGTGGATTAATTCGGAGTGGATGGGGAGGGGTTAATGATGATGGATTAATTATGGGGTGTAGGTGGTAGGGGTAGTGGTATTGGATTAGGGGGGTGGATTAATTATGGGGGTGTATTGATGGGGTGGATTAATTAAGGGGATTATTGATTATTATGGTGGATAAATTAAGGGGTTAATTATGGGGGTGTATTAATTAAGGGGGGATGGATTAATTATGGGGGTGGATTAATTAGTGTGGATTAATTATGGGGGTGGATTAATTAAGGGTATGTGTATCAATTAAAGGGGGGTGGATTAATTAAGGGTGTGTGGATGAATTAGTGTGGATTAATTATGGGGTATGGATTAATTAAGGGGGTATGGATTAATTAGTGTGGATTAATTATGGGGTATGGATTAATTATGGGGGAGTGGATTAATTAAGGGGGTGGATTAATTAGTGTGGATTAATTAAGGGTGTGTGTATCAATTAAGGGGAGTGGATTACTTAAGGGGGGATGGATGAATTAGTGTGGATTAATTAAGGGGTATGGATTAATTAAGGGGTATGGTTTAATTATGGAGTGTGGATTAATTAAAGAAAACCTTTAACATTTTTTACAGTTTTTTTATTTTTTTTTGGGGGGGGGGAGGGGGTGCCAAGCACAGGATCCGCCCCGGGTGCCAAATGCTCTAGGTACGCCCCTGCTCAGATCTCATATTGCTGATGAGGTGCTAGAGTGTTAGCAATGTTGATCTCTGGTCTGAGGAGCTTTGTCTGTCATGGTCATCAAGACCTCTCTGTCTAAATTTATATGATAGATTTGTTCGTGCTTTCTTCTACCAGGTTGTCTCACCTTATAATTAACCTCATTGACCCATTCAATGATCTCGTATGGCCCATGCCAGTTTGCAAGGAATTTACTTTCTACTGTGGGGAATAGTACCATAATCCTGTTGTGGCGAAATTAACCTTGCCACTGGTTTTTGGAGGGGCCTGTTTGCCAGCCTCATACCCTATGACGATGACCCCTGCAATAGACTTGGCGAAATTACTTTACGGCAACGCTCCGAACTCGCGAGAGGAACCTGCAGGAGATGCTGGCTAGAGCTCCCCGGGTCCTCTCTTGCCTCCCTCCCTGCCTGTGGGCCAGTGAGGGAGATCTTTGATCTCCCCACCGGCCCATGGAGGCACACAGCAGGGCAAGTGCTCAGATAGCGCCGGCTCTGCATGGACTGGATCTCCCCTGCCGGCCTCGATCCATGCGCAGGCCGCAGGGATTAGGATGTGCCCAGGCACACCCCGTGTGCATGCCTATGCTTGGCAGCCTTCTTATAGCCTTGGCCATATTTATGTAGAGCAACAATTCTTTTTTTCAGATCCTCAGTTCTTTGCCATGAGGTGCCATGTTGAACTTCCAGTGACCAGTATGAGAGAGTGTGAGAGCGATAACACCAAATTTAACACACCTGCTCCCCATTCACACCTGAGACCTTGTAACACTAACAAGTCACATGACACCGGGGAGGGAAAATGGCTAATTGGACCCAATTTGGACATTTCCACTTAGGGGTTATTCAGTTTTGTTGCTAACAGTTTAGACATTAATGGATGTGTGTTGAGTTATTTTGAGGGGACAGCAATTTTACAATGTTATACATGCTGTACACTTACTAATTCACATTGTAGCAGAGTGTCATTTCTTCAGTGTTGTCACATGAAGGATATAATAAAATATTACAAAAATGTGAGGGCTGTACTCACTGTTGTGAGATACTGTATATCTAACAATCCCAGATATGATGGGAGCACTCTGGATTTGATGAATTTATGCAAATTTCAATACAGTTAATTGTTTTTTTTCTTTTATATTTATAACAAAGTGCTCTCATCATTTGGACTTGTCACCAGTGGGGTACCTCAGGGATCTGTACTTTGACCCATTCTCTTTTATATTTTTATTAGTGATATTGCAGAAGGTCTTGATGGTAAGGTATGTCTTTTTGCTGATGATACTAAGATATGTAACAGGGTTGATGTTCCAGGAGGGATAAGCCAAATGACAAATGATTTAGGTAAACTAGAAAAATAGTCAGAATTGTGGCAACTGACATTTAATGTGGATAAGTGCAAGATAATGCATCTTGGACGTAAAAACCCAAGGGCAGAGTACAGAATATTTGATAGAGTCCTAACCTCAACATATGAGGAAAGGGATTTAGGGGTGATTATTTCTGATGACTTAAAGGTAGGCAGACAATGTAATAGAGCAGCAGGAAATGCTAGCAGAATGCTTGGTTGTATAGGGAGAGGTATTAGCAGTAGAAAGAGGGAAGTGCTCATGCCATTGTACAGAACACTGGTGAGACCTCACTTGGAGTATTGTACACAGTACTGGAGACCGTATCTTCAGAAGGATATTGATACCTTAGAGAGGGTTCAGAGAAGGGCTACTAAACTGGTTCATGGATTGCGGGATAAAACTTACCAGGAAAGGTTAAAGGATCTTAACATGTATAGCTTGGAGGAAAGACGAGACAGGGGGGATATGATAGAAACATTTAAATATATAAAGGGAATCAACACAGTAAAGGAGGAGACTATATTTAAAAGAAGAAAAACTACCACAACAAGAGGACATAGTCTTAAATTAGAGGGACAAAGTTTTAAAAATAATATCAGGAAGTATTACTTTACTGAGAGGGTAGTGGATGCATGGAATAGCCTTCCAGCTGAAGTGGTAGAGGTTAACACAGTAAAGGAGTTTAAGCATGCATGGGATAGGCATAAGGCTATCCTAACTATAAGATAAGACTAGGGACTAATTAAAGTATTTAGAAAATTGGGCAGACTAGATGGGCCGAATGGTTCTTATCTGCCGTCACATTCTATGATACGGTCTCCAACACTGCGCACAATACTCCAAGTGAGGTCTCACCAGTGTTCTGTACAATGGCATGAGCACTTCCCTCTTTCTACTGCTAATGCCTCTACATATACAACCAAGCATTTTGATAGCATTTCCTGCTGTTCTATTACATTGTCTGCCTACCTTTAAGTCATCAGAAATAATCACTCCTAAATCCCTTTCCTCAGATGTTGAGGTTAGGACTCTATCAAATATTCTGTACTCTGCCCAACTCATAAAATGCTGGGTCTGGATAGTTTTTCCAATTATTACTATATCAAATACTCAGCATTAGGGAACCACACCTCACTTCCCTTTTAAACCATGTGATGCAAGAAGGAGGCATGCCCAAAGAAATGACAGAAGCTAACATTATTATGCTACCAAAGCCAGGGAAGCCTCCCACCCAGAGGATTAATTTTAGGCCCACTAAACTTTATGTTAAATCATTGGGATGAGAATATATCCACTTCAACATCTACTGGTGTCCCCGGAGCAGGCGGGATTTATACCGGGTAGGCAGGCTGGTGACAACACCAAGCTGCTCTTATAGAGTTAGCAGCCTCCTCTTGCATGCTTTTAGTGCTGAACGCAGCACCACCTACACTGGTGATACATGTTTTCCAGCCAGCAGAGATTAAGATTCCCTGAAACTATACTTAAGGTTATAGGGATCCTGTACTCACAACCATCCACTCAAGTTCTTTGCACAGTTTTCCTCTCATTAGCATTCAATATTAAAAATGGCACATGACAGTGATGTCCCCTGTCACCCTTAATTTTCATACTTATACTGGAATGTTTCTTACCAGTCTTGTTTGCCCATGGGCAACAGTCCCTAATATCACTCTGTAGTTGCAACTGGAGAATGAATTCCTAGCTCCATACACTACAACAGTTATTATGGTGTCAAAGTCAAAACCTTCCCACTGTCTCTCTTATCTCATTATCTTATCTGGATTCGCAATGACGTCAATGATGTCACAGCCCTGCAAAAGGTCCGAATTTGAACGTATTGGGGGAGTGACTATACATTAAAGGTATAGGATATAATAAGGGCACTTAGGGAAAGGATCATTGCTCTGCTGTGGTTTCTGTTTACTGTTCCCAAGAGTGGATTATATTCTGTGTCTTTTCTGGTATTTTGATCTCGGCTTCCTTCTGACTATTCTGACTGTAACGGCACCCCCAGGCATAAAAGGGGTTAACAGCAGTTTAGGAGATATTCCCTTCCAGAAATACAGGCAGCTACTGTAGACACCAATCCACCGAACCGGAGAAGCATACGAATCCTCTCAAACATACGATTGCTGTAAACAGCCGAATAGGAAAAACCATACAAATAGGTTTACACTCCTAGCAGTCGAACTGGAACAGCATACAATAAGTCCCCCCAAGAACGAGACAAGGCTCCGTGTTGAGGGTCAAGCAGTGAACAGACAGAGCTGTGGGTTTATTGTTCTTATATACACATTCTTACACATTAGGGTTTTGTAAAACAACCAATAAACACGTACAATACACTCAGACACTCCAACACAAAATCCTCCCCTCTGCCTGTGAAGAAATTACCTTACACAATGGGTTAATGTAATTATCACAGGCAGAGAAATACAGTTTTTCCACATTATTCATAACTTTAAAAGTATGCATCACATTCACACATTTACGTTTTCAGAATCAGCATACTCCAAATACAAACATATGTCAAAATCATCCAAATTGGTCCATTGGTTCAAAAGATAGATCGAAGTCCTTTGTGACCAAAGGAAGCATGGCTTTTCTGCCCAAAACCAGTTCCAGAGAGTCTTCTATCCTGAAGAAAATTGGGAAGTAATCCAATTATCTCCAAGGACAGAGGCAAAACTCCATTAAGCACATGGCAGTAAAAAGACAGTAAAACAATAAAATACACAAGGTTACATTTATTACATAAAATACAGACATGCAACATATCCCCAGATAGCTTAGGTCTGAGCGCACATTATTACTGAATGGCGCTCAGACCACACACATACAGTTCAATTGCCGTGGAGCCAAAGTCTTTTATTACACGAATAGGCTCCATGGCATAGCTATCTGGGTTAAATGAGTTCATTTAGTAAATGCAAGAATATACCGAACACCAGGGCAGAAATACATGAATTGACCTTTCTGCATAGGAAAATAAAGTATTTAAATGCTAGTCCATAGTCAAAAGGCAGCAGGCAGGCAACCAGGCTCCTCCAATGCACAGTGGCGAGATTGGTCTCATCCCACTGACTCTCTGACTATATTCCTTCTGACTATTCTCCGTTCTGTTCTCCTGTAACTCGGCTATCGTTTTTTGCGCTTCCCTGATTTCTGGCTTCCCTGACTCGGGTTGTCCCTGATCGTTCTTTATCTAACAACATATAACCCGGCCATTCTAAGGACCGGTAAACGTTGCCTAAACTATTATCATATATAAACTGTGTGACAGACCCATCTGTATGAGCTAGAATTGCTGTGTTCGTCTGTTTTGCCGTTGGTATGAATTTCCCCATTCGTATGCCTTGTTTAAGGGAATGTATTTTTTTGTCAAACGGAACTACCGAACGGACGGCCACCCAGAAGAGAAGTGTGCTGCTGGTTAACCTATTAATCCCAATTAGAACGTTGCGGTTAACCACAGACACTTCTCAATTAAAACCGAATACAGGGTGGTCGTCGTTCGTATGTCGACCACGAGGCGGCGGCCATTTTAACTATGCGAAAGCCCAGCGGTGTTCGACGGTTATTCCATGGAACTAAAAACGGACACTTTTTCAACCGAACACCGCTGAAGCCATCGACCTCCCCTTCTCAGTCGACAAAAGTATATGAATACCAGCCGTTCGAGAGATTTAAAGGCACGAATGGACTTTCCCCAGATAGCCTTCCCATGAAGTCAATCGCATACCGAAGAACTGTAATAGACTTTGACTCCATGGTGATTGAACTATGTGTGTGGGATCTGAGCGCTATTCGCCAATAATATGCACTCAGATCCAGGCTATCTGGGGATGTGTTATACGAATGCAATACGTTCGACAGTTATAAAGTTATGTATTTTAATGTGTTTTGTAACTTGTATTTAAAATGGCGATTTGCCTCTGCTCTGGGAGATAATTTAATTACTTCTCAATTATCTCCCGAGCAGAGGGGAGGAAACTGTGTTGCATGCTGGGAATATTGTGGGGATGTATGTCTGAAATGTCCCCATGTCCTTCTGTTATTCCAGTCTCCCATTTGGTCCCCTAGGGGAGTGTCCACCAAGTGGGAGACCTGCATAAATACGGGCAGGTAGCCCACAGTAAACTCGGTTCGTGTTTTACCCTCAAAGCGGAGCTTGGTCTAGTTATTGGGGGGATTTTATTACCGGCGACTAGAGACTGCTTATTGGGATTATTTGCCGCTTGGAAACTATTGCCGTTCGGCTGCTATTGGCGATTCGTGCATTTGGAGCTCGTGAAGGGAAGGAGCAGTACAGGTACCGTTCGGGAGTTTGGAGTGTTCCCTGGCTGGCGGTTCGCATGGTTATACTGCATACACTACCAGACCACATTATTGCGAACGGGGAGCATTCACTAAATGGCGGTTTGTGCATTTATTACTGGAGGTACCGTAACAAACTGCATGTTGGGTCACTGGGTATTGTGACATATGGGACCAAGCAAATAAAAAAAACAAATTACCCAGATGCCAACACACTACCTTCAGATATGGGGAAAAAATGCCCCGGGGCTCCTCTCACCTACACACCTTTACCTATGACATTTGCTCCTATTTCAGCCGTACAAAGGACCTACATTTAATGGAATGGCATAACACCTCTAAGATCTATCTCACAATTACTTACCCCTTTAGGGATCAGGACATTTAGTACATTAAGGAAAGAGTTTGGCTTACCTTCTAGAGCCATTTTTACATATATTTGAGTGAGACATATTCTTTCCTTATCAATTGAAATTCCATACGACTTAACTCCACTATCTCCGATTGTAAGGATCTGAACATACAGTAAAATAATAGGAAAACTGCTGTCAACTTGTAATGAACTCCTACACATAGCTCTGAAACTAACTAAATTTATTTATATTTCTGAACAGAAGAATGAGCTAAATAAAGATATTAAGTTAGAAAAATGGCGGCCCGAGAACTTAAGAGAGCAACTAGACCGCTAAACCACTGGGAGGTGCTTTGTAACTTCACAATGAGATGGTGCCTGACCCCTTGCAGATTGACATAAACATTTCCAAATGTTGTCCCAATGTGTCAGAGGTGCGAGCAGGACAGGGGTACTTTACTTCACTGCTTCTGGAAAGATGTACAAACTCTGGTCCACAAGTACACATCATATAGCACACCATTGACTCCAGAGACATTGACTCCAATACCAAGTATAAACACATTGTTGGGGCTGCATATTTTAAAAGCCACCAGGTCATGTGTGGAAGTGGAAGTGGAAATCCACAGACGCCCAATCCACACAACAGTTCCTACCCAAAATTAGGGTAAAATCTCAGTTTGAAAAGATGTCTCATGTGCTGATGGGAGGAGTGGATACGCCAATTCTCATGTACATAGGTTTAAATCATGACAAAGTGTGGGCGTAAGGAGGACTAAGTCAGCATGAGGTCAAAGGGGGCAAAGTGGGATGCCATGTCTAAATAGACTCATCTACTAAGACCTGGTAGGTATGGTTTGGGGATGTTGCTTCAAATATGAGGTAAGCACATGTTGATATAGACTAGCCTACAATGATAAGACTAACATAAAGAAAGACACCATGTTCTAGCATAGCATGAGTCCCACATTCCTTGCTTACCTATGTGACGAAAGCCACCCTATATTTGCATCTGGAGGCTCAAACACGGGCTCATTCCTATAAGTATAGAATCCACAGAGTAAATTTAGGCTGGAAAAACACCTGGATGCATTTCTCAGATACGGCGCACGTGAATCTAGCATATACAATTTGAACTTCCCCTTTTAAGAGTCTGCCAATATAAAAAGTGCTTGATGATGTTTTGTATTAATAACAAATTTTGTGAAGCTACAAATAGTAAGATCAACTTTTAGACATGCCCCCCCCACACCTTTCTGTTACTCTAATTAGTACTTTTTGTTTATTGAAGATTTTTATCTTTGTCAAAAAAAGATTTGGAGAAAGCAAATATAGCTAAGCTGCTTTTTTTTTGTAATTTCTGTTGTCACATGACTATAATTATTATTATTATAATTATTATTATTAATATTATTATTTATATAGCACCATCAAATTCCGTAGGTAGTGAAAGTTGTTCTAATGAAAAAAAACAAAAAAACAGAAAATGCAAATTTAGCTTATAAACACGATAGAACACAATTAAACACTTTTTCTACCTTTTATTTAATGTAAAAAGAGTATGCCAATGTGGCAAACCTAGCCACTTGGACTATATCAAGAGACTGTACCTTTAAGGGTTGCCTGTATGTCGGTGGGGATATGTGTTCAACTATGTACAATGTATGCTGGCTGTAATACCTTGAATTGCCTGTGTTTGCTATCCGCCGAATGCAGATAGCTATTTGTATTGGGTTTTCCTTTCGTTTCACGAACGGCACTTTGGCGGGCCGTTCGTGAACCGAAAACACTACATATAATAGCCCACACACTTAGAGGCGTGTGGCGCTTGTTAACCAATTGCAACAATGTTGCAATCAGTAATTAGAGGCTCTCCTAGGTGGCTGCCGTTCGACTACCGACCATGCGGCGGTCGGCCATCTTGGATCCTTTGTTCCCTCAGCGGTGTTAGGTCGTCGAGCGCATGGTACTAAAAACGGCTACTCGACGGCGCGAACACCGCTGAGCCTCCAGGACGTTCGGGAGTTCCGGGCCGTTCGGTATTTCATTCCCTGGAAGGCAATCGGTCTTTTTAATATGTTTCTCAATAAATGTGTTTTTCGTGCGGCGTTCGGTTGTTTTAGCTGGGATCTGAGCGGTAATCTCACGAATGATGCGCTCAGACCCCAGCTATCTACCGAACGTCCATTCGTGCAAATAGACTGCATATTCGAAAAGTTATGTATTTTAATATAAATTGTCGGTTCTGCTGCACGGAGGGATAATCCACTTAACGGTATATTCCAGGGGGAGGATCCCTCTCGTGCAGCAGTGCCTGATGGGAGAAATGCTTTGTACTGTAAGTCCCCCATGTAGTCCCCTCTGGGAATGTCCCTCGGAAGGGACTCAGGAAACCCCTTGCATGGGGACTTGTATAAATTGTGAAGCTGAATTAAAAGACCTCAGTTGACTCTCAGAACTGTGTTTCGTCCGGTTACTGGGAGATTTGGGATATTGCCTTGTTGTTTCCAGCGCTTGACTGTGGATTACTTCCTGAACCAGCGGAATTCGTGGATTTAATATTGGCGTTCCGCTACAATTGGTGGTAGCGACGGGATCCAATTCCACAGCCGAATACAGCGCATTCGAATGAAAGGAACAACCGAACGGAAAAAGGGAATGGCAATTCGTATGCAACAAACAGACGAAAGAGATCAGTGATTGGGGACTGATTACATGGCTTTAAAGAGGCAGACGCTAAAGGAACTGCTGGAGGCTAGAGGGAAAAGCGCTAGCAATAAATCCAAGGCAGTACTAATTGCAGAGCTGATGGAGGGCGACCAAGCACACAGCAGCCCACCCCCACCAGCCAGGGAGGAAACCCCATATCAGAGGGAACTGAGAACCCGGCTGGAACCTCAGCCAGTACCCCTGGATATCTTGACCGTTCTGATGGCAGACGTACAGGACTACTTTATGGCGCAACAGCACCAGGGGGCACCATCCAGGGCAGAATCCATCACCAACTCATCCTGCGCTCCAGTGAAACAGAAAATACCCTGCCAGGCATTTAAAGCATTATGTGAGGAGAAGGATGGCAAGTTGTCAGGACGGGCAGCAGAGGCTTATCGCGCTGTTCCCAGAGAGGACAGCAAGGACTACTTTAAAGTAAAACGGGCAATTCTAGAAAGGTATGCCATCACACCGGGGGCATATCGGCGTAAATTTCGGGGATTGCGGAAGCCGGAAAAAGATTCCCACGCTGAGAGGGCACATAAGCTTGACCAAGCTTCACAAGGGTGGATTCAGGCCAGTCAAGCCACCACCATGGAGGAACTGCGCCAACTAATTCTGCTGGAGCAGTTCTTTAACGGACTTTTACCAGAGGCACAGGAATGGGTAAGGGACAGAAAACCCCTCACTATAACGGAAGCCGCCCGGTTGGCGGATCAACACTTTGATGCCAGGAGGCATCATGGGCTCACCAACAGGGGTCCCCTGAGACCACCAGTACAGCACCACCCGACCACCTCCACACCAACCAACTCCGCTCCATTCCGCCCAGCACCAGGGAACCCCCCACCACCATCCCGCTACAATGGCAGAGCAAACATCCAATGCCATACCTGCCGTCAGTGGGGGCATATGTCTCGGGAGTGCACCCAGAATCGGAGTAGACAGGCGTGGAACCAAGTGCGGCAGAACTCCACACCAAGGGCAGCAGCTCATTACTACCACGCAGAACCCGACAACCCCGAGCTGGTGAGCCTGCAGACCGAGGAACCTCTGGGGGTTTTGTATGAAGTGATGTCGGTGCAAGCCACGGACAACAGGCAGCATCACCGTCAAGTTGTGTTTGTGGGGGGGGAAAGAAGTACAGGGGCTGAGGGACTCGGGAGCCACTTTAACCCTGGTTGCTCCACATTTGGTTCCAGATACGGCCCATACTGGCGGATCGGTGGCTGTCAGGGTAGCAGGCGGAGCCATGTACCGTCTACCCACTGCCAAGGTGCATTTGAACTGGGGTGCTGGGGAGGGGGTTGTGGAAGTAGCGGTAATGAAAAAGTTACCGGCAGATGTTGTGTTGGGGAATGACTTGGGCCAGATGACTTCAGCCTTCCTACCTCAGGCTCCTTCGCAAGAAGCTCATCCTGTAACTACCCAGCTACAGGCTCGCACCACGGTACCACAAGCACACTCTGAGGCTCAGGTAAGAAACCATGACCCCCTCTTGACGCATATGACCTGGGGCACCCCGACCACTTTTGAAGCCGAGGTCCAGACAGACCCCACACTGCAGGTGTACCAAGATAGGGTAGACACGGACCAGGTGGGGCGGGAGGGGGAACGGTACATTTGGGAAAACAAGTTGTTGTACCGGGTAGCTGAAAGGGCGATAGGGAGCTCTGTGACCATCCAAACTAAACAGCTGGTAGTACCCCAGAAGTACAGACCCGAGTTACTGAGAATAGCGCATGATCCCTCTGTCGGGCCATTTAGGGATGACTCGTACCTGGTATCACTTAACTCACGCTTTCTTCTGGCCCGGGATTTCTAAAGATGTAAGACACTATTGTACCTCCTGTGAGGTGTGTCAGCGGGTAGGTAAGAGAGGGGATCGCCACAAGGCGCAACTGTGTCCCCTACCTATAATTGAGGAACCGTTCAGCCGTGTGGCCGTAGATATAGTGGGACCGCTACCAAAACCCAGCCACTCTGGGAAGCGGTATATACTGACCGTGGTGGACTACGCCACCCGGTACCCCGAGGCGATTGCCTTAACCAACATTCATGCGGAGACAGTGGCCGAAGCCCTGATGAAAATCTTTTCCTGAGTAGGGTTCCCACAGGAAATTGTTTCCGATAGGGGGACACAATTTACAGCCGAGGTCACCCAGCAGTTATGGAAAAAATGTGGCATTAAGCCGATCATTAACTCTGCCTACCATCCCCAATCCAACGGATTGTGTGAGAGGTTCAACGGTACCCTAAAACAGATGCTCCGTACATTTGGAGAAACCCATAAGGACTGGGAACGGTTCCTTCCCCATCTGTTGTTTGCCTACAGGGAGGTACCCCAAGAATCTACCGGCTTCTCCCCGTTCGAACTGTTGTTTGGGAGAAGGGTACGGGGACCGTTGGACCTCATTAGAGAGCATTGGGAGGGGGAGAGTAGCGCAGATGGGACCCCTAATGTACCATATGTGCTGGCGTTCCAGGATCGCCTGGAGGAATTAACTCAGGCAGTGCGCACTAACCTCCAGACCGCCCAACAACGCCAGCGCCGTTGGTATGACAGGGGGGCCAGAGACCGTAGTTTTCAAGTGGGGCAGAAGGTGTCAATCCTCAAACCTGTCCGCACAGACAAACTACAGGCCGTCTGGCAGGGCCCATACCAGGTGGTAGAGCAGAGATGCGATACCACCTACGTGATCGGCCCATGCTCCGGGGTAGGGAAGCAACGCATGCTCCATGTGAACATGCTCAAACCCTACCACGAGCGAACTGAGGACATGGCAGCCATTTGCACTCCCGCCTCGGAGGATCAGGAGAACTTACTTCTCCCAGATCTGTTAGAGCAGGAGGAGCAGAAGGAGCCCTCCCAGGGGGTTCAGCTGGGGGAGCGGCTAAGTCCTCAAGAGCGCACCCAGGTACAAGAACTGATAGTGGCGAAGGGCGCCACCTTTTCTAACTTACCTGGGTACACTCCACTAGCCACTCACTGAGTACAAACCCCGGGACAGCTCCCCATGCGACAAACCCCATATCGGATTCCCGAATCCGTACGGGAACATATGAGGAAAGAGATTGAGGAGATGTTGCAGTTGGGGGTTATCGAACACTCTGATAGCCCCTGGGCATCGCCGGTAGTCCTGGTTCCCAAGAAAGTACCACCCGGTTTTGTGTGGACTACCGGAGGCTGAACGCTTACCCGATGCCCCAGATAGACGAACTGCTAGATAGGATGGCCAGAGGTCAGTATCTCACGACAATAGATCTTTGTAAGGGATACTGGCAAATTCCACTAGCCGAGGACGCCATCCCCAAGTCGGCGTTTGTCACCCGTTTGGCTTGTACCAATTTCGAGTCATGCCATTCGGGATGAAGAACGCCCCCGCGACATTCCAGCGGATGGTGGATCAGCTACTGGATGGGTTCCAGGATTATGCGTGTGCATACCTGGATGATATTGCCATCTACAGCCAGACCTGGGCTGATCATCTACAACATATAGGGGCCGTGATAGATCGGATTGGAGAGGCAGGGCTTACCTTGAAACCCAGCAAGTGCCACATAGGAATGGGGAAGGTACAATACTTAGGACACCGAGTAGGGAGCGGGCAACAGAAGCCTGAGCCCGCAAAGATTGAAGCCGTAGCCCAGTGGCCCACCCCTAGGACTAAAACCCAAGTCCTTGCCTTCTTAGGTACCGCCGGGTATTATAGGAAGTTTGTGCCCAATTACAGTGCCCTGGCCAAGCCCCTGACTGACTTGACGAAGAAAAACCTGCCCAGGCAAGTCATCTGGGCCCCAGAGTGTGAACAGGCATTTAACCAACTGAAGACGGCTCTGACCAATGCTCCTGTACTTGCTGCTCCTGATCCAACTAAACGTTTTCTTGTCCACACAGACGCCTAAATGTTTGGATTGGGAGCAGTACTGAGCCAGGTCGGAGCAGATGGCGGAGAACATCCCGTAGCATATTTGAGCCGAAAATTGTTACCTCGAGAAGTGAGCTACGCCGCCATCGAAAAAGAGTGCCTGGCCGTGGTGTGGGCCCTGAAAAAGTTACAACCATATCTCTATGGGCAACCCTTTTCTTTGCTCACAGATCACAACCCGTTGGTGTGGCTGAACCGTGTGGCTGGAGTCAATGCCAGGCTGCTGCGCTGAAGTTTAGCGCTGCAGCCTTTTGACTTTACTATCCATTATCGCCCAGGGAAACAAAACGGTAACGTCGACGGGTTATCTAGACAAACAGACCTTGAGAAGTGATCTGTGAGCCCTCCTCCGGACATCCCCAAGCCGATCCGTTAGGATCAGACTGTGTATGCCGGCTTGGTTCTGGGGGAGCATTGTGGCAAACCTAGCCACTTGGACTATATCAAGAGACTGTACCTTTAAGGGTTGCCTGTATGTCGGTGGGGATATGTGTTCAACTATGTACAATGTATGCTGGCTGTAATACCTTGAATTGCCTGTGTTTGCTATCCGCCGAATGCAGATAGCTATTTGTATTGGGTTTTCCTTTCGTTTCATGAACGGCACTTTGGCGGGCTGTTCGTGAACCGAAAACACTACATATAATAGCCCACACACTTAGAGGCGTGTGGCGCTTGTTAACCGATTGCAACAATGTTGCAATCGGTAATTAGAGGCTCTCCTAGGTGGCTGCCGTTCGACTACCATCGGCCATCTTGGATCCTTTGTTCCCTCAGCGGTGTTAGGTCGTCGAGTGCATGGTACTAAAAACGGCTACTCGGCGGCGCAAACACCGCTGAGCCTACAGGACGTTCGGGAGTTCCGGGCCGTTCGGTATTTCATTCCCTGGAAGGCAATCAGTCTTTTTAATATGTTTCTCAATAAATGTGTTTTTCGTGCGGTGTTCGGTTGTTTTAGCTGGGATCTGAGCGGTAATCTCACGAATGATGCGCTCAGACCCCAGCTATCTACCGAATGTCCATTCGTGCAAATAGACTGCATATTCGAAAAGTTATGTATTTTAATATAAATTGTCGGTTCTGCTGCACGGAGGGATAATCCACTTAACGGTATATTCCAGGGGGAGGATCCCTCTCGTGCAGCAGTGCCTGATGGGAGAAATGCTTTGTACTGTAAGTCCCCCATGTAGTCCCCTCTGGGAATGTCCCTGGGAAGGGACTCAGGAAACCCCTTGCATGGGGACTTGTATAAATTGTGAAGCTGAATTAAAAGACCTCAGTTGACTCTCAGACCTGTGTTTCGTCCGGTTACTGGGAGATTTGGGATATTGCCTTGTTGTTTCCAGCGCTTGACTGTGGATTACTTCCTGAACCAGAGGAATTCGTGGATTTAATATTGGCGTTCCGCTACAGCCAATTTCTGTAATTAGTAGAAACCTGTATCATAACAAGATCAAAGGTACCAATGCATGACATACTCCAAAAGGAAACAAATAAAATGTTATACACAAAGAATATAATTTATACAGAATTAATATTTCTCTGCAGAATTCAAGCAAAAGAACGGCAAACTTTACAAAGTGTAACCCAGTGAAATGTATAAATTACCTATTTTTTACATCATCCAAAAATCCACGCATAGAAACAAATCATCTAAATTATGGTCAAGTCCGCCTAAGTGTTGCTTTACTTTTATGTGTTGTTTTTATTTTATTTTATTCTGTTAAAAAGGTAAATATGGTACAGTAGCAATTAAAACACAGAGAGCTTATTATAGCAAATGAACAAGCTGGCATTTCTATAGCCAGCTTTATATAATATAGCCGCCTCTAGGCACATAAAAAATGTTAATTACAGAGAATAATGCTTTAAGAGTTATTCTGTGTGGGTAAAAGTACTTAACAGCTTCCTACATTGTGAGCAAATTAATCCTTCTTCTGAGTATTGTGCTTTTTACATTACAAGAAAATGGCAAATCAATATTTCATATTAAGGACACTGAAAAACATATACTACTTTTAGAAGACAATTATCCTGAGGAGTTAATCAGCTAAGCACCATGCCTGTAGAATCAGTTGTTCTCTTTGAATATACACTCCACAGAGTTATGTTGTGATGTAGGATAAGAGATACGGACTTTTCCTTGCAAACCCCAGTGTGAACTGTAACAGTGGCAGAACATTTTCTATTTAAGCACACGGGAGGGCTGCAGCAAGCAAACGTTTCTTGGCTCTTTTTGTCTGTGAAATTAAGGCTTTGATACAATATTAATTCATGAGATTCATTTATTGTTTGGCGTTTCTATTGTAGCAATCATAGGCTGAAAAGTTTTGGACACAGCACAATAATACAACATGAAATAGATTTGACCTTTGCCTTCTGAACTGTTGGATATTAAAGGATAGTTAAACCGCATTATTGTAATACATTTATCAGAGAGTTAAATAGAGCACTTAAGAAACGTAAAGAGACATTCCAGGCACTGACAGATTTTTTTCAAGCATTTTATAGCTTTTGGCCTAAACAGAAACTGCTATGTTTACACTGAGGTTTAATCCAGCCTCTAGTGGCTGTCTCACTGACAGCCACTAGAGGCCGCTTCGCGATTCTCACTGTGAAAATCACAGTGAGAAGACGCTGACGTCCATAGGAAAACATTGAGTAATGTTTTCCTATGGGCGGTATGAATGCGCACGGCTCTTCGGCTGACATTCAGCGCTGACGTCGGCAGGAGGAGGAGAGATCCCCAGCGCCGAGGGAGCCCTACAAACTGTATTTTTTGCCTTCTTTTTAACCAACAGCAAAAACAGATGCTGAACTTGATGGACACATGTCTCTTTTCAGCCTCTGTAACTATGTAGAAATTAATAATTTATAAGGAATTATAAATAAGAGTTATTTATAGTAAGGGAATTAGCATGTACTTTTAATGGGCCATTCTCTTTTATAATTCATGTAGACATCAGACAATTCTCTGTGAAACTGCCAAACTAGAATATTTTCATTTTAAAAGTAAATTAGCAACGTATGAATAATAAACAACTGCTCCCATCTGTCGAATCATTTTTGTCCTGGATCTTAAATATATTTAATACAGCACGTTACTTGTACACTTACTATTACAAATTTAAAGGGATACTCCACTGCCAATTTTTTTTTTTTAATTCCTTTTTATTAGATATACCCCATATGAAAACATTTATGTTTTTAACTTAGTTTTATTTTTACCTTTGGGGGTATATCTAAAAATAATTTGCAAAAGCTGAAGATCTCGTCTCTTGTCCCTTTGAACTCAGCCTAGACTTTCTGTGGCTGTACAATTAGGGATTATTCTAGCTTCAGTGACCAAATAATCTAAATTTTAATAAAGACAGGAGGCATCATATTTGCTTTACTTTCTTTACTGAATCCTCCTAGCAGCAAAGAAACAGTCAAACAATTGAAAACAAAATCAACCAATCAGAAGACATCTAGACAGTAATATTTGGCTATGAGACTCCTCCCAACTCCTCTTTCCTGATGAAGTCAACCGTGTAAACCAGAAAATAGTCTGCAAAACACAAAGCGTAATCAACCAAGTAAACGAGACATAAAGAGTCCAATGAAAAGACAAATCAAGGATGCCGTGAAGGACAAGAAGAAACTTCACACTAGAACGAAAAGAACATTTGTGAAAGTATGGTAGACTGGTACCATGATTGGTAGACTGGCAGTCATAGAGAAACAAACATTAATGTGACAAGTCATGTGTCAATAATTATGCAATACAATATACATATATATTATGAAAACTAGAGTAATCTAAGCACATTACAATAAAACCATGATCTAATAATAAACTAGATAAAAGGCAAGACCTTATCTGAATATCCCCCAAGTAGATGAAATAAAAGGGTGGGACATTGTAAGGTTAAAAGGGACACTCCAGGCACCCAAACCACTTCTGCCCATTGGAGTGGTCTGGGTGCCAACTCCCACCACCCTTAACCCTGCAAGTGTAATTGTTGCAGTTTTTACAAACTGCAATAATTACCTTGCAGGGTTAAGTCCTCCTCTAGTGGCTGTCTATCAAACAGCCACTAGAGAGACTTCCATGTTCTTAGAATACGAAAAGTGTTTTAAGTGACGCTGGACGTCCTCACGCTATGCATCGCTGGAATCCCCATAGGAAAGCATTGAATAATGCGCAATAGGTCTCCCCCGCGGCTGACTTCGGCGGGGGAGGAGCATGGGCGGAGCCTGACCCAGTGCCGAGGACATCGGTGATGGATTCAGGTAAGTAACTGAAAAAGGAAACAAATAAAATGTTATACACAAAGAATATAATTTATACAGAATTAATATTTCTCTGCAGAATTCAAGCAAAAGAACGGCAAACTTTACAAAGTGTAACCCAGTGAAATGTATAAATTACCTATTTTTTACATCATCCAAGGGGTTTTGACCCCTTCAGAAACATGGGGCGGGGGGTGAGAGGGGCACTGCAGGGTCAGATATGTTTTCCTGGCACTTAAGAGTCCCTTTAAAAAAGTCAGTGGGTGGGAAAATATTCGGCTCCTGTCTTTAATAACATTTTGATTATTTGGTCACTGAAGCTAGAATAATCCCTCATTTTATGGCAAGACCGGAGGCTTCATATTTGCTGTTTTAACGCCTAGAGAGTAAATGGGAAAAGCGTGAGATGCAGGTATGAAATAGAAGGTGGATTCTTGTGACCAATCAGTGGAAGATAAAAAGACCCCTGGTGACCAAGGCGAAGGACGCAGCTATGCCATGCACAGAATGGGCACCAAAAGAAGCTCCAATGCCTGCAAGACAAAGAAGCCATCTAATCCAACAAGCAATCGTGGGACAGGACACAAGGTTATAAGGACAAATATAAGATACAAACAGAGGTCCCAATGGAGCCTGTAACTAACGAGCAACACAAAGAGAAGGTCTATCCAGAAAGTAAGGATAAAAAAAAACAGAGGTGGAAAGAACCTTTGTGTGACGAGCAATGGAAAAACTTACACCCTCAGGGGTGAATGCAAAAGAGTGGAAGCCAAAAGGACATGATGTCAGAAACTAGACAAAATGAAACCAAACAATGCAATAATGCTAGTTTGGCTGAGAGTTGGTAATAGAGTTGGTGCAAGCAAAATTCTGAATTAGAAGGCCATGCTTCCAGGAATCATAAAACCTGAGCAACATCCCAGAATTCAATGTATTGAGGAGCCAGGGGTCGAGAAAGACAAATACCGCGTAACAATCTGAAAACAGAAGGATGTTTCCCAACCAGAAACGCATCAATCGGGATATGAGCTGCCGAAATAGCAGAACAAAAAACGTTTATGGTAAGACGTATGGTAAGACTTTTCTTTGTCAAAAAGAGAAGATAAGAAGTTCATAATATTCATCAAAGTAGTTGAAAAGTGATCAATATCTCTTTCCAAATACCAGCTAACCCAGAAAACATCATGCTGAAAGGTATGCTCTATGAGTTCTGGAGGCCCATGAATCCCAGAGGAGCCCTAAAACAGAGTCTGAAAGTCCTGAGACATACCAGGACACCCTGAAACAGTCCAAGTCATGAGTCGAAGATTACCTTGGATGGCAAGAGAATGGAAGTGCCTTGAAGAATCTTGGAGGAGATTGTGAGATACCGGGAGAAGCAGAAGGTAATCTGCAGACATTTCTAGGAGATTGGGATACCACGTCTGGGCCCTCCAGAGAGGAGTTATTAATAGGATCTTGACTTCAAGAACCCTGAGACGAAGAGTTCGTGAAATCATCGAAAAGGGTGGAAAGGCATAAGCCCCTGTTGACGGCCATGGTTGTAGGAATACACCGACGGCTTGAGACACTGGATCTGGTAACCAGAGGCAAACCAGTCCAGAGTGAGAGGCCCGCGAAGTAGATGTAGATGATGGAAAATGGCTGGATCCAGGTGCCAATCGCTGGCTTCTCATCAGTGACTGTTATTCTGCTCAAAGAGAGAGGTTCCTGTCCAGACAGAACTGATAAAGTTCTATTGTAAGGTCTGAAAGGAGTTTTGATCAAGAACCCCTAGACAATTGACTTAACAGACAGCGGAAACGTTATCCATCCTGAGAAGAAAAGAACAGTTGTAGGCATCCTTGGCAAAGCTGCAAATCGCAAAGGAGACAGCCATCAGTCCCAGACAATTGATATGAAACATTCGTTCCGACTGTATCTGCCCGTGGAGAGGTTGGAGCAGGAAGCCCCACCAAATTAGGAGGCTGGCGTCTGACTCCAGGATAATTAGGTTGGTGACCGAATATAGCTTTCCTGTTCTAAGCTTCCATGTTTTGGAGCCACCAGTCTAACTTTAGATGGACCTCGTCGGTAATGAAAGTTGTTTGATCATATGACCTGGATCTGTGAAGATAATATGTCTTGCGACATTGCATTGCCTTGTAGTGTGGCTTGGGAAAATTGCCTGAATGGAGGCTGAAAGTAATCCTATGATTTGAGATAAATCGCAAAGATAAACCTGTTGAGAGGACAGCAGTTTCCAAATTTCCTCTTTGATGGATTTTATCTTTCAAGACAGGAGTTAAAGAATAGAAAGGACCAAGTCGATCTGAAAACCCAGGAAAAAAAATAGTCTGAGATGGGATCAAAGAAGATTTTTCTAAATTGATTACAAATCTGAGGTTCTATATGTTTGTGAAGCGTGAACAGATCTTGAGCTATGATTAGGATGTCGTCTAGATAGACATAGATCTGATACCTTGGGAACCGAGAAGAGTCATAACTGGTTTCATCAACTTGGTGAAACACCAAAGGGTGGAAGAGAGACCAAAAAAGAGGCAAGTGAATTGCAAGAGATCTTGTTGCCAGAGGAATTGTAGAAAGATGTGATGGGAAGATGCCCTGGGAACTGTAAGGTAAGCATCTCTTAAATCAAAGTGGGAGAACCAATCTCCCTTACAGAGGAGGTCTTGAAGCATGTGTATGCCTTCCATTTTGAAATGACAATATACTATGAACTGATTTAAGTTTCTTAAATTGATGATGGGGCGAATTTCATTAGATTTCTTCCGGACCAGAAAAAAAGTTGCTAAGAAAACTAGTTGTGGGAATGGAGAATATTCGATCGTACCCTTGTCTCTGAGATTGCAGAGATTTGAGTATAAAATGGCTGTGTTCGATTGGGACATCTTTAGAGGGTGAGGAGGAAACTCTTGTTGTGGGTCTGAGATGAAATCTATGTGAAACCCTGAAACAGTTTGAAAGATTTAAGGATCCTAAGTGATTAGAGACCACCATGGGAAAAAAATGGGAAAAAAATGGGTTAGACGGCATGCAATAGGTATTAGAAAATAAGGTAGGTTGATTACCTGCAGCAGTGCGACCCCTGAGAGAAGCAGACCCACATCCACTGATTGATCCTCTGTTTAGGAAGAGTTGTCTGTAATAAGGGCGGGTATAATCAGAGTTCCAAGGTTCAGTGGCCTATAGCCTGTGAAGGCAGTCCTGCTGGTAGCTCGACCTCTATGGCGACCGGCCCAGCCAGAAAAATTATCTTGCATTTTTAGCCGGTGCCTTGCCTTTACTGGCTTTCAGGGACGCTTGCGCAGAAGCCCCTTTATGGTCAGATCCATTATGCGAATGAGAAACTTTGCATCATAGGTGGTTTGGGAACAGGATTGGGCTGTTTGTGGAATGCTGCTATGGCTTTGGGCATAGACTCCCTGAGGGGAGAATCTATATAATGAAGTATAAATAAAGATGTAATAATAATTAAGACCAAAAAATACAATTAAAACAATGGTAAATAACTGAGTTACTCAAAATATATAGCACTAAGGCCAATGTAATCAGAATTTACTCACCTGGGAGGCAAGCAGCAAAGAAAGAGGAGTTGGGAGGAGGTTCATCGCCACATATTACTGTCTAGATGTCTTCTGGTTGTTTGATTTTGTTTTCAATTGTTTAACTGTTTCTTTGCTGCTGGGATGATTCAGTAAAGAAAGTAAAGCAAATATGAAGCCTCCTGTCTTGCCATAAAATTACAGACTCCTAATGCAGTTCAATGAGACGTCTTTGCAAGCAGGGCTGGACTGGGAAAAAAATTAGGCCCGGGCATTTTTCAATCAGAGCGGCCCCCTAAGTAGGGGGCGGGGCCAGGGAGGGTGTGTTTTGTCATCACTAATGACAAGCACGCTCCCTCTCAAAATGAGCATGTTGGTTCAATGCGCAGAGCTCTAGCTTTAGAAAAAGGCCCTGCATTTGTTCTGCGCAGCGCAAGCAAATTTAATAACATGCTTGTGCTGTGTTTGCTTTTAAATTGTCTCTGGTGTCTCCACAAGTGGGAAACCAGAGGACAAAAGGGCCAGGAAAGTGTATGGTGCATGTGTTTGGAGCCTGCTTGTGGGATTGTGTGTGTGTAGAGTGTGGTGTGGTATTGTGTAAATAGGTCAATTTAATTTGTGCTTGTGGTGTAATATGTGTGGCTAGGGGCAGTGTGTGTATGTAGGAGATCTAGTGTGTAAAGGACTCAGAGTGTGTATAGGAGATTGTGTGTGTGTGTGTGTGTGTAGAGGATTAAAAGTGCATATAGGGTAAGGGATCTAGCATGTATCTGGAGCGTAATGTATGTAGTGGTGCCGTGTGAGGGGTGCTGTAGTGTGTATATATATATATATTTGGACGTATTGTATGTGTGAGGGGCACAGTGTGTGTATGTGAGGGCTGCAGTGTCTGTGTGTGTGTAAGAGGGGTGCT
The DNA here is from genome assembly GCA_933207985.1 of Pelobates cultripes. Taxonomy (NCBI): domain Eukaryota; kingdom Metazoa; phylum Chordata; class Amphibia; order Anura; family Pelobatidae; genus Pelobates; species Pelobates cultripes. The sequence continues at coordinate 226,131,483 of OW240915.1, forward strand.
GTGTGTAAGGGTGTTTTTATCTGCCGTCACATTCTAGGTTTCTTTTTTTGTCTATTAACTCACTGAGGGTTATTTTATTTATTTTATATATATATATATATATTTATATATATATATATATGTGTGTGTGTGTGTGTGCAGTATATGTCTGGGAGTGTGCTGTGTGTGGGTGCTGTGCGAGTGAGGGTGCTGTCTGTCTGAGGGAGCTGTGTGTCTGAGGGTGCTGTGTGTGGCTGAGGATGCTGTGTGTGTGTCTGAGGGTGCTGTGTGCCTGGGTGCTGTGTGCGTCTGAGGGTGCTGTGTGTGTCTGGGTGCTGTATATGTCTGAGGGTGCTGTGTGTGTCCGAAGGTGCTGTGTGTATGGGTGCTGTATGTGTCTGAGGGTGCTGTGTGTCTGGGTGCTGTGTGTGTCTGGGGGTGCTGTGTGTGTCTGGGTGCTGTATGTGTCTGAGGGTGCTGTGTGTCTGGATGCTGTGTGTCTGGGGGGTGCTGTGTGTGTCTGGGTGCTGTGTGTGAGTGTGAATTTATTTTTTATTTAAATTTAAATATATTTTTTATTAATAATTTTAAAAAAAGTTATATCCCCCCTCTCTTCTTACCTTTAGCCTGGGGGTGGGGGAGCCCTTCTGCCATAAGGGGGGAGGACCATGCTGCCATCCCTGGTGGTCTTAGTGGTGAGAGTGAACTGTAGCCTGCAGGCTAGAGTTCACTCTCGCAAGATCTGTAATCGCGGCAACGCTCAGAATTCCGCAAGAGGACCCGGCGGAGCTGCTGGCTAGAGCTCCTCCGGTCCTCTCCTCCCTCCCTCACTCCCCAGCCGGCGGCCGCTTATAATTGCCTCTGGGCCGGTGAGGGAGACTTTGATCTCCCCACCGGCCCATGAAGGCACACAGCAGGGCCGGCGCTCAGGTAGCGCTGGCCCTGCAGGGGCTGGCAGCAGTGGCGTACACACAACCCATTGGGCCCCTGTGTGAAAACTGATCCGTGCCTCCCCCGCGCTTACTCTGCGTGGGCCGGGGCCGCAATACATGGCGGCGGGCACCTGGTTGCAAGGGTCGCAGGGCTGCGACCGCGGTATGTACGCCAGTGCATGCAGATACACATACACTTAAAGGACCACTACAGACACCCAGATCACATCAGCTCAATGAAGTGGTCTGGGTGCCAGGTCCCTCTAGTTTTAACCCTCCAGCTGAAAACATAGCAGTTTCGGAGAAACTGCTATGTTTCACTGAGGGTTAATCCAGCCTCTAGTGGCTGTCCCATTGACAAAAATCTGCACTTTTTGTAAAAATGAAAACATAGGGCACACTCTTCACTCATAAAACAAGTCAGCAAGCAAGCTAAGTAGCTTAAGGGGTCTGGAGTATCCTTTTAAAGACAACTTGCATAATAAAGCTATACAAGCTACGTTATTATTTTTGTATTATTACTAGCAATTATAATGTTCTAGCATATTTAGCTGCATTGTAAACTTGGGGAACCAGGCAGTGCAATATACACAAACTAACAAAGTAAATTTATAGTTAGCCATGTGTTTACAATCTAAAGGTTATATATGTGAAAAAAGTTAGCAGGGACATTTGAAGGTGATGGTCAGAGATGGAAATATACAGCCACTATTAAGGTGTAAATTGAAAGAGGAGGTAAATAAGAAAAACATCAAACAGCTGGGAAAGCAAGCCATAAAGCCACGGTTGTAGAGTGGTGATTTGTTTGGAGATAAAGAGGGGAGGGAGGGCGGTCAGGATGGTCCTTGACAAAACAGAACAAATACAGTTTAATGTAGTCATTTGGGGATAAGGACAGTGTCCCTGCATTCACTAGACATGTGCAATTCGTTTCATTCCTAATGTACATTTGGACGAATTTCGTGCAATTCGGACATTCGGATGCTTACAAATGCTTACAAATGCTTACAAATGTCCGAATTGCTGAAGTGCCGAACCGAAATGCCGAAGTTTCGAAGTGGGTTAGAGGCAGGGTTTAGGGTTAGGGTTTAAGGTTAAGGGTTAGGAAAGTCCCAAATTCAGGAAATGCCAAACCGAATGCCATTGGTCCGAATTGCCAAAGCAGACAAAATTTTCTTACCCGAATTTCCGAATCAAACCAATTTTTTTTTGCCCATGCTTATCCCTAGCATTCACTCAAGTGTTTTTTTTTTTTTTTTTTGAGAAAATGCAGTTACATAGCTGCCTTACGCAACCTCTGGAGACCCACTAGAGAACTTTATGTTTGTGGTCCTACAATCTTTGCAGGGCTGACATTCCTGCTCTGCTACGAGACACTAAATGCCCCCCAGAGAGATGCATTAAGTCAATTGCTACGATATGATGCTGATTGATGCAGAAAGGCACAAATGTGTATGTTTGAACTCCCCAATGCCTCCCTAGTGGAAGCATTGGATTACCAGAGTTTATTATTAATGATGATGTGAGCCAAGGAGGAGCAGCAGCTACAGCATCAGTGGCATGCTGGAGGACTGAAGTTATGTAAATCTTTTTATTCTATAACTTTTGGGGGAGCTGGCCTTATTCTCCATAGATAGCCTAATACTCGAGTGTTCCTTTAAAGGAACAATACAGGTATCCATACCACTTCTTCTCAATGAAATGGTCTGCATGCAGTGCCCCTAGCTTCCTAACTCTGCAATGTAAAATACAGTTCTTTAGCACCTGCAATGTTTAAATTTCAGGGTCAAGTCTTCCTCTAGTGAGTATCAGTATGACAGTCATTAGAGGAGCTACAGATGTACTGACTGAGTAAAACCTAGTCATGGAATGTGGAAGCTTAATAGGAATGTATTGATTCAATGCTTTCCTATGAGTCAGTTTGAATGTGCATACGACACTCGCTGTACAAGTATATCAGGTCCCTGATGCTTCCCTATTAGGAGCATTGGATTGGACTTGCCAGGCCTTCTCCATGATGTCACAAGTGGCCAAGTGGTCAATAGCACCAGTGGAGCCTTGGCTATGTTTTGTAAAGTTGTTATGGTAAATTGGGGTGAGACTTTAAAAAGGGTAGATACAGGAACACTATAGCAGTAAGACTGCAGATTTGAATTCCTAACACTATAGTGTTCCTTTAGATTTCTTTTTTTTTCCTTGGGTGGATTGGTGGAAGGTAGGCCTTTGAACAGGAAAAAAAGAGAAGGAAACGTGAAACATGTATTTTGACATGGTATGACTTGTACTTAGTTATGCTAATAGAGATAAACTTACAGATTTTATGTTTGACTATTTTCATCACAATATCTTGTAATCACATTATAATTTCACAATATCCAAATATAATTTTACTAGCCAGAGAAACAAAAACATACTCCTTGGGGGGTGTGTCATCCCGCCCGCCGAGTCTGCTGCAACCAGAGAGCGGTATGGGTCCTGCCGGGCGCGCATTGTTGCGGCAGCATTCCCATACGTCAAGGGGAATGCCGTCGGATTCTTACCTGTCTTGCAGATGTCTGGTGGCATTCCCACGTGGTAATGGGAATGCCGCCCATCACTCACCTGAACTCCTAGTGAGAGCTCCTTCCCCTCACACAGCGACCGGGTCTGCAATCATTAGAGATGCCGGCCGCTGCAGCTTTGATGATTTTAAGGATTATGCAATTTAAACCTTAAAGTGCCATTTCATTTTAAATGTGTGGGTGTGTCACCTGCACAAATAGATTGTGCACATAATGATATGGCAGATCATGTAAACGCCCTAAAATGCAATCGTGAAGTGAAGGTGAAGTGCTGTATATTTATAAAATAGACCGTGCAAAAACGTACTTGTGTATCAACTTCTGTGTGACAATACCTTAATGTTTATACAAAATCGTCCATTAGTGGTATGCAATACCTTAAAGATATAAACAAATACAACCAAACATAGTGTATACTGTGATATAAAAGGTATGTATCAATATAGAGTGAAAAAATTCCCACTCACACTTTTAAGAGCTAAGTATGTGTAGCTCAATAAAATAGCTTGTGGGGTCCGTAGAGGCGACCCTATCCCTTCTTTGGTAAGTGTTCTTCCCTTTCTTAATTTAAGCCCAGAGCCATCCACATCGGCTCTGATCAGGGAGTGTATGTGGTTAAGGACCACAATCCTTCTTTCAAAAAATAGCAGGAACAATGCCAGTAGTAGTAATAAAAATATAAATGACCTTTATTTATACATAAAAAAATCAATATATAAATATACAATTACTAACTAGGCATAAAAAGTCCAATTCAATGAAGACTATTTCTCATAAAGTTCCCAGGACGCGTTTCGCTAAAAAATCTTCTTCAGCTGGATGTGAAAGTGTAAAAAGTCCTTGTATCTTCTGTGGGACAAGTTCCTGCTTTATATATCTCTTCAAGGATCCGGTAATGGGTTTCTGGCTTGTGAATTCACGGGCATTCACCATGGGAACGGTGACGCCCAGCGTTTCAAGCCTCGCTTGCAGTGATTTCCGGATTCCTCCCTTACTTCCGGTCACATGTTGGTATGCCGATACGTCATGCGTTCCAACTTGCGGTTCATTAACTTAACCGTGTCTCCGATGGGCAAAATAGCTTAAATAATAACAAAGAATCAATAACATATATATATATATATATATATATATATATATATATATATATATATATATATATAACAGTGTTAAACCTCTAAGATATTAGCTATATTTCAAGCAGACAAAAGTTATAATATGTACATTTTCAAGTCCATAAATAGAAATAACTGACATATTAAAAAATCATTGTACAATAAATAAGACATATCTTTCAAGAGTATATTTAGAACAATTAAGAAAAGCATAGATTATCTATAAATTAAGAACAAAATATATTTAAAAGAGAGAACTTACTACCCATATAAAATAGGAATAAAACATGTAAAATAAGAGACTTTTTTTTAGAAAATGGCACATCTCAAAGTCTGTATTGAGACCATAAGGGATAAGCATATTTAGTTTAAAAATCCATTCCATTTCATTCTTGCTAATTTTAGTGTCAAAATTCCCTCCTCTCCAATCTCTTTCTAATTTTTTTATACCAAAAAATTTAGTGCCTTTCATTTCACAATTATGGTGGATCTTATAATGGGCGGATACACTATGATTTTCAAAGCCTTTACCTATATTTCTGCCATGTTCCTCTATACGGATATGTAATGCCCTTGTGGTTTTCCCAATATATTGCAAACCACAAGGGCATACAATCAAATAGATAAGATTATTTGAATGGCAGGTCAAGAGGTCTTTAATCTGATATTCTGTTCCATCTTTACTGGAAAAGTTTTTTATGTGCCTTTATTTATTTGTAGTCCTCTTGCATGCCAAACAATACCCACACCCAAAAAAACCTTTTTCTGTGTTTAAAAACATATTAGTTATTTTCTTTTATAAAACTTGATGTAAGGACAGTACGGAGATTATTAACTCCTCTATGTACAAAGTGAGGTTTTTCTGAAAGGAATAACTTGGCTATAGGGTCTTGTAAGAGGATAGGCCAAAACTTGGAGACTGTAACGGCACCCCCAGGCATAAAAGGGTTAAACTGCTGTTTAGTAGATCTTCCCTTTCCAGAGACACAGGCACAGCTACTGCAGAACACCAATCCGCCGAACCACACCAATCTGCAGAACACCAATCCGAATTCCCTGCAGGACCGGTGGAGAGACCTCGGTCCCATCTCCACCAGCCACCTGGGGTTCTTCCCAGTAACATTCTGCAATATCTGCCCAGCTGAATGGGTCTGGATCTGGGTCTCCGCTTCCCTGCTGAGCCTTCTCACTGGAGTGGAACAGATCTTGGTAGCCATGCTCCAGCTCCATCTCTCGGGTCACTAGGTGGACCAGGTCTTGCTCAATCTCATGAGTGTCGTCCCAGTCATACCTGCTCTCCCTCCACTCCAAGAGATCACTGAACCGAGTTTGTGTAGAGCTCCCAAACTCAGGCTCTGAAAAAGCCTCCCATAACAAACCAGGACCATCAAACTCCTCTCCCTCTGGCTTGTCATGCTCGGCTGTCCAGGGCAGGTACTGTGCCCCATACCACCAGAGCGCATCTTCCAGCCAAATCTCCTGCCATACCCAAAGCTCCAATTCCTTCACCCATTCATCCAGGGGCTGCTCTCCCAGGAAGGGCATCCGCAGGGCTAGTCACTTCTGCAATCGCTGGTCTTCCTTGGGGAGTCTCTCGCCCTGCTGGTACTCCACAATGCCCAGTGCCTGGTACCAGATGCCTTTGCGAACTGCATCTCGGTCATCCATGACACCCTCATCGTACCCCACTGCTGGTTCCATCCTGGTGCTGTCAGGGTCGCTGTACTGGGACATGCGTTGCCCTCAAATTGTAAAATCCACGTAATGGTGTCTCCTGTAGCTGTCCTTCTGGCTGTAGGAACGATCCCGCCGCTTGCCATCAATTGTAACGGCACCCCCAGGCATAAAAGGGTTAAACCGCTGTTTAGTAGATCTTCCCTTTCCAGAGACACAGGCACAACTACTGCAGAACACCAATCCGCCGAACAGGAAACCATACGAATGCTGTAAACAGCCGAATAGGAAAAACCATACGAATAGGTTTACACTGCTAGCAGTCAAACTGAAACAGCATACAGTAAATCCCCCCAAGAACGAGACAAAGCTCTGTGTTGAGGGTCAAGCAGTGAAGAGCAAGAGCTGTGGGTTTATTGTGCTTATGTACACATTCTTACACATTAGTACCACCCACAGGGTTTTGGAACACAACCAATAAACACATACAATACACTCAGACACTCCCACACAAAATCCTCCCCTCTGCCTGTGATGGGTAATGTAATTATAACAAGCAGAGAAATAAAATTTTTCCACATTGTTCATAACTTGAAAAGTATGCATCACATTCACATACATTTTCAGAATCAGCATACTCCAAATACAAACATACGTCAAAATCATACAAATTGGTCCAATGGTTCAAAAGATAGATCGTAGTCCTTTGTGACCAAAGGAAGCATGGCTTTTCTGCCCAAAACCAGTTCCACAGAGTCTTCTATCCTGGAGATAATTGTGAAGTAATCCAATTATCTCCAAAGACAGAGGCAAAACTCCATTGAACACATGGCAGCAAAAGACAATAAAACACATAAAAACATATAACTGTGCAGCCATTGCACAAAACAGGTACATTCAACATATCCCCAGATAGCTCAGATCTGAGCGCACATTATTACTGAATGGCGCTCAGAGCACACACATACAGTTCAATTGCCATGGAGCCAAAGTCTTTCCCATAGTCTTTCATTATACGAATGGGCTCCATGGCATAGCTATCTGGGGTATCACTGCTCAAACAGGGCAAGCACCAAATGACCCGGCTTTCTTGTCTTTGCAGGGGAAAATCAAGCCTTTTAACATGGGGCCATAATCCAAAGGCAACAGGCGAGCAACCAGGCTTCTCCAATGCAATGTGGCGAGATTGGTCTCGTCACAGAGACTATTCTTCTGACTTTATAATTCTCTGTACTAAAATTACATATAAATGGGATATCTTTAAACTCATTATCTTTCTTCTCTTCATATTTTTTTTTCAATTTGACAATTTTTATTTTTTGTTGCATAAGTCAAAAGGGGTACAGAAAAGAAAAGAAGGGGGAGAGGGGGTTCAAATGTGGTACAGTACTTACAATCTGTTGTACACAATGGATGCAGTTAGTACATTCGGTGCAAAATGTGCCACTTGGGTGGTATCTACATCTTGCTACCTTCCTGATATGAGTGGTCTATATATAGAATGTGCCGTGCGTCCCTAATCATCATTGTAGCGTTGTGTTTTATTGGCATTATGAATGTGCTTTGTCTATGTTTTTTTTCTCTGATTGATGGTTATACATCTCTAATCATCCATAGGGGTACAGAAGGCAAAGAGGAAGGGTTAAGGGTTGCATTCTCATCAGTCTAACAGTCTGACAGTGAGCAACACATTGTATTGTCGTGCATGCTTATTTGCCCGGGTGTTGCCCACGGAAAAGGATGTGTTACAGCAACGTTTTTCGTTCAGTTATGGCTTGTTCACGCTTGTTCCCTCTATTGCCTCCCTGTGACTCCTTTTTATGGGAGTCTTCTGTCCTCAGAGTGTACTTGTATTTTTGGGTGGCGCGTAGGGTAGGGTGCGGGATGAGGGGGGGAAGTATTCAACTTTTCGTTGTTAAACCCCAGAGAGTTTTCCTCATCAATTTTCCTCTGATCTTGGCCTTGCTCATTCTTTTGTATTGCTTGTTCCTGTTAGTGGAACTTTGTGGCTGTATCTGAGAGGTTGTGTTTGGTCTAGGTGTCTCTCTGTGGCTGCGCTGGCATCAGTCGATACAACTATGTACAACTATGTACAACTATGTACAGTGTGGGTGTCCACTCTTATGTCTCTCTCCCCTAAGGGTTATCGTCTTAAGCTTTTGATTTTTGTCCACTTACGCCTCTCTCTCCTTGTTTATTCTAGTAGCCTACTCTTGTAGCTTATTATATCGTAGTGTCGCTCTGTTCTGTCCCTCTCCCTTCCAGGAACTCATCCCACTCTTGTTTGGCTAGCATTTTATAGTCCTGTAGTTTATGTTTCGTGTATGTATTTGTCTCATAGTCTATATTTGTGGTGGCTTGTTTGATCACTATCTCTATTTCTGGGGTGTCGGTCTGTTTCCACGCCATTGCTATGTGTAGGTTTGCCGCAATCAGTATGTGGAACATTAGGAATGCTTGGGTTTTGGTGAATTGCTCTAGAGTCATGAAGAGGAGTCCGCACTCAGGTTCTAGCTTCACTGTTTGGTCTATAGTTCTTGAAATTATGTTGCCTACTTCCGCCCAGTAGGCGTTGATGCGGGGGCATGTCCACCATATGTGGAACATTGTGCCTTCTTCCTTCCCACACCTCCAGCAGCAGTTGGACATTTGAGGGTATATAGACACTAGCCTGGTCGGTACCATGTACCATCTGTACTGTATTTTGCGCATTAGCTCTAAGTGTGAAGCACATCTGGATCTACCTTTGTGTGCTCTGAATGCCTTCTGCCAGAGCTCTGTCTGTAGTGTCTTTCCTATATCTATTTGCCATGCTTCTTGGTGCTCCTCCATTTTCTCGCCCTGAGGGACTATCAGCAATCTATATAGGCTAGATATAATTTTTTTCGGTATGATTATGGCTTCACAGATTTGTTCTATGATCTTCGCTTCCCTATGTGTTGCCTTCTCTGTGTCGTGCTCTATGAGTGATTTGAGTTGGAGATAGGAGAATAATGAGCGAGATGGCAAATTGTATCGGCTGTGGAGGTCCGGGAATTGCGTCAGGGCATCCTTGTGGTATAAGTGTTTGATCAATGTACAGCCTCCTTTTTCCCATGGCCTGTGGTCGAATGTGGGGTTGGCAATATGTATGCTTTGTAATGGGGTCGCTAGGGACCATGATTTAGTATGTCCTAATTGTGATTTGACTGCATCCCACGTTCTCAGTAATAGAGACGTGGTATCTGGCATCTTCAGTGTTTTAGGGCGTAGTTTGTGGGGGATCCAGAATAAGTAGTGTAATCCTTTTGGGCATGTCCTTGTCGATTCTATGTCTACCCATTGTGGTCTGTCCTTCGCTTTATGTGCTAGGACCGCTGTGGCCAACAGGGTCGCCTTGTAGTATGTGCTCACGTCAGGTACACCTAGTCCCCCTTCTGTCACCGGTCTGCTCAGTATTGTAGTTGCTACCCGTATTTTGCGATTTGCCCATATGAATCTGTTTATGATTCGTTGGAGTGTTTGCAGGAATATTTTTGGTATTGGTATCTGTAGTGTGCGAAATAGGTATTGGAGTTTGGGCATCACTATCATTTTGACAGCTGCTATCCTTCCCACCCAAGACAGGTATTTGTCCTCCCATGTTTGTAGGGTGTCAGTTATTTCTCTACTTAGCCTTTCGTAATTGCGTTCATGGAGGCCTGCTATGGTCTTAGTTATTCGCAGGCCCAGGAAGGTGAGGTAGTCATCCCTCCAATCTAGGGGGAATGTAGCTTTTAGATGAGCTATTGCGTGACCTGGCACTCCCACTCCCATCGCCTGTGTCTTGGTGACATTTACTTTATAGTATGATTGGTCCCCATATAAGCGTATTTCATTCAATAGGTTCGGCAGCGATATTTGGAGTTGTGTAAGTGTAAGCAGGATGTCGTCTGCAAAAAGATTTGTTTTGTATTCTTTTCCCCCCACTCTCACTCCGTGTATGGATGTGTTCTCTCTTATTTTAATCGCTAGGGGTTCCAATGCCATCACGTATAGTAAAGGGGAGAGGGGGCACCCCTGTCGCGTCCTGTTAGTAAGTTTGAAGGGGCTCGACAGGAACCCCGAATTCAGCACCTGTGCAGTTGGGGCACTGTATAAGGCTTTTATCACTGCTACTATCGTGTCTGGGATCCCGAATCTCCGCAGGACTACCTGTAGAAATCCCCAATGTAGGCGGTCGAAGGCTTTTTCTGCATCTAGGGAGACTAGTATCCCTCCCCTGCTTGTGTTTGTATCTTGTGCAGTATAGATATGACCTTCCTGGTGTTGTCCGACCCCTGTCTTCCTTTAACGAACCCCACTTGGTCGCTGTGTATAATGTGTGGCAGCACGGATCCTAGTCTTATGGCGTATAGTTTTGCAAGTAACTTTGCGTCCGTGTTAAGAAGTGATATGGGCCTGAAGTTCTGTGGGGTTGTCGGCGGTTTGTTCGGTTTCGGGAGTGTGACAATGTGTGCCAATAAGATTTCTTTGGGGAGGGAATGGGTGGCTATCGATTCATTAAAGGTTTTAACCAGGTGGGGTGCCAGGATCTCCCTGAATGTTTTATAGTATGCGTTGTTGAGGCCATCTGGGCCTGGGGATTTCCCGTTTGGTAGTGTTTTTATTGTGGCAATCGTTTCCTGTTTTGTAATCGGGTTACTAAGTGCTTCCCGTTGTATATGCGTTAATGATGGCAGTTGAACTCCGTCTAAATAGTCTGCTATATTTTTTTCCTCTGGTTGTTTAGTGGTGGTGTTATCTTTGATGTTGTATAGCTCTGAGTAGTATCGGGCGAAGACTTCGCTAATATCTTTTGGGGTAGAAGCTTTTGTCCCCTTATGGTCTATTAAGTGATGTATTTTTTGGTTTGCTTGTTTAAGCTTTAGGCGAAGTGCTAGTAGCTTGCTGGCTTTGTTGCCCTGTACATAATGTGTTGCCTTTAGTTTGTTCATGTGCCTGTTAACCTGATCTATAGCTTGTTGGTGTATGAGTCTCGTTATGTGGGTTATACGTTGTTTTGCTATCATTGTCGGGGAGATTTGGTTTTGTGTATTTAAGTCATATAGTTCTCGTTGCCACTCTTTAAGTTTTGTTTGTGTGGTTCTTTTGATGAACGCTGCTCTCCTAATCAGGAGGCCTCTTATCACCGCCTTATGGGCTTGCCACACTGTGGTAGTCGTTACCTCCTCGGTGTCATTATTTTTGAAGTATAGCTCTAGCTCTGCTGTGAGTTCCTCTGTGAAGCTCTTGTCGAGCAGCAGGGAGTCATTTATTTTACATGGGCTACGATGCCTGAAATCGTAATTGTCCTTAAGCTCTAGTAGCACTGGTGCGTGGTCTGACCACGTTATGTGGCCGATGTCGCAGGATTTTAATTGGTTCAGATGGGGGCCCGATATTAGGAGACCATCTATTCTAGAGTAAGAATTATGCACTGGGGAGTAGTGTGTATATGTCCTTTCGCTGGGGTGTGTGAGTCTCCATGTATCATAAAAGTGATGTGTGTGCAGAAGTTTTTGTATGGCCTTGCATTGTCTTTTCAAGGGGCGGTGTCTGCGGCTATGTTGGGGCAGTGTAGTGTCGAGTTTAGGGTCCATAATGTGATTAAAATCCCTGCAGAGCACTATGATGCCTTGTTGAATGTTCACGATTTTTTGGAGGATTTTGTGTAGAAAATTTCTTTGATTAACGTTTGGTGAGTATATGTTTGCTATTGTGTATAACATGTCATTTATCGTACCTGACACAATGGCATATCTGCCGTTGGTGTCTATGTCATGGGAGTGTAGGGAAAATTTGACCTCTTTGCTTATCAGGATCGAAGCTCCCTTCGACTTCGAGCTCGAGGTCGAGTGGAATTGGTGTGGGAAGTCGCTGAGCAATGTCTTGGTAAAGTCATCTGTGCGGTAATGGGTTTCTTGTAGGCAGAGGATGTCAGTGCGTGTGGTCCTAAGGTCGTGGGCGAGAAGGTGTCGTTTTGCAGGGACATTCAGTCCCCTCACATTGTACGTGCATATCTTCACGGTGGTTGACATGTGTGAATTTTTGTGTGTCTCATCAAAACCTCTATTAGTGCGAGGGCCCTTGCTCTCCCCAGCCGTGAAAAGCCAAGCCAGGGGTTTCTCAAAACTCTTTTCAAGCGTCTCCTGAATGTGTGTGGAGAGTGTGGACTATGTCTAGCATTTGCTTTGTGTGGTTTGCCGTGTGCGAGTGGTGTGGGGCTACCCACGTGCTCCTTGAAGTGTTTTACAACCTTCATACAGTAAACATAACGTTTAACCAAAACCGAAAAATTAAGAAAAAACAGAAAACCCATATAGGTCTACAACTGTTACTATACATGCCACGAATATGGCTAGGCACTGCCGTGGGGGTTGAGGTATTTACCTCTCGTCCTGGGGGAGCTCTCTCCCTCGAGTGCTTCTAGAGTGTTGTTTGTTTGTTTATGGGGTATGGTGTCTTTTTTTTTTTTTTTGTGGGCTTCAGCGCCTCTTTTGCTATTCTCACCCGTGTGTATTTGCTCTCTTGGGCCTAGGTTGGGCTCCTAATTTGTCCCTCTCCCATTTTGACTCAACTAGCTTTTTTTCTCAGTCCCTCCTGTTAGAACCTCATAATTGGGGTTGCCGTTCAAGTAGTCGCTTCTGGATGTTATGTGTGGTGTGTGATAGGAGGCGGTATTCCCCTCATTAGTTGAGGCCTGCCGGGGAGGGGGTCTCTTTTACGGGTCTCTGATTGATCTCTAGGTCCCAATTCCCTTGCTATCCCTCTAAACATTCATTGGTACACACTCCCTCCCGTTAACATAACGGTACATTACCCAACCGGTGTATCAACGTCCTTCTTATTAGATAGTTGCTTATAGTGATAACGTCTCTTATCTTTTTTTTCTTTTTTCTCCAGTCTGGAGCGTGTTCTGGGCACATCTTTGCTAGCGTTCAGGTTGTGTGGTATAGCAATGTCCCAGGTTTTCAGAATCCTCTCCCCGTCTTCTGGTGTGGCAATCACCGCCATCTTTCCACCTTTTGTGACCAGTAATTTGGTGGAATATCCCCAGCGGTATGGCAGTCTGTGGTCCCGCAGCGCTGTTTTGATGGGTCTGAAGTCCCTCCTCCGCTTTAGGGTATAGGCTGAGATATCTGAGAATATTACATGGCTTTTGTATTCAGTTGGTAGCGGTTTGCCTGTTCTGTTCGCCGCCAGTATCGCCTCTTTGGCATGAAAATAATGGAGCCTAAGGAGTACATCACGCGGTGTCTCTGGATCACGCGGCGTCTCTGGAGGCAGGAATTGGGGCCGCGCCGTGCGATGGATAATATCTAAGAGGAGTATGTCCGCAGGCAAGTCAGGAGCCAGATGTCGCAGTAAACCTGTGACATGTGCGGTGAGGTCCGCAGTGCTTACGGTCTCAGGAATGCCTCTGATGCGCAGATTGTTCCTGCGGGCACGGTCCTCCATGTCCACTATTTTGATGTCTTGGGATGTCACTCTCGCGGTCAGCCCTTCTATATTTTCCACCATGGAATTGTGGTCTTCCAAGATTCCCTCTATTTTGTCTTCTATATGGGACATTCTATTTTCCAGTTCTTGTACATCTTTTCTGAGATCTTTCAGAGCAGCATCCAGTTTGTGGAGAATTTTCTCTGACATCTCCTCTAGTAAGTTTTTCATCAGGCTGTGGGTAAGTGGAGGCTCTGTCTCTGGGGGCTGTGCCTCATGGTCGCTTTTGGCGCCATCTTGGGCCTGGTCTGGCGGCTGCCAGTACTTGCCTTGGCCGGCTCTAGATGCAAAGAAATTTGCTTTTTCGTTCTTCTCCGTCGTTCTTTTGCCCTTAGGTTGCGACATGTTAGTGCTGGGAGGCGCTTTTCTGCACTTTTACCCCGGTTTATTGCTCATATGAAGCTGGCTCGAGCGGAGCTCTCAGCACATGCGGCCGATGTGGTCAGCGTCCAGGACACGCCCCCCTCTCTTCTCTTTATATTTTAAAAGATTATCTCTTAGTTTTTAAGTTATTCTTAGTTTTTATCTTATTCTCTTCTATATATATCTGTAGATCCAGAAATATAATTTCTGACTTGCTCCAATTATTTGTAAATTTTATCCCCTATGTGTAAGTATTCAGGTAGTTAAAAAATTCAGTGAGGTCCTTTTCCTCTCCTTCCCAAACGAAAAAAATATCATCAATGTATCGGCCATAGGTGACCAAGTTCTGCCTCCAGCCATGTTGGCCAAATACAAAAGAATCCTCCCAATGGGCCATGAACAAATTCCCATAGCTGGGGGTGAACTTGGTCCCCATGGCCATCCCATTTGTCTGGCGAAAAAACTCCTCTCCATACCAGAAAAAATTATTTTTAAGGATTAAATCTATCCCTTCCAAAATATATTCTATTTTAATTTTTGTTAAGCCTGAAAAGTTATTCAGAAAAAAATTGACTGCATTACACCCATAAAGATGAGGGATATTGCTATAAACTAAAAGCAATTTGAATTCCAAGTACATTCTTTTAAAATATTTAAAATGGTAATTGTATCTTTTATGTATGAGGTAGTGTTTTTAACAAGAGGTTGTAAATGAATATCCACGTAGTGGGATAGTCTGCTGGATATAGTATCTATCCCTGCTACTATAGGTCTTCCCGGGGGGTTGTTAACATCTTTGTGAACCTTCGTTAGAAAATAAAAAAACGGTATTTTGGGATATTTAATATTTAAAAAATTTAATTATTTTTCATTACGTATATTAAGTGCCTTACCTTTATTAAAATTTTTATTTAAAAAGTTTAATTCATATCATTACTAGGATTATAATTCAGTTTTTTATATGTCTGTTCGTCCATCAGTATTCGTTCAGCTTCTTTACAATATGACTCTTTGGACATTAAACCTATCCCCCCTTATCTGCTGGTTTGATAATAAGGTTCGCATCTGATTTTAAATCTTTAAGTGCTTTTCTTTCTTGTATAGTAAGATCATGGTTAAAATTATCCTTCTTTTCTAACTTTCTAATTTCGGTCATCACCATAGTTTCGAATGTTACCATTTTTTCTGAAATCATTTGTTTAGGGTAAAATGAGGACTTTTCTTTTAGTTTGGTGTATTTTAACTCCTCCTCCTGATTGTGTTGTAATTCTATGGGATTTTTTGCAAAACATTTTTTCAGACATATATTCCTTTTGAATTTATTTAAATCTATATAAAACTCAAACTGGTTAAGTGGTTTATTTGGAGCAAATTTTAATCCTTTGGTTAACACTTTTTTATGATGTTCAGTTAAAATCTTTTGGCTTAAATGAAAAATACCCTTTAGAGAATTTGAGTTCTCTGCGATCTCTCTCGTCTTTCTTTTTTGGATATATTTTCCTCCTCTTGTTCCTCTATACTGGGATTTCTTCGTCTTTTATAGGGTGTCATAGTATCTGGGATATCTTCTCTTTTGTTTCTCTCTTTTCCCTTGCTCCTCCAAAAATCCTGATCCTCAAAATCATCCAGGACTTGGAATCTATTGCTAGTAGGTAAAGGTTCATCTTTTTTATAATGGGTAGATCTCTGATATGGGGAACATTCCATATGGAACAGAAGGTCAATGAAATGGTGTCTGCACATAATCATATGGCGGATCATGTAAACGCCCTAAAATACAAGGTTGACCTTCTGGAAACAAGAATGGCAGATGCCGAATATAGGGCACGGAGGAAAAACCTATGCCTAAGGGGGGTCCCAGACTTGGTGTTACCGTCCAACCTCTAAGTGTTTGTGCGAGGCCCTCTACACGCGTATGCCCCTAGGATTCTGGCAGACATGCTTTTAATAGACAGAGTCCATCATGTGCCCAAGCCACGCTACTTGCCTTGGACATCATACTAAGAGCACACTACTTCCATATTAATTAAATAGTCTTGAAGTCAAGCAAGAACAGATCCTCACCACACGAAAATTAGCCTGCGGTCTGCGTATTAGCTGACCTAACTGCTGAGACCCTCAGGCATTGAAAGGCCTTTCACACAGTAACAGAAGTGCTCCGGGACCAGTGCATTTGCTACAGATGGGGATAACCAACGAAACTCACCAAAAGCCACGACCTCTCCCAGCAAAATATCACCTGAACTGCACAAAGTTGCTATATAGGTTGTGACGCTGTCTAGAGACTCCAAGCTGCTTCCGCTGCAAGTATCACTTATTATACAAAAGAATTTATGGTTACCCTACCCTTCTGCATGTTTACAACCTGTTAGTTATACAGTGTTACTACAGGACCCATAAGGTTCAGATGCAACTTAACAACAATGAACATAGCCTGCTATGTTTAGATTTTTCTCCTTTTTTTTTTTCTTATGCTTAGTTAGATATTGTTATGAGATATCCCTCACAAGCAGGTTACACTGCATCAACGAGATAGTATATAGATGCCTTAAATAATACCCTATTGCGAGCCCCACTGGCTCCTGTTTTGCAGTGGGGCCATCATATGTGGGGCGGTAGAAACAAAAAAACAAAAAACAAAATAAAAAAAACCAAACTTATTATTCAATCAAACTCTACATCACAAGTGCAGTAACAGGCTGTAACCTTACTTATATTTAGCAAAGCGGTGGTGGTCATTACTGTCTGTCATATTGTATTGCTATATGCAATTGTCCTATGTTGTTCTCTATGTTCACTAATCCTAACAAATGTCACATGACCTGCGACAAGTAGGTTTTGCTATACCTTACCATACTTGCTAAGGAGCCCAACAGCCACTCTACAGGAGACACTTTAACTCTCCTCTCCCCCAATGGTGCGCCTGTTCAGAACCAAGACCCGTATATGGGTCTCTTTGTACATACTTTGGTTTACTGTTGTATTACTGGTTTGTTTGCCCCCAAACCACGATCCTACCTCTACCTTATGCCACTCTCAAAATCCATGGAAAATGCATATATACTATACCAACACCGGCAAAGATAGATGCCCCTGGGACGACACCCTAATGGCCCTCACAAATACAAAGGGAACTGCTTCCCATGCTTCCGATCACCTCTCTGATTTCTAAATGAAAGTTGTGCAAATTTACTCACACAATGTCCGAGGGTTAAATACCCCACACAAACAACGACTCCTCTTACCCAAAACGCAAGAAAGTGGACATTGTATGTATCCAAGAAACGAACTTTGTAACGAAAAGGATATAGCAGTTTGGCCTCATGGACTATCACACGCAATACCATGCAATTTACAGATCCAAAACACGAGGAGTATCCTTTTTATTCCACAATTCTCTCTCTTTTAAACTCCTTACTATAAAAAAAGACAGCCAATGTAGATTTCCGATAATGCACTGTACAATAAATAATTAACACTACCTATTGGTTGGATTTTATAGCCCAAACAATCACCAAATGAATTTTCTACAGAGTATCCTAGCAAAATTACCACAAATAAACACAGACCAGATGATCATCTGCGGAGATCTCAAACATACACTTGACCCACACTCAGATAGCACCCTGCCACATGTAAAGCACTTACTAAATTGCTAACGGTAGATTGTATGATGCGTGGAAGACGTACAATCCGGATGTCTGAGACTTCACCTACTACTCCATGGTACACGAATCATACTCGAGAAAAGACTTTATCCTGATCTCTGGACCACTGATCTCAAATATAGCACAGTGTTCCATAGGCAGTATTGCATGGTCCGACCATGCACCACTTCATCTGACATTAATAAACCAACACAAACATAAAGGCAAACTACCCTGGTGCCTAAACAACACTTTACTGCATGACAAAACCTTCACACAAAAACTCCACACCCAACTACAAAATCATTTCACAGAAAACACAAACAATGTCACACCCCTCTCCTTAGGGTAGGCACATAAGTTGGTCATCAGAGGCTTATTAATTAGCCATGCATCCTATCTCAAGCATAGGGCCCAACAGGAATATCTCACCCTACTACATCTACTCTCAGCCACAGGAGTTAAAGGGACACTCCAGGCAGCCAGATCACTCCTGCCCATTGGAGTAGTCTGGGTGCTAACTCCCACCACCCTTAACCCTGCAAGTGTAATTATTGCAGTTTTTAAATACTGCAATAATTACCTTGCAGGGTTAAGTCCACTAGAGGGACTTCCATGTTCTTAGAACACAAAAAGTGTTTCCTCATGCTCTGTGAGGACCTCCATCATCGCTGAAATGCCCATAGGAAAGCATTGAATAATGGTTTCCTATGGGGAGGTCTAATGCGCGTGCGCGGCCATTGCCGCGCATGTGCATTAATTCTCCGCCCCGCCGACTGACGTCGGTGCGTGAGAAGAGTAGGCGGAGCCTGACCCAGGGCCCAGGGACATCATGGGATGAGGGGTTGGAGGGAGAGAGGCACTGCAGGGTCCTGCAGTGCCAGGAAAACGAATATGTTTTCCTGGCACTGAAGAGTCCCTTTAAACTATAAAATCAAAAAGATATTAATAATAAGATGGCAACATATTACCATACACTCTACAACCTTAAGGATGACACCTCCATACATCAACCAACCACATGAGAAATAGAAAACTTCCTAAACCTCACAACATTGCCTACCCTCTCCCAACACCATCATACAACATTACATGCACAAATAACGACACAAGAAATACTCCAAACAATCCAGGTCCTTCAGGTAGGTAAATCCCCTGGCCCTGACAGAATCACTAACTCCTATTACAAACAATTTACACCCCTTCTGACACTGCACCTAGAAAACACATTCAACTACATCTTACATCATACGTGTGCGCAGCCTATTGCATTAGGGTGTGCACCCTAAAGCACAAATACACGCCGCATGTATACGTATGTAAGTATGTATGTATATATATATATATATATATATATTTATACATACATATATGTATAGATATATATTTATACACATACACACATACACCGCCGTGTGTGTGTAAGGGTGCTGTGTGTGTGTGTGTGTGTGTGTAAGGGTGCTGTGTGTGAGGGTGCTGTTAGTGTGATGTGTGTGTGAGGGTGCTGTTACTTTGATGTGTGTGTGAGGGTGCTGGTAGTTTAATGTGTGTTTGAGGGTGCTGGTAGTGTGCACTGTGGACGACGGTGTTTGTGTGTGTGTGTTTGTGAGGGTGCTGTTAGTGTGCTGTGTGTGAAGGTGCTGTTTGTGTGTGAGGGTGCTGTTTGTGTACTGTGTGTGAGGATGCTGGTAGTGTGCTGTGTGTGTGTGAGGGTGTTTGCGTGTGTGTTTGTTAGGGTCCTGTTAGTGTGCTATGTGTGTGAGGGTGCTGTATGTTTGAAAGGGATTGTGGGGGTGGAGGTGGGGGCAGATTAGTAAATATCCCCCCTCCCTTCTTACCTTATGTAGGGAGGGGGGATCCTTGCTGCCATGTGCCATCCCTGGTGATCCAATGGAGAGTGAACTCTAGCCTGCGGGGCTAGAGTTCACTCTTGCGAGATCTGAGCGTTGCCGCAGCAACGCTCAGATCTTGCGAATGGAACCTGGCGGAGCTGCTGGCTAGAGCTCCCTTGGGTCTCTCCTGCCTCTCTCCATGCTGCTGTGGGCCGATGAGGAAGATCTTTGATCTCCCCACCGGCCCATGGAGGCTTAGGGCAGAGCCGGCGCTCGGATAGCACCGGCTCTGTATGAGCCAACAGGGGAGATCCTGAGATCTCCCCTGCCGGTCTCAATCCATAGGCGTGCCACAGGGATTAGGGTGTGCCCAGGCACAAGCGGCACATCCCGTGCGCATGCCTATGTCCTACATACTGGAAACATGCTACCCGAAATGTTAATGGCACATGTGACGACCTTGCCAAAACCAGATAAACCACCGAACAAGAGTCAAAATTTGAGACCCATCTCCCTCCTTAACACAGACATCAAGTTATTAGTGAAAATCTTCTCCAACAGACTTGTGTCTTTAGTGCCCATGTTGATAGGTGAGGACCAAGTGGGATTTGTAAGTGGTAGACAGGGGACGGACGGCACACGGAAGATTCTGGACCTTTTATATAGGCTGCGGGGAGGGCCTAGTGTATTTCTCTCATTAGATACAGGAAAAACCTTTGATAGACTGCACTGGCCCTTCCTCCTCGCAGCCCTCCATAGATTTACCCTTGTATGCTCACTATATTCCACACCAACAGCCCGGTTAGTAAATGACGGCTTCGTATCTCGCCAATTCACCATCTCAAATGGATCTGGACAAATATTTCTTCTCTCCTTGCTCTCCATTTTAGCTTTGGAGGCCCTGACTCAACTTATTCGTGACAACCCAAACATGCATGGACTTAAACGTAAAGGGCAGGAATACAAACTAACCTTCTTTGCCGACAACATATTTCTGACCTTGACACAACCATACATATCCCTGCCAAACTCCCATACTGTCCTATCCCAGTATAGCAAATGCTCCTTCTATAAGCTCAATATGATGAAAACCCAAGCCATGGGTCTCATCATACCCAAAACATATTTGAAATTGTTAAAACACAATTATGCCTATGACTGGAGGAGCGACAACCTGATGTTTTTTGGTGTGGCCATTACCCCCAACACCAATAACTTATATAAAGCAAAGTACCTAAAGCTACTCAAAGAAATAAAAAATCACCTAACAAATTTGAAGGGGAAATATATCATGGATGAGGAGGATGGCTACACTTAAAATGTCAATCTTGTGGAAAATACAGTATCCTTTTCAGACACTTCCGATTAAACTTCCCTTCTCCTACCTCGAGGAAGTGCAACAAATCATTAATGCCTACATTTGGGATTGTATCAGGCCAAGGGTAGCAACGTCAACACTATATCAGATCTTCACGCAGGGGAACATGGGGGTGCCAGATCTTCTAGGATACTTCAGGGCAGCTCGGATAAGACAATTACTTTCAGCATCCCATCACCAGACACCACACCAATGGGTAAACATAGAGTCCATCTACATGAATGGCATTGCACTTCCCACCTTAGTGTGAATACCCCAACACCAATAACTAAAACTCCATAATGCGTTATCCATCACATCACTTACACTAAAGATTCGGGAACCAAAAGGAAATTGGCTGTGGAAAACATAAAGCGTATCCCCCGCACTCCCTACCATAGCATTATCCCACCTCATTCCTGACTTTAACTACAAACCATAGCTCACGCACTGTATAAACTCTATGCACCAATTGCTACAAGGACCTAACCTAATATGTTTCAAGGATCTCCATACCCAATAGCTCATGTTTACAATTGCAAGCTTGGTTAAAAAAGCAAAAGGTATGGTCTACCACAGATGTACAAGGGCAACAGCTGATGGACACAGAGAAAATGGATTTGGCGCATCCCTTGCCTGAGACACAATGGCGTGAGATACTGCAGGCACATAAAAAGTTGACTATGTGCATTTCACATGTCGGGCTCTAACGAAAAATTCTCTACCAAAGGTATCTAGTACCAACCAGACTCAAAAAATACTTTCCACAATCTTCGGACTCTTGTTGGAGATGCCTATCTAAGAGCGGAACTATGCTCCACGTCTGGTTGCAGTGCCCATAGCTGACTAGATACTGGAAGAGCATAGCCACTATGATCGACAAAACCACAGGAGTCCAACGCTCACAAAAACCTGGAACATACTTACTCCAATTACTGCCCAAGGGTATAAAAAAATACCAAAAATGCCTGATATACCACATTATAATAGCTGCTCTTGGCACTCTTAGCAAACTATGGAAATCCACTGTTATACCTACAATTAATAGTTGCTTAAACACCCTAGAAACCACAAATCCGACACCCCAACAATTCTGGATGGTGGCCTGGGACGTCTGGAATAATTATACAATAATACAATTTATATGTTTAAGTATGAGTATATATCCTGGTGGAGAGTAACCACTAATGAATTGAATTTATACAAGAGAAAATGTGTAACTCAGGAGTATGGAGAGGGAGAGGGAACAGATGCCAAATGGTCCCAAATAAGTGGAAACATAAACCAAAGAATGCTTTTATTCAATTGGTATAAAACGTAACATTTATTTTAATAAATAAAATAAAAAAATATATATATAAAAGTCCTAATACACCAGTGAATTATAGTGAGTTACTCTACCAACTAAAATTTTACAAATATTTCATCTTGATCAGAGTTCCCATTTATGGTAAATTTGTTGAAACTACTTAGCAATGAATATATTAGACTTCATTAAAGAACTGAGTCAGTATAGATATTGAGTGCGTAAGTTTATCTCTTAGTCTGCCTGAGCTAAATGATATGGTTATAATCAAATCTGGCAAAACAAAAAAGATTTAAAAAAAAAACAAAAAAACATCAGCGTCACGTTGGTAAGTCTGTCTCATAGTCTGTCTGTCTGGGTTAGAAAATACGGTGTTTATAAAATCTGACAGAACAGAAAGCATTTTAAAGCAGCGACACGAAAAACTCAGTTTCTCACTAATAAGCCTTAGTGTTGATACTGAGCAAGTGAGTGTATCACAAACTTAGTAACTGGATACTGTGCCTTGGTATAGATACTGAGCGAGTGAGTTCGTTGGTAAATCTGTCGTTTAATCTGTCAGGATTTGATGATATGGTATTAACCTAATCCGACTGAACAGAAAAGTTAAATGAAGCAATGATACAAAAAACTCAGTATCTCGCTGTAAAGCCTCTCTATGATAAGCTTTTGGAAGGGATCCAGCTTAAAAGCGTGCCGGCTATTGGATATAATTGTCAGTAGATAAACTGTATCTATTTGTAATATGAATCTTTTAGTTACTAAATTAGTAACATTAGAGCCAAAATTTTGTGTGCCAAAACGCACCCTGAAATTACGATGATTATTAGCAACTCAAATAGTTGCAAGATTTAAACTTGTTGGTACCCCCGACGCGCGTTTCGCCTATGGCTCTCCCCTCCCATAGGCAAAACGGGCATAAGGGGTACTGACAGATGCACATGTGGAAGCTACCTAACTCCAAATGTATCTACTGGTGATCAAGCTTAAATCTTGCAACTATTTGAGTTGCTAATAAGCATTGTAATTTTGGGGTACATCTTGGCACACAAAATTGGACACAGACTGTTCCTAACATTACCTTAACTTTTGTTGCAATCATTTTTAAGCTATTATCTAATACCAATGTTGGGGGCTGGATAAGGGCCAGACAGATAAATTTAAGATAGGCATTTGGATAAGGGGTGATTAATAATGGACAGATTAGTAAATTGCTAGGATTTTCCTTTTATTAATCCACTTATTTGCTTTATTGCTTAGACACCATACTTGTACCAACAGATACCTATGTACACTAAACCTGTTCTCATCTATATTTTGGCTATAATGTTACTAATTTAGTAACTAAAAGATTAATTTACATTTATCTACTGACAGTTATAACAGTCCAATAGCCGGCACGCTTTTAAGCTGGATCCCTTCCAAAAGCTTTTCATAGTTTCTTCCCTGAGGCTCTACAGCAAGATACTGAGTTTTTTGTATCGTTGCTTCATTTAACCCTTTCTGTTCAACCGGATTCATATCATCAAATCCTGACAGATTAAGAGACAGATTCACCAACTAACTCACTCGCTCAGTATCTATACCAAGGCTCAATAGCGAGTTACTGAGTTTGTGATACACTCACTTGCTCAGTATTGACACTAAGGGTTAATAGTGAGAAACTGAGTTTTTCCTATCGCTGCTTTAAAACGCTTTCTGTTATGTCTGATTTTATTAACACCTTATTTTCTAACCCAGACAGACTAAGAGACAGACTTACCAGTTTTTTCTTTTTTTTTTGCCAGATTTAATTATTTTAATATCATCAAACTCAGGCAGACTAAGAGATAAACTCATGCACTCAATATCTATGCTGACTCAGTTCTTTAACAAAGTCTAATATATTCGTTGCTCAGTAGTTTCAACAGATTTACCATAACTGGGAACCCTGATCAAGATGAAATATTTTTAGGTGGTGGAATAACTCACTATAATTCACTGATGTATAAGGATTTTTAAAATCCTTTTTAACATTTTTTTTTAATTATTAAAATAAAGGTTATGTTTTGTGCAAAATCCGAATAAAAACCTTGTTTGGTTTATGTTTCCACTTATTTAGGACCATTTGGCATCTGTTCCCTCTCCATTCTCCTGAGACTTAACGCTGGCACCAATGAAAAACATTAAACTTGAAAAAAGATACTCCTTGAACACAGATGTGACTGTAACTATATTGGAATATTTTCCAAACCAGCAATTATCCCTCCCAGTTTCTAATTCAGTTTTCAATTTGCTGGGTAGTACATAAAATGTCATGGTAAATCCACCATAAGAGTCAAGTGGTTCTAAATGAAAATGAATCATCATGGAAGGATATAAAATGGCAACTTACCTGTAATTCAGCAGCAAAAGGATGTCCTCAACACCCATTGGTTTTAGTGTATAGATCATACGCCTGCAGTCTCAGTGCTCTGCCATTTTGGAATTAAATCACTTTGTTTATGTAACCCAGGCCATTCCTCCCCTGGCTGTGACACGTAGAGAACTCATACATCCTCCCTATACGCATCCTGATAAAGTGGCTTCATTTTTAAACTTCCCTTATTGCACAGTACATTTAATTTAGAAGTTCTTCTATCCCGTTTTGTTAATTGTCTGCTAAAACCTTCAGCAGTCTCCTATGTGTGTGAGATTAAAGTTAAATTAACAGACCAGAATAAAGAACTTCTAAAAGTAAACATACTGTTGTGTAAGATCTGATTTGAAAATGAAACCTTTTTCATGACAGTCATGTGAGAAGTGAGACTGCAGGGGCATGCTCTATGTCCCAGTACTGCTTTATTCAGCTAAAGTTGGTTTGGTGCTTAGAGTGTGCATTTAAATTATGTTGGAATAAACATAACAAAATCCTCTGTCCCAGAAGTATGGATACTCAGACAAGCCTTTGTCACTATGGAGTTACATTATTCTCGTTTATCAGATAGTACTGAATGTTCTAAAGCATAACGTATAGCATTACTGTGAAGTTTTATTAATATACAATTATATAAAAGTGATTGCATCCAGTTCTTGAAATATAAGTACCTATATACTTGCAATTTAAAACCTACAAAGATTTTTGCCTACACACGTTTACATCTCTTTCTTCTAATGGATAATTCAGAATGCATTTTTTATTTTTTTATAGATAGTATACTTACAATGTTTCTCCAAGGAACATCAAATATTTCAGAACACCTCTTTATTTGGCTGTAAGCTAAAATTATTTGTTTTCTTGTACACACACACACACACATATATATATAGATATATATAGATATATATTTATATATACATTTATTTGTGTGTGTATGTATAAAGTGTACCATCTTCTGCACTGTCTGCTTGGTTTTTATTTTTATTTTTTTCTCCCTCTCCCCCCTCACTCTGATCTTCAGAAAGATATTTACGACCCTCTACAAGAATGGTGTCTATTTTCTATCAAACCTGCGTCTTATCTGCACTCATGTCACTTTAACCCTTGTATCACAACTCAACTTTGAATTCTATGTGTCGTCTTGCTCAGAAATGCTTCAGACTTGAGAAAGGGAGGTTCTCCCGAAAGCTTCTCATTAAAAAATTATGTTAGTCCAATAAAAAAGGTATTACGAGATACAAATTTTATATGTTTTTTACATATACATTACTGGACTAATTCGGCTACAATATACATACAAACATTGCGCGCATCCGCCCCTACTTAACGCCAGATGCGACTAAGGTGTTGGTCCATGCCACTGTCCTTTCTCGCCTTGACTACTGTAATCCGCTTCTCAGTGGTCTTACGTACTCCCAACTAGCGCCGTTACAGTTTAAAATGCTGCTCCCACCTATCTATCCTCCCTTATACACTTGTATGTCCCGTCTAGGCCCTTACGATCTGCTGAAGACTTACGTCTATCTTCTGTCCGTACTCCCACCTCTGATGCTCGCCTTCAAGATTTCTCGAGGGCTGCACCGTTCCTGTAGAACTCGCTTCCCTCCTCCGTTAGATGCTCATCCAGTCTCCATTCCTTCAAAAAATCGTTAAAAACCTACTTCTTCATAAAAGCGTATCAGTTAAACTGTTAATAGCTCCTGACTGATTCCTTTTCTGCAACTGTCATTAGTGTAATACTATCCTTACCTTTTTGTGTCATTTTACCCCACTCCCTCTAGCATGTAAGCTCATTGAGCAGGGCCCTCAACCCCTCTGTTCCTGTTTGTCCAACTTGTCTGGTTACAACTACATGTCTGTTCGTCCACCCATTGTAAAGCGCTGCGGAATTTGACGACGCTCTATAAATATCATAATAATAATAATAATAATAATAATACATACATACATATATATTGTTGTGGATTGAGAAAATATTCCCCTTTTTTTCTTCTGTACCCCTTTCTGTAGTTCATTTTTCCAAATAAATAAAGAATTATAAATAAAATTATTTAAAAAGAGAAACAAACAAATAAATAGAAAGAGAGAGAGGCTCCCACAGTGATAAGACAGCACAGGAGGCAGTCAATTACTATAGCTGGACTGCCTCTGAGAGCTGTCATCAGATGTCATTTATGGTATTTAATGGCTGTGATTGCCTGTGACACTGACCCTATGCCACTGACAGCCATTATGGGTTATTATTGGACAGTTTTACTGCTGATGCTTCCAGATGTAGCACAGTATACTCTGGAATTATGTCAATAAAATTTAGTAATTGCTTAATGTTTTGCCTACTCCAAGCACCATACGCATGACCAAATATCATACCCAGATCCCATTATATATAACCACACAGACACTGAATTATAGTGGAAAGGGCAATGGCCACAGCTGTATTTAACTATTAAAACATAACATTCCACAACCAGGCAGTATCCACCTTTTAGTAAACTGTCAGCTGTTTAGAGGATAAACCAACAGACAGTTAACCCTTAACTCCATGCCATCAGCCTTACTAGTAGACTACAGCTCCCAAGTCCCAATTAGACAATTTGGTCTACTCCTTCTATGGCACTGGACAGGGAATCCCAGCCCAAACATCCATGCAAAGTGTGCAAACAATCTAAAGGAAACAAAAGTTACACTAAATTAGGGTGGATGTAGAGCCAATAGCTGACAAACTACTAATGACCCAAGCACCGCAGCATATCTGGCTGAAGCCCCTATCCTAAAGGAGTAAAGAGAATAATGTCCAGAGAGACATCCAAACTAACCTAAGACAAGCATAAAATTCTGCTAAACTGATACCTTGTAAGAAGGCACATGTATAAAAAAAAAACCTTGAACACACCACCCACCACCCACCACAGGAGCCACACCAAAAAGAGATACCCGCCTGTGGAACAAATACGAATCATTGAATCCTTGTCTTTGCCAATCTGTGTTGGACTGCCTGATCTGAATATCTTTCCATGAAGTGGAAATCGACACATCTGACAACAAGAGGGGAGAACACATTGGTGCCACCAATTCACCAATCAGAAATGTGCCATAAATGAAAGGGTTAAAAAAATCATACACATAAAACACTTCATATGCCAAACAACAAACTGAATCCAGAACTATTAACAGTCAAAGAAACAAGTCACGTGTAACCAGCCTACAAACCAGGCACATTGACTGACTCCAACCCCTTAAAACCATACAAATAATACATTCCTAAATGGCATTCCTCCAGGCCATCATCTGACATAAAAAAGGATAATGCTGTCAGCATCAACTCAGCCATGTAGGGACACTGTCCTTGGCAGAGAATGCTGCCTCCCATAGTTGAGATAACAGCTACAATGTATGATCCACTCTACCCAAATCAGGTGACAGATCAACCGAACCATAACTTAAGGACCACCACCGATTCAAAAAACTGAAATATGCAGTCCATATCTGCATAGATAAAGACGACTGAAGCAATCTCATCAGGCTTCCATAATGAGAGTCCACAATTGCTCTGGGCAAATAACTCCTTCCGTGGAGGCTTCTGGGGCCAACTCAGAGAAATGATCCTACTGAAAGCGAGAAAGAGAGTCAGCAATTACATTCTGAAAACATGTAACATGACACGCCCTAATTCAAATATTAAACTACAATCATTTTAAAACCAAAAGCTGCAACAAAGCTAACATTGGAGCAGATGCAGATGACAAACTATTGACCACCTGAATCACAAACATGTTATCTATGTGAAAAACTCAGTGATTCGCCAGAACCTCATTCCAGAGTTTCAGGGTGACCCCTCAGAGAAAACAATTCCAAGAAGTTAAAATTACAAAAAATATCACTTGATAACTATTCCACTAACCAAAGAGCCTCACACCACTGACCTTGGAGATAAGCATCAAACCCAACCAAACCCATACTGTCACATATTCATCCGCTTATAAAAATGTGGTTAATGACATTTACTGTCCACACAGGAAAAGTTGTGCCGAGCAGCAACCTAATCCACAGAAGAGTTAATGCTGAGCAGCAATTGTGCAAATGAAACCTGGTAACTGACTTTGGGGTCAAAGGCCGGTTACAGCCCATCAGATCTCATCCTGCTCAGTGCCCTGTCGTGGTTTCCCTTGTGGTTGTCCGAGAGCGCGTTTCTGTTTATAGTTTTCTACCTGTTTTTTTTACTTTGGCTTTGTTTATTTGACTTCTCTATATTCTGGTATCCTGACTCCTGGCTTTCCTCATCGCTGCGTCCCTTTCTGTGTTCCCTGACCTTGGCTAGTATTTTTGACTATTCTATGTACGTTAAATCCGGCCATTCTAAGGACCGGTAATACATTACTTATTTGTCATCCGTGCTATACAGTTCTACGTGCTGGATCAAACAGTAATCCTGACACATACATCATTGAAGAAATACAACCTTGAATTGCAAGCTTCTGGTAGCTGCCAACATATATGCCCATCAAATGACTGGAAAAAATGCTCCATGCCTCCAAATCAAGATGCGACCTCTTTGTAATCAGGATATAGTGGAAAGGAGTCACAGCGTGGAAATGAACCATCAGGGTCTGGTGCAGGGTAACCACACGCCCCCCGGTGTTGAGCACCAGGGTTTGTGCGGCCACATACCAGGACCCTGATGCAGCTTCTGTGGATCCTAGGAGCTTGATATTATGCAGATATGTATCTAGTAATAGAAACAAGGCAAGACTAGAATAGGCACCACACAAGATAATAAGACAAGCCTAGAAGAACCCAGAACCGGAGCAGGACAGAAAACATAACCTAGAACATGTACACAAGGCATGAGGGAAACAAGAACAGGACATGGACTGTACATGAACTGGGAATACAAGACAAAATGAAACAAGACAATAGATACAAGGCAAAATAAGAGGAGAAATAACTAAGTGCTATATATGTAATAAACACTGTAGATTTAGACATACACATACATAAATGGCCCACCACTGCGACAAAGTAATCCAATTACGATTGGTCCTAACTGCCTATATATGCATGACTAAAATTTCTGTAATCTGTTATAGTGACCCTAATCTGTATAACTCTTGCAAGTCTCCCTCTTATTTTTCTGTACCACCATAATCACATGCCTCAATAAAATAAAGAATATAAAAAAAAAAAAGTACAACAATAAAACACACACAGTACTTACCTGCAAGGAAAGGAGCAGAGGAATGATACCACTGCTAGCAGGTGTTGTGGATCCAAATGTTGATCTTTGTTATATTCAGAGGAAGCCCAAATTATTATTACAAGTGCACTTAGAGAAGCGAGAATTAGACACCAGACACCTGTTGGTGTTCAAAATAAGCCTCTGACGTTTTATTCATCAGCTGGGTTTTATACATTAAAAATTAAGTGCTTAAGTGCAAATACTCTTAGAACAGTAATAGGAAGGGAGTACAGATAAGACATAGTGATGAACGTCATGTACACATAACAAATAAGTTCCAAGGTAAAAAGGAACAAAAAGATTAGAGAAGAGACATCTCAGGTGGGGGCTCTTTGCTCCCAGAAATAGACATATATGGTCTTAAGTGTTGTGTTAAGCATCAAGCATTTCCTGAGTCCAAGTTAGCCAATTTTAATATAGGGTATCATTATATGACACCTATAAGCTTGAGCCTTGGAATCAAGATAAATTCTATCACACAGGGAACACTCTGAAACAAAAAGGATAAATGGCAAAGGAACGGGTGTGGCAACAAAAAACAAACATTTAAAGGAAGCCAAGAGACTGGGAATTCAAGGAACGGAATAAAGGAATGAACCCAGAAAACCCAGCATAAAGAAAACCGGACAAAGAATAGAAAACCAGAAACACCAAGACAAACTAAACAAGAATTGTAAAAAGAGTACTGGATATCAGAAGCCAAGGCCAGAAATTATCCACAACAGTAACAGGATGTGACAGGAAAGAGATAGCCAGACACGGTCCCAAAGTCTCGTCCTTCACGACTGGAACCCCAAAGTCCACCGCAACTGCACGGAATGACCAAAGTAAAAACGCAGAATCCTTTGATGCAGCTGAAGCCACAAACCTAAACCCACAAACATTGTCCAGGTAGTGCAACCACAAAGACAACTTGGAAACCTGGGACACTACCCACTCCAAGAAAGTGGCAAACATCTCAAAAGATGCACATGAAATAGAACAGTTCATGGGCAAGCACATGTAATAGTAAAACAAATTCTGAAACAGCCTAACAAAATGAAAACATTGAACTTGGAGCAAATGAAAGACAGACTCAATATCAGACAGACTCAAACAATGCGCTTGGATCTGCTGTCTGCGCTAACTCCAGTGTCCAGTCAAAAAAAGCTGAACTCAGTTGTCCCACAGATAAATATCCTCATTGACCGGTCCCCAAGATGGGAACAAGAAGTCATAAATTAGCTAACAATTACCAGGGACTTTTTTAGGCACCAGTCCTAATAGACCTCCCACAAATTGACAAATGGAGGGCATTCAAATTCCCAACTCTACCTCCTTTGCCAATTTACCAGCCAAGATTTCTTCCTTACCTATCATCGATTTCAAGTTCTGTGCAAACACTGGAAGATAAAGAAAAGGAATCCTAAACTAACTGAGAAACTGTACTGCACCTCATCTGCTTCCCTAACTTTGGCATACTGAACAAACCAAGGCAACATCTTTTCCACATTCACCAGCATCCTCCAATTAAAAAACACCATCCTTCTTGGATTTTTGTCTACCTTTTTTAAAGCAGTGCTCTGTGGGTTGAGCACAGCCACAGTGGGAGCATTTGTGTTTGAAGCAATACAAACTATATCATCTACAATGGATGTCTTTAAACAGCCAAAAGACCCCTTTCTTTGCTCCAGCTGGCACCCCCCCAAATTAAGTCAAGATAAGAAAACAAGAAGGGGATTCACTCTGGATCTACTAATAACTATACTGGCACTGCAGCCAATTACCAAATGTCATAGGTATATGCATACCTTTTTCTCCACCCACCTGTTCTACTCTCTTCACCCCATCCACTGTTTACTTACCCACCAGCACTAACAACAAAATATCAGCATATGTTCTCTTGGATCGTTGGACACAGTTTTGACTGACTGGCCACGAGGGGATAGGCCAAAACAGTTCCAGGGACTTGGGCAGAATGGCCATCAGCTTTTGGGGTTTCCTGTGCGAACACTGACAAATGCTCCCCCTGGCTGCTATGGAGCTAATGCTCCCCCTGTTCAGTAGATCCTATCCACTGAACACCGTTCGTCTTAGTGTTCAGGAAGTGAGACGGGCAGTGGTACCAACTTTGCCTGGGTTCGCTGAGACACAGGGCCGAACACAATTCCAGGCATTCGATGACCAAGTACTGCTGCCTGCGTTCGGGAAACAAAATACCCAGGGAGAGCACTCAAGCAAAGGTGTTAAGTCATTAATTTGTGGTTAACAGCCAGGGGAGATAACAAGGGACCACACACAAGTCTTTCGGGAGAGGAACAAGTGGTACGGACAACTGAACATAAGGGAATGAAGTCTGCTATATCTTGCCTTTTTTGACTTTTTTGTAGTAGGAAATGTTCATTTTTTTTATTTACGTTGCAGACAAGAATGCACAAACAGCATGGATGCATTTTTTTATGAAAGATAGTGGATACTGATGGTAACATAGCATTTAATGGGTAATAACCTTGGTCTTATTGACTCAAAATTACACTATAATATTAAGACCATTCAATATGGAAATAGCATCAACAAATTAGCTTCCTAATAATGTCACTCAACCAGAGCTTTTGTGTGTGACTGTACTTGGACAGTTTTTCCAAAATGTAAGAAATAATACATGCACATTTTTTTATTTTATACTGCTCTGAATTTTTGAACATTTGGTAAAAATTATATAATGACATAAACTAATAAATGTTCTCTCTCCTCATATCACGACGTAATCACATATTTATATTACATTACATTTACATTTGGAAATCTGAAAGAATAAGAATGAATGAAATACCCACATGTCAGGTATACCTAACATTCATGCTGCCGCCGGAACCCACTTCCGGGTTCACGGCGCTTAGCTCCGCCCCTTTTTTCTGACGCGGTCTTTCCACGATACTTAGGAAGACCGCGCCAGATTCAAAGTGCTGGATTATTCACTCAGGTGCGGCAGTGAGATCAGCTGCTCTACTCGATGCTACCGGCTCCACTTCTCAGACCTCGGCTTGTAAACGGATTTCTACCTTCTCATCTCTCAGACCTCGGCTGATAAACGGAATTCTACCTTCTCCTCTCCCAGACCTCGGCTTGTAAACGGATTTCTACCTTCTCCTCTCTCAGACCTCGGCTTGGATAAACGGACTTCCTTTCTCTCACTACTAAACTGCAGTTTGTTAAAAGAGACTCCTTCCTCTTCCTCCATTGGGTGAATTAACCCTTCCAGTGCCAGAGTGCTTCTAAGTTAAGTAAATCTTTTGTCAAGGAAAGCAAGTCATATTAATTAATTATAGTATTTAATTTCTTTAAACTCTCTGTTGACAAATAAGGATTGCTGCTAAGGCTAAAATCTTCGTTATTAAAATTCAAGTTGGAACTAACTTGGCATTTTCCTGATTATTATTTAAAGATACAGTCCACTGATTTCACTCCAATATAATAGGAGGTGAAACTTACTGTTCCTGCCCTCAGAATATTCTGCAGTTGAGTTCCAATTAAAGAGGTATTACACAAAAGCATCACAGAATAATCCAGCCTTTTCAATGGAACCAGCAGATATTAACTCACAAGTTTCTGCCCTAACCAATAGAGTGGATACGATTGCTCAAGGGTTACAGGAACTGCACATCACGAATGAGAGAATATTAACCTATGTTAGAGACATGCAAGGCCATCTTCCTCATGCCGCTCTTCAATCGGCTGGTGATCCTGCTGTCTGTAATCCAGAAAAATTTTATGGAGATAGAACAAAGTACAGAGAGTTTTTGAATTCTTGCAAACTTCTGATAGCTTTAAAACCTAGATCTTATCTCACTGAAAGATCAAAAGTTTGTTCAGTAATTTCTTTTTTAAGAGGTGAACCTATGGCATGGGCCCATTCCTTTTTAGAGAATGATGATCCCATATTAGATTCATTGGATGAATTCTTTGAAGCTATGTCTTTATTATATGAAGATCCTTATAAACAGGCTACTGCTGATTTAAACATCAGAACTCTCCACCAAAAGAACAGACCTGTTGAAGATTATATTGCAGAATTTAAAAGATGGGCTACAGAAACCCAATGGAATGACATCACTCTACGCAATCAATTCCGTCTCGGATTATCAGAAGCTGTGAAAGATGAACTCTCTCGTACTGAACTTCCTCCCACCCTAAATGCATTGATTCAACTTTCCATTAGTATTGACAGACATCTAAGAGAAAGAAGGGCTGAAAAAGTTCACACTACTTCTAACTGGAGAAAACATTTTACTACTCCAAAATTTCCTGAAAAATCTCTTCCTCACAATGAACCTATGGAAGTTGGTATAATAAGAAGCCCTCTTACTTCGGAAGAAAGGATAAGAAGGAGACAACTAAAATTGTGCATGTATTGTGCTTCAAAAGAACATCTAATCCCAGAATGTCCCCTACTAATCCATTCGAAGGCTGGTAAGCTTCATTCATCTACTTCTTTATTGAACGTTCTTCAAAAAAGGAAAACATCTACTTATTTTTCTATATCTCTCATATTACAATGGGATACAAAAAGAATCGTGACTGAAGCCATTATTGATTCTGGTGCTAATGGAACCTTCCTTGATTTTTCTTTTGTTGCAAAGAATAAAATTCTGTGTGTTCGAAAAACCAATTTTATTCCAATCAGAGTTATTGATGGTTCATTTATATCCTCAGGACCCATAAAAGATGAGACAATTCCTCTAAGAATGATTACCAATAACGTACATACAGAATTCCTTACATTTGATGTTATTAAATCTCCACTTTATCCCGTCATTCTAGGAATTAATTGGTTAAAAACTCATGATCCTTTAATTAAATGGTCACCCTTTTCCATTTCTTTTCCTTCTGACTTTTGCAAAAAAACCTGCTTCCAACATATTCCTATTCTCCAAACTACTCAGGAATCAATTATACCTCCATTCTACTCTGACTTTTCAGATGTCTTTTGTAAAAAAGAAGCGGAAACACTTCCACCTCATCGAGCATATGATTGCCCAATAGATCTAATACCTGGTGCTCCCATTCCTTATGGACACATTTATCCACTTTCTGAAAAGGAATTGCAGACCTTAAAAGAATATCTTAATGAAAATTTACGTAAAGGATTCATCAGACCCTCGACTTCACCGGCTGCCTCTAGTATATTTTTTGTGAGGAATAAGGACCAAACCATCCGACCCATTATAGATTACAGAGCCTTAAATAAAATAACCATAAAAAATCGTTATCCTCTTCCACTAATAAATGAATTAATTGAAAGGTTAAGATCTGCAACTATATTCACTAAACTCGACCTCCGAGGCGCATATAACCTCATTAGAATAAAACAGGATGATGAATGGAAGACCGCCTTCCGGACTAGATATGGTCTTTACGAATATCTAGTGATGCCTTTTGGGCTTTGTAATGCCCCTGCAACATTCCAACATTTTATAAATGATATCTTTAGAGATCTTTTGGATGTTTGTGTTATTATCTACTTAGATGATATTCTAATATATTCTAACAATTTGGATGAACATAGGAAGCATGTAAGATGGGTTCTATCTAGATTGAGAACTCACAAATTATACGCTAAACCAGAGAAATGTCTTTTTGAAGTTACTGAACTCTCCTTTCTTGGATACATTATTTCACCTCATTCTCTGAAAATGGATAACTCTAAAATCGAATGTATTATTAACTGGCCCGTTCCTACTACTACAAAAGAATTGCAACGATTTCTTGGATTTGCAAACTTCTATAGAAAATTCATTAGAAACTACTCAGAGGTATCACATCCACTTAACCACCTTAACAGTACTAAACGTCCTTTCAAATGGAATAAAGATGCACAAGCTGCCTTCGACAGTTTAAAAAAAAGATTTACAACTGCACCTATTCTACAGCTACCTAATCCAACATTCTTGTATGTCCTAGAAGTCGATGCATCAGATTCAGCTATTGGAGCAGTTCTTTCTCAGCAAAAGACTCCTCAAGATCCACTTCATCCAGTCGCATTCTTTTCAAGATCCTTGAGCTCTGCTGAAAAAAATTATCCTATTGGTGAAAAGGAATTATTAAGTGTTAAAGCTGCCTTTGAAAATTGGCGCCATCTATTAGAAGATACAAAACAACCTATCATAGTCTATACAGACCATAAAAATCTTGAATATCTTTATACTAATAAAACCCTTACGGCTAGACAAGTTAGATGGAACCTATTTTTTAACCGGTTTAACTTCCAATTAATATACAGACCTGGAACTAGAAATAAAAAGGCTGACGCTCTTTCTCGAATTCCTTCTAAAACTTCTATTGATGTTTATCCTCCTAACAAAATAATAGGGATCCTCTCTTCTCTTCAGGATGACTTAAGGAACTTGAATCAAAAGGATCTTGAACTTCCCAAAACACCTAATTTAACAAAAAAGGATGGTATATTTTACTTTAAAAATAGAATTTATATTCCTCCCATTCTCAGGAACAAATTACTCAAAATGGTTCATGATTCACCCCTAGCTGGACATCCTGGAATAAAGAAAACTCTTGAACTAACTTCACGATATTATTGGTGGCCTCGCCAAGATAGAACCATTGAATTATATGTCAAAACTTGTCCTATCTGTCAAAGGTCCAAATCTGAACATAATCAACCTTTTGGATTACTACTTAACTTACCCATTCCAGAAAAACCTTGGCAATCCATTTCTATGGATTTTCTCGTTGACCTTCCACCATCTCGACATTTCACCACTATTCTTGTTGTTGTGGACCGCTTCACAAAAATGTCCCATTTCATCTCTTTAAAAAAATTACCCTCCTCCGTAGAATTGTCCAAAGTCTTTATTGATAATATTATAAAACTCCATGGTCTTCCAGAAGAAATTATTTCTGATAGGGGGACACAATTTACCTCCAAATTCTGGAAGGAGATGTGTCTCTCTCTTCAAATTCAACGCAAACTCTCTTCTGCCTATCATCCCCAAACTAATGGGCAAACAGAGAGAGTTAATCAATGTCTGGAACAATATCTCCGATGTTATTGTTCATACCTGCAAGATGACTGGACCACATGGTTACCTATGGCTGAATTTTCTTACAACAATACCATTCATTCTAGTACGAAAATGACTCCTTTCTTCTCCAACTATGGGTTTCATCCATCCTCATTTCCCATCCAAACTATTACTTCATCCAATCCTACGGTTACATCAAAAAATGAATTTATGTCCTCTCTATTCCTCAAATTACGGGAGAATCTTCAACTCGCTCAAAACTACCAGAAAAAGTTTTTTGACAATAGAAGAAGAATTCCCCCTCCTTACAAAGTAGGGGATCTTGTCTGGCTCTCTTCAAAAAATATTACCACAAACCGTCCTTCAAAGAAATTGAGCTCTCTTTTTCTTGGTCCTTTTCAAATAACTACAATCATCAATGATAACGTTGTTAAATTAAAACTTCCTCCAAGTTTTAAACTTCATCCAGTATTCCATGTCTCTTTGCTTAAACCACACATCCCTGATCCTTTCCATAGAGAAATAGTAACAACTCCTGAACCTATCATCGTCCAAGGTGAAGAAGAATATGAAATTCATAAGATTTTGGATTCTCGTATCCACCGTGGCTCTTTACAATACCTTATCAGATGGAAAGGTTATGGAGTTGATGAAGATACCTGGGAAGATTCATCTAATGTTCATGCAAAGAGATTAATTGATGCTTTTCACAAACGCTACCCCTTTAAACCGAAATAAGTGCACCCAGAGGATGCCCCATGAGAAGGGGGTACTGTCAGGTATACCTAACATTCATGCTGCCGCCGG
The DNA here is from genome assembly GCA_933207985.1 of Pelobates cultripes. NCBI lineage: Eukaryota > Metazoa > Chordata > Amphibia > Anura > Pelobatidae > Pelobates > Pelobates cultripes. The sequence goes on from OW240915.1 coordinate 226,169,209, forward strand.
AACCCACTTCCGGGTTCACGGCGCTTAGCTCCGCCCCTTTTTTCTGACGCGGTCTTTCCACGATACTTAGGAAGACCGCGCCAGATTCAAAGTGCTGGATTATTCACTCAGGTGCGGCAGTGAGATCAGCTGCTCTACTCGATGCTACCGGCTCCACTTCTCAGACCTCGGCTTGTAAACGGATTTCTACCTTCTCATCTCTCAGACCTCGGCTTGTAAACGGATTTCTACCTTCTCATCTCTCAGACCTCGGCTTATAAACGGAATTCTACCTTCTCCTCTCCCAGACCTCGGCTTGTAAACGGATTTCTACCTTCTCCTCTCTCAGACCTCGGCTTGGATAAACGGACTTCCTTTCTCTCACTACTAAACTGCAGTTTGTTAAAAGAGACTCCTTCCTCTTCCTCCATTGGGTGAATTAACCCTTCCAGTGCCAGAGTGCTTCTAAGTTAAGTAAATCTTTTGTCAAGGAAAGCAAGTCATATTAATTAATTATAGTATTTAATTTCTTTAAACTCTCTGTTGACAAATAAGGATTGCTGCTAAGGCTAAAATCTTCGTTATTAAAATTCAAGTTGGAACTAACTTGGCATTTTCCTGATTATTATTTAAAGATACAGTCCACTGATTTCACTCCAATATAATAGGAGGTGAAACTTACTGTTCCTGCCCTCAGAATATTCTGCAGTTGAGTTCCAATTAAAGAGGTATTACACAAAAGCATCACACCACATCACTACAACAATAATATGTTGTGCATAAAATTTGTGATAATGATTGAAATAAAAGAAGCTCATTATTATATAGGCTCGGAAAAGCACCAGAAAAGCACCAGAAGTGTCCAGTTCGTTATTGTAAGTGGTGTTGTGTAAGAATGATGCAGGTTTTTCCACAGTAATGACATAACATAATTTGCCATTGATTTCAGTATTTGTAGGAGAAGTAACATTTTGCTTCTTGCACAAAATAGGGATACAACCTAAAAGATTGTTACCTGTTAAAGTCAAACATTTAGTTACCTTAAAGGACCACTATAGTGCCAGGAAAACATTCTGCCGGGCTCTGGGGAGAGGAAGGTTAAACACTTACCTTTCTCCAGCGCCAGGCGGGGAGCTTACCTCCTCCTCTCCTTCTTCCAAGCGACGTCATCGGCTGAACGCGCATACGCGGCAGGAGCCGCGCGTGCATTAAGCCAGTCTCATAGGAAAGCATTCATAATGCTTTCCTATGGACACTGGCGTCTTCTCACTGTGATTTTCACAGTGAGAAGCACGCAAGCGCCTCTAGCGGCTGTCAATGAGACAGCCACTAGAGACTTTAGAGGCTGGATTAACCCTCAGTGTAAACATAGCAGTTTCTCTGAAACTGCTATGTTTACAGCAGGCAGGGTTAATCCTATCTGGACCTGGCACCCAGACCACTTCATTAAGCTGATGTGGTCTGGGTGCCTATAGTGGTCCTTTAACGGAACATATTTCAGGGAAATTTAAAGATCGTTTGTCTGTACATTTGTGCTATGTATTTAATAAGAACCTGGTCCAAGTCCACATATCTAAAATATGTATATCTAAAAAATGTATGTAAATTATTATTATTATTAGTCTCATAGGAAAGTATTCATAATGCTTTCCTATGGACACTGGCGTCTTCTCACTGTGATTTTCACAGTGAGAAGCACGCAAGCGCCTCTAGCGGCTGTCAATGAGACAGCCACTAGAGACTTTAGAGGCTGGATTAACCCTCAGTGTAAACATAGCAGTTTCTCTGAAACTGCTATGTTTACAGCAGGCAGGGTTAATCCTATCTGGACCTGGCACCCAGACCACTTCATTAAGCTGATGTGGTCTGGGTGCCTATAGTGGTCCTTTAACGGAACATATTTCAGGGAAATTTAAAGATCGTTTGTCTGTACATTTGTGCTATGTATTTAATAAGAACCTGGTCCAAGTCCACATATCTAAAATATGTATATCTAAAAAATGTATGTAAATTATTATTATTATTATTATTTTATTATTTATATAACGCCATCACATTCCATAGAGCTGTACAAAGGGTGGACTAACAGAAATGTAATTTTAACCAGACAATTGGACGTACAGGAACAGATAGGTCGAGGGCCCTGCTCAATGAGCTTACATTCTAGAGGGAGTGGGGTATAGTGGCACAAAGGGGAAAAGTAGGGATACGAAGTAGGTTGTTAGAAAAATATTCATTGAGGGCTTAGTAGGTAATTGTTGACATTTGCAGGAGAGGAGTCATGGGGGTGGGGGATAAAAACCTGCTACCAGTTTAATTGATATGCTTTCTTGAAGAAGTGAGTTTTCAATGATTTTTTGAATGAGTGGAGACTGGGTGAAAGTCTTACGGAGAAGGGAAGGAAGTTCCACAGAAGAGGTTCAGCCCTGGAGAAATCTTGGAAGCGAGCATTAGAGGTGGGAGTACGGACAGAGGATATACGTAGGTCTTTGCCAGGGCCTCGACGGGACATACTTGTGTATTAGGGAGGATAGGTAGGTTGGATCAGCATTATGTAGGGACTTGTAAGCTGCCTTTACAAACCCTCCCCTTCTTCCCCAGCCCAGACTTTCTGTAGATGTCCAATCACAGACATTCCAATCAGGGATGGATTTTCCATAAGACATCAGAGGCCATAGCCTTGGGTCGGCAGAGGAGGGGCACACCTGCTGGAATACTGCATCATTGATAGTACAGAAAGAGTGTACATACAGTAGGAGAATAGTTATTTTCACTTCTCACCTGGTACCCATGGTCCTCTCTCACCTGCAGGCAGCCGAAGGTACTGTAGGAGAGCACCTGGAGATGAAGTTAATGTCATAACCCCACTCAACCTCATGTACCTCCGGCTGCCTAAATTTACAAAAGTACAAATGAGTGATGGAATAAGTAGTAGATGGGGGAGAGTAGGAGACTAATTGTGTGAAGCATTGAGACAGAAGAGCAGAATAGGTAATTGGAGGGGGGAGAGAAGAGGATAAGTAAGGGAAGAGGGAACAGGTAAGTGATAGGAATAAAGAAGACAGGCTCCAGTGCTGGAAGGAGACAAAAAAAGAAATGTACAAGTAATGGGTTGGAATAAAGGAGAAGAGCACAAGTAAGGGAAGGGGATGAAGAAGAGGGGTACAAGCAAGGGGTGGGAATAAAGAAGAGGAGTACAAGTTAGGGACAGGGAAAAAGGGAAGCAAGTTAGGAAAAGAGGAACAAGTGAGGATAGGGGGAACAAGATTTTGAACGTTGGCCCACTGACAAAGAAATGATCAGTCTATAATTTTAATAGTAGGTGTAGTTTAACAGTGAGAGAAAGAATAAAAAAAAAAAATTCCAGTCCAAAAAGTTATACATTGATTTGCATGTCAATGAGCGAAATAAGTATTTGACCCCTTTGACTTAGTACTTGGTGGCAAAACCCTTGTTGGCAATCACAAAGGTAAGATGTTTCTTGTAGTTGGCCACCAGGTTTGCACACATCTTAGGAGGGATTTTGTTCCACTCTTCTTTGCAGATCCTCTCCAAGTCATTAAGGTTTCGAGGCTGTCGTTTGGCAACTCGAACCTTCAGTTCCCTCCACTGATTTTCTATGGGATTATGGTCTGGAGACTAGCTAGGCCACTACTGCACCTTAATGTGCTTCTTCTTGTTACGCAACTTGGGGTGATTTGGATTGGAACTCAACTGCAGCTTGTAAACTCCCTAATTACAATAGTGAAGAAATGGAGAAACTTTAAAGTATCAATACTGTAACTTTAAGAAAAGAGAGAATTGCTGGTAACTTGATTCAAACTAAGTTTTAATGATTGATAAACTTAAATGAATTGCATTTAGGCAATAATCCAATAAGAAGAAGTGCAAGTAATCAACAACACAAAGTTCATTATTAAGTATTTCCTCAGAGATGCATTAAGTAGCATTCTTTAAGTTCATGAGAATAATCTTCAATAGAAACAATAAGCAAGTAGCTAAGAATATTTCCAAAGCAAGAACAGTTCAGAGAAGACGCATGATGGGAGTTGTCCTCCATATAATTAGTAGTTTGAAGCACTGAGTATATTTGCAAAGCAAGAAACAGTTCATAGTGAATAAACATGATGGGAGTTGTCCTCCATATAATTAGTAGCTTGAAGCAATGAAGATTTGAGTAAGCAAGCATTAGTTCATTATTAAATGATATTGTAATGAATTAACCACAAGTGCTGTATTCACAAATGGCCACTCACACATTCACTGAAGTTAAAGAGCCTTAAGTATGGAAGGAATTTATACTTAAGGCTCTTTAAAGGACCACTATAGTGCCAGGAAAACATACTCGTTTTCCTGGCACTATAGTGCCCTGAGGGTGCCCCCACCCTCAGGGTCCCCCTTCCGCCCGACTCTGGAAGGGGGAAAGGGGTAAAAACTTACCTTTTTCCAGCGCTGGGCGGGGAGCACTCCTCCTCCGATCCTCCTTCTCTCCTCCTCGTCGGCTGAATGCGCAGCTCTTGCTGCGCGCACATTCAGCCGGTCGCATAGGAAAGCATTATCAATCATTGCGAGGACCTCACAATCACATGGCCGGGTAGGCTGCCTGCTGCATTGCCAGCAGGGGGGGCTGCCTGTAATGACAGGTGGTCCCCCTGCTGGCTGAAAATAAAATTAATAAAAGTTTATAAGTGTGAAAATCACAGTGAGAAGCACGCAAGCGCCTCTAGCGGCTGTCAATGAGACAGCCGCTAGAGGGAATGGGGGAAGACTTAACCCTTCTTTGAAACTGCTATGTTTATAAAAAAATGGGTTAACCCTATCTGGACCAGGCACCCAGACCACTTCATTAAGCTGAAGTGGTCTGTGTGCCTAGAGTGGTCCTTTAACTTCTGTGAACGTATGAGTGGCCATTTGTGAATACAGCACTTGTGGTTAATTCATATACACAGTTATACGCTATGTTTTTTTGTTTGTTGTTGGTTTAGCAGATCATCTCTTATTTTTTGCTTATATTCTTCAAGGGGACCCAGACAATTTTGGACAGAATCAGTGGTATAATCCGAGTCACTGGCCCACTTCATCTTTCCCTTTCCATCCTGCTTTATGGGATGCCACTGTTGGGGGTATGCATCCTAATTATTATTATTATGTTATTATTTATATAGCACCGACAAATTCCGTAGCGCTTTACAGTGGGTGGACGAACAGACATGTAGTTGTAACCAGACAATTTGGACACACAGGAACAGAGGGGTTGAGGACCTTGCTCTATGAACTTACATTCTAGAGGGAGTGGGGTAAAGTGACACAAAAGCTAATGTTCCTAATGATCTAGTGACACAATTCTGACATTTTTAGCAGTAACACTGGCCATTTCTCTGAAAAGTGGTTGCCTACCCAGTTCCCAAAGCACACCAACAAGTCTGGATTAAGGTATTTCCCATTCAGGCGCTGTGGAGATACTGATTAAACCTTGTGTGTGTTGAGTGCTTGACTTGGAACCACTGCTCTAGATCTGCTTGATGTAGGATTGTTTTGTCTGTAAAATTTACTGATAATGATTCATTAGCTCTGTGATAAGTTCTGATTAAATTATTGTCCATATTCTCCTTCCTGCATATATAATTGAGCATTCCTACCATAACTAATTATCTGATCCAGACAATGATAGTGTAAGAAATGAGAATCAGTAACTTGAATATATAAAATGAATTTTATTGTTAAAGCAAGCATGAGTTTTACAAGGTGAATATGAGTTTTTAAATAAAATAAAGTTTTGTTTTTGTTTGAAAGTAGAGAAAATATGTTTTATTAGAGTATTAACTAAAAATAAAATATATTGATATTCTTTAGATTATTAGTATAGTAAGTAAAGCTTGATAATATTCTATTTATAAGAATGTTCTCCACCAAACTTAAAAATAAGTCATTTAATAAGAGCAAACAACAGTTTTCTTCAAATTGGATACTCTTCTACTTCCTTTTAACACAACATGGGTCAGTTCTATAACAGAAAACAATATATATTAATGCAAATTATTGCAAATAGTTGCCTTGGTAACCTAAGATGCAAGAGATGTGGAAGGAACATGATGTTCATGATTCAGACTTTCTAGTTTCTCACATAGTAACATGTATTAAACCGATGGACCTGAGAGGAAAATGAGGAAAATAATTTAATTAATGCACAGCCATTTTAAATACCATTTTTTTAAATTAATTTACTTGCTATATTTTAATATAGCATATTTATTTGTTACCTTAATAAAATTTTAAATAAGCAAACTGAAATACATACAATTAAACACGAATTCAAAAATAATAACACACATTACATCATTTTTACCTTACACAGAAAAGGTTGCAGCATTTATAGAAGTGAAGAAAATGGCAGGGTACTCTGATATCTCTCTTAGGTATTTAATCAATATAGTCACTCTGAAGAATGGCGGTTTCCGGACAATAAAAGCAGAACATTCCGATGCTGGCAGTTACTGTCACACTGAGCCTTGATCTTCAGAAACAAAACATTGTTCTTACATGCCAAAACATCTCTTCATTTAGTAAAAAATAAGACTTCAACAGAAACATATTTTATTGTCTTAACTTAACCTGCTATACATGGTTATCCCTTCATTATTTTCATTACTGCTTTTACTATATTTATGTTAATTAGTAATTAGTAAATAATGTACATATTTATTTGAATTTGAAAAAGAAAGAACAAGCTTGAAGACTAATAATAACACTGTAGAGTTCTGGTGTTTCAGAGAATTCTATTCCATGGCACTCAGTTTTGATAGAATACAGAGAAGAGTGAATGATATATTACAATCCAATGCTATAAAACCTTCACCCACTATCACCTCTATTTCTATGTTTCTCTGTTTTGTCAGCTACAAAATCTCGCAATAATTTAAATTAATGTTTTGCTCTCCCAGTTAACAAGTGATTTATTTGCATGCTTACAATGTTTGTGAGATGTTTGCAGTGATATTGCAAAGGCGCTGAAGGTAGTGTATGACAATGAACTGCAAATTAATTTTAACTCTTTATTGACTGCAAAGTTATCTTTCTATCTAACTGGGCTAAATATTTCTCTGATTCATACAGCTGGTCAACTTATCTTCTACCCATGATCACTGATCCATGATCCAGTTTGTCCTGTGACCAATTTGGGCATGTGTTTTCCAAATTATTGTTTTGAACCTATGCCTCCTTGATATTTCTGCATCATTTTATTCAATTTGCCCATGCATGAGCCTTCATGATTTATTTTCTTATTATAAGGCCTCTCAAGGGTCAGTTGATGTATGTATCCGAAGACATCCAGTTCTGCCTCTGGCAATGCAATGTAAACCTCGCTTACAGTGTTATTCATTCAAGTGGGAATTGTTGGGTACATTCAAAGTGTATTTCAAATTTTAGACCAAAATAACTAAACTGGAAGCACAGCTGACGTGGAAAAAAATTCTAATTCAGCTAGTTTGGCCTTAAATATCAAACTCACTCTGAATTCACTTTGTATTCCTGGCAATTTCCACTTTAGTAAATAGCCCTCTAAGACAGTCTTTAGAGTATTACTTAGAAGCTAATTTCCATAAGGCTAGTTAATGCTGGAAGCTGTGGACAAGAGATGGAGAAAGAACCAGTTATGTGATCCAAGTTCTTTCTTCCATTAACCTAGTCTCGTTGCATACACATTTGCAACCATTACAATAAAAGCATTATTAGTGAACTAAATAATTACAGTATGCAATATATCTATACGTATATAAAACATAAATTAATAAAGCATTTTATATCACCTACAGTGCTAACAGGTTTCAATCTATTTGAATGTACTGTTATCCTTTCTTATGGGTTCCTGTTACATTATCTGCAGAAACATTAGTTCAAATAACATACTAATCAAGCCTTTGCAGACCTTTGTTTATTCCAATGTACAATTGTGATAACAAAAATAAACCTGCAATGTGTTCGTGATATTGAGTTAACTGGGCATGGCACTGTTATCAAGCAAATACACCTGCTTGATGATTTGTAAATCACTGAAATGAAAGTCTGCATTTGGCATGGCTCGCATATATGGAGAAGTTGGCGTAATGAAATATTCAGCATTAATGAGAAATAAAGAAAATAGCATAAAACCAAAATAATACATATATGTATGAAATAAAATCAACTCCTGGTTTATAAAACTAGCTATTTAATAATTTGGAAATCTTGTAGGATTTATATGATGAACTGGGTATCAATACCTATTTTTCTCTGTATTATCTGACTATCTGATCTAGCAGCAGTGTAAAAGGATAGGACACATTCTCTGTGTGTATTTAATATTGCACAATGACAATTTCAACAACAATAATAATGCAATTCTGAATTTAAGTTTAAATAGACCTTACAGGCTGATGAAGATTTGCATTTTTAATTTGCAATACAGTTTATGCAAAAAATAAATAAATAAATACATATACTTACTTTTTAACATCCTTGCATTTTCTGCAAATCTCTAGACTTTGCTACATTTGCAGTGTTCTCTGCCCAGATCTGAAAGTGCCATGATCAATCAACACACTGTCCTTATTTTCACCTGAAAAGATTGTTTATTTACCTTTTCTCCCTTGCCGCTATGCTCTTTCCATGACCGGCCAATCTTGATTATCTCAGCCAATCCAAAGCTTGCCCATAGGGAGGCGTGTGCATGTGTTCAGCAAAATGTTGCACTGAGCCAATTAAATGGTCTCTATGAGACCATCTGACTGGATAGCCACATTTAGCAATTGGGGCAGAAGCGCTCTTAGGAGCTGTTAGTGTGATAACCACGAAAGGCATGTTAACCCTGCAATGTAAATATTGCTGTTCACGCAAAACAGCAATGTTTTCAGTTGCATTTAAAACAACAGGGGCTTGGCATCCAGACCACTTCATTCAGATGAAGTGGGCTGGGTGCCTGTAGTGTCCCTTTGTGGAGCATTGTGTATAATAACTATCATCAGTTTACTGGCTCCATTCATAACTTCCTTTTATGACATTTGACACCAGAGGGGTGAATTCATAGTTGCAGCAATGTTTGCAGATCAATGCAGTTTAAAGTGAATTTGAGAAGATATATACATTCATCTGACAAGCCTTGTTGTATGTGCAGTGGTGGATGAGAAATAAATTCCTCACACATTTTGTTATGTATAAGGATGGATTCAAAAGCGCATTCCATGTAAACTCTGTTTGTGTGTTTTAGACACAGATTTAGATTTGTTTCAGTCCAAACTGCAATTTGTCTGAACCAGTTGATTTGGGCGAAATGTGCCCAAACCAGAAACCACAAGACCTGCACAACGGCTGAACATGCTCGTTTTGAGTAGTGACTGATTTGTGCCACTAAACTTTGATTTTATCTATTTTTATTTTATTTTAATACATGGGTCCAGGGGTGTACCTAGAGCATTTGGCACCCGGGGCGAATCCTGTGCTTGGCACCCCCTTGTACTCCCCAAAAAAGTCCCGCCCCCAGCGCCAGTTTGGCTCTGCCTCCGATTTTGCTTAGCTCTGCCCCACTTTTCCTCCATGTAGCCAGTTTATCAGCTGTTTGCTTGTGTGAGCTGTACTGGCCGCACGGCACCCTAACTACCATGGGGCACTGTGTGGTTACAGCTCACACAGCCCCCTCCAGCCAGGGCCGGTGCAAGGATTTTTGCCGCCATTGGCAAAAGTAAAGTTTGCCGCCCCCCCATGTGACATCACAATGCCCCACCCATATGATTTGCCATGTTATCTAACGCCAGTGCTGCAGTGCCGCCGTGTTTACATTAAAAGGCCTGCAGGTACAGGCTATAGACACCAGAACCACTACATTAAGCTGCAGTGGTTCTGGGGACTATAGTGTTTCTTTAATGTGAGGTAAATTAGAGATTAGTGCCACAAATAATATACTAGATTGCCTACTTACAGCCAGATGAGGATGATGATGGGCTCTAGCTGCAGTCTGGCTCCACTGGTCTGGTGTAGAACAGGCTCTCTGGAGGCGGTTTGTAACTGTGGTCACAAAAATCAATGTTCTGGGAGAACGGGAAGCAGCTCCATTTTTTGGAGGCCCTTTACACAGCTCAAGATCTGGGTCCCAGGGTCCACCTTCATGTTCCACCAATGAGTTTGTTCACAGGGGTTGGAGTGTGTAGGGGATGTCCTGATATGTGTGTAAGGAATGCATTGTGTGAATCTGTGTTTGTATGCAAGGTGTGTTTCTGTGTATGTACGGGATGCATTGAGTGTGTGTAAGGGGTGCATTGAGTGTGTGTAATGAATGCATTGTGTGTTTCTGTGTGTGTAAGGGATGCATTGTGTGTAACGGTTGCATTTCTTGTGTATGTGTGTCTGTGTGTGTAATGCAGTGTGTGTAATGCATTGTGTGTTTTTCTGTGTGCAAGGGGTGCATTGTGTGTGATGAATGTCAATCTCTCCCCCCCTTCAATTTCCTTCTCTCCCCCCTCCAATTTCCTTCTCCCCCCTCCCAATTTCTTTCTTTATTCCCCTCTCAATTTCTTTTTTTATCCCCCTCTCCAATTTCCTTCTCCCCCTCCCAATTTCTTTCTTTATCCCCCTCCCAATCTTTCTTTATCCCCCCTCCAATTTCTTTCTTTATCCCCCCTCAATCTTTCTTTATCCCCCCTCTCCAATTTCCTTCTCCCCCTCCCAATTTCTTTCTTTATCCCCCCTCCCAATCTTT
>OW240915.1:226180016-226219548 GCA_933207985.1 Pelobates cultripes
TTTGTAAGGGGTACTGGCAAATTCCACTAGCCGAGGACGCCATTCCCAAGTCGGCATTTGTCACCCCGTTTGGCTTGTACCAATTTAGAGTCATGCCATTCGGGATGAAGAACGCCCCTGCGACCTTCCAGCGGATGGTGGATCGGCTACTGGACGGGTTCCAGGATTATGCGTGTGCATACCTGGATGATATTGCCATCTACAGTCCGACCTGGTCGGATCACTTACAACATATAGGGGCTGTAATAGATCGGATCCGGGAGGCAGGGCTTACCTTGAAGCCCAGCAAATGCCACATAGGGATGGCAGAGGTCCAATACTTAGGACACCGGGTGGGGAGCGGGCAACAGAAGCCTGAGCCCGCAAAGATTGAAGCGGTAGCCCAGTGGCCTACCCCTAGGACCAAAACCCAAGTTCTCGCTTTCTTAGGTACCGCAGGATACTATAGAAAATTTGTGCCCAATTACAGTGCCCTGGCCAAACCCCTGACGGACTTGACGAAGAAAAACCTGCCCAGGCAGGTCATCTGGGCCCCAGAGTGTGAACAGGCATTCAACCAACTGAAGACGGCTCTGACCAATGCCCCTGTACTGGCTGCTCCTGATCCAACTAAACGTTTTCTTGTTCACACAGACGCCTCAATGTTTGGATTGGGAGCAGTACTGAGCCAGGTCAGAGCCGATGGCGGAGAACACCCCGTAGCATACTTGAGTCGGAAATTGTTACCCCGAGAGGTGAGCTACGCCGCCATAGAAAAGGAATGCCTGGCCGTGGTGTGGGCCCTGAAAAAGTTACAGCCATATCTCTATGGGCAACCCTTTTCTTTGCTCACAGATCACAACCCGTTGGTGTGGCTAAACCGTGTGGCTGGAGACAATGCCAGGCTGCTGCGCTGGAGTTTAGCGCTGCAGCCCATTGACTTTACAATTCACTACCGCCCAGGGAAACAAAACGGTAATGCCGACGGGTTGTCCCGACAAACAGACCTTGAGAAATTATCTGTGAGCACTCCTCCGGACATCCCCAAGCCGATCCGTTGGGATCAGACTGTGTATGCCGGCTTGGTTCTGGGGGAGCATTGTGGCAAACCTAGCCACTTGGACTATAACTAGAGACTGTTCCTTTAAGGGTTGCCTATAGGTCTGGGGAGATATGCGCTTTACTCTTATGTGTATGCTTAATGTATTCTCTGCATTGTCTGTAACTGCTGTTTCCGCCGAATGCAAATGGCGCTTTTGTATGGGGATTTGCTTTCGTTTCACGAACGGCACTTTGGAGAGCCGTTCGTGAACCGAACGCGATACCCCCTAATAGCCCACACACTTAGAGGCGTGTGGCGCTAGTTAACCCATTGCAACATTGTTGCAATCGGTTATAAGAGGCTCTCCTGGGTACGCTTTACCACCACCAATTATACCGGGCGGTCGGCCATCTTGATCCTTTTACCTCAGCGGTGTCAGTCATTTAACGGAGAAGCACAATAGTTATTCGACGGCATCTAACAACGCGAGCCCACCTGAGTTTAGCGCAGTATTGTGTCTTCACTCAGTTAGCAATCGGGTCTTTTCAGATGTTTTAAAAGAATGCGGCGGCGCTCGTTATTTGGGATCTGAGCGTACTCACGAATACGCGCCAGACCCCAGCTACATTTCACCGGTTCATTCGCGGTAAATCAACCGCGGTATTCTACCAGCGTATTTTGCTTACTCAGTCAGGTTCTGCTGCACGAGGGGATAATCCACTTAACGGGGCATTCTGGGAAGATGATCCCTCTCGTGCAGCGGTGCCTGATGGGAGAAATATGCTGTACTGTAAGTCCCCCATGTAGTCCCCTCTGGGAGTGCCCCTGGGAAGGGACTCAGGAAACCCCTTGCATGGGGACTTGTATAAATTGTCCAGCCGATTAAAAGGATTTCAGTTGACTCCCAAAACTGTGTCTCGTCCGGTTATTGGGAGGTTGGGGATATTGCCTTGTTGTTTCAGCGCTTGACTGTGGATTCATTTCTGAACCAGCGGAATTCGTGGATTTATACAGAATCCTTCTGACAGACCAGATATAGTAAAGTCTACCAAATGTCTAGATGGATGATGTGACAGTAATGTCACAAGTACAGAAATGTTTATCGAGGTTAGGTATTGTTTAGGATGCATTTTATTTGGACACATGGTTTTGGCATGAGCCCTGTAACATTTTAAACAAATATGCAAAAGCCGACATCCACTGTAATTGCATGATCCTACATTAAAGTTATTGCATATCTAGGACTTGCCCAGGAACTTGATAGGCTGTCCCAGTTTGTCTTTGGGTGTTTTTTCTGCAGCGCCAGCGGAACTAGTGCCCTGTGAGGGGGCAGGTTCGTTCGCAGTGGTTGGACAGAAATTAGCCGTATGAGCCATGGAGGAGCAGTATGCACAAGCCGGCGTTCTTAGACCTGCAAAGTGTCTGCAGAAAATGACCGTATCAATCTTGCTCCAGTTGGACCTTGTCCCGTACTGGGAGAAAGCGCCAGACATTTTGGCAGAAAAAGATCTATGGTAATCATAGAAAGCTGACCCACCATATTTGTTGCCCAGGTCCACCAGCTTGTGCATATTCAAATCAAACTCCTCACGTCTGTGTGGATATACTGCACAGATAACATCACAATAAATGCCAAATGCCAACACAAATTCAGGGATGGTCAGTTTCCTGTTTAATCGGGCATCCCTAGATTTGACCACCACAGAAATATCATCATAAGCATAAGTCTTATGTTCCACCACATCCTGAGAGGCAATCAGCAATGAAGCCAAGTTGACATCTTTACCTTCCAGGATATCTTTTTTAAGGTGCTCAAGTATCATATGAGCAGTGTTAACCTCTTGATCGTCAGAGGTGGTGGCTGGAGAAACTGATTGCAACTCGACCATTGCTGAAGGTGTCGCAGCGGCCGGCCCAGCCATGGTAAGGGCTGTGGTGACCGATTCTAGTTTCTCCAGCCTGGAATTGACCTTGCTCATGGACGCCATGAAGGATGAGAGCATGCCATGTATGTCTCCTGGGTTAGACTGGCTAGTCCCTTCCCCGGCATCAATGTGTTTGGTAGAGGTGTACAGTAACTTGTAGAGTTCCGCTTTCCTTGCTGTTGCGGGGAACGGGATATGCCGTCTCCTGAGTTCATTGGTTATGCGAGGGATTGTCCATGACCTGAAAGATGCTGGACTAGCCACCTCTCCTCCCTGTGATGGGGAGTTTGCTCTAGCCGGGGTGCCCCGTAGGGAGAAATCCTCTACCCCTTCTTGAGACATACTAAATGACAAAATATCGTGGTTTGTGTTTGGAACCCAGGGTTGGTACTGGCAGGCTAACTAGGCCGGAAAGGCGAAAAATGAATCTTGTTTGGTGACAGGTGAGGCCCTGCTAGTTGCCAAGTGGCTAAGAGAGGCTCTGTCTATGCGTTGGCGCGAGGGGATATTGAGGCCACCCGTCGTAGTGGCAGGAATCGTAGGCCTCTCGGTGATAGTAAAAGAAGAACAGGGGAAGGGAGTGACAGGTGAGGCCCTCTCTATAGTTTTGCGAGGCGGCTAACTCAGGTGTGGCCCGATGGGTTTTTACCTCTGAAACATTGAGGCGGGGTGTTGGCCTCGCAGACCACTAAACGATAGGCAGAATGCCAAGAAGGGCCTATACCCCTAACTTGCTAGTACTCTATGGCCTAGGGAAAAAGAAACGTATGCGAACTACAGCGTGAGCAGGCTTACGTACCTGGTAGTATGTATTGAGTTTTGAGATTCGACAGGTATAATAACACCTGGATTACCTAAATGGGTAGAAAAAAGTGATAGAGTGAGCATGGATCCTGTGAGACTTGTAGTGTGTAAAAGTGAGGTTTGGGCTTTTACCAGTATGTGGGAGGTAAAACAGACTATGAGTATGATAGTGACATGACTGGCCCATACTAGGCATAAAGCTGAGTTGAACCAGGTAGTAAGGGCTTGGTCATGTATGGGTGTCTACAGAGTTTGACCAGATGATACGTATGTCACTAAGTGATGTGGGAAATGCTAGGGTTTGAGTATTAAAAAGTGCAGGTGTGCCCGATGGCCAGTCCGGGCCTGCACCACACAAGATTTCCTGTGAGATATTCATACTACCAGGTACGTACACCTGCCCATATGGTTTTCTGCCATACATTTCATTTCTCTCCCCCTAGGTTAGAGTACTGGCAATAGGGTCATAGGCTTTCCAATAGGTATTTACCCCTTCTTGCCATCAGTTAGTGGTCCCGCGAGGCCAACATCCCGCCTCAACATTTCAGAGGCAAAAACCCATCGGGCCACACGTTAGCTAGCCGCCTCGCATGTTGCATAGAGAGGGCCTCACCTGTCACTCCCTTTCCCTGTTTTCTATGTTACAGTCACCGAGAGGCCTAAAATTCCTGCCACTACGACGGGTGGCCTCAAATCCCCTTTGCGCCAACGCATAGATAGAGCCTCTCAAGCCATTTGGCAACTAGTAGGGCCTCACCTGTCACCAAACAAGTCTAATGTTTCGCCATCTGGCTTAGCTATCCTGCCAGTATGATTTTGGTGGTTTTCATACACTAATTATTTGTTTTGGTTATAGTATGTCTCAGGAAGGGGTAGAGGATTTCTCCCTGCCTAGCACTCCGGCTAGAGCTATCACTCCTACACAAGGAGGA
The DNA here is from genome assembly GCA_933207985.1 of Pelobates cultripes. NCBI lineage: Eukaryota > Metazoa > Chordata > Amphibia > Anura > Pelobatidae > Pelobates > Pelobates cultripes. The sequence goes on from OW240915.1 coordinate 226,184,699, forward strand.
GAGGTAAATAGTCCAGCATCGATCAGATCCTGGACAATCTCTCCTATAACTACCGAGTTAAGGAGACAGCAAATCCCCTACCCCGCTACAGCAAGGAAAGCCAAATTTTTCAAACTGGTACGTACCTCAACAAACAACATGGATCCCGGGGAAGGACCTAGCCAGTCCAACCCAGGAGACATACATTCTATGTTATCTTCACTCATGGCGTCCATGAGCAAGGTCAACTCCAGGTTGGAGAAACTTGAGTTGGTCACCACGGCCCTTACTCTAGCAGGGCCACCTGCTGCTGCTTCACAAGCACCAGCCGACTTGCTATTGGCTCCTCCACCCATCACCTCGGATGACCAGGAAGTTAGCCTTGTTCATATGATCCCTGAGCACATAAAAAGGGATATCCTGGAAGGTAAAGACGTCAACCTAGCTTCCCTGCTGATTGCCTCCCAGGATATTGTGGAAAATACGACTTATGCTTATGATGATGTGTCTGTTGTTGTCAGCTCTAGGGACGCCCACCTAAACAGGAAACTCACTGTCCCCGAGTTTGTACTGGCCTTTGGTATTTACCGGGATGTCATCTGTGCAGTCTATCCCAATAGACGACAGGAGTTTGATCTTTATATGCACAAGCTGGTAGACCTGGGCAACAAATATGGTGGTTCAGCCTTTTATGACTACCATAGGTATTTTTCTGCAAAAATGTCTGGAGCGTTCTCCCAGTATGGAACAAGATCCAACATGGGAAGGATAGTTACCGTCATATTTTGCAGACACTTTGCAAGTCTAAGAACACCGGCTTGTGCATACTGCTCCTCTACAGCCCATACGACAAATTTCTGTCCCAACACGGCTGACGAACATGCCTCCACGCAAGGAGCTAGTTCCTCTGGTCTTCCAGAGGAATTGACCAGAGACAAACTGGGATGTCCGATCAAGTTTGTGGGCAAGTCCCAGATATGTAATAATTTCAATGTTGGGTCTTGTAATTATAGCGGTTGCAGATTATTCCATATCTGTTTAAAATGTTTTAGGGCACATGCAAAAACCATGTGTCCAAATAAAATGTATTCTAAGCCTTACCTCACTTCCATTAATATGCCAGTATTTACTGCATTTATGTCACATCACCCGTCTAAAAACGTGGTGGACTTTCTTATCTCTGGTTTAACAGAAGGCTTCCACACTGGTATTCTACACATACCATCCAGGACTCTGGAATGCCCCAACCTACAATCTGCACAACATAATCCCACAGCTGTTGACACTCTCATAGCCCAAGAAATTGCTGAGGGTTTCGTATTGGGGCCTTTCAAAACTCCTCCATTCAAAGAATGGCGTACTAACCCCATTGGTATTGTCACAGGGAAATCTTCCCTTAAACAGAGACTCATCATTGACTTGTCAGCACCACACTCATCGGCCAACCCCAATCTTAATTCCCTCATACCCTCCGAGGAATTCTCCCTGCAATACACCACCATAGATCACGCCATTACAGCGATCATACAAGCAGGGGACGGAGCCTGGCTTAGTAAAACCGATATTACTTTAGCGCCACGGATTATACTATCTTTTACCTTTCGATATTACTAATGCCTTTAAATTGCTACCAATCCACCCCACACTGTGGCACCTACATGGAATCAAGTGGGCCGGGCACTACTATTTTTTCTCCCGTTTAACTTTTGGGTCCAAAAGTAGCCCAGCTATTTTCAACACATTTTCCGAAGCATTGTGCTGGTTACTATTGAACATAGCCAGATGCCCTACGGTATTATATTACCTGGACGACTTCTTACTGGTCGAGGAGAATACTTCCCCTCCTACTAGCCTCAAAGCTACCACCAAACTATTCGAGCAACTAGGTGTACCAATCTCCCCTAAGAAAACGTAAGTGCCAGACACGATTATCACTTTCCTGGTGTCGTAATGTCAGGATTACTGTTTGATCCAGCACGTAGAACTGTACAGCACGGATGACAAATAAGTAATGTATTACGTTAGAATGGCCGGATTTAACGTACAAAGAATAGTCAAAAATACTAGCCGAGGTCAGGGAACACAGAAAGGGACACAGCGATGAGGAAAGCCAGGAGTCAGGATACCAGAATATAGAGAAGTCAATAAACAAAGCCAAAGTCAAAACCAGGTAGAAAACTATAAACAGGAACGCGCTCTCAGACAACCACAAGGGAAACCACGACAGGGCACTGAGCAGGCTGAGAACTGGGCCTAAATACCCCTCCTTTAGTTCTGATAGGCTGTAACCGGCCTTTGACCCCAAAGTCAGTTACCAGGTTTCATTTGCATAATTGCTGCTCAGCATTAACCCTTCTGTGGATTAGGTTGCTGCTCGGCACAACTTTTCCTGTGTGGACAGTAAATGTCATTAACCACATTTCTATAAGTGGATGAATACGTGACACCTGGGTATTCAATTAGACTCAACCACAATGCAAGCAAGCCTACCCCACAACAAGATAGAGAACATTCTTACCTACATCAACCACTACCTTCAGCTCTGTACTTGCAACCGCAAAGAGCTACAGTCTCTACTGGGGTCACTAAATTTTGCGATGCGTATCATACCTCAAGGCCGCTCCTTCATATCACGACTCTTGTATCTTTTTCCACGCTTCCTACACGACACACACAGGTTGTCCTTAGATAACCAAGCTACGGCAGACCTACGCATGTGGAAGGAATTTTTAACCACTTGGAATGGTAAAAGTATGTTCCTCCCTCAATTGACTGACTCATCACTTACCATTTGGTCAGATGCGGCATCTACCACAGGTTTTGCAGCAATTTTTGGGAACGAATGGCTTTGGGGCAGCTGGCCTTCAGCAGTTCAGGATTTGGAAGGTTTTTCCACTACCACAGCTCTTTTTGAGATCTATCCCATCGTGGCGGCTGCCGTAGCATGAGGTCAATTATGGGCAAATATGCCAGTTCGTTGTTACTCAGACAACCAGGCAACCTGTCACATCATCAACAAAGGTCGCTCCAAATCCCTTACGATCATGAGATTTCTGAGGAAACTCACGTGGTTGGCAGCTTGTCGTAATTTCTTTCTATATTGTTTTCATGTTCCAGGATTATGTAACACAGCTGCTGACAGTTTGTCTCTTTTTACATTTCAGGCATTTCATCAAGCACTCCCGTCAACGGCGCTCACAGCCACTACCACTCCAACATTTCAACAACTAATATTGGACTAGACATCATCATGCATCATAGCAGGACACTGTCCCAATTGGCACTGTCAAAAAATACACACAAGACATACGACAGGGCTTTTACACTATTCAAAAGATTCCTTTTGGAACATAACATCAGGCAACCATTTGTTATGACATCTTTTTTGGGTTTTGCTTCTTTTTTCCACCTTAAACTTAAAATGTCATATAACACCATCAAACTGTATCTCACAGGCATTCAACACCATATGCTAATCTTACAGCCTAACAACACTAGTTTCATGGCCTCCCACCAGATCAAGACCATACTCAGAGGCATTCAGAAATCTGAACCCACACGTACATCACAGAGGCTACCCATAGATAACCATATCTTCAAGGCATTATCTAACCTGCTTGATTTAAAACCTTTTGACACCAATACAAATTCTGTCATAAAAACAGCAATATACATAGCTTTCTATGGATTCCTAAGACCTAGAGAGTTTACTACAACCAACATAATACAATCTGCTCCTATTCTCCTCTACTCCCACTTATAAAAACACATGGATCATTACATCCTGACGCTACCTCACACCAAAACCAGCCAGCACATACCAGTAAACATTCCATACTATCCCACACACAACAAGTGGTGCCCCGTCAAGGTTCTGGATGCATACCTACAGCATCATAATTCAATACCATCACAACCATTACAACTATTACAAAGTTCGGTACTCACCACTACAACCTTCATGACATACATCAGGTCTTTGCTCACTCAACTGGGCCTCAAAGCAGCTAACTACTCAGGGCACTCCTTCCGCATAGGAGCAGCGTCCGCAGCCTCCAGTGTCAACATTCCAGTTCACGTTATAAAAACACTGGGGCGCTGGAAGTCATCCGCTTACTCACGGTACTTACCAAACCCAGTACAAGAATTAAGGGATGCTTTCAAAATCTTGTCTGGTTGATATATGTATCTGTATTGGTTGTCTGTAATAAATTTGATTACTTAATTTTTGCCCTCTTCTTTCTCAGGCCTACCTCATCGTCGGTTCCACAACCGACTTGCCCTTTTTACTATCCTACATTTAATTATGGTATTTCACTCTGTACTATCATGAGCACCTAACACAAATTATATATATTTTGCATGCTACCAGTTATAATCCCACACTCATGGTGTAAAACCCTACAATCGGTCTGTGAAAGGGTTAATGTTGTAATGGACTCTAATCCCCTCGGTTCTCGATCCCTCGGTCACCATAATCAACGTTGATGGAGGATCATTGTAAGCAATAACACACGGACAACAGCTTTACAAGACTCTCAAATGAGTGTATTCCAGAGCTGGCTTTTATACATAGTTTGCTTACATTAGCCATGGTATATGCCATTCATTACAGTACAGACTATAAGATTTATTACTTCCTTATATTACGTTATTCTGACAATGGAAAGATAAGCTTTTGCATACGTCTGGAAAAGAATATCCTTAAAATCGGAATGGGCAAGACATCCTGAAATTTAGCATTGTCTTACATCCTATAGAAGAAATACCTTAGTCTGTCACAGTCAGCATATTATTAAGTATTCAATATCCCTTCAGTCAGCAATAATCATGTTATAAACCTTATAAAAGCATAAAATACATATAAACAAGTTAACTATTTAATATTCTTACATTCCCCTCTTTGAGCAATAAAACAATTGCTCATCTTATCGATAAAATCTTACCAGGACAGAGAAACTTCCACATGGTATTTTCAGGGGTGCTAGTCACTCCCTGCGGGACTTTCATTAATTTCTTCACCTCGATTCCCATGTGGTAATTCCTAAGGCCCAGTTTAAAGATGGGTTGATACCCTCCAGTGGCAGAGAGGAGAATTTCTAATTGTTTCTGTTCTGCATTATGGATTCATTTCTGTACTCTCTTCCTCAATGTACAAGTAAGGTGACAGTTATATAAAACCATACACAATAAAATCAGGACTATAATAACAAAATGATAGAAGAATGATTTCATTATCTGGGATCCAGTAGGGGACCAACCAGTGAAGCATCGTACCAATGATGGGCTAAATCATTCTGAATTTGTGAACTCACCTTAAGGAGTTCTCCTTTTAGGATATGTGTGGCTACCTGTGTATGTTATCTTTGGGGAAAATATAGTCCCCTGTGTATGTGGGTGCCCACCAGGTTAAATTCTTGGCAAAAAGATCATAAACTGGTACTGGCAATGTGTTAAATTGACAAGCTAATTTAACATCCTTTGATGATGTATGATATAATGTAAAATAGCATGAGCATGAAATATGTGAAACATTACCAGTTAACCATCCATTGCATTTACTGGATTGGGGTTTTAGAAGTAACCATTCATTATCTGTGAGGTTACACATCCCTCTAATCTTCTCTAGTTTGGGAATCATTAGTGTGTTTTCTAATGCCAATCCTTGTTGTTGTATCCATAAATACCTGATGGCACAAGTACTCCAGTTACTTAGACCTGTAGTGAATTTCATAGTTGCAACAGTTAAATTATCTAAATAATTATACATTGATTTATCTAAATCCAATCCTGTAACCTGTGATTTAACAACAATTGGAGCCCAATTTGCAGTAGCATGAAAACCAGTCCCTATATGCATGCTGGCTGTGTTTAACTTATTCTTGAGGGTCTCCATATCTATAACTATTTAGTATACCCATAGTGGTTCCAGCACCATCTAACAGTGTGTCATACCATTCCCTTTTCTGCCTTTTGTTTGTTGTATTACATAATGTTACAACAGAAGTAGTGATTTTTAATGACACATGTACAGCTTGTAAGAAGGCAGTTGTATTAATAAATGTGGACGGAATAGGTGTGTGTGTGTGTGTCGTTGTTGACTTTTGGTTCTATGGTAGAGGATAAAGGACAGTAATAAGGTGTAAAAATATAAGGTAGTGTATAGTTCTCAATTGTAGTGTCGTTCATAATGACTAACATTTGTCCCCTTTTCCAATTAATGATACCAGTTATATAATCATTATTAAAAGTAATAAGGCCTGTCTATTTACATTGATATGCAACCTTAACTGTGCACATTTCTGCGTTATAAGATCTAACAATTTTCTGTGAACCTTTAAACAAACATAATGCATCGGTTTCATTAGCTGTAGACACATTTCATATGGGTAACTGGTACTTATAAGGGTTACTATTTGTCCAATTCATCCAGATGCGTTCAGTGAATGAATGATTGCATATTGCATGCTGATAGAAAGGTGGTGGAAAAAGGTTCTTGAGGGGGCGTGTGTGACGAATGCTAGATGAGGGGCCAAGGCCTAATTGGGCTGGGGGTATTGAAGAATTGTTCATCATGTCAGAGTCTTTTTTCAGAAACAAACAGGTTTCAAACTTGCCATTGACTTGTACTCATAATGGCATTCAAGGAACAATATCAGAGGGAGTATAACAACTCCAGAAAGCATAGCGCACAACATAATCTTGGTCTCAGGTACGTATGATCCTCTCAATCTACGATATGGTGTAAAAGCCATGATGCTTCGCTGAGGAGAAATTCTTCTGTTTCCGAGCGAGGAGTGGTGTTGTCTTCCTTGGTTCCCCTCTTTGGACACAGCTTCACTCGGGATGCGTGAATCCAGATGTCATGGGAATCTGTGAGGACAGCGGTTATGGGTACAGCAATCACAGTAGCAGGTGGTCCAAAAGGGTATCCTCCTTTCTTGGTCCTGTTCAGCTGACGGATATACACCTTGTCACCGGGCTGGTATGAATGAGTAGGTTCCTGTGAAGGTAAGGGAAAACTGCGAAGAAACATTGTCATACATACCATTCGGTTTTATCAACAATTCCTGTACATATTGTTCTTGTATAGCTGTAAATCCCCAGACATTATAACAAGCGGTTCCCTGGCCCAGGGTGTGGGAAAAGGTCATCCCATCAAAAATCTCAGATGGAGATAATTTAGTCACCTTGTGGGGATTCATTCTTATCTCAGCTAAAATAGCTGGTAGATATCTAGTCCAATTTACCCATGTTCCTGGGTAAATTCTGGGCTTTTCCTTAATAGTCCTATTCATCCTTTCAACTACCCCTGTATTCTGTGGATGATAGGGTATATGAAACTGCCAGGTAACTTGCAAGAATTTAGCAAGTTCCTGGGCAACCCACTTGCAAAAACCGGGCCATTATCAGAGCCAATCTGCAGAGGGCAGCCATACCTGGGAATAATTTCAGTAACAATAAACTTCACTAGCATCTTCCCTAGATGTCACAAAGGCCTCATGCCATCTACTAAACTGATTAACTATGACCAGTAAGTATTGCTGTTTCTTACCAATTTTGGATACATGAATAAAATCAATCTGTAAGTGTGTAAAAAGAGCAGCGTTCACACGATCTTACAAAAGACTGTACATGCTGCCTGAGATTCCTAATATAAAATGAATTCATGAGGAATTGAATGGTGCTTGCTATGTGCCTGACTGATGAAAATAAAGCAGCTTGCTTCAAGTATGCCTATTCTTCAAGTATGCCTATTCTCCCCTCTTTAGAGAACAGATCATTTTGATCTTTCTCTAAACCTTGTTTAATCCAAAAGACAGATTCTGGGTATTAAAAAAAAGAATCTCATAACCACTGAAGCGCTGGGCTGTCATGTGTTGTACGGTGATATTTGTCATCAGCTGAGTGACCTGGTGACTGGCATGAAGTATTGTAGGATGCCCTAGTGTGATAGTAGTAGCAGTTTCAACAGCCATTGCACATGCTATCAATGCTCTGAGACACGCCGGCATACCCTTTACCGGAGCTCGAACTACTTTGGAAAAGAATGCTATGGGACGCATACCGCCTCCTTGCTCTTGTGCACAGACTGCGGCCATGGTTTTACAATTGTCCCAAGCATACAAATGAAATGGTTTACAATACACAGGTAGTCCTAAAGCCTGGGCTTGCACAATAACAACTGTAAGGGCAATATATGCAGCTAGCATGTCTGGTGACCAGCAGACATTTTCAGGGCTGTCAGAACGTACAGCCTCCCTTAGGATTGAGTTATAATGGGAGCATTCAGGGATCCATTGGCGGCAGTAATTAATCATGCCGAGGAAGGTGAGCAACTCCTTCCGAGTAGTGGGTGTAGGAATCCTCTGAATGACCTCAATACGTTTTGGACTCAATTGTCTGGTGCATTTTGTGTTTAACAACCTTGTGACCTACAGTTGCTGACAGTATCCACAGTGCTTGCCTCATAGCTAGGGCTACATAACAACAAATCATCAACATTTTGCAAAAAGGACGGAACCATGACCGGTGGTCCATGTTTTTTAGAGTATGTTGGAGTACCAACGAATAAACAGCTGGGGAATCCACATAGCCTTGGGTAAGCGTGTCCAGGTAAACTGACAGCCTTCAAAAAGTAAAAACCATAAGTAGCTGTGTCTCTTGATCAATAGGTATAGAAAAAATGCATTACTTAAATCAATGACAGTGAAGCAAGTGGCATCATGTGGAATGGCTGTAATGAGGGATGTCATATCAGGGACAATGGGTGAAATGGGCACAATTAAACTATTCAGGGCTCTAAAGTCCTGAACTAAGCGATATGCTGGCCAGTGGTGTTGGGAGTGGATCTGGTGTTGTTCTTGCCTACCAGGCATATTTTGAGAATTGTGGGGTTGGTGGGGTGTGTGGGGTTTCCTGGGGTTTCCTGGGATGTGGACACTCATTCCTCCAGTGGCCATATTGGCCACAGTTGAAACAAGTGTTCCTGTCTATTCCTCCTTGGTTACCCCTATAACCCTGATTTCCCTGTCTCCATCCCCTTGCCCCTCTTTGACCACCCCTTCCACGGGCTTTATGTGCTCCATCCCATCCTCGCTCTCAGCCTGTGTAGCTGGACATAATATGTTGCAATCCCTGAGCATAATAAGCAACCTTACTTTCCTAAATCTTTTCTTAATTCAAAACATCCTGCATTTTCCTTTTCTATAACCTTGGTAAGAAACTCTGAGCTATCCAAATTGGCCCAGTCTGAAATCAATTGTTTCACAAGCAAAGAATACTGTGGCAACATATTACCAAGGCATGACTGTATTTTAAAGATATCTATATCATCTCCAGACATCAAACCTGCCTCATCCTTCCAACACTTGTAAAATTTCTTTACAAAAATCATATTACCAATCTCTTCCTTTGCATCTTGCTTATATGCCAAAGCAGTGAATATAGACTACCTATTCTTCCATAATCCCAACATTTCAGCTTCCACCTTGTTCCAAATTTTAGCACATCTTACTGAAGTACTAAGCTCATAATCACCAATTCATTTCAAACCATATAACTCATACTCAGCATCCCATGTAATATTACACGTCATCTCACAAAGCAATATCTTTGTAGAAACACATAATGGGTACCCAGCAGATATGCCAATACAGAAATCACATTTATGGGCACACAACTACACACTCTGTCTCCCTCCTAGGAAACACGGATAGACACAATATAAAAGCAATCTTAAACTAACACCTCCAAATCTCCAACTACTCTTGGCCTAAACGCTAGTATTCAACAACTAATAAAACAGTTATTTGCTAGGTTATTTGGCTGTCATTCTTATCAGTATCACTAGACTGTGACAAACTGATTCACATATAATTTAAAACAAAACAGCAACATAAATTAAACCACTTTCAAGTTAAACTGCACACTTATCACACATTATCACAGTCACCATTTACACAGAATAAACAGTTAACAGCTGTATTCAGAACATATTATTGGAAAGTATACCAATTTTAGTTTAGATTTATTTTAGGGATTCTTATGTGTACATTTTCTTAATTAACTTCATTACTTTAATCTACTATAGTATTATATATAAAGAAAGGATCCATTTATATAGCGCGCTCATAACTCAACTATTTGTATAAAACTACCATTAACTAATCTGAGATGATGCTGCATCAACTTAAATCCTATAGAAATTGAACAAACATCTGGACCAGATTAAACAGACATGGTTTCACCTGAATCTTTCAGAACTCTCAGAGACTTAAAAATTTATACTATACCATGTTTTAAAGGCATGGCAAACCTTTAGACCGGTCAGTCTCCAAGAGCCCTTTGTAATACAGGTAAAAACCTTTGTCCATGATGTCTGATTCAGGCTATATACCACAATTTAAAATAACACATAATGTGAGACATAGAAGACACAAGCAGTAGTTATTACACTGGATCATTTAAAAGGAACCTGTTGCAATAAAAAGGTTAGTTTACAGTGCAAAATAAAGCATGTGTTGGACCGCTGAAAATGTAAATGTTGCTCTGTTATTTTCAAACAAAAATCATATTTACAGTATGGATCTTTTGCAACAAACACACAGGGCAGGGAAGATGTGCTGATTGGTGTTTCTATACAATTAATCCCATATGGGGAATTAACTTCCAAATACTAATGAAGTGACTTTTTGTCTCAGTTATAAAATATACTGAGCTCATCATGCAAACAATGCAACACATTTACACTATCCCACTCTCATAATAAGTGTAGTGGGCTTATAGTATTTTTAAAGCAACAATCATACCAGGCACACAGTTCCCATGTGAAATAACTTACAATAAAACAGAGTAATAAACTTATACTTCTATGCGACAGAAAAAAATAAAGTAAAAAGATTTAAGTAGGTCTATCAGGTACAACCTGTGAGTCAGTTCTTTTCTAATATACAGTACTGCTATCTTGCAGAAAGATAAGTCCTGCGCTCACTCCCATCACTACTGGGCAGCAGCAAGGACTACAGTACACATCAGCCCCAATATATGGTAAAAACCAAAGAAAAACAAGTTACCTGCGTTCTCTCCTTAATCCCTATGTATTTTTAAAACCTCCATTTGTTTAAAAGTACTGCTATCTTATATATACACATATACATATACACACACATATATACATACATATACACATATATACATACACACACATATACATGTACATATATTGGTCACTCAGGACATGAACTCACATTTCCCATACTGCTGATTCAGAGTGGGGACACTACTAACTTACCAAAGTGTGTCCCCAATATAGACAAACAATCACCCACAAAGAACACTTAAGACAAACAAAGGTGACCGGGAGAAAGAGAAGTTTGGGTTATACTTATAAATCTACAAACCGTGCTACTCAGAACACCTATAGACTTAATAAACCGGAGACCTCTTCTGGTCTCAAAAACCTGTATCTAGGGGGGCGTGGCTAACCACGGAGCAAGATGGCCGCATGAAAACTTGCTCCGGCACTAGGACACCCAATCTAATGCAATCCTAACACCTACAGCGGCATCCACCTTTGCAACCCGACAATGTCCCACCACAAAAGCAAGCGGAGCTCAGCAAAACCTGAAAAGCTCAATTTTTTTTGCCAAAAACAAACCGCTGCGACTATGGCGGCGCAGGCCTCAAAATCGGTTACGGATCCAGAATCAGACGACGGCATGCACACCAGTGAACTGGAAAACCAACCTAACACATCACAAATAACGAAAGCTGATCTCAATGCAGCCCTGGAAACTCTATCCAACAAACTCATCACCACATGGCAGCACACAGCAGACTCCATGCGTAAAGACATACAGGAGCTGGGAAAACGGACAACACATATGGAGGACAAATGTGACGAATTCGCTACAGCCCACAATGATTTGGCAACGACTGTAGAACGCATGGCAGCAGACATCAGCAAACTGGAAGGCAAGCTGGCGGACTTGGAGGACCGCTCCCGCCGAAACAATCTACGCCTAAGGGGAGTCCCAGAAGACGTTTCCAATGATGACTTACCGGCATATGTGAGGAGCCTGTTGCATGCACACGCACCAGAGATACCCACAGATATGTTGCTGGTCGACAGGGTGCATCGCATCCCGAAACCCCGACACCTTCCACAGACGGTGCCCAGAGACATACTGCTTCGCGCCCATTACTTCCATATAAAGGAACATATCCTCCGGGGCAGCAGAATGAGGGCTAAACCACCAACTGACTACCCCACCGTCAAGATATATGCAGACTTGTCAGCTGCTACGCTAAAAAGACGAAAAGAATTCGCCCAAGTTACCGCAGCACTGAGATCGCATGGTATCCGGTATAGATGGGGCTTCCCCACAAAACTGGTGATTACGAAAGATGGCAGCACGACGGTGATAAATACCCCTGAAGATGGCGTGAAGAAACTGCAGGCATGGGATATACAGGTAGAACCACCCACACAGACATCAACCCAAGCAGCAACACTCAAACAAGACTGGAAGAAGACCCACGGAAAACATTAACACCGGTTGAAACACTGGTCAGCGGGCGATGGCCCATACATGAGTACAGACTGTACATTGGCATTTGGCAGATATGTAATCGACTAGCCCACCAACAATGACTTTTTTTCTCTTTTTTGATGTGCGATGCCGGACACCGGCCAATGGGGTGGAGGTGGAGTGCCGGGCCAGGGTCTCCCGACATCCCTGTGACGAGGCGCAAGCAGAGCAGCGGAAAGAGTGCGGGGGACCCTGGACCGGATCTAAGCCCGAACAGAAGATACCCCCTTTCCTCCCTCACCCCTCGGAAGTCACTCCGGCCACCCTGAGACTCTGATTTACAGGTCCCCATACCTTAGCAAAGGACCACTTTAAAGACCCATTCACACAACCGAGAACCGAGCACAGCTACAAATGGGTCAACCCATCGGAACTGAGCTACGTGACTGGCGTCCAGCGACCCAACAAGGTATTGGGGGGCCTGGGAACCAGGCTCCCACCATATACGAACTGAGGGACTTGGGGGGGGGGACAACGTGGGATAGAAGTCGGGGAACGGGTGATGATACCGGCAAGGGGGGGGTTGACAGTGCAGTTGGGGAAATGTTTATTCTCCCTTAAGTAGCTTAACTCTTGGGAATATTATGAATCTTTATCTGTACTAAAATATGTATATTGTTAAGCCACACATGCACACCAGACTCACATCCAACAGGAGTCGGGTAAATACCACCAATTCAATAACCCATAAGAATTTACTGTAAATCCTTGGGCGGAGCTTAGCTCAGCTTGGCTCCGGAGGAGCCTACCCTAGCACTACCGAGACGAGGCAGACATTATCAATGCTGGAACTTACACCACGTGCGCACACATACCTATGGCAAGGTGGATGCAACCTACGATTGAGGACATAGGTGTCCAATAGCCACGCTAATGGAAGAGAGACATCTCTTCTGTCCCCTGGATGTGGTACAACCACACACTGTCTCCAAGAGAGACACTCTGTATATAGTTATATTTCTTTCCCCAAGTTTCCTCTCCCCACCCCAAGAAGCCCGTGATCGGCTTCAAATCTCCAGACAGGCTGACAGAAAAACTTGCCAACATTACCACCCATCTACCCACATAATCAAACACAGTACAATTGCTGCGTTAAGCATACCTTGCTTATTACTAAGGGAGACACACAGCTTCCTATTTAATATAAACAAACGCTTATTAAATACTACCTTAATTTATAGCACAGTGACAAACTCAAACACAATTTATGAAAATACAAACTATTAACACCCGCGGATTGAATACCCCGCACAAAAGGCGACTCCTCATTGAAGACGCAAAACGCACAAAAATAGACGTATTATGCGTACAAGAGACACATTTTGTACATAACAGGGTACCCACCTTCGCGAGCAGGGACTACCCCACACAGTACCACTCCACTCACTCCTCCAAATCAAGAGGTGTATCCTTTCTCATTCATGTGTCAGTTACATTTGAACTACTAAACCTCAAAAAAGACACACAGGGTCGATATCTCATAATACACTGCAAAATTAATGATACATTATACACGTTAGTGGGAGTATATAGTCCTAATACTGATCAGAGAAATTTCTTGCAAAAAGTATTACACAAAATCCCAACCACCTACCCCTCCTCCACAATCCTATGTGGAGATCTGAACCATGTAATGCAACCCAAACTAGATACTACACAGTCAGCGGAATCCCAACGATGTAAATCACTGGGAAAACAGGCTACTGCATTGGTTAAACTCCTTTTGGAATATAATCTATACGACGTATGGAGAGCACAACACCCGAACGACCGAGAATTTACATTTTATTCGTCGGTTCACGAAACATACTCCAGAATCGATTTTATATTTATCTCAGGCGACATGCTGTCGAAAGCTACCCACAGTGAGATAGGAAACATAGTCTGGTCTGACCATGCCCCTGTAATAGTAACCATACATGACAAGTTCCAATCCCGCGGATCAAAACCGTGGCGCATGAATGAAGCTCTCTTGAGCAACCCGACCTTTACCGCCAAACTCACTGAAGAAATCATTTCGTTCCTTACTATAAACGATACACCCGATGTCCAGTTAGCTACAACATGGCTAGCGCATAAGGCATTCATTCGAGGTCTCATGATCAGCCAAGCATCCCATCTAAATAAACAAGCGAAGGCAGACTATATAACCTTAATGAGATCGCTTACGGCGGAAACATCTGCTCAAATCCTAAACCCCACAGCATCCAAGCAACAACGCATAGACCAAATTAAAGGGCGGTTAAATGATATCCACCTACAAACTACAGTTGCCATGGCACATAGGCTTAAACTTGCAACATATACCCAGGGGAACAGAGCCGGGAAAGCACTGGCAGCGCTTCTACGGCAAAAGAGGCAAAATGCGAAAATACCTTTCCTTTTAAATTCACTGGGAAATAAGGTGTATAATCCCCATGATATCCACGACATGTTGGCCGATTATTACGAATCACTGTACAATCTAAACAGAGATGAACACACACACCAACCACTGGCCACAGACATTAATACATTCTTAACGGAAGCCAACACGCGTCAACTTACACAGGAGGACCGCACCTTTCTGAATGACCCTGTCACTCAGACTGAAATAACACACACAATTAAGACCCTTCCCAAAGGGAAATCACCCGGCCCAGACGGCTTTACAAATTTATATTACAAAACCTTCTCACATATTTTAGCCCCCACACTAGAAAAATTATACAATACTATCCTCAAGACAGGCAAAGTACCAAGGGAGATGCTAATGGCTCACATAACAACACTGCCAAAACCTGGGAAACCACCACACAAATGCCAGAATTTGCGGCCCATATCCCTCCTAAACACAGACTTAAAAATACTGGCAAAAATCTATGCAAATAGATTGGGAACTATGCTCCCCAAACTAATTCGGGATGACCAGGTGGGCTTCGTTCGCGGAAGGCAGGGCTCAGATGGGACGAGGAAACTAGTAAATATCATCCACAGTATTCACACAAGCGGGGTGCCCAGCGTAGCACTGTCATTAGATGCTGAAAAAGCGTTTGACAGGCTGCACTGGGGATACCTATTAGCAGTACTAAAGAAGTTTGCCTTCCCAGACCGCTTCATCACCTTGGTATCCGCGCTTTATGACAACCCCACAGCGAGGATAGCGAACGGAGGCTTTACTTCCAAACAATTTCAGGTTACTAATGGGTCCAGGCAGGGCTGTCCGCTCTCCCCGTTGCTCTACATACTAGCATTGGAACCCTTAGCACAACACATAAGGGATTCTCAAGACATTAAAGGCATTAAAGTGGGAGGGAATACACAGAAAATCACCTTGTTCGCTGACGATGTTATGCTCACACTGTCTAACCCGGACACCTCATTAGAGCAACTCCAAATGCTACTAACACGATTTAGTGCTTGCTCCTACTATAAACTCAATATCAGCAAGACACAAGCCATGGGCCTAAATCTCACCACAGAACAACTGACTACACTACAAGGTAAACACACATATGACTGGAGAAAGGATCACCTGACATTCTTAGGGATTCACCTCACACCTACAATAAGGAAACTATATAAAACAAATTACTTAAAATTACTAAGTAACATCAAACAACAGCTGCACAGCTGGAAAGGGAAATACATCTCGTGGACTGGTAGGATAGCGGCAGCAAAAATGATGGTACTGCCCAAACTCCAGTATTTATTCAGAACACTACAGATAGGCCTGCCAAAGACATTCTTTACAGAGGCCCAAAGCATGCTAAACGGGTTCATCTGGGGAGGTAAACGACCCAGGATTGCAGCGGCCACCATGTATAAGCCCTTTAAAGAGGGTGGGATGGGGGCCCCAGATATAACCAGATACTACATAGCGGCCCTAATGGGCACTCTTCTAATGACCTTCCATCATACTACACCACCTCCATGGCACCAAATAGAAACAGCACACACCGACGGGATAGCGGCATCAACCCTAGCTTGGATCCCCAAGCATAGCCGACCAAAATACCAGAACATATGCCCCACCACCGCAGCAACACTCCTAATATGGGATAGATACGTTAAAGAACACTACCATACCACCTATATTTCCCCGGCACTACAAATCCAAGCGTTTCATGTCCTCATTCCTGGATTTGACTATAACATATGGTACAATAGCGGAATTACCTGTCTATCCCAGATAATGTCAAAAGGCCGCTTAATGGACTATGACTCGATATCCAAAACGTTTAATTTACCTTCCAAAGCATATTTTACTTACCTACAATTACGCTCCTGGGTGAAAAAACACATAGGTGGGGATGGCACACACCTACAGGATGACAACCTGACCGAGATAGAAAAACTCTGCATGGCCAAAAAACCACCACAAAAACTACTGTCTCTGCTATATAAATTATCGGGAACTCAAGTCCCTCCAAAGGCTTTAAAATTCATAAAAGCCTGGGAGAAAGAGCTAGACCTAGACATACCCAATGAAATTTGGTCCAAAGTATTGGCTGCCCATAAACACCTAACACTGAACACGACACACATTGAGACTAGCAGAAAGGTGTTATACCGTTGGTATATGGTGCCCACTAGGCTACACAAATTTGACGGACGGAAATCAAACTCCTGCTGGAGATGCTTGAAAGAGCCCGGTACAATGCTCCACATCTGGTGGACCTGTCCGAAGATCAAGTCCTTCTGGGGACACATTTCAATTACGATAAAGGAGTCCACAAAGGTCACTCTACCGTTCACTCCAGAAACCTATCTCTTGCTAGCATTACCCCACACATTGCAAAAGGTGGACCTATATCTCATATATCACATTATCATCACAGCTCAAATGTCTATAAGTAAAGGGTGGCTTAACGAGAACCCACCAAGTATTGACCAATGCTTAAACATGGTGGATACCACCAAGTCATACGAAATAGCGGCAAGGCGGATGAGGGCGGCTAGCAAGGTTTGGCCGACAGCATGGAACCGATGGGACGACTGGCGACTGTCAGTCCAAAAGAGCACACAACAGTTATAGACCTTGAACGGACACAGGTCCTCAGAATGTTAGCCGACCCTTCTTTCTCCCCCCCCCCAACCTTCCCCCCCCTTTTCTTCTCCCCCCTACCTCCCCCCCCAGTTTAGGGTTCACAACGAGGGTTACACACAGATACTGAAATTAACTGAATAAATGAGATACAGACATTGATGTAGGTTAAAGTCCACTGACATACGAATTATTGCTCTGTTCATTGCATTGAGTTATCTCTTTGTTCGGTTTATAAATTCGGAGACGTCAGCTCTCTTTGAAATGTGATTGACTTCTGTACTGTGACCACCGTTATTTTTCTGTACATCTGTATAACTTGACTATAAAATTGAAACTCAATAAAAAATATTACACAAAAAAAAAACCTGTATCTACCTGAGATACCCTGTATCTATCTTAGATACTAACCTGGGTTACCAAAACCCTATAATAAACCGGAGACCTCTTATGGTCTCAAAAACCTGTATCTATCTTAGATACTAACCTGGGTTACCAAGAACCCCTGTATATATTTAGACCAAATGTCTAATAAACCGGAGACCTCTTATAGTCTCAATATAACTAGAGTCCTTACACCTTTCCTATCTACTGGATACAGTCTTACTGAACCAAACGGGGGTCATAGACAATCAGCGTCAATAAGACACAAAAAGGCTACTCACCGCAAATGGTTTTGCTGATCCAACTTCTATCTATCCCACTTCTGACACCAAGCTGAAAGGGTTAATGTTGTAATGGACTCTAATCCCCTCGGTTCTCGATCCCTCGGTCACCATAATCAATGTTGATGGAGGATCATTGTAAGCAATAACACACGGACAACAGCTTTACAAGACTCTCAAATGAGTGTATTCCAGAGCTGGCTTTTATACATAGTTTGCTTACATTAGCCATGGTATATGCCATTCATTACAGTACAGACTATAAGATTTATTAGTTCCTTATATTACGTTATTCTGACAATGGAAAGATAAGCTTTTGCATACGTCTGGAAAAGAATATCCTTAAAATCGGAATGGGCAAGACATCCTGAAATTTAGCATTGTCTTACATCCTATAGAAGAAATACCTTAGTCTGTCACAGTCAGCATATTGACTTTAAGTATTCAATATCCCTTCAGTCAGCAATAATCATGTTATAAACCTTATAAAAGCATAAAATACATATAAACAAGTTAACTATTTAATATTCTTACAGTCTGTAGCTCCTTCATATGGGGGAGGTAAGAGGCCGAGACTACCGCTTGCCCTACTACAGAAATCTCCAGCTATGGGTGGCGTGTGCTTACCAAACATTCGACTATACCTTCAAGCTTCACTACTAGCCGCAAGCGTAACCCTAAACACGCCAAAAGGGCAGACACAGTGGGTAGATCTAGAAGGGGCCAATTTTACGAACTACTCGGTGACTGAATATATGTGGACACCTAAGTCCCTTCGTACTCCAGAACGAGATCTACTCCCCACTACACAACTAACTTTGCGTTTATGGGATGACTTCCTACACAAGCTTGGTTATAGAGATAAGATCCACCCTAAGGCGCCAATAACGGTGATCAAAAACATTTCCCCAATAGGCTCATTAGACAAATGGAAAACGTTGGGCATTACACAAATATACCACTTATTAGAGGGACGTACAGTGAAAACTTTCCAGGACCTTCAGAAGGTCTGGGGCCTCACTGACCAAGATACTTTTCTGTACCTACAGGTACAAAGCATCTTATTATCACATATCCACACTGATGCCACCAATACAGCAAACCCTCTGCCCCTTAATCCGCAATTAGTGTTACAGAGGTGCATAAATGCCCCAACCAAGCCAAAGGCCTTGTCCCTGTGCTACAAAGCGGGACTAGAATTGCAAGCCGTAAGACCAGAACCCTGTAGATCCCATTGGGAGAGGGACAGTGGAGTTATACTAACAGAGACTAAATGTTATCGAGCACTTAACCATCTGTCAAAATGGACTAGGTGCTATATGCACATAGAGGCACACAGAAACCTTCTTTATCGTTGGTATTTGACACCCCACAAACTGAGCGAAATATACCCAATGTCACCCTTGACATGCTGTAGATGCATGAAAGAAGACGGGACTATGCTCCACGTGTGGTGGACCTGCACTGGGATACGTCCACTATGGACGGAAATCCCATTGCTACTGGAGCTACTAGGAATACAGGGGTTCCCAATGACTGTCTCTATCCTCGGTGTGCCCATCTCTTACCCAATTTACAGACAAGCTCCAACAATTTTATGTGTACGAACGCATGTCATTAGATTCCCCAACTAAGACTAAGAAATTCTAGATAACATGGGCTCCATGGCGGTCCTTCCTGAGTTCTAAAGACAACGGAAATATTACCCATAGTTGACAGTTGCACCTGGTGTGCCAGTTCCCTTAGACCCCCGCAAATCACTATCGGACCACTATTGATTATTGCCGAGTGGAACTCTCCCTGGATGGCCCTATCCCGGAACTGTATGACCAAATGATAGAATGGTTAAATGTTAATTGTGTCGACCTTGTTACTTGTTTCAACCCTACTGTATTGCTCACTTATCAAAGTATCTAATTGTATGATTTCAAGATAGCAATCTCGGATGTATCTGTAACCATGCTGATTACTATCGTGTTCCTTTTTTCATGTATAACCATGAACCACAATGTATATGTAACCAAACCATGACTCTGCAATGGATATGAATGTAAAACCTTCAATAAAACATTGTGACGAGACCAATCTCGCCACATTGCATTGGAGAAGCCTGGTTGCTCGCCTGCTGCCTTTGGACTATGGCCCCCTTTTAAAAGACTTTATTTTTGCCTGCAGAAAAGCTGTATTCGTGCTTTTCTGCCGGTTGTTCGGTAGTTTCAATCTACCGAACAACCGTACGAATGACTGGACCACCTGGGAGCTGGAGTGTGCCGGCAAATTAACCTCCCTGAAGCTGCGGTTAACCGCAGCTTAATTGATGAATGCTGGGTGGCCGCCATTCATATCCCGAACACGAGGTCGCGGCCATTTTAAACCATACGAATGAACAGCGGTGTTCGCCTCTATTTTCACGGAACTAAAATCGGACACAGTTTTGCGCGAACACCGCTGAAACCGCCGACCTCCCTTCTTGTTCGGTAGTGCACGAACGGCCCGGTGTTCGGTATTTTTGTTCAAATATGTTATACCCCAGATAGGAATCCCATGGAGCCCATTCGTATGAAACTGACTGTGTAAAGACTTTGGCTCCATGGCGATTAAACTGTATTCGTGTGGTCTGAGTGCCATTCATTTAATAATGTGCACTCAGACCTGAGCTATCTGGGGATATGTTACATGTCTGTGTTTTGTGGAATAAATGTTACTTTGTGTATTTTAAAGTATAATGCTGGTTTTGTGTCCCCACATGTGTAATGGAGTTTTGCCTTTGTCTTGGGAGATAATTGAGTTACTTCCCAATTATCTCAGAGGGCAGAGGGGAGGAAGCCAGGATGCATTGTGGGAGATACTGTGACTGTGTGTCCTATTTGTCTAATTGTCTGTCCCTTGTCACAGTCTCCCATTTGGTCCCCTAGGGGAGTGTCCACCAGGTGGGAGACCTGCATAAATACTGGGCAGGTAGCCCTCATTAAACAGACCACTGCTTGACCCTCAACACGGAGCTCTGTCTCGTCTTTGGGGGGATTTACTGTATGCTGCTAAGGACTGATTGCCAGGAGTGTAAGCCGCTTGGGAGCTTTTCCTGTTCGTCTGGTAGCAGCAATTCGTATGGTTCCTGTTCGTGTATTTGGAGTGCTACCTTATTCCCTTGCCGTTCGGGAGTTTGGAGCATTCACTTGTATGCAGTTTGAGTGTTTGGACCATTCCCTTGTATGCAGTTCGAGTGTTTGGAGCATTCCCTTGTATGCCGTTCGGGAGTTTGGAGCATTCACTTGTATTCAGTTCATGAGTTTTGGTGATTCTACAGTAGCTGTGCCTGTCTCTGAAAGGGGATTATCGTCTAAGCGTTTTTTTCCCCTTTTGTGCAAAACGGTCAAATAAAAACAAATAAAAATAATAGATCAGGGAGTTGCAGTAGACATTGCTTACCTAGATTTCAGTAAGGCTTTTGAAACTGTTCCATATAGAAGGCTCATCAATAAACTGTAATCTTTAAGTTTGGATTCCTATATTGTTGAATGGGTTAGGCAGTGGCTAAATGACAGGCAACAGAGGGTTGTAGTCAACGGAATATATTTGAAGCAAGGTCTAGTTACCAGTGGGGTACCTCAGGGATCTGTACTTGGACCCATTCTCTTTAATATTTTTATTAGTGATATTGCAGAAGGTCTTAATGGTAAGGTATGCCTTTTTGCTAATGATACTAAAATTTGCAACAGGGTTGATGTTTCAGGAGGGATAAGCCAAATGGTAAATGATTGAGAAAAATGGTCAGAGCTGTGGCAGCTGACATTTAATGTGGATAAGTGCACCTTGGACTTAAAAACCCAAGGGCAGAGTACCGAATATTTAATAGAGTCCTAACCTTAAAGGACCACTATAGGCACCCAGACCACTTTAGCTTAATGAAGTGGTCTGGGTGCCAGGTCCCTCTAGGATTAACCCTTTTTTTATAAACATAGCAGTTTCAGAGAAAGAGGAGGATCGGAGGCGGAGAGGAGGAGGAGAGGGGTCCCTTGGGTGGGGGCACCCTCAGGGCACTATAGTGCCAGGAAAATGAGTATGTTTTCCTGGCACTATAGTGGTCCTTTTAACATCTGAGGAAAGGGATTTAGGGGTAATTATTTCAGATGACTTAAAGGTAGGAAAACAATGTAATAGTGCAGCTGGAAATGCTAGCAGAATGCTTGGTTGTATAGGGAGAGGTATTAGCAATAGAAAGAGAGAAGTGCTCATGCTATTGTACAGAGCACTGGTGAGACCTCACTGCCTCCAGTACTGCGTACAGTACTCCAAGTATCTCCAGAAGGATGTTGATACTTTAGAGAGATTTCAGAGAAGGGCTATGTAGCGGAGTAGTATGTTAAATCACAATATCTCCGCTGGTAGTCAGGATATAGCATGCAAAATACAGGTACCCCAAGAATTAGATGACACACTGGATGCTTGCCGCCATCTGCTCTGACGTTGTTCAGCACTGCTCCAAATCCAAACATAGAAGCATCTGTATGGATGAGAAATTATTCAGTTGGATCAGTAGATGCATGTACAGGTGCATTAACTATAGCAGTTTTCAGTTGTTGGAATGCCTGCTCACACTCTGTGGCCTATACTACTATCTTAGGGAGATTCTTGCAGGTTAGGTCAGTGAGGGGTTTGGCCAGGGTGCTGTAATCGGGTACAAATTTGCGGTTTGGCTAAGGCTAGGACTTGGGTTTTAGTACGGGGGGGGGTTGGCCATTTGGCTATGGCCTCTATCTTAGCTGGTTCTGGTTTTTGGTGACCGCTTCCTACTCAGTGTCGCAGGTATTGGACCTCCGCCATTCCTATGTGGCTCTTGCTGGGTTTAAGGGTTAACCCTTCCTCCCTAATGCGGTCTAGTACGGCTCCTATGAGGGTCAAATGATCGGTCCAGGAGTGGCTAAAAATTGCTTTATTGTCTAGGTAGGCGCAAGTGTACTCCTGGAACCCGTTCAGTAGCCGATCCACCAACCTCTGAAAGGTAGCCAGAGCTTTTTTCATCCCGAATGGCATGACCTTAAACTGGTACAGGCCAAATGGGGTGACAAACGACAAATTAGGAATGGCGTCCTCGGCTAGGGGAATTTGCCAGTACCCCTTACAAAGATCTATTGTAGTGAGGTACTGACCCCTGGCCATTTTGTCTAGGAGCTCGTCTATCCTGGGCATAGGGTAGGTGTCTGATATGGTTTTATCATTGAGCCTCCGGTAGTCTACGGATGGGTAGTCCCATCCCGCTTTGGCACCAGGACTACTAGGGAGGCCCAGGGGCTATCTGAGTGCTCTATAACCTCTAACTGTAGCTTTATTGTTTCAATCTCCTTATGCATGTTCTTTAATGATTCTGGTATGCGGTAAGGAGGTTGGTGAAGGGGCTCTCTACTCTATGGGTTGCTAAGGGGAGGTTAGAGAAGGTGGCCCCCTTTCCCCTAATTAAACTTTGAGCCTGTGCTCATTCCTGAGGGTTCAGGCGCACACCTAACTGTACCTCTTCTAGGCTCTCGTTCTGGCCCCATTCCTCTATGAGGTCTGGGAGAGGTAAGTTATCGAAGTCCTCTGCAGCAGAGGCGCAAATAGTGGTTACCTCTTCTGTGCGCTCGTAGTACAGCTTCAGCATATTCACATGGACCAATTATATAGGTGGTGTCACAAATTTTTTCTACCACCTTGTATGGGCTCTTCCAGGAGGCCTGCAGCTTGTCATAGGGGTACCATTAGAGGTTACTTCTCCCTCCCAGTGTTCCCTAATGAGATCCAGGGGACCCCTCACTCTCCTTCCGAACAATAATTCGAAAGTGGAGAACCCGGTGGACTCTTGGCAAAAAGTAAGTGGGGTAAAAACCATTCCCAGTCCTTTTGGGTGTCTATGAATGTACGGATCATTTGTTTAAGTGTTCCATTAAACCATTCACAGAGACCGTTGGACTGGGGGTGGTAAGCTGAGTTTAGAATAGGCCTTACCCCACATACCTTCCAGAGTTCGTGGGTGACCTCCGCAGTAATCTCCTGGGGAAATCCCATGCGGGAGAAGAATTGCATTAGGGCATCCGCTATGGTCTCTGCATGCACATTGATCAGTGTCACCGCCTCTGGGTATCTAGTGGCATAATCCACTACGGTCAAGATGTACTTCTTGCTGGAGGGACTGGGTTTAGCTAAGGATCCTATTATATCAACGGCCACTCTACTAAAGGGTTCCTCAATTATAGGCAGGGGATGAAGTTTTGCTTTATAGCGGTCCACTCGCTTCCCTACCCTCTGGCAGGTATCGCAGGTTTGACAATATTGTTGAATATCCTTTAAAATACCTGGCCAGAAGAAGTTCTGAGTCAGCCGATGTTTAGTTCGGCTGACTCCTAAATGCCCTGATAACGGTATATTGTGCGCGATGCGCAGTAACTCCTGTCTATATTTGCGGGGAACAATTAATTGTTTGGGCGTAGGAATAATCCTGGCCACTACCTTCTCTGCATAACGGTATAATAACCCTTTGTCCCAGGCATATCTCTCTCCCTCTAAACCAGCCTGGTTCTGGTCTATCCTATCCTTATACACTTGTAGGGAGGGATCTAAGGCTACCGCACTGCCAAATTTTAAGGGTGCATTGGATGGAGCCATGGAGCGAGCCTGCTGCCAGGTGTCGACTGCATAGGTTTCCTGAACGGTGGTTTGGGGAACAATAGCGAAGGTGAACCCCCCAGGTCGTTGCCCAAAATAGCATCTGCGGGCAAGCACTGCATGATCCCCACCTTCATGGCTCCTGACCCTGCTCCCCAATCCAAATGTACCTTGGCAGTGGGAACTTTGTAGATGGATCCCCCTGCTACACGTACTGCCACACAGTCCCCCATGAGTTGGTTCTTTGGGACAAGGTGGTTCCGGACCAAAGTCAGGGTGGCCCCAGAATCACGCTATCCCTGTATACATTTCCCTTCCATGTGCACGATCTGTCTGTGACCCTGGTGGTTATCGGATGCTGCTTGGATGGGGTTAACCTCATGGAGTGTTCCCAGTGGTTCCTCTATGTGGTTGGCTGTTGTGGGTTGGATGGGCTGCTCACTCTGGTAGCAATGTACAGTGGCCCGAGCACTAGGAGGTTGTCCTTGGTTGTGCCAGGTTGGCTGAGGTCTGTTCTGGGGGCACTCCCGCTGCATATGCCCCATCTGGTTGCAGGTGTAACATCGGATATGTGCCCGGGTCGGGTACCTTGATGGATATGGGTTGTTAGCTCCCCCTGGTCGTGGGTGAGTTGTCGTGGCCAGGGCTGGAATGGGTGCTGCAGAACCGGAGAATACTCGGGCCTGTGGGCGTTGATCTCACCTCGTGTCTTGGTGTTCATCTGCAAGTTTGGTGGTGTCTGGTAAGGTATGAGGTAAATTCCTTTTAGGTTGGCTATTGTAGTGACTGTAGCTTGTGTGCCTTGGTGACTGGCAATGAGGGAGAACGGGTAGCCCCATTGGTATTTTATGCCTTCTTGTTGCAATGCTTGGGTTAGGGGTCTCAAGGCCCTTCTGCCACGTAGTGTCATCCAGGGAAGGTTGGGAAGCAGTTGAAGTTTGGTGGTGTTATACATAAGTGCTGCAGAGTCCCTCGCATGCCTCATGATATTTTCTTTTTCGGAGTAATGATGGACCCGACATATTATATTCCGTGGGGCGTCCTGTGATAGGCCCTTGGGTCTTACAGCCCTGTGAGCCATCTCCAGTAAAATTGAAGTGTCCACAAGCCTCTGGAGCACATTATTAAAGAGTGTTTGCAGTGTAGTTGAAAGATCCTCCGAGGCTTATCTAGCCTCAGGTAGGCCTCGTACCTGTCAGGGAGCCGCGGGCGGCGAGGAGGGGAGGCTGCACGCCACTTGCAGCACTCACCCTCAGTCCATCGCCGCCCGCGGTCTCCTCTCTGCTTACCTGTCGGCGAGCGGCGTCTCCTCTGTGCCGCTCGCCGCCAGCGTCCTCCACGCCCCCCAGCGGCAGCATGTATAACGCTGCACGCTGGGAGGTCCAGGAGTTAAGTAAACGCCGGGGTCACGTGAGTGACCCGGCGTTAAAGAAACAGTACCACAATCACAGTGGGGGTATAGATATCCCCCACGTGTGATTGTTAATTCTGATTGGAAGTTATCCAATCAGAATTAAACCAAGGGTATTTATACTTACCTTTCCTGTCCTCTCAGTGCCCTGTTGTGGTCTTGTGATACCTGTAGTGTAGTGTTCTCGTCTTGCTCTCTGGTTACCGATTATTTGGCTCGTTATTCCGATTATCCTGTCTTCTCCACTCCTTTGACCTCGGCTTGTTTCTCGTTCTCCCGTTTTCTGGCTCCCTTTACCTGGCTTGTCTCCTGACTATTCTTAGCGTGCTTAGCCCGGCCACTCTAAGGTCCGGTACGGCACCTTTTCTGTGTGTGTGTGTGTCAGCGTGTTAGGTTCCACGAATCGTGACATTACAACAGGGCCACCATGGAACCTGCTGACATTCCACAGCTGTTAGTTAATCAGGAGGCTAGAATGGACGGTTTAGACCACCGTATGGATCAGTTTGCCCAGGCTTTACAAACCATACTGGCTCGTACTGCCCACTTGCAACCTGCTGTCCAAGAAGCTGTTGCTGCTGTGCCAGAACCCATTCCTGATCCAGTACCCGCTCCTGCTCACGTGGTTCACATGACGCCACCTCAGCGCTATAGCGGTGATCCAGCATTGTGCCGTGGTTTCCTCAACCAAATTGATATTCATTTGGTGATGAATCCTCGTTCCTACCCCACTGACAGAACCAAAATTGCTTTTTTGATTAACCATTTGTCCGGGAAAGCACTAGCATGGGCTAATCCCATGTGGGAGAATACGTCCCCAATGTCCTTTTCAGACTTCTTAACAGCTTTTAAACGTACGTTTGACCAACCCGGCCGGGTTGCTTCTGCTGGCAAAGCTCTGCTTAGGGTTCGACAGGGTAATAGATCAGTAGCGGATTATACCATTGAATTCCGTACTTTGGCAGCTGAAGTGGTCTGGAATAACGACGCTCTCGTAACAGCTTTTCAGGAGGGTTTGGCTGCTTACATATTAGATGAGATAGCATCCAGGGAAATGCCTGTTCTTCTGGATGATCTAATAGATTATGTCATTCTAATTGACAATCGTATCAGAGAGAGGCGTAGTCAAAGGAGGAAGAATACCTGCTTTACCCAGTACTGCATTGCTAGCATTACCTCCCCCTAATCAACCACCCCCCGAACCCATGCAATTAGGTGCTGTAGGCTTATCTGAAGCTGAAAGAACGTACCGCAGAAGGGAGGGTTTGTGCCTTTATTGTGGTAAGAGGGGGCATCTCCGAAGAAACTGTCCTAGTTTGCAGGGAAACTCCAGCACCTAAGGCCTAGAGAGGGGTCGGCCTCGGGTGTTATGGTTTTTTTCCCCTCATACGTCCATCTCTAGACCATTTATAACGGTTTCTCTTTTGGTCAATAAAACCACGATAACAACTAAAGCCTTGATCGATTCAGGTGCTGCAGACAGTTTTATGGATGAGAACTTTGCTAAAACCGCAGCCATGAATCTGATCCAAAAGGCCACACCCTTGGCCATTGAGGCCATAGATGGTAGACCACTTGATAAACCTCTGGTAACCCATGAAACCAAAGAAATGGTTATGGTCGTGGGTGCCTTACACAAAGAAAGGATAGCCTTCCAAATAATTGACTCCCCTACAGCTTCCATCATTCTGGGTTTTCCCTGGTTAGTGAAGCATAACCCAGTACTCGATTGGGATTCTCTAGATATACTATCCTGGGGGGTATCTTGTCAACAGGATTGTATGGCCCGTTTACATCCTGTTTGTTTAATTAATGTGCCTACAGCTAAACCACTTTCTGTTTCTGTCCCTCCTGTATATGCAGACCTTGCATTGGTCTTTGAAAAGAGGGAAGCCGATAAACTACCCCCACACCGGGATTATGATTGTGCCATAAATTTGTTACCTGGAACGATGCCTCCTAGGGGTAAGGTCTACCCGCTTTCTGAGAAAGAAAACCAGGTCATGGAGGAGTACATACAGGAATCCTTACGTAAAGGTTTTATCAGAAGGTCCTCCTCTCCTGCTGGTGCTGGTTTCTTTTTTGTTGCCAAGAAGGAGGGCGATTTGAGACCATGTATAGATTATAGGGGTCTGAATAATATAACAATTAAAAATGCTTATCCTATCCCTCTCATTACTGAGTTGTTTGACCGTGTTAAAGGTTCTAGATATTTTACTAAACTAGACCTCAGGGGGGCTTACAACTTGGTTCGGATAAAAGAAAATGATGAATGGAAGACAGCGTTCAATACACGCAGTGGGCATTACGATTATCTAGTCATGCCTTTTGGACTGTGTAATGCTCCTGCTGTCTTTCAGGACTTCATAAATGATGTTCTTAGAGATCTACTGCATGTCTGTGCTGTGGTTTATCTCGATGATATACTCATATTCTCTCCTGATTTGGAGTCACATCATAACCATGTGAGGAAGGTACTTAAGAGATTGCTACAGAACGGTCTTTATTGTAAATTGGAGAAATGTTTATTTGACCAGAAATCAGTACAATTCCTAGGGTACGTCATTTCTGAACAGGGGTTCAGTATGGATCCTTCTAAATTAGAAGCCATATTGTCTTGGCCTCTTCCTCAAGGTCTTAAGGCAATACAGCGATTTATAGGCTTTGCCAATTATTATCGCAGGTTTATTAAAAACTTTTCATCGGTCATTTCTCCTATCACGAAACTAACTAAAAAGGGTTTGCACCCCAGGGTTTGGACTCCTGAAGCCGTCAAGGCCTTCGAAACCCTCAAAAAGGCATTTGCCACTGCTCCTGTGCTACACCATCCTGATCCTTCCCTTCCCTTTGTAATGGAAGTAGACGCTTCAGAATCAGGTATAGGAGCTGTATTATCACAAAGATTATCTTATAACGAACCCCTCCATCCCTGTTGTTACTTTTCTAGGAAACTGTCTGATGCGGAAAAGAATTACGACATTGGGAATAGGGAACTATTAGCTATTGTGATGGCATTTAAAGAGTGGAGATACTTATTAGAAGGAGCTAAACACAAAATCCTGGTTATAACTGATCATAAGAATCTCTCCTATATAGCTGATGCTAAAAGGTTATCCTCTCGTCAAGCCAGATGGTCCTTATTTCTTTCACGTTTTCAGTTCATTATCACATATAGGCCTGGGTACCGTAATGTCAAGGCTGATGCTATCTCCCGACAATACGAACCTTTGGAGTCTATCGCCCCCACTCCTGAACCCATTGTACCCACGTCTAAGATAATAGCTGCTACCCGTTTAGTTATTTCATCTCTTTTCCTTGATGGTATCAAGGCATACCAAACCCAAGCACCCTCTGAGACACCTGTTGGTAGATTATACGTGAAAGAGAAAGATAGAAAGAAACTGTTAGCTTTATTTCACACCGCCAAAACGGCTGGCCACCCAGGGGTTACCAAAACATACAAGGGTCTCCTTCAACAGTTTTGGTGGCCTTCACTTAAGCAAGACGTGGTGGATTATGTACAGGCTTGTCGTGTTTGTGCACAGTGTAAGTCTCCTAATGTCAAACCCCCGGGACTCCTAATGCCTTTATCCGTACCCAAGAAACCATGGACCCACTTATCCATGGACTTTATTGTGGATCTTCCTTCATCCGATGGAATGACAGTAATTTTGACTGTGACTGATAGATTCTCTAAAATGGCACACTTTATTCCACTTAAGAAACTACCTTCTGCGGTTCAGTTGGCTCAGGTATTTGCCAAAGAGGTTTTCCGCTTGCATGGTATACCACAGGATATCGTATCTGACAGGGGTCCTCAATTTGTCTCTCGGTTTTGGAGGGGCTTTTGTGCTGAGATGGGGATTTCCTTGTCGTTTACTTCCTCCTATCATCCACAATCTAATGGAGCGGCCGAACGGGCGAATCAATCTGTGGAGTTATATTTACGTTGCTTCACGAATGCACACCAGGACAACTGGTCTCACCTCCTTCCTTGGGCTGAATTCGCCAGGAACACTGTGACTCATTCATCCACTGGCTTAAGTCCTTTTATGGTTGCTTATGGGTTCCAACCCTCTGTCCTTCCCGGCGTATTCTCCGACAAGGGAATACCCGCTTTGGACGAGCACCTCACCTCCTTACGGAAGATGTGGGATCAGGTCCATGCTACTCTTTCTCGTGCGACTGCTACTCAGAAGAAATTTGCTGATCGTCGTAGGGGTGCTGCTTCCTCTTATGTCCCGGGTGATAGGGTTTGGTTGTCCTCTAAGAATCTCCGCCTCAGGGTCCCCTCAATGAAATTCGCGCCCAGGTTCCTTGGCCCCTATAAGGTATTGCGTAGGGTCAATCCTGTGTCCTACTCTCTAGCCTTGCCTCCTTCCATGCGTATACCTAACACTTTCCACACCTCCCTTTTGAAGCCCCTGCTCTGTAATCGATTCTCTGGTCCTCTTAGGCGTCCAGATTCCCTTCGCGCTATCTCTAATGACGTGTACGAAGTAGCTGCTCTGCTTGATTCTCGTTTTTCTCGAGGTCGGTTGCAGTATCTGGTTGATTGGAAGGGTTACGGCCCTGAGGAGCGTTCCTGGGTTTCTGCCTCTGACTTGAATGCGTCCTCCTTGATCCGCTCCTTTCATGCGCGGTTCCCTTCGAAGCCTTCGGCTTCCCGCCCGTTGTGCGGGCCTCGAGGGGAGGGTTATGTCAGGGAGCCGCGGGCGGCGAGGAGGGGAGGCTGCACGCCACTTGCAGCACTCACCCTCAGTCCATCGCCGCCCGCGGTCTCCTCTCTGCTTACCTGTCGGCGAGCGGCGTCTCCTCTGTGCCGCTCGCCGCCAGCGTCCTCCACGACCCCCAGCGGCAGCATATATAACGCTGCACGCTGGGAGGTCCAGGAGTTAAGTAAACGCTGGGGTCACGTGTGTGACCCCGTTAAAGAAACAGTACCACAATCACAGTGGGGGGTATAGATATCCCCCACGTGTGATTGTTAATTCTGATTGGAAGTTATCCAATCAGAATTAAACCTAGGGTATTTATACTTACCTTTCCTGTCCCTCAGTGCCCTGTTGTGGTCTTGTGATACCTGTAGCGTAGTGTTCTCGTCTTGCTCTCTGGTTACCGATTACTTGGCTCGTTATTTCGATTTTCCTGTCTTCTCCACTCCTTTGACCTCGGCTTGTTTCTCGTTCTCCCGTTTTCTGGCTCCCTTTACCTGGCTTGTCTCCTGACTATTCTTAGCATGCTTAGCCCGGCCACTCTAAGGTCCGGTATGGCACCTTTTCTGTGTGTGTGTGTGTGTGTCAGCGTGTTAGGTTCCACGAATCGTGACAGTACCCGTATGTTGTTCCGATGGCCCCTGTTGTCCAAATCCTCCATATTCCTCATATTGTGTGCATGTTTAGAGTCCATCATTGTAGCGGAGGACACAGGACTGTCCTAGAAAACTCATGTGTTTGGTATATTCGTGTGAATTGTAATATTGTTTGTTTAAAATAGACTGTATTCGTCTGGTTGTTCGGTAGAATCATTTCAGCAATTAGGAGAATGAAACTACCGAACAGCCAGACCTCCCCAGTGTAAAGTGTGTCTCCAATTACCAATTGCAACAATGTTGCGAAAGGGTAATTGGCGAGCTGTGCAGGATGTCTTTGTTCTCGGGATGGCCGCCATTTGGGAAACGAACACATGGCGGCGGCCATTTTAAACTTCCGAATCCTCCAGACACACGGTGCATTCACTTGTAAACTACTGAATTGGCCCTTGTTCAGTAGTAAGAAACAACCGAACGAGGGGATTCAAGCGAACCATCCCTGATCTCTCTAACTTGAGAAATTCATGTCTTTTATTCCCTTATACAGTGACCGCCCACAAGGCCCCATCACCTGGAACTGGATTTGGCTATTCTATCCAGCGCGGTCGGTCTTTTCTTCATTTCCATAAATTTCCCGAACCCCTGGTCCGATCTGGGTGATTCTTGGATATATTTCTCACCCAGATCAGAGCTACCAGGGGATGTAACACTTAAAGGGGTACCCCTAGGTTTAGGGGTACATCTAGGAATGTGGGGAATTACTGTACTGTGTAAGGGGATTATGAGTCATATTGATGGGAGGGGATTTGTTGGAGGTTACCGTGATGTGATTGGTTACTGTCTTGATTATTGCAAATCCCTCCCTTGCATGGGAGCATGCTTTAAAAGGCCACTGTTGGAATAAAGCTTTCAGTTCTGCTCCTGATACTGTGTGTCGTCCAGTTATTGGGAGTGCTCTTGGGATACTGCTGTATTGTTTTGCCTGCTGGAAACTCTGCCTATGGATTTATAACTTCTTGTTCCTGAGCCTCACTGGGATCCTGAGCGGAGATATCTTGTGGAATATTAGCTCTCCGCTACATTGGTTGGCAGCGCTGGGATCTAGACTCACAAAGGAACAAGGATTAATGGAGATTGATTACTCCACACTAAAGAGATCCACACTGAAAGACCTTCTGGAAGCAAGAGGTATTCCAGCCAGCAACAAGACAAAGACAACACTCATTTCGGAAATAATGGTAGAGTACAGAACAGAGAGAGGCAAGAGACCAAACAGAGCAGGAAGAGTTCCAAAGACAGCTCCATTTTAGTTTGTCATTTTATGGGGGAAATCCCACCGATGGAAATTATCTCCAAAACGATGACAGAGGTGCAGGAATTTATAATGCGGCAAAGAGGACCACAAGCACCAGAAAGAAACACAGCGGTGACCACGATACAAGAGGGTAAGATACAAATCCCTTATCAAGCATTTAAAATGTATGTGGAAACCAAAGAGGATATAGATGCATTCCTCCAAGACTTTGAAAGACTGTGTATGCTGCATACAGGGGCGGACTGAGAACCCTCAGGGCCCCCGGGCAAAATAAATCAAGGGCCCCCTTACAGGCCCCACCCATACTCTGCAGCAAGCGCCACCCTTGTCCCGCCTCCATGCACCGCCTCCAGCCACACCCTACACAATCTTTAGACACAAGGAACAAAAGGGCAATAAGCCCTTCGAGGCCCCAGCAGAGACTACAATTGAGGGCTAATGGGCCATGGAGGGGGGTCTTTCTAGCGGAGGCTATCTCAGTGTCCTTTAGAGAGTGTGTTAGATAGAATCCCCTCCAAGCCCCATTAGAGACTACAATGGAGTCTAAAAGGCTTGGAAGGGGGTCTTTCTAACAGAGGCCATCTCAGCGTCCATTAGATATCCCCTGCTGGAAACAGTCGCCTCCAGGCCCCAGTAGAAACTACAATTGAGGGCTAATGGGCCATGGAGGGGATTTCTAGCAGAGGCTAGAGTCTAATGGGGCCTGGAGGGTGGTCTCTCCAACACTCTGGTTCCTATTCACAATATAGCAACACAACATAGCTCGCTGATACCTAAGCCAAGTTGGCTCCTCTTACCTTAATTACTGTTGCTGGCTGGCAGTCTGTGGGCTTGCTGGCTGCGGCTGGCAGGCTGTGGGCTTGCTGGCTACTGCCGGCAGGCTGTGGGCTTGCTGACTGCGGCTGGCAGGCTGTGGCTTGCTGGCTGTAAGCCTGTGGCTTGCTGTAGGCCTGTGGGCTGGCTACTGGCCTGTGGGCTGGCTAACTGGCTGGCTACTGGCCAGCCTGTGGGTTGGCTGGCTGGCTACTGGGGCACTTGTAGATTATTTAAAGAAATAATCCATGCACAATAACCACTACTGCTCCAGAGTAAGTAGTCAAACCGTTTAAGAACAGTTTGACAACTTACCTGGGGTCTGCTGGGATATGAGGCTGTAGTAGGGAATAGGAGCAGTGGTGCAATGTGTGTGAAAGGTTCAGTGTGTGTGTGGGGGTGTAGTGTGTGAATGTGTAGGGTGTGTGGGCAGTGTATGTGTGTGGCAATGTTAGTATGGGGGGCTGTGTATGGGGGTCTGTGTGTATATGGGTGGGCAGTGTATGTGTGTGTGTGAGGCAATGTGTGTAAATGTGTATGGTGTGTATGGGGGCAGTGTGTGAATGTGTATGGTGTGTGTTTGGGGGCAGTGTGTTTATGGGGCTTGAGTTCACTCTCACCACTGCGACCACCAGGAATCCATGGGGGTTACAGTATTGAGAGTGAACTCTAGCCCGTAGCTCCAGGGCTAGAGTTGACTCTCGCAAGAGCAGTAACGTTGCCATGGTAACCGCGGCAACGCTCTGTGCTCGCGCAAGAAGGACCCAGAGGAGCTGCAGGGTGAGCTCCCAGGTCCTCTCTTCCTCCCCTGCCCGCACGGTGCCTGCGGACAGGGGAGGGGGGGCATTCTTCCCTCTCTTTCTCCCCCCTCCCCAAACTCTCTATTCCTCCTCTTTCTCCCCGTGTCTCATTCTTCCCTCTCTGTCTCTTTCTCCCCCTCCCTCTATTCCCCCTCTTTCTCCCCGTGTCTCATTCTTCCCTCTCTTTCTCCCCATCTCTTTATTGCCCCCCTTTCTCCCCCTTCCCCATCTCTATGTCCCCCCCTCCCCATCTCTCTGTCCCCCCCTCTTTCTCCCCCCCTCCCCATCTCTCTGTCCC
>OW240915.1:226219648-226290628 GCA_933207985.1 Pelobates cultripes
GGAGGAGCATGTGTCTGTCAGGCTCCTTTGCGGTTCCCACATCCTGTGCTGGGAATTGTGGGAACCGCAGGGAGCATGACAGACACATGCTCCTCCTCCTCCTTCTTCTTCAGCGTTAGTAGGAGGAATGCCGCCGGACCGGCAAGGCTGCCACCCGGTCCGGCGGCTGCAGCATCAAACGGCCGGCCCCCCCTCACAGTGTGCCACCGGGCCGGCCACCCGGTGGCACCTGCAGTCCCCAAATGCCGCCCCCAATCCAGCCCTGCCGCCGGGCCCCCTGAAGGCGGCCCTGGCGGCGGGCCCCCCTCCCGGCCGGGCCCTCGGACCGTGTCCGAAGTGCCCGACCGGTCAGTCCACCCCTGGTTTTCAGTTGCAGTTAAAACAACAGGGGCTTGGCATCCAGACCACTTCATTCAGATGAAGTGGGCTGGGTGCCTGTAGTGTCCCTTTGTGGAGCATTGTGTATAATAACTATCATCAGTTTACTGGCTCCATTCATAACTTCCTTTTATGACATTTGACACCAGAGGGGTGAATTCATAGTTGCAGCAATGTTTGCAGATCAATGCAGTTTAAAGTGAATTTGAGAAGATATATACATTCATCTGACAAGCCTTGTTGTATGTGCAGTGGTGGATGAGAAATAAATTCCTCACACATTTTGTTATGTATAAGGATGGATTCAAAAGCGCATTCCATGTAAACTCTGTTTGTGTGTTTTAGACACAGATTTAGATTTGTTTCAGTCCAAACTGCAATTTGTCTGAACCAGTTGATTTGGGCGAAATGTGCCCAAACCAGAAACCACAAGACCTGCACAACGGCTGAACATGCTCGTTTTGAGTAGTGACTGATTTGTGCCACTAAACTTTGATTTTATCTATTTTTATTTTATTTTAATACATGGGTCCAGGGGTGTACCTAGAGCATTTGGCACCCGGGGCGAATCCTGTGCTTGGCACCCCCTTGTACTCCCCAAAAAAGTCCCGCCCCCAGCGCCAGTTTGGCTCTGCCTCCGATTTTGCTTAGCTCTGCCCCACTTTTCCTCCGTGTAGCCAGTTTATCAGCTGTTTGCTTGTGTGAGCTGTACTGGCCGCACGGCACCCTAACTACCATGGGGCACTGTGTGGCCACAGCTCACACAGCCCCCTCCAGCCAGGGCCGGTGCAAGGATTTTTGCCGCCCTAGGCAAAAGTAAAGTTTGCCGCCCCCCCATGTGACATCACAATGCCCCACCCATATGATTTGCCATGTTATCTAACGCCAGTGCTGCAGTGCCGCCGTGTTTACATTAAAAGGCCTGCAGGTACAGGCTATAGACACCAGAACCACTACATTAAGCTGCAGTGGTTCTGGGGAGTATAGTGTTTCTTTAATGTGAGGAAAATTAGAGATTAGTGCCATGAATAATATACTAGATTGCCTACTTACAAACAGATGAGGATGATGATGGGCTCTAGCTGCAGTCTGGCTCCACTGGTCTGGTGTAGAACAGGCTCTCTGGAGGCGGTTTGTAACTGTGGTCACAAAAATCAATGTTGTGGGAGAACGGGAAGCAGCTCCATTTTTTGGAGGCCCTTTACACAGCTCAAGATCTCGGTCCCAGGGTCCACCTTCATGTTCCACCAATGAGTTTGTTCACAGGGGTTGGAGTGTGTAGGGGATGTCCTGATATGTGTGTAAGGAATGCATTGAGTGTGTGTAATGAATGCATTGTGTGTTTCTGTGTGTGTAAGGGATGCATTGTGTGTAACGGTTGCATTGCTTGTGTATGTGTGTCTGTGTGTGTAATGCAGTGTGTGTAATGCATTGTGTGTTTTTATGTGTGCAAGGGGTGCATTGTGTGTGATGAATGTCAATCTCTCCCCCCCTTCAATTTTCTTCTCTCCTCCCCTCCAATTTCCTTCTCCCCCCTCCCAATTTCTTTCTTTATCCCCCTCCCAATTTCTTTCTTTATCCCCCTCTCCAATTTCCTTCTCCCCCTCCCAATTTCTTTCTTTATCCCCCCCCCAATCTTTATTTATCCCCCCTCAATCTTTATTTATCCCCCCTCCCAATCTTTCTTTATCCCCCCCCTCCAATCTTTGTTTATCCCCCTCCCCAGTTTCCTTATCCCCGATCTTTCTATATCCCCTCCCAGGGGGTGAGGTATCAATTTCCTTATCCCCCCTCCCAATCTTTCTTTATCCCCCCCTTCCTCTGTTGTAGCGTGGCCGAGCTCTGTATGGTCCGCGGGTACAGGGAGCTTTTGTTTCCTGTACCCAGCCGGACTAACAGGAAGTGAACACTCAGTGTGTACTTCCTGTTAGTCCGGCCGGGTACAGGAGACAGATGCTCCCTGTACCCGCGGACCATGATACAGGGCTCGGCCCCTCTCCTCAGGCTGCGCCCGGGCGGGCAAAGCTGCAGCCGCCTGAGGCTCTCTACAGGCACCCCCCACCCTGGTGGCACCCGGGGCGGACCGCCCCCCTCCGCTCCCCCCTCCCCCCTTAGTATGCCACTGCATGGGTGGGAACATTTTCCTACCATCTGGTGCACAGATCAAGTCAGAAGTGAGCAATGGAGTGGAAAAAAAGGAAAATCAGTGTTACTATATTTACATATTAATTATGTAATAAATATGTAATATACAAATATATAAATATAGATTTTTAATTTTACTGCTCCTCCTGTTTTTCCCTCTGTTGCTTACTTTTTCTTACTTGATCTATGCACCAAATGGCAGGAAAATGTTCCTACCAGTGTATTGCAAAATATATACATACATTGTTATTCATTAAAGTGAGAATTCCAAGTGAATTCAAAGTGAATTTTACATTTATGACCAAAGTAACTGAATTTGTAGTATATCTAAGTTTAAAATTGTTATAGTTTGGCATGGCTATTTTGTCCTTAAATTTGAAGTTCATTTTGCATTCACTTTTAATTTTTGCAGTCCGCAAGCTGGCCCATTTTTTTTTTTATGTTTGAATTCTTTATTTTATTGAGGCATGTGATTATGGTGGTACAGAAAAAGAGAGGGAGACTTGCAAGAGTTATACATGTTAGGGTCATCATAACAGATCACAGAGATCTCCTAGGATTAACAACCTAATTTTATGTTATATTAACAAGCTTAAACCTTTGAGTTGTGTATGCTGGTATACTGTAGTATATGTCTTATACTGTAGGCTATACAATCGCGATCAGAACCTGAGCTGGCCCTCTACAGTTAACTACGTTAAGTGTTGTAGTACACATGACTGACTGGCTTAAATATGGCAATGACAACCCGTCTATGCTTTTCTTTTGATCAACATTAATAGTAGGTCCAAAGGCAGCAGATATGTACATTCTGAATTACACTAGTGACTATTGTGTCTTAGCATGCATGTGATATAGCGCTTTAAGTTAGCTTAACCCCTGGGGTCCAGGCATAATCAATGTTGGTTAGAGGCATGGTTCATTATAACTGCGTATTCTTGGTGGCAACAAGCCAATTCGCCATGGGGTATCAAAAGTCAACCGACTCCCTCAGTCGGCAAGAGCTGGGCTCCAGCAGAACTGTCCCAGTGAGCCTCAGCGTCATGGGTCATTCTGTGTCTCGCATCCCGGGCCTGTGTGGCAGCTGGCGCCCCCGCATTGACCAGTGCGATCTCCGCCCGCAATGTAGTGGCACCCCGGTTGGGTAAGGCAGTTCAGCTACTTGGGTCACTCGAGGGTCGGCCCATGGGAGGTCTGTGTTTTTCCCAGGTATTTACCGCCAGGCATTGGTATGATGTAGGTCTTTTCTGCACTGCGGCTGTTGGTAGGGCGTCCAGCTGCAGCTCTCTTTCTCCGGAGGTGGGTTTTATATAGTGTCGGTTTTGCAGTCAGGTTGATGCGGCCAGGCTGTCCTCCCCTAGGAGGCTGCTGAGGTCATGTTTCGTTGTGCTCTGGTTCTCCTCTGTCCGGTTCCCCTGTGGCTTGTGCCAATTTGGTTTGTTCAGTCAGCTTGTACCAGAATTTGTCAAATATAACTCCCAGGGTGTCCGTAGCATGATCCCTAGGGTCTGCTTTATCCAGTTGCGGTATTGTCTGGCCCAGTGCTGCTTTGCCTGGCGTGTCCGCCATCTTGAGCCTCACAGCTTGAGAGGTCTGCCGGGTGTCCAGAGGTGTGCAGGCCAGAGGCAGCTCAGGTCTTTGTGGACTGGGATGACCCCCCGGTCTGCGGGGGGGGATGAGATGTGTCTGCCCCCTCGTCGGCCAGAGAACCGGGAGAGCAGCCGTCTCTCCACGGCTCCCACCCGCACAGGCCGCTCGTCGCACGTGGTCCGCCGGTGCCGGGGGCCATGTATCTGGTATCCCCGGGTTCAGGTTGGTCTTCTGCAGTCGATTAGTGCGGTCAGCAGTCGATGTGTTTGGGTGGTCGGGCGTTGGCCCGGAATCTTGGGTCCAGACTCGGGAGCCCACGCTTTGCACGTCTTGTCTTCTTGACGATCAGGCTCCACCAGTGGCGTACATACCAGGGTCGGAGGGGTCGCGTCTGCGACCGGGCCCGGCCCACCAGTATGTACCCACTGGGCCAAACTCTTCCCCTGGCGGGCCCAGGAGCCGTCCACCCCAGGGCCCCCCGAGGCTGGCCCTGCTGACACCCAGCAAGCGGGTGGCCGGTCAGGCAGGCGGGCGCACGAGGGATCACTCAGTGTTTCCTCTTCAGCTCCCTTGGCGCTAAGGATCCCTCAGCCTCTCAGCTCCGAATGCAACCGCGCATGCATTTAAACCGCCCATAGGAAAGCATTACTCAATGCTTTCCTATGGACGTTCAGTGTGCTCCTCTAGCGGCTGTCAGTGAGACAGCCACAGAGGCTGGATTAACCCTCAGTGAAACATAGCACATCCCCCACCCTCAGGGACCCCCTCCCGCCCGACTCTGGAAAGGGGAAAAGGGGTAAAACTTACCTTTTTCCAGCGCTGGGCGGAGAGCTCTCCTCCCCGTCGGCTGTATGCGCACGCGCGGTAAGAGCTGCGCGCGCATTCAGCCGGTCACATAGGAAAGCATTCATAATGCTTTCCTATGGACGCTGGCGTGCTCTCACTGTGAAAATCACAGTGAGAAGCACGCAACCGCCTCTAGCGGCTGTCAAAGAGACAGCCGCTAGAGGAAATAGGGGAAGGCTTAACCCATTCATAAACATAGCAGTTTCTCGAAACTGCTATGTTTATGAAAAAATGGGTTAACCCTAGCTGGACCTGGCACCCAGACCACTTCATTAAGCAGAAGTGGTCTGGGTGCCTAGAGTGGTCCTTTAAGTGTGTGTGCATCTGCATGCACTGGCGTACATACCGCGGTCGCAGGGGTCGCAGCCCTGTAACCCCTGCGACCAGGTGCCCACCGCCATGTGTTGCGGCCTGGCCCGCGCGCGCGGGGGGGGAGCCACGGATCAATTTTCGCACCGGGGCCCCATGGGTCATGTGTACGCCACTGGGCTCCACCCCCCATCTGGCCCGTTTTTGCACCATTTTGCTTTATCTAATTAATTTCTGTACTGAAATTTTACTGGATTGCTTTACAGTTAAAAACCCAAGTTACTGTGTTTGCCTATGCTATTTGTAAAATACTGATTCCAGGACATAGGACTAAAAAGGATGTTCTATCTATCTATCTACCAGATAGTACTTTAGTGATGAAAATGCATGTTGAACATTGTGAGTGGTATATGTAATAAAAGTCTTGTGTGGAAAAGTGGGTCAGAAAAATTAAATCTCTCGTGAAATTTGCTAAGAATTATAACCGTCTGCTTATCTGTTTATTCTTATTCTGTGTTAGAATCATCAGCAGCAGCCTCAGGTGGAACCAAACTAATGAGCTTATTCTTGTGACTGTAAGTGAAAATCTCACTCTGTGTACATAATTCATGCTTAAATTGGCTACCTGACCAAATCCATATTCCATTTAGAAAGCAGCAAGACGTAGAAATAACCAACAAGCCTCAGGAAATTGCTATGAATACTACTTATTGAATTGTCTGTCTGTGCTTTGTGCATTGGAATACATATATATAGCAATGCGGGGATATATTAACATGGTTATATCATTTTGTATTTATCTAGTTCACACAGATACTGCAACTATTAAACAGCATAGCCACCCTAGAGAAGTATTCAAGTTCAGCTGTATCCTGTCTAATGGTTTATTAATTAAATGGTAAATTATGGCAAACTGGAAACTGAAATGAATTATAAAAGCAGAATTAGACAGGGAAAATATCCAGTTTACAATGTATTCAGGCTATATTACGCCACAGACTGTAGAATATCATATATTATATTTTCCTATTTATATGAATATTATGTAGGTATGTCTAATGGGTAAAGGAACAAATGATAATTTGCCGTGAGAAGTTTGGAATGTGGGTGTATACCAAGAGGAAGGAGGGTCTTTGAATATGTCTTTATATGGCCAGAGGTTTAGCTTAAAGTTCTTATACTATTATATAGTAAATATATAGAACAGAGACCAAAGAACCGCCATTCCTCCATCGACCTCTCTCTCTCTGCAACATCATTAAGCTTTACAACCTGTTAATCATCTATCAAGCTTTTTCATGTATGTACTGCTGTTTGCAATGTGAGTACAAGTAATACATTTATTTTTTTTCAGGTGATATTGCACAATTTTACTGCAAGCTACTTAAAGAAGTAAGTATACATAAAAATAAATATTCAGAATACCCTCGATATTTATTATAGGGATTCATTCTTAAATAATTGGCGCTTGGGCCTAGAATGAAAGTTGAACAGGGCAGAAGGTACTGGCACTATTTTTAAAAATTATTATGGAATACGGTGACTCAGAGCTTTATTAAGATTTCCCTGTTAACTAGGCAGGATGTTCATTGGGGCCCCCTCCTACAGCCTTAGGTTATGTTCTGTGAATGAGTGTGGCTGAATGTTGTGTGTGTATGTTGTGTATGAGTGTTATATTCATGTGGTGGAGCCTAAATATGTTGTGTGTGCTTGCTGGCTGAGTGTGGTTTGTGTATGGGGAGTCTAAATATTGTGTGTTGCTTGAGTATATGCACAGAGGAGGGTGAGTGCTGTATATGCTTTCTCCACCCCCCAGGACACCTGGTTCATCTCTCTCACTTTAGATCCACTTATGTATCTATGTCTGCATCCCCAAGGGCGATTTCTGCATCACTTTCCATTAACCAGTTCTCCATGTGTGTCTTTCTCAGAGGCAGATTTAGAGCCCAATCTTGGAAGGGGCACTATATGATTAGTTCGTTACAGGGCTGCAAAAAACAAAATCAAAAACCAAAAACAAACTGACCAATGCATATTACTGTATGTTTAATTGCTGTGAGCCTCTGATGTAATAATCAATGCATATGAGTGGATAAAAACATTCTAAAGAATTAAACCTCATACACTACTTTGAAATAATAGAGGTAAATTGGTGTGGGTGTCACTTTGTGAATGGAGTCGATGTGGATGTGTGAACGCACATGTGCATTTAAGTAGAGTATCACCATAAATGCACATGTATGTGTGCAGGTGGTCTGAGTGTATGTGTGAGTAAATGCAGGAGTGCAGAGGTAAACAGCAACCACACACACAAATATAATTATACCCTTTACAAACATGCACATACAGGAGTAAAACATTGGAAACACATACAGATCCAGTTACACATAAAACAAAAGCATATACACAGTTGCACTCACAAATATATACAAAAACATACAGATACACACATATTATTATTATTATTAGCATTTACATAGTGCCACCATATCCTGAAACACTTTACAATTATAACATGGGGATATTTGATCATTTACATACAAAATATAACAGAGATAAGTGGTGAAGAAGGCCCTCCTCAAATGATCTTACCATATATAAATAAGGAGTAAAGAAACACAGGATTAATGACAGCATGCCAGAGGTAGTGGGTAATGATGGATAAGATAAGAGTGAGCTGGCATTTGAAGGTGAGGGCAATGGAACTGATGAGGGCAGCATACAAATACAACCTCAAAAACAAACACATATAATATATAGGTGCCCTCTGATCCCACCTTGATTCTTCTTGAGTTCCTGGCTCCCTTCCTAATCCTATGTACATTTGATTACTTTATGAAGGAAGGTTTCAGTCAGTGGAAGAAGAGCATTGGGCTGTGACCTTTGGGGTCAAAGAACCATTCTAAAGTGCACCTAAAGATGCTGGATCAGGAGGTGGAATTAAACACTGTGAGCAAGACTTCTTACCAACAGCTCTCCTCTTCTGGCCTCTCCCTTGTGTCTCTTCCCACTGCCTGACTGTATCTGTTTTGATATGTTGCTCTTTCACCAGCAGTAGCACCACATCTACTGCCCTGTGACATCTCTTGCCCTGAGTTTACTTGCATGGCTGAGTGGCATGCTGGGCTGTGGTAGCTGTACCTTTCTCTTTTAGGCTTCAGATGAGCTATTGCAGCATGTAGCAAATGCACTGTGACAATGGAGAAATGGGCAGTAACATGACTGAAACAGATGTGAGAGATACGTGTCACAGGCTTACCTGTAACACACAAAAAATGGCAACTGAGCCCCTTCTGATGAGTGGGAGTTCAGAAAG
Source organism: Pelobates cultripes (assembly GCA_933207985.1). Lineage (NCBI taxonomy): Eukaryota > Metazoa > Chordata > Amphibia > Anura > Pelobatidae > Pelobates > Pelobates cultripes. The sequence continues at coordinate 226,228,233 of OW240915.1, forward strand.
GAGATGCAGGGCTGAGTAGGCAGATCTTTTGATCTCCATACTGTCTCAAGGGGATCCCCTCCACAGACAGCTGGAGCTCCAGACGTTGACAGAGGCTTACTAGAACCAAGTTTGAGCCCAGACCCTTGGAGGCCATCTATGCCACTGTATTGGTTCTGGAGTGACTGCCTCTGAAAGTAGTTAACTGTGCCTTTATGCTGAACTGATTGAATGGCAACTTCTTCTCTTCCCCTATATCCTAATTGCCGTCTATTGAGGATAAGATGATAAGAGGAGTTATTTTCATTATTTTTTTTGTGAGTAAATTGGTGCGAGAGAGTGTGTGTTTAAATTATTTTGAGTATGTGTATATGGACATGTAAATTATTTTGTGGTAAAGGTGTGTTTGCAAAGTGGTGTGAAAAGCAGTAAAATATTTAAGAGTATATGTGCAGAAGTTGGTGTGTAAAAGTTAACTATAGGTATGGCTGAACCTATGGTAGCTACAAACATAAATGCATCACTAATGATAGAGACATAAGTGAGTGAGAACTGTAGCTAGAAGAGTCTTAGGCTTAGCTCAGTTAGGTTTTTTAAGTTTAGTTGGTTGGCTGTTCAGAAAAGAATCCTTCATGTCAGTATTTTCTTTTTTTAATGTTTAAGCTTTTATCTAGCAGTAATATGCACAAAACGTATAACATACTAGACAATACTATACAAAACAACTTGGACCTGGTGCTGGGGCGGGATATTCTAGAGCAGTGATGGAGAAACTATGGCATGCGTGCCACCGGTGTCACGCCGAGCCCTCTCTGTGGGCAAGCAGCCATAGGTCGCAGGGGGGGTGGCGCGTTGGCGCCGGTCAGCAGTAATGCAGAGTAGGCACCTGCCTGCCCAAAAAGGCAGGCACCTACTCTGCTTTCGTATCAGGAGGACCCGGAGGCAGGGGGAGCAATCTGTGGAGCGTTGCCACGCGTGTTTATTCAGCAGTCTGTGTGTTTGTTTGTGTGTATGTGTTTAACAGACTGTGTGTATGTATTCAGCAGTCTGTGTGTACTCAGCAGTCTGTCTGTGTGTACTCAGCATTATGTGTGTGTATTTAGCAGTCTGTCTGTATGTGTATTCAACAGTGTGTGTATTCAGCAGTCTGTATGTATTCAGCAGTTTATATGTATTCAGCAGTCTGTGTGTGTATTCAGCGGACTGTGTGTACCTATTTAACAGTCTGTGTGTATGTTTGTGTGTGTGTGTGTATTCAATGGATTGTGTGCATGTATTCAGCGGACTGTGTGTATGTATTCAGCGGTCTGCCTGTGTGTACTCAGCAGTCTGTGTGTGTGTGTGTATTTAGCAGTCTGTGCGTGAATGTGTTCAGCAGTCTGTGACTGTATTCAGCAGTCTGAGTATGTATGTATGTATGTATGTGTGTATTGCATTTGTTGGAGATACTAATAAATATATGTTTTATCTATAATTTATATAATTATTTATCATTTGTATAATTGAACTCTCTGTTGATGTGTTCTTTTAAAATAAAAGATGTTAATTAGTTCGGACAACTGTATGAGTTGTTTTTTTCTAAACTTAAACCTCAGTATTCAGGTTTAATTGCTGTGTTGGCACTTGATGAAAAAGTTGGCATGTATTGCGGTTTGGACACCCAGGCTCAAAAAGGTTCACCATCACTGTTCTAGAGCTATAACTTCACAGTAGAATCTTTCAGGCATATTCCAAATCAAAATATAATACCTTCAGGATCTTCCTTCTTTACCTATTGTGGCTATTTCTCTTATCTGATTCCTATTCATTGTTAGGTCTTATGGGTTGTCTTCTTCCAATTATTTAAGAACATTGTTCAAGAAAGAGAAAGCTGTATTTGTGTTGACTTTATTAACATATTGCCAAATGCCTCTTTCCATTTTCCATTGGAAAATAAATTGTGTTTTGACCATTGTCCAGTTAATTATATTGGAGGATTTCCAATTCCTGGCTATATTTATTTTAACTGCTGTCACCAACTGTAATAAGCTTTTATCTCTTTTTTTTGTTTTTTTTTACAAGGGTATAAAACATGCTAGGCAGGATTACAAATTTGGTAATAAAAACCTTTAGGATACCAGATAGCAATAAGAGAGAGAATTATTGTGATAAACATGAAAAGACACTATAACAGAGTAACTAAAATAATATAATTAAAGGAAACGAAAAGTACGTGTTATATTCTGTGCAAAAGGCACACTAGGCAATATAGGGGGATGAGAAAAAAAGAAAAGGAAATTTATGGGAAAGAGGTAATCATGAATGATACACTTTTAAAGACAATTAAAAAGAGAAAAAGAAGGGGAAGGGGATGGTGGGAGTTTATTTTTCCCTTTCCCTTTCTCATTTTCCTTTTTTGAAATGAAACATGTAGAAAATGTTCTATTATGGCAAACGGGAAAATATATATAGATACCATACTCTTAATGATATATGTCTGGGAAATGTATTAGGAATAAGAGATATATATCTATGATAACACATGACATTCAACTGCTATAAATTTATTTTTATTTTTTTGTAATAGGTTTTACTTCCAACACTTAATGTAACTTCCCTTTTCTTTTTGGCTCACAAGAACATACTAGATATAGCATATCAAATCCATGCAGGGATTAAGAGTTATTGCATGGAGTTCCTTGGGGGTAGTGGTGAGGACGATATATATGTTAAATGTTTTTCTTCTTTTATATATATATTGTATTGGTGTAAAGGACTTAGTTCTAAAAGAAGTGGGAAAGGTATTAGTTAGATGAGATTCATGATATGATTTTGTATGATCAACACACAAGGATAAAACTCCCCCCCCCAAGAAAGGTACATATTTGCCCATTGTTATGTTTCCTATGGATTTGGAGTGGAACTCAACTGCAGAAATATAGTTAGGAGAACCCTTAGGGTTTTTAGAATAGTAATTAGAATTTAGATGGAACAATTCCTCATTAAGGAGTTTTACGAGAAGGAGGATTGCAGAGAACAGTTCTTGTAATTTAAAGGAATACAATACGAAGATAATTGATGATAACAGTTCATGAATCTTTACTGAACACAATATGAAGATAGTTTGAAGATAACAGTTCATGTAACCTCAATGAATTAGGCATGAAGGTAGATTGATGAGAATAGTTCATGTAGCTTAAGGAATACAATATGAAGATAGATTGATGAGATGAGTCCTGTAACCTTAAGGAACACTACATGTAGATAGTTTGATGAAAAGAGTTCCTGTAGCTTTACTGAAACAATATGAAGATAGATTGATGAGAAGAGTTCCTGTAGCTTTACTGAAACAATATGAAGATAGATTGATAAGAAGAGTTCCTGTGGCTTTAATGAATATAATAGGTAGATGGTTTGAAGAGAAGATCTCCTGTAGCTTTAAGGAACACGACATGCAGATAGTTTGATGAGAGGAGTTCCTGTAGCTTTAAGGAATACAATATGTAGAGTGTTTGATGAGAAGAGTTCCTGTAGCTTTAAGGAATACAATCTGTAGAGTGTTTGATGAGAAGAGTTCCTGTAGCTTTAAGGAATACAATATCTAGAGTGTTTGATGAAAAGAGTTCCTGTAGCTTTAAGGAATACAATATGTAGAAGGTTTGATGAGAAGAGTTCCCGTAGCTTTAAGGAATACAATATGTAGAGAGTTTGATGAGAGAGTTCCTGTGGAGTTATGGAATACAATATGTAGATAGTTTGATGAAAAGAGTTCATGTAGCTTTAAAGAATATAATATGTAGATAGCTTGTCCACTAATTGAACTAAGGAGGCACGGAAAATAATTAAGCAGTAAGTATTGAAGTGCCAGTAGGAGGATTAATTCAAATCTATAACTTGCCGTTACTTAGAAGGTTTCACAAAGCAGGTATTCCAAAGGTGATCCAAGGTCAATAGAAGGTGGATGGAGATCCACGGTATGAACAGTCCAGGTTCGGTACACGTTCAGAAGTTTAGCGAGAGAGGAAAATGTATCCATACTTACCGTAATTTTCTTTTCCTGGTCATAGGCCATGGCAGCACAACAATGGGTTAGCTCCTCCCTATCCCTAATTAGACAGGAACTAATTTAAATTAAGGGTATAAATACCCCCTCCCATCATCTCCTCCCTCAGTCTTGTTTACAGCAATATCCCAGGGCGGGAGCTTTGTGCTGCCATGGCCTATGACCAGGAAAAGAAAATTACGGTAAGTATGGATAAATTTTCCTCTTTCCTGGCCATATCCATGGCAGCACAACAATGGGTAATACCCAAGCAATAGCTAAGGGAGGGAATAAAGAAAAACAGAGACTCAAAAACTTCAGAAATGCCAGTGTATTAAAAAACTCACATGTGAAATAATAGACATAATCAAACCTATGCAGAGTTGGATGCTGATAGAACAGATTTGCCAAAGTGGTCTAACTGGCTGGCTCTTATATCAATCTGATAATGTCTTATGAAAGTGTTCGTGGAGGACCAAGTGGCAGCTTTGCAAATTAGTTCTGGGGAAACTTTAGCTGCTGCTGCCCAAGAAGAGGAAAGGGATCTTGTAGAACGAGCCTTGAGACCTTCTGGGACTTTTACGTTCGATTCCTCGTAAGCTTGTATGATGGCTGCTGTGATCCACCTGCTGATGGCTACTTTAGAAGCTTGAAGTCCTCTTCTGGGACTGTTAGGAAAGATGAATAGTCTTTGAGAGGTACGCCAAGCAGTTGATCTTTGTAAATAAATAGACAGACATCTTACCAGATCCAAGGAAGAAGGCTCACTGACTCACTTTCAGTTTGTTCCGACTGAAGAGCTGGGAGTACTATCTCCTCGTTGATGTGAAATGCTGAGACCACCTTAGGTCAAAATTAGGGAATAGTTCTCAGGATTACTCTGTCTTTGTGAAACACTGTAAAAGGCTCATTGGCTGATAGGGCATGGAGCTCAGATACTCTTCTACCTGAGGCGATGTCTACCAACAGGACTGTTTTTATGGTAAGAAAATGAGGAGAGATGGATTCTAGAGGTTCAAAGGGAGTACCGCTCAGAGCTTTTAATACCAGCGGTAGGTCCCATGGCGGAGCAAATGGCTTGATAGGAGGCTTTATCTTTAATACCGCTGACATGAACCTAGTCACATCCTTGTCCAGGGCCCATCTGTGATCCATTAGGGCTGAAAGAGCCGAAATATGAACTTTAAGGGTGTTGTAGCTTAACCCTTTATCAAGACCTAGTTGTAGGAATTCCAGAATATCTGTAGTAGAGATAGACTGTGTATTGATTTGTTTAGATGTAGCCCAGAAGAAGAAGACGTCCCAGATTCTGTAATATGTGGTAGACGTAGAGCGCTTCCTTGCTTGTAGTAGAGTGTCAATTACTGCCTGAGAGAATCCTTTTCCTTTTAGCCCTTCCCTTTCAACTTCCATGCCATCAGATTGAGAGATGCTGGGTCTGGATGGAGAACTGGGCCTTGATGTAGAAGCGAAGGAATCTTTGGAAGCTGCCAAGGGTCTGATTTGCAAAGGCTCAATAGTAGGGGAAACCAAGGTCTGCGTGGCCAAAAGGGGGCTATGAGAATGATGGATACTTTCTCTTGTCTTAACCGTCTCAGAAGTGGAAAGATGAGTGGAGTAGGAGGGAATGCGTAACCCAGGTTGAATTGCCAATCGCTCGATAGGGCATCTCTTCCTATAGCCAGAGGATCGATATTTTTTGAGAAGAAGTCTCTTACTTTCCTGTTCTTGTTTGTTGCCATCAGGTCTATTTGTGACATGCCCCACATTTGTGTTATCTTCTCGAATATCTTGTCTGACAAGCTCCATTCTCCTGGGTCTATTTGTACTCTGCACAGGAAATCTGCTAAGGAATTCTGGATCCCAGGAAGATGAACAGCTGATATACCTGCTAGATGTGTTTGCGCGAAGGCCATAAGAGGTTTCATTATTGACATCATCTTCTGACTCTTCGTTCCACCTTGTTGGTTTATGTAGGCTACTACGGTGGCGTTGTCTGTTCTGATCTTGACCCACTTGAAACAGATAAGGGGGAGAAAGTATTTCAGAGCTCTGAGAACTGCCATCAGCTCTAAAAGATTGGACGGAGTGTCTGATGTTGGAAAGGACCATTTCCCTTGTATGAAGTGGTCTTGCAGGTGAGCTCCCCATCCCCATAGACTTGCATCTGTGGTTACGACAATCCATGTGATGTTCCCTAAGGGGAATCCTCTGAACAGGAACTTCTTTTGTAACCACCATATCAGGGATTGATGGACCTGAGGAGGAATCTTGATCGGCTGTCGTGGGTTTCCCGTTCTGAATTGGAAGATGAAATTCTTCTGGAATCTCCTCATCCTCCATTGGGCCCATCTTGTTAGCCCTATAGTTGAGGACATTGAGCCTAGAAGGCTCATGCATTTCTCTGCTGAAGTCACATTGAATGCCAACATTTCTTTTTTTATTAATTTTGTACCTCTTTCTTGAGACAGACGTACTGTGCCCTCTAGGGTATTGAACAAGGCTCCCAAATATTTCATCCTCTGGGTTGGCTGTAATAGACTTTTTTTTTTCTCGTTTATCAACCATCCATGAAGACGTAGGAAATGCAAACAGATTTGGCCATGGGTCTGAAGGGTATCTCTGTCTTCTGCTAATATAAGGATGTCGTCCAGGTAATGGTAAATGGCTATGCCCTTCTTCCTGAGTTCTGCAATTAAGACGATTAAGACCTTGGAAAATGTTCTTGGAGCTGTGCTGAGACCGAATGGCAAGGCCCGGAATTGAAAATGCCCCTTTTCTACCGCAAGGCGAAGGAACCTTTGATGTTCTATTGCAATGGGGATATGAAAATAGGCGTCTGCCATGTCTGTAGAAATCATCCATTGATTTGGAAAAACTGTCTTTATGATGGATTGGATAGACTCCATCTTGAATTTCCAAATGTGTAGGTATTGATTTAACTTGCTTAGGTGTAGGATAGGCCGCCATCCACCTGAAGCTTTTTTGGTGAGGAACAGATGAGAATAGAACCCTTGACCCTGTAGATTCCAAGGAACCGGAATGATGACTTTTTCTTCCTGGAGTGTAAAGATGAATTTCTTCAAAGCTTGTCTTTTTTCTACTTCTCCTGGCCATTTTGTTGTATGAACAGAGTGGGTCGGAGGTGGTCTGGAGAACTCTAAACGATATCCTCTTTTTATGATGTCCAATACCCATCTGTCTGTGGTGGATTGATTCCATGCGTCTGGGAATAGTAACAGACGTGCCCCCACTCCTACCGACTGGGGGAGAAGGGACCCGTCATAAGGATCTGGGATTCTAGTGGAATGAAGCCCCTTTTGACTTTCCACCTCTTGCAGATGACTGACCTCCTCTCCAAGGCTGGGATCTTCCATGTTCTCTTCCTGGCTTGTATGATCTTGAATCTCGAAAGGAAGAGTAGTCGGGATATCTTTTGTGTCTAAAGGATCCTCTAGGTTTACGATCTTGTGGGAGAAATGCTCTTTTTCCTTCGGCCGCTCTCTTGATACATTCATCCAAGTTTTTCCCAAATAACATGTCTCTGTGGAAAGGTAAGGCACACAAACTTGCTTTGGAAGAATTATCTGCTGCCCATGATCTTAACCATAAAGCCCTTCTGGCTGAAATGGAGAGAGACATATTTCTGGCTAAAGCCTTAACCAGGTCTACTGAGGCATCAGAAGTAGAAGTCTATTGCCAGCTTTATATCTTTGAAGCTTTCTAGAAGACTGGCTCTGCTTTTACCTCTATGAATGTCTTCTTCTAGATTTTCCATCCAGATCCTTAAGGCTCTGGAGACTGAGGTAAGGGCCACTGCTGGATGAAGGCCTGTGCCTGCAGCCACATAAGCCTTAGCGAGGTGAAGATCCATCTTTTTATCCATGGGATCTCTAAATGATCCTGCATCATCAACCGGTAGGGTAGTGTGCTTGGCCAGTCTTACCACAGCTGCATTTACCTTGGGAGCAGAATCCCAGTGGCTGGAGTCATTCCTCCCGAAAGGATAAAGGCGAGCAATTCTGCCTTGGGCTGCTAGATTCTTGCGTGTGTTAGACCATTCGTCCTCAATTAGATCTTTAATTGCCTCATGTACTGGAAAAGTAGCTCTTTTCTTTTTAAGATCTACAAAGTATCTGCTGGAAGTAGAGGGCTGTGAGGAAACTTCCTTTAGGCTCAAGGACTTGCGTACTCTGGCAATCAGGTAGTCAACTTGAGCAGGTTCCATAATTTCTGGGGCTACGGATTCTTCTTCTGAAGAGGAAGGCCTTTCTCTGTAGGAGTCCATATCCATGGATTCATCCGAGGATTCCTCCTGAGAGTAATCAAAGGGGTCAGCAATTCTGGGTCTTTTGTGTGCTTTTCCTGCTTCTTTAATGCCTTGGGAGACAGCCTCCTCGATGAATTGCATTATATCTGGTGTAGGAGTAGTCTTAGAAGCTCCAGCTGCTGATGACAGGCAATCTGCGCATAAACGCTTTCCTTCTAGCGGTTTATTGTTGCAGGCTTCGCATCTCTTCTTCATAGGGGACTTGCCTTTGGAAGTTCCAGATGCTTTAATTCCCGTTGAACTATCATGATAGGGAATATAATTAGTATAGAAACTTGTAACGGAGCTCCTTATACTCCGACTGAGTACCCTCCGTTGATGGATGCTCCTAGCGCTTCCTGAGGACTCCAAGCACTGCAGCAGACACCACAACCACGGCAGACTCCGCAACCGCCGTATCTTGACTGGAGTCTCGCCGTCTTCCTTCCACCCTGGATCAGCTTCTGTCCTCCAGGACTGTGTGGAAAAGAACTCTCCCTTCCACCCTGTATGAACCTCCAGCATCCAGGACTGTGTGGTGAAGACCCCTCCTCCAAGGAGAGTGTGTCAGGAACAAGCTCTTAAAAGAGCTAAGTGACTCAAGCTCAAGGGAGCATGCAGAGCATAGCAATCCCCAGTGTGATTATAACAGCTCCCTCCAATAACGAGACAAGGCTACGTTTAGAGGGATCAAGAAGAACTGTCAAAATCTTTATTTCCCTTGGGACCAGCCAATAGGGTCACCACAATAACATTGTTGTGAAACCTCAATAAAATCACAAACAGTCAAACCATATCAAGCAACACACAGTGACTTATCACAACACAATGGCACATTTTTAAAGGGGTGGGGGGAGACAATATTTAACAGTAAATATCTCACCTGCCTGCAGAATTAGCAATATGCAAATCTACCCGAATATGCAAATGAACCAGTCTTGCAATTCAGGTAGTGCATATTGCTGTTGCTACCAACAGAGGGCACTAGACAAGCTCCATAGCCAAACCCACCTAGTTGGTAGCAAACCTCAGCAATACAAGAGAGCAGGCAATACATTACACAGTACACACACACACACTATAAACAATTACATAACACACACCCTGCACCTATAATGGGTACAGGGTGACTAAAACATAAGATAAATAAAGCAGCCTACATAAATAGTCTGTCTGAAGGTAGACTAGGGGCTTTAAAGCCAGATACATGAAAGAGTCATAGTCACAGGGGAGGAGGCTGGCAAGTAGGCCTCTCCAGGACCAAGTGGCGAAGGGCACTTCGTCACAACACTCTTTTGTTTAACATCATTGTAAAAAAAAAAAAGAAAAACTGGCTTACCTATAACCTTTAGATTGTGACCTTTGTTTATGTATAGATGCCTCTGAGTCCGATGAAAAGGATATATTTTTTTCCATTTTTGCAAGCTAGTATAGAAAAGAATTGAAATATTTATACTAAACAGTATAAAAAAAATTCAATTTGAAAAAAGGAGGAATATATCTTTAAGAGAAACATACCTGAGAAACAGCAAAATATAGACTGAAGAGGACACTTCAAAAGTGAAAACTCTGTCACTGGGAAGACCTGAGAGAGGTAAAATCTTTTGATTTTGGCACCTTAAAAAAGGCGTGTGACGTCACGGATGACGTCACGGAGGATTACAGATCGGCCGTAATGCGCAGGCGCGGAAGACCACTACGCGCATGCGCGGAAGCAAGCATCACGTGAACCGCTTGCCCGCGCATGCGCAGAACGCCAGAAAGACGCCGAGCAAGATGGCGGCTCCCAGATACCGGAGCTGGGAAGAATTTGGCCGGGAAAGCCCTCCCCATGCTCCCCTGAGTCAGGCAATCCAGGAGGATAAAAACAAATAAAAAGGATAGGAATGCGCCTAAAATTGTATACAAAATATAAAATAATGTAGAGTATAAAAAGTAATAAAATAAAGTCCAGAACACTTATCAAGAGTCCGTAATAATGGGTTCTTGTATTTAGACACAAAATCTTTGGACGTCAGGCGGTATGGAGTCTTCACAATGGTAGGCTCGAATCCAGTGGAGAATATATAAAAGGGAAACAGAAAACAGGAACTCCAATGGTACAGTATATTGTTAAAAATAAAATTCGAGAATAGTGAAAATAGCCGTACTCACACTTTTCAGAGCTAAATTATAGCTCTGATATTATGCGCATGAAGTGGAATGATCCTCACTCAAGGATATGCAGGAAAATTATTTGATTGGAGGGTTTTCTTGCCCAAATTCGGTGTTCAAGGTAATATTACTCGACCCAAAATGAGAGGAAAAGGAATATAGTGCTCTCTGTGATTGTGTCTAAATTGCTCCGGTCCTCCTGTGAATCCAGGAGGAACCTTTTGCCCTGGAGGACCATGGCTGAAAACAATCGAAATAAGGTAAGAACGACAAAAACCTCTTACCTTGAAATTAGCAGCAGAAACAGAGTCAGTAAAAGAGAGGAAGGGGGAACATACCATAGATAATATCCATAGGAAGAAAAAGAAGCCTAAAAGGTGAGGTTCTTCTGCCACTTCCTGCTACCGCTTGGTCACTGCAGGGAATTCTTCTTATTGGCAATTTTTAACTTGCTACCCTTAGGGTCACTGCAAGTGGCTCCCGGTCACTAAAGGAGCATCTCCAGGGGTTTTTCCTTTGCGCAGGGCCACATACTGGAGACTTCCCAAGGAAGAGAGGCTGAACTCCCTTGGGGCCGAAGGTAACAACCCTCAGGTAAGCCAAAAAAAAAAATAATAATTGTAGTCTGGAAAGACTAACGTCCTATAGGGATAGGACAGGAACAAAAAGACTGAGGGAGGAGATGGTGGGAGTGGGTATTTATACCCTTAATTTAAATTAGTTCCTGTCTAATTAGGGATAGGGAGGAGCTAATCCATTGTTGTGCTGCCATGGATATGGCTAGGAAAGATTGTTTGTAGCTGGTCAGAAGTTCAGGAAGCTTCAAAATAACCATGCACTTTGAATCTGGCGAGGTTTCTCTAAGTAGCGTGAGTAAGTCGCGTCAGAGAAGGGGGCGTGTCATTGGTCCGTGAACGTGTCGGATTATCGGAGAAGCTGATAGTTAAATTCTGACACCCAGTTTCTATATAAGAAGTATATAGATATTTGCTGGCTCCAGTAGACACCCTGGAGACAAATTGATAATCTAAAAGACAAATCCCTCAGATATCCAATGGTTTCGATATTGGTGGCGAGGGAAACAGATATTCAGCTGAAATACCAGGAGATTGATGTAGATGGTAGATTTATGTTTCAGACTGGTGAGATCAATGGCTTTTGACTTTATATTATGACTTTGGTAAATAGCTACAACCCAAATAAACAACCTCAGAAATTTATTTTATCAATATGGAATAAAGTAGAAGAGGTAAAACAAGGAAATTCAATATGGCTGGGTGATTTCAACCGTACTAAAAAGTCTCTGATAGGAAATACGAATGATACAAAATGTAAGACAAGCACAGAAATTCCAATAAATACTAGATAGAATTTTGTATATGATATTTGTAGAACATTCCACATAGAGGAAAGATAAAAGACCCATTATGCTATTCCAGGATCGATCTAATTATAGAAGATGTTGGATTAATAGATCTAGTTAAGAAAATTAGGATTCAAGATTTAACCTGGACTGGCCATAACCGTTTTGTGGACCCAGGACATACGTGAAAAGGAGAGAAATCTCAATGTATCTTTCCTGGTAAAATATTTTATAAATAAATAAATAATGCAGTCATTTTAGATCTAAAAGAGAATGCCAAAAGGCTAAAAAGAGACTGGAGGTTATTTTTTTTTATTAAAAAGTCAAAATAATAAAGAATATATTAAAGACATGACAAAGTTATAAAAACAACAATTTAGAACTAGTTATGGTGATTGCCCTCACCTGCCTAATAAAAGAATCATACCACTAAAGAAATGGAGGGAGGTCACCTAAACTGTGCTCCCTAAGAGGGGGTAACCCTTGAATAACGTAGTAAAAGAGAAAGAAAATGCCATTACACTCCACTCTCAGGTGGTTCAATGGGGGGAGCGTAGTGGGGTACAACAGGCCCTTAGTCTAATAGAAACCTCTCCAGTGGGAGTTTATGAGGGTGCTAAGGAACAACTAGAGGGAAAAGGATCAATAGAGTTCCACAAGGTCAGAAGTAGGAAACATTGTAACTAACAACCCTATTTACTTTGGCACTGAATGAGGCTAGTGCCTACCTAAACAAAAAATCCCTAAAACTACAAATAATAAAACATTTTTTTAAAAAGAGCACATCGTGCTACCCAAGTGAAAACAAAAGATAGTGACAAAAGAAACGCCCAACATGCATTTCGGCGGGCTCACACGCCATCACCAGGGGCAAAGTGACCTAGCTATTCCATCTAAGTCTCCCTATATACCCTATTGCATAATTTGCCACACTTATCTCACCCAATCAAATGCGGGGATCAGTCCGTTTATCCGCCAATCAGCAAGCAGGGGGAGAAGTTGTAAGCACAGACCACAGAGGATTGACCCACCTCTGTATAGATGTAACTAATCAAGGGCTCTGCCACTAGGATAACATGCCTTTTAATTGTGGGAGGAGGACCCAGGTAGGTTGATTCAAATCGCCTGCATGGTCTGATAGGAAATAAGAATGATACAAAATGTATTAAGACAAGCACAGAAATTCCAATAAATACTAGATAGAATTTTTTATATGATATTTGTAGAACATTCCACATAGAGGAAATGTCCTGAATCACCCACAGAAAAGACAAACTCATTTCTCGTCTATCAAGACCATCAAATATAAAAAATAGGGGAACATGACCATGGGAGGTCCCACGTGAGTGATACTTCATATTGACGCAATGCGCTTGCATAGATAGAGCCATATGTTAGCCCACCCCTGACGAAGGTGCATGTTCTAAGCACCGAAACGCGCGTCGGTTTTTTGTCTATTTCTTTTCACTATTTTCACTCTGGGCACTTTCACTATGTGCAGGTAACCAACATCCTAAGTATGGTTCTGCACACTAGCACTATTTAATTTTTAACCTCTTTTCCAGCCCTAAAACCCTGTATCTATTAGTAACCTTTGTAGGAGATACAATATTACTAGAGATTGTCTCTCCCTTTTCATAATTATAAAAGTTCTCTCACTGGTTACTTTGTATTTACAATACTTTGATACACTTTCCTATTGAGATCGTTTTTACATGGCATCTATGTTAGAACAGTGTTATTATAGAGGTATTTAACACTATTGTGGACAGAGAGATTTCTATATTCTAAGATGCTGTTCTCTACTTTTAGTACACTGTTATCATAGAGTTACCTGTTTATTTGATTAATTTTTCAAAAAATATAGGGTCGCCTTATTAGGGATTAGGACTGGTTTCCGTGATTTAATTGGCATTTATCTACCATTACTAACAGACTGTGACCTATCTAGTTTACAATAAAGTCAGGAGTCTGAGGTTTATCATTGTCACGGTAAAACAAGCGAGAGGTTTAGCCGAAAGGCTTGGCATTTATCACTTCACATTGGATGGCTCTAAGGTTTGGGATGAATAGGAATCTATCTAAATTCCAGTCATTATTATTATAAATAAGTATTTTTTTTTTTCCAGATTGAACCTTTATTACTCAAGTTCCAGATTATACTCGAACTGCAGGATTTTTATATCCAGCGATTCGAGTGTTTTTCCTTTTCTTTTTTGTTTATAATTTAGGGGTTAAGCCCCAGGATACCTCTGGAGTGTCCGCAAAGGTGTCTTTTAGACTCCCCGGGTAGTTGGGTCTCCCTAATTTTAGGCTGAACCTCCACCTAAGGTTTCTACTATTTTATCAATTTGGGTTATCCCCTTTTTTTGTAGGACATGCATTGATAAAGGGGATAACTCGAAACAGTTGTACTTGTTGTATATCCTTGTAAATTAATCTTTTTGTAGCACTTGGTGTGCACATTTGCTATTGTTTTCGCTGCACTCATTTTTCTATTTTTGAGAAATGAATCACTCTCTGAAATTAACATGTAAGAAAATTAATTGCTTAAGCCTTGAGTTACATTTCAAGTTGATGAACAGGTGTCACTTAGTACCTGTTCATATTGCCAGAATGTACCCAAATAGTATAGATAGATGCTGGAGGTGTAATACTATGAGGGGGGACCAGATGCATTTTTAGTGAGGCTGCTCTCTTCTTAAATAATTTAATTCATGACGGAGGAGTTTTTTCGAATTGGCTAGGACGGAAATTAAATTTCACCCCCATTAGGATCCTCCTACATATGTCTTTAGATGGTTTGAATCACGTCAGTATTTTCAGTTTTGCTTATAATAATTGCACCTGAGGAAAAATATCTCAAAGTAGATTCATTTAGTAGTCCTGATTGTGCAAATATATATGTCTAAGACTTGTATTATGTTTTGGAGTAATTTATAAATACTGCCACTAGTGAAGTAATAATGCTATACAATTTCATAATTTCATATTTGGGTTCATAGCAATCACTTAATCCAAAAATGCTACACAAAAGTATATATCTGTAGAAAATAGAGCAACCCAGTGTATTTAGCTCTGTGCATTTTGACACTTTTAATTTAACCTTATTATTACCAACCACTGCCAACCATTGCTAAAACTGTGGATATTACATCTTGTGTGTTTCATATTTTATTTTGCTGGGGAATACTAAAGGTCTTATGTTTCTCACTACTTAAAACACACCAAGTTTGGATACCTGAGTGCAAAAATAGCTTACATGTATACACCTGGGAGCTTTTTTTGGAATCTTTGGGCTCAAATTACAAATGTGTTCTAATTTTTAGCCAGACTCCAGACCACAAGTAATTGTTCAAGCCAGACAATAGCACAGAATAAAAAAAAATCTATAATTTTCTGTGAACATCTGGGTCTACAGACTTAAATCTTTTTAAAAATATGTGATGTAAATTAAAGAAACAAGTGTAGTATATCTGTATAGACTAAAGAATACATAGATCATGCAAAATGTGTGCTGCTATGCAAATTTGACATTTCTAATTTGAGATTTAAGAAATTTCAATAATTTGTAATTTGGTTGTTGCCAAAATGTTGATGTTTCTAAACTGGATTATAGTTCCCCATGCATACTATGTGATTTGATTGTTGCATTGATAATATTTTATTGAGTATTTAATACATTTATTATGGTATATTTATTATACTTTAATTTGCATGTTGGTGATATATTGTAGGTGCTTTCTGTGGATTTTAAATTTACCTTTTTAAATTATATATAAAGGATTGATATTTATATTGTAGTATAAATCTATGCTGATTAAACACTATCTGAGTGAATGTGTGTGAATGCCAGTGTTGTTTTTACATGAGCCCTTTTATTAGTCTTTAACGTTTAAGGTTATAAATAAATTTCCAATCCAAATGATAAAATAAAAAGAAGAAATCTCTAATTTGGTTATAATCGCTGCTTGGATATTTTAGCCTCAGCGTTACAATTCAGTTGTAATTTGTTACAGTTCATTGTTTATAGAATAATCCTCTATTTGCTCTTAATATATATTTGTACAAATCACTTATGTGTGGGAAGGACATTAAAATTGACAGATTCAAGCTTTTAGTTTACACGCTGATCCACAAACATTCATTATCTCGCAAAGGCTTTGTTAAATAAATATATATATATATATATATTTTCTGTTCACATTATATATATATATATATAAATATGTAATATAATGGACTGTGTACTGTATGGAAATAACACTGCTCTTGTATGCACACATTACTGAAAATGAGTACGTTGAAAATAATTCAAATTAATATATTATTTGTAGCTAAAGCATTACAAAGGCTGACAGGTCTGCCGCCAGTTTGCTCTTAATGGTCTGATGTTATCATTCATTTAGGTTCAAATTAAATTCAATTTTATGCAGCTCATTTATCTGCTTATATAACTGCTTGTCTATGTAAACCGATATTAACAATCAGTCTGTCTGACAAAATTCCCCTATGCAAGGTTTGTCAATACCTAATTTTTGGGAAACCATGAAGCAAATCACACTGACCTAATCAATGAAAACCTTAATTCTTCATATTTAACTGGAAATTAGATCAAGTTTCCCATAAGGACTAAGTGATACATTGTGTAGCAAATCTATTACATTTTTAATTAATTTAGATTTATATGACGGAATACTAAATAATATTAAGATGAAAAGCATGGCATTTATTATGTATGCCACATAAAAATAAATCAAAACAGAAGAGGAAACTTTATATTGTACCTGACACGGGACATGCATGTTTAGTTAGAATGAATAGAGAGAAAAAATCAACCATGCATTGTGCTAGCAGAATTGCCAACAAATGTATTGGTTTAAAAAAAAAAAATGTTTATTAAATTATGGTTCCCCTCCCACTTATTATTTAACTATCACAATATAGGTGATAAAGTCCTCTATGCCAACAACAGAATGACATTGGAGAGCAGAAGAACCATCCTTTAGTGTTCTTTCACCCCTTTTCACCGTGCTATTTCATCAGCAAGCATTTCTCACCGATGTCACTCCTTCCCTCTATAGTAGGACCAACAATAGTACAAACTATAAAAATAAAAATAAAAATTAAGGCAGTGCTTAAAACAATTTAATAAATATGCAAAATGTAATTTATAGTTTATCACAATTTATGATGATTCATTAATTAACACATATCTATAATAAAAAAAAATTATAAAAATTTAAAATACAAATATAGCCATTTACTAGTCCATGGTTACTATAAAACTCAATGTACACCATTGAAGGCTGTAACTAGAGCAGATGGGACTACTCCATGCTCAGTAGAATTAAACAAATACAATATTGCTCAAAAAAGTTCCAGCAGTGATGTACTGTCAATGAAGTCAACATGTCAATGGGATCAGGTAGGTGTGTCCTGCTTGTAAAAGGGTCCCCAAGAACAGCCAGTCATAATATAGGTAAGGCTGGAGGAGAGAGGGACCAGAGTGGGTTTTACACTATTATTATACCCATTGGCCAAAAAGCTACTAAGATTAATGTTGCTAATGTTGCTGAATAAGAAGTGAGTATTCAATTAACGTCTCATAAGACAATTAAATGTATAAATTATCACCATGATAAATTATATGTTCAGGGTGTAAGTTTCAACTGAAGTTTCTTGCGGCATTTCTATTACTAATGCATGCATGATTGAAGGCCATTTAAGCCAAAAGATATGTTTTTATACCCTGTGTTCACCAAAAAATTGGATTTGCGAAAACAAAAATACTCAATTTATTATGATTCATTAATTAAAACACATATCTATAATAAAAAAATGATATAATGTAAAATACAAGTATAGCCATTTACTAGCCCGTGGTTACTATAAAACTGAATGTACACCATTGAAGGCTCTAACTAGAGCAGATTGGACTACTCTCTGCTCTGTAGTGTTAAATAAATGCAATGTTGCAAAAAACAGATACCAAAGAATAAAACAAGGATCAGTGTAGCAAAAAAATCTGACCTAAATAATTCAAAAAAGCCCTCTAAAAAAAAAGTAAATTCCAATAAAAATTATTTTCCTAAAACGTGCCTTTCCTTGTAGAGCTCATCATTTATCAGAGCTAATAATAGGACTCATATTCAGCTGTGTGAGTGTCATCATATTTGCCACTGTTTTTATTTGCTGTTTACTGATTTGTTGGTTACTGATTTTTCTATCCCATGATCACTAGCTGTGCAACCTAGCTGTCAAACAGCTGTCAAACTGTTCACCTAAAAAGAAATGTAAAATACTAATTTCACATTTTGAAGGAGACATTTATGAAGAAATCATAAGAAAAGTATGTGAAAATCTAGACAAACAGGCATGTAAAAAGTAAAAGGTGTGCAAAAGGTATCTGAAGAATTAATAAACACAAAAACAAACTGGTAAAGGCATGAAAAGGTGCACAACAGAAAAAAAACTGAAAAAACAAACAAAAACAAAACCTAAATCCTGCATTTAAGTGACAGATAAAAAAACATCATCTGAACCAATTAAAATAAACTGTCTCAATGTGTAACCATGGCTGGTTCCCCTACTTACCACTATAACGTCTTAAAGCATAGAACCTTAGCAGGGCTAACCATACAGATATCTTTGCCATAATTTTATATAGTTAGTAAGAGTACCTCTATTTAAAATATATAAATAATTGAGAATACAATATAAAATAGGGATTGTCTTGGAAGCAATAACATTTTGTCTTTAATTTTATTCAATATATATATAAATATAGACATATAAAATCCATTAAATAATTTATAGCAGAGTTTATAAGATTAAATGATGTGCTTGCAATATCAGTAAGTAGAATAAAATATCCTCCTGAACATGTCAACCTCTATCAGTCATGATAAAATGGAGCAGTATCTCTGTCTCCAAAATCTCTCCTCTGTGTCCTAATATTAAAGGACCACTATAGTGCCAGGAAAACAAACTCATAGTGATGAATTTATATCTTTGACATCTTTTCACCTGTTTGCAATAGGTGACCCAAGTTATCAATTTCCAAATTTGTCATGTATCACCTGGAAGGGTTAATCCATACTACTCTTTTACCTCTCATTGACTGACCTTTGCTCTGGCAGTCTGAACATGTTTTATCAAAAATAAAGGTTTGTGATAAGTGTAACTTCAGATGGCGCCGTCGGAAAAAGGCGCCAAGAGAAGATTTAAAAGACGGAAGATGAGGAATTAGACTGTGACACAACTTTCCCTGACGAAGTTCAAGAGAACGAAACGCGTAGGGCGGAGAGACCCTTACAGCACATGAACTTTTATTGGATCTATTTTTATTTTTGTTTTTATTATCTTGGTTTGTTATTGTTTTTTTATATATATTTTTTTCGGCTGTCCCATTTGTTTAACTGACCAGAAGGAACATCTGGAAGCTTCACAGTAAGGCCAGAGATTACATTGTGATATGCTGATTTTTACCAGAAATCTTGTGAGTGCAATCTAGAATAAATTTTATGTGTATTATTTGATTGGTGCACTATGTTTGTGTCTTTCTGTTTAACTCCTTATAAGGACGAAAGAGAAGAGGATTGAGCTTCTTCATCTTCAATGATTTATGTGCCTGCAGCCTTTTATTATTTTGTGAGTGCAATTCTATTCAGCGCTTATTTTGGTGACATTAATTTTGCACCATTATCTGCTATCTTTCTTTGTCTCCATTTATAGATTGTATTGTTTTTATATGTATGTGAAGGAGACTAAGGGATCTTCATACAATCTATTTTTACATTAGGGTAATTTTGCTTTCTTTATTTAATCCTCTATTTTGTACATATATATTTGACTTTGTGATAAGTGAAGCAGGTTTCTACCTGTCTTTCAGTTAAATGTAAATGTTGAAGTACTTCACTTATATTAATTAGACTATATTAATCATACCACTCTGCAAACTTAAAGGACCACTATAGTGCCAGGAAAACTATAGTGCCCTGAGGGTGCCCCCACCCTCAGGGTCCCCCTCCCGCCCGGCTCTGGAAAGGGGAAAGGGGTTAAAACGTACCTTTTTCCAGCGCTGGGCGGGGAGCTCTCCTCCTCCGATCCTCCTTCTCTCCTCCTCCTGGGCTGAATGCGCACGCGCGGCAAGAGCTGCGCGCGCATTCAGCCCGTCGCATAGGAAAGCATTTACAATGCTTTCCTATGGACGCTTGCGTGCTCTCACTGTGAAAATCACAGTGAGAAGCACGCAAGCGCCTCTAGTGGCTGTCAATGAGACAGCCACTAGAGGATTAGGGGAAGGCTTAACCCATTCATAAACATAGCAGTTTCTCTGAAACTGCTATGTTTATTAAAAAATGGGTTAACCCTAGAAGGACCTGGCACCCAGACCACTTCATTAAGCTGAAGTGGTCTGGGTGCCTAGAGTGGTCCTTTAAAACGAATACCGTGTAGTTTCTGATTTAATAAAAATATTTTAAACTTTCTTCTAAAGTTAACACTTTATTCATTATTGCAGTTGTTATTGTAATCATATTATCTTTAACTATCATGGTTCAATTATGTAAAGATACATTGTTAAAATCAGATAATCTGACACCTGCTTGGATTGAATCTACAAGTAAATGTCCAGTAGATATAAAAGGAATCTGCATTGTTCTGCTATTTCCTTTTGGTGCAAGACACAGGCATTAATGTTCATTCATCTGGATAATCAGCTGGTATGCTCTTATACTTAATGTCTAACAGATATTGTTTATAGGCTAGGCCGCAGCTGCATATGGCAATTTAACAATATTTTCGAATTATATTTCAGATATTCACAAAGTCTATCCTCCATTGCAATTAACACATTTATATCCCTGCTTCCTTTTTCCTCAAAGCTTCTAGAAAGACTTGTCTTTACTTGTATGACTCACTTCCTAAATTCCAACTCCCTCCTCGATCCTCTTCAATCTGGCTTTTGCCCCCCTCCACTCTACTGAGACTGCTCTTATTAAAGTTACAAATGACCTAATCACAGCTAAATCCAAAGGCCACTACTCCATACTAATTCTTCTTGACCTCTCTGCTACCTTTGACACTGTTGATCATCTCCTCCTCCTCTAAACTCTTCAATCCCTCGGCCTCTGTGACACCATCCTCTCGTGGTTCTCTTACTATCTCTCCCAACGCTCGTTCAGTGTCTCCTTTTGCAATGACACCTGCTCCTCTTGCCCTGTGTCAGTTGGAGTTCCCCAAGTATCTATTTCTGGTTCCCTTCTGTTCTCTCTTCATACTGCCTCTCTTGGCAAACTCATTAACTTCTTTGAATTCCGCTACCACCAATAGGCCGATGAAACTCAGATATATCTTTCCTCCCCTGATCTCCCCCCGCGGTCCTGCAACATGTCACTGCTTGCCTTTCTTCTATTTCTGATTGGGTGTCCTGCCACTTTCTGAAAAACTGAGCTTCTTATTTCCCCCCCCTCGTCATGCTGAACCTCCTCCTTTGTTTTCCCTGCAAGTTGATGGTGCTTGCATCACTCCATGTTGCAAGCTCGTTCTCTTAGTGTTATCTTTGATCCTGGCCTCACCTTTGCCCCACATATCCAGTATGTTGCTAAAACCTGTCAATTCCACCTTAAAAATATCGCCCACATCCTCCCCTTTCTCATGCAAGATGCTGCCAAGGAGCTCGTTCATGCTCTGGTAATCTCTAGCATGGATTACTGTAATTCTCTCCTAGTGAGTCTCCCAAAAAGCCAAACTGCTCCACTTAAATTGGTAATGACTGCTGCCGCCAGGCTGATCTTTCTCACCCATTGTTCCTCCCATACCTCACCCCTCTGTCAATCCTTACACTGGCTTCCTGTATCATATAGGTGTCAATTTAAAATACTAACCCTTACCTATAAACATAGGCGTGCGCAGCCTATTGCATTGGGTAAAGGTCTCTGCTATCTGTTCTGGTAGGTCTTGTGTTAGGCCATCCAGGGACGTGATCGAGGTTTGTGTTGCTTTTTCTTTTTAAGTCGATTGGCCAAGAGAGAGTCCGCTTTGTTTGATTTCTCGTAAAGCATCTGCCTTGTCCACAGTAGTGCTTTTTTTGAGTCTTGGGCCATGAATTTATGGATGGCCTGTTTGTGTTCCTGTATCTGTTATTGTAGGTCAGGGGTGGGGTTTTGTTTGTGAGTGTGTTGCGTTGTGCGGAGTTCGGTTCGGTGAGGTGGTGGTTTAGTTGGGAAAGTTTCTCTTTTTTGTGGGCTGTGGCCGCCGAGATAAGACTGCCTCTGATGACTGCCTTATGCGCTGCCCAGAGCGTATCTTCCGAGGGCACCGAGCCTTTATTAGTTGTAATGAAGTCCTGTATGGATTCTTTGATTGAGTTTTTGATGTGTGGGACATGGAGTAATGTTGGGTTTAGGCGCCAAGCCCATTGTCTGTTCGTATTTGGGAGTGTTATGGGTATAGAGATGTCTGCGTGGTCCGAGCACATGATTTGTCCTATCTCTTTGTCCGTGTGTTGCAATAGGGACGGGGAGGTCATGTCAATGGATGAGTAGGACGTGTGTGGGTGGGAGAAGAATGTAAAGTCCGTTGTCAGTGGGTGCTGTGTTCTCCATATGTCCACTAGCTTCGTATTCGTAAGGAAGGTGTGGAATAGTTTATCTGCTTTTGCCTCGGGTGAGGGTTGCTTTCCCCTTTGTTGCGTTCTGCGTCTGTCATTGGGTGGAAATGGTACCGCGTTGAAGTCCCCCCCCCACCAACTTGTGGTGTGGGGGGAATAGGCCCAAGTGGGCCTGTAGGGCCATCCAGAAATGTGCATTCGGGACCGTTGGGGTGTAGACCGACGTGATTGCATATTTATTCGGGCCTAGGTTTCCCGTTACGGTGAGGAACCGTCCCTGTGGGTCTGAGACTGCGTTTGTGAATTGTATGGGGCAGGTTTTGCGAATGAGGATGGCTACCCGCTGTGTTTCCCTTGGGGTGGGTTTGCCTGGTGACTTTCTATGTAGTGTCAGTTACGTAGTGGGAAGGACCTATGCTGCTCAAAGTGTGTCTCCTGCAGGAGGAGAACGTCCGCCTTGGTTTTGGTGGCCCATCTAAGAACTCAGTGCCTCTTGTTCGGGTTGTTCAGGCCCTTGCAATTTATCGAGACACATTTTAGTTTGGCAGTTGGCATTGTGTCGTGGTTAATGTTTCGTTTGGCGTGCGGGGGAGGGGGGTGTTAGGATCGGGACTGGTTTGGGGGAAGGGTCGATGGAATTTGGCTAAGTGGGCTTGGTCTTACTATGTGCGTGCCAAGCCTGGTGGGAGGGGGGTAGTGTAGGGGTTGTGGATGTGGTTTGATTCACCCTTGTGAGGGGTGGTTCACGTGTGGTGCATGAGGGGTGAGAAGAGAAGAGGAGGGATACTCATGTCTACCTCTCCTTCCCCCCGTGATGTTTTACCTTGTGTACCTGGTGTTTTGTCCGGTGAAACTTGGCTTCCCCTCGAGGGCCTGTGGGGTCCCGGTCTGGGCGTGCTAATTACTTTTTCTTTATGGCTGTGTGTAATAAAGTTATTTAGATTTATTTATATTTATATCTTAGATGTTCAATTTGCTGTCAGATTGCATTACAGCTGCCATGAAGCAACCAGTTAGTGTTGTGTATAACAGCAAAAGGTGATGGCTGATTCTGTGTTATTGATAGCACTGTAAATGGCAAAAAATACATCAGTGATATGCTTGAACCAAAACATGCGTTCGGTTACATGAAATGGCAGCCACGCAGGGAAAGCAATCATTAATTGTTTCCTTTGCGGTTTCGCACATATGTTAATCAGTGTTCCAGCGTTCTAATGTGGTACAGGAGTGGTCCCTGTTCGGGAGTCTAACTAAGTGGGTTCGGGTACAATAACTCCTGAATGGACGAAAAGTTAAACTAGTCAAAAAGGAATGGCACGTTCCACCACACATTTGGACTCTTAATCCTTTTCTTATAACACCTCATGAACTAAAACACTTGGTTCATTTCATGGGTGGCTGTTGTAAGGCTGTAATTGCAATAAAAACTTTCCCGATTCAGTACTAACTGAAATGGTGCATTATGAAATATGATTTATCATGGCTTTATTTGCTTTATCATAGATTTATTAGTCTAACTTCTTTAAAATTAAATTTTTAGTGTTTACATTCTTTGCAATAATTTACTGTTGTGTTCAAAAGTTTGCATACCCTGGCAGAAATTGTGAAATTGTGGCATTGATTTTGAAAATATGATTGATCATGCAAAAAATATGTATTTTATTGATAGATAGTGATCAAATGAAGTCATTTATGATCACATAGTTGTTTGGCTCCTTTTTAAATCATAATGATAACAGAAATCACCCAAATGGCCCTGATCAAAAGTTTACATACCCTGGAATGTTTGGCTTTGTTGCAGACACACAAGGTGACACACACAGATTAAAATGACAATTAAAGGTTAATTTCCCACACCTGCGACTTTAACTTGCAATATTAGTGTCTGTGTATAAATAGTCATTGAGTTTGTTAGCAATCATGTGGATGCACTGAGGAGGCTGGATACTGAGCCATGGGAGCAGAAAAGAACTGTCAAAGGACCTGCGTAACAAAGAAATGAAACTTTATGAAGATGGAAAAGGATGTAAAAAGACATCCAAAGCCTTGAAAATGCCAGTCAGTACTGTTTAGTCACTTCTTAAGAAGTGGAGAATTCTGGGATCTCTTGATACCAAGCCAAAGTCCGGTAGAAAGATTTCAGCCACAACTTCCGGAAGAATTGTTCAGGATACAAAGAAAAACCCACAGTTAACCTCAGGAGAAAGGCTTCTCTTGAAAAAGACAGTGTGGTTGTTTCAAGGAGCACAATACGACTATACTTGAACAAAAATGAGCTGCATGGACGAGTTGCCAGAAAGAAGCCTTTACTGTGCCAGTGCCTCAAAAAAGCCCGGTTACAATATTCCCGACAGCACCTTGACATGCCTCACAGCTTCTGGCACACCGTAATTTGGAGTGACAAGAGCAAAATTGAGCTTTATGGTCACAACCATAAGTGCAATGTTTGGAGGGGGGTCCACAAGGCCTATATTGAAAAGAATACCATCCCCACTGTGAAGCATGGTGCTGGCTCACTGATGTTTTGGGGGTGTATTAGCTCTAAAGGTATGGATTATCTTGTGAAAATTGCTGGGAAATTAAATGCAGCATGTTATCAGAATATACTGGCATGGGACACTCTTAGACTTTCCAGTATGACAATGACCCTAAGCACAAGGCCAAGTTGCCAGTGGTTACAGCAAAAAAAAGATGAAGGTTCTGGAGGGGCCATCACAGTCTCCTGACCTTAATATCATTGAACTACTCTGAGGATTTCTCAAATGCGTGGTTCATGCAAGATGACCAAAGAGTCTGCATGACCTGGAGGGATTTTGCCAAGAAAAATAGGCAATTATACCACCTGCAAGAATTAGGGGCCTCATAGACAACTATTACAAAAGTCTGCATGCTATCATTGATGCTAAAGGTAGCAATACACAGTATTAAGAACTAACAGTATGCAGACTTTTGAACAGAGGTAATTTCTTTTTTTTTTATTTGTTACCAGGTGTTGTTTTATGATTGTGCCCAGTGGCGTACATACTGGGGTCGTGGCAGTGAGTGTGTTACTGTGTGTGTCTGTTACTGAGTGTGTTAGTTTGTGTGCGTTTGTTAGTGAGTCTGTTTGGTGTCTGTTAGGGAGTGTGTGTTTTGTAAGTGAGTGTGTATGTGTCTGTCAGTGAGTGTGTATGTATGTCTGTCACTGAGTGTGTCTGTCAGTAAATGTGTGTGTCTGTTAGCTAGTGTGTATGCGTCTGTTTGTGAGAGTGTGTGTGTGTGTATCTGTTAGCTAGTGTGTATGCATCTGTTCGTGAGAGTGTGTGTGTGTGTGTTCAGCACTTACCTTTCTCCAGCGCCGGACTCCCTTGGTGCTGGGGATCCCTCCGTCCCGATCCGCCTCTCAGCTCCGAATGCGCATGCGCGGCAAGAGCTGCACGTGCATTCAAACCGCCCATAGGAAAGCATTACTCAATGCTTTCCTATGGACGTTCAGCGTCTTCTCACTGTGATTTTCACAGTGAGAATCGCGGAAGCTCCTCTAGCCACTGTCAATGAGACAGCCACTAGAGGCTGGATTAACTCTCAGTGAAACATAGCAGTTTCTCTGAAACTGCTATGTTTTCAGCTGCAGGGTTAAAACTAGAGGGACCTGGCACCCAGACCACTTCATTGAGCTGATGTGATCTGGGTGTCTGTAGTGGTCCTTTAAGTTTATGTGTATCTGCATGCACTGGCGTACATACCGCGGTTGCAGCCCTGCGACCCCTGCGACCAGGTGCCCACCGCCATGTGTTGCGGCCCCGGCACGCGCAGAGTAAGCGGGGAGGGCCCACGGATCAGTTTTTGCACCAGGTCCCCATGGGTTGTGTGTACGCCACTGATTGTGCCATTCTGTTATAACCTACAGTTGAATATGATTCTCATAAGAAATAAAAGAAAAGTGTTTTTCTCATGTTTTGTTTAAAAATTGTACATATATTACCAATTCTCCAAGGGTATGCAAACTTTTAAACAGAGCTGTATAATTTAATTTTTATGGTATTGTCTAAAAAGACTAAAGTTATGAGCCATCAAACCTTTAGAAATACAAATTTCCCAAAAGGTTTCCACAACTTTGGCCACTAATGTATATTAATAATCTAAGTTTGACAATTTAGAAAAGCAAAAAAAATGCCTAATATTACATAGCCAGTAGGCTGCGGAATATTGCAGGTATTTTTGCCTTGGTGCACACTGATAAACGCGTCTTTCCTTTTTTGGCATGTCCAAATAGTTTCTTCAATTTTGTCCCATGGATAATGTTTGACCAAGCAAAATTATATCAATAAATCTGCCTGGGATCACATTCTTAATTTTATGCCCTGTTCTTTTTTCTGTTCTTTGACCCAGGCAGCACCATGTCTTGGGAAAGTCTTGTTCGCTCTAATGCTCTTTTTAAAAGATTACCATTTATAAAGTAAAATAAAAAGTGAAAATGTATTTACTTATATAAATATTTATTACTTTGAATTGTGATGTGTTGCTTAAAAGTTCAATTAAAACATGGATCCAAACAATGGATCCAAACATGAATAAGCTGAATAAGCATTTCCGCAATATTTCAAAAAACAAACATCAATTTTAGTCATCCATGCACACAGAGCATATCCTTATTATTCAAAGATGTATTTGCTGCAAAAGAAATGCAGATCAGTTTTTAATCCTTTGTTGGCTTGCTAAGCTGTAAAATAGTTAGAAGATAAGACAGCAGAATGTAATTTACTACAAGATCTACTGGCATATGACTATGCGTTTGATTTGAGAATAATACTTCTGTATTTCTAGACAGCATTTTGGTTTATTGTAGCATTCAAGAGCAGAAAAGATA
This sequence comes from Pelobates cultripes, assembly GCA_933207985.1. NCBI lineage: Eukaryota > Metazoa > Chordata > Amphibia > Anura > Pelobatidae > Pelobates > Pelobates cultripes. The sequence goes on from OW240915.1 coordinate 226,255,523, forward strand.
AAAATGTGAATGGTGCTATTTAAGACATTTCTTCAATCACAAGGTATATTTCACAGAGATAAAGTTGTCATAGACACTTTTGAATATTATAAAGTTGACTTTCACAGGGTTCATGTTGGATTTTCTGACAAAAAAAGAATTGTGGAGAGGAAACCACCCATAAATCGCTTCTGAAAGCGTAATGTGCCTTTTGCATTTGTAATCTAAATATATTAAAGTGTTCTGTATAATACACCATTTATACAAACAATAAGCATAGCAAAACCTTCTTCTCCTTCTAACTAAAATGTAAAAAAGTCACGTTTTCTTCTAATTTATCTTTACTTATCTTTAATCATGTTTTGCTCATGTGTTTGCCTGTTACCTACAAATAAGCTCTTATTTATGTGTCTGAACCTCAGTATCAGCAGAGATGGATGAGTCACCTACCTAAATTACACAAAGCATTCTGTAAATTCAATAAAATAAATCAAGTATAAATATTAACAAAAAACACACGATAGAATATACATGTTCTGGAAACACCGTATGTAGCGCTTTAGACAGGACAGCATATTTTTAACATAGAGATACTTCACATTCTTGCTACAAAATTCTGTCTGTCCATTTATATGCACAGTATGTATGTAAACCACATCACAAAATATGATATGGTTGACACTTGGGCGGTAAGGTCCAGTTGGGAGGATTCAACACATCTGAGAGAGTCCTGCATATTGGACAGATCAACTCTGAGATCCATGATGTACTCCTCAGAGACGCGAACCTTATAGGTGACAGGCTTGACGTCTTCCTTTACCACTGCTATATCAGCTCCAAGCATTGACTTAATGTCCAGGAGGAATCTTTGGATATCCTGCTTGATGGCTAATTCCACTTCTTCCTGGAGTGTGAAGGAGGTAGGTAGCGTATCCGTGGGGTGTTGAATTGGGTCAGATAGTTCCACAGGACTGCACACACTAGAGCATGGGTCGTCAACCTGGTCCCTACCACCCACTAGTGGGCGTTTCAGGATTCCAGGTGGGCTTTCCTCATTTTGAGAGATCGGGCTGGAAGGTGCAAGCCAGTGGTACCCCTGCGACCGGGTACCCGCCATCACCATTTGCGGCCCCAGCCCGCGCGGCAAAAAGCTTGGGCTGCCGTCCAAGGAGTTCATCGGGTGGCCCATGCTGTCAGGGCCACCCGATGGTTATGGATTGTAAGGGGGCCCGGTCAGTGCTGGGTGCTTTAACAGCACGACCCGGCCCCCTGTGATTACATCACACAGAGCTGGGAGGAAGTGACTGCATGTCACTCCTCCCAGCTAACACACAGACCGCGCGGGAGGAAGCTGGGGGGGGGGGGAATTGAGGAAGCAGAGGAGGGGAGCTAACGCACAGATGAGAAATCATATTATGCGCAAACAGAGAAGTCAACCTCAAGGATCTCATTAATCACTAGTAAAGGTAATTTCAATTTACTTTATTGTTTTCTCATTAAACTTTATAAAGTTAAAAACTTTATAAACATGCATAAAGTGGAAATAAAAAGATAAATGTACTTAAAACACCCTCCTTTCTAAAAAATATTCTGCACTTGCGCAAAACTGGTGGGCGGTAAGGAAATTTTTCCATCAAGAAAGATGCATTAGAGGCTCCAGGGCTTTCCGTTGCCCCATAGTCTGTAAGCTTTATGGCCATGTAGATTGGGCTGCTTTAGTCATCTGGCAGAGGTCAAATGGCGTTGCTTTGCTTAGGTAGTAGTTCAACCTGGTGAGGGCCACACAATTTTTTCACCCTCGGGGCTTGAAAGAAGAGCATCTGTCTGTGCAGGGGGATACCACAAGACAGGTTCTGTGAATTTCCCTTCTGAATAGGCAGCCAAACTGGTGGTTTTAATTCAGATAGTCACAGATTGTTGGGAGCTACAGGAAAATGTGTCCGCTCTCGTTCAGTGGAAAACTCCACCCCTGTTCACTTCCTTTTTGCATGTAACACAAAATATTGTAAATAAAAAAAAATGCTTTTTACAGGTATTATTTAAATGTCCCCCTACTCATAATTGTTAAGGTGAGGGTTAGATAAGGTTAATTCAATTTAAGGACATGAAAATTATTTGGAGTTTTAAAATCTGGACCCAGATTAGGAGCATTCAGGTCTGGAGGCATTCAGTCCAGACAAACTTTAAACCTAATTCAGACTCGGTCAGATTCTGAATTGTAAAATCCAGACATTGTTAAAAAGCCTGACTCACAAAATCAAGATGTAGTTAAAATGTTGCAGTCTGAATGGCCCTGTACAAAACCTTTTGCCCGGTTCAGTACAGGGACATTTGGAATACAGAGGATAACCCTGATAGTGACCAATAGTGACCACACCTGCATGAATACAAATTGACCTATTTATATATATATATATATATATATATATATATATATATATATACATATATATATATGTATGTATTTGTGGTCAGGGACAATATGTCAAGATAAAATAGAGGTGGTGTAAGTCAGTTGTCATATATCAATTCAATTGGAATGGGCATAGCTTCAGCTCCATCAGCCTCTGTTTTAATCTGTCCCTGTTTGCCTGTTGGTAGTACACAGTTTTTATTATATATATATATATATATATATATATATATATTTATGTATGTATTTGTGGTCAGGGACAATAAGCCATGTTATAGTAGTGGTGGTGTAAGTTGGTTGTGGTGTACCAATGTTTGGGTAAGCATCGAGTCAGGGGTTCAGATTAATAAAAGGAAGGTGGACAGATTACCGTCAACCCTCAAAACACCACCCATGGCCAACGGGTTAAAGCTCCATTACAATAGAAGATGGGGTGAATATCCTAGTGTTCCCCCCTGACCCCATGGTAGGGTCAATTCATAAATAAATAAATAAATAAATAGGGGGACTTAAGAGCCCCCTTCTCACCTAACCATAGCTGGGGGCTATCAGAATCACCAAATGCCCTTCCAACCCATACACATACACAGACTTACCATCAGATATCCTCTTTACTCAATCTTCTTTTCTTCAGCTCCAAAAAAGGTCAAATAAAAATCCTTTAAGTTCGATTGCAAAATTAAAATACTAAAAAAACTTTTTAAAAAATTGTGATGCATGGGCTCAGTACAGACAGAGAGGGCTTTCCCATGCTATGCAATTTCAGCCAGAGTACCCTGATTGGCTGGCTAGTAAATTATTTAACTAATAAACAACATAATTAGAAATAACTGTAACAGAGTCAAAAAGAAAAATGAGAGGATAATAGAATGACAGGAGAACATAGGGAAACAAGAGACCTTGGACTATGCTGGAATTAACATGTATTTGCATATTATGTACACATTCACTTTTGGGATTACACCAGAAGACAATGCCATATCAGTCCAAAGCAGAAGATGGTGCTGCATCTAAGTACTGCAAGTAATTTGCTTCAAACTACCCTATATATGATATATGCATATAATATCACTCTCTATCATGAATTCTTCAAATACTTACATGTGAGCTGGAGTAACCATTTTTTTTGTCAATTTTAATTTAGCTCTTCATTTAATAGTATAAATGCTTCAAAACCCCTTTTGAGACAGAACAAATTGAAAACTGATAACGTATTACTTGGAAGTAATGAGTCACAATGATTCATTGCAGGTTCATTGAAATTTGAATGTAAACCAATCATCAGATTGCAAGAAAGGTGCACCGCTCATGAAGAAGATAATCTTCATCTGTAACTGGTATTCATTCTGCGGCTATACAATTGCATTAAATAGAAGAGAAAGATATTGAGTTATACTGATATTAAAGTTAATTATATTTTCTAATCATTTAACAGTATTTGAATTAAAAATATCCAATTACTGGCATGATTACTATGAAGTATTGCTCAAATAGACAGACAGAGGATATACAACAGTAAAACATGTTTTCTGGCAAATTACTACTGAAGATTTATGGAGACTTTGTCAATAGTCAATCACTATGGCATTATTTTCTCATAAATAATAATGTTTTGACAATTTTTGATGGTTACCTGATTTGAATATAATTTATTTGATGGTTGTGAAGCTAAACACAGTTAAAGACAAATACACACAAAGCCCAAAAAGTGTTTAATGTGTTTTTTTAAGAACAATACGTGAAATACAGCTGAAATACAGCTTATTGCATAGGAAACGCTCACCCAAATATATACAAAGAAAGAATGAATCCTCCTTCCTTACAAATACCCCAAAATCTGGATCCTGCAGTCCAAACATTCTGCCTCACCATTGATAAATTCAAAGTGGACTACAGTTATAAAAAAAAAAAAAAAAATGCATATACTTTGGAATATCTGTAATTGAACAGCCACAGCAATATATTCAATTCAAAACATATATAGAAACTGTAATGGAGCTGCTAAGTGAAAGAGATCACATGATGCTGGCAGTTGTGTAAGCTCCACCCTCCCGTTGGGTGGGTGTATAAGTGAGGTGACAGAAACAGACATTAAAGGACCACTATAGGCACCCAGATCACTTCAGCTTTATAAAGTGGTCTGGGTGCCAGGTCCAGCTAGGGTTAACCCTTTTTTTTTTTTTTTTATAAACATAGCAGTTTCAGAGAAACTGCTATGTTTATTATAGGTTTAATCCAGCGTCTAAAGCCTATAATGGCTGTCTCATTGACAGCCGCTAGAGGCGCTTGCATGCTTCTCACTGTGAAAATCACAGTGAGAAGACGCCAGCATACATAGAAAAGCATTGTAAATGCTTTCCTATGAACTGGCTGAATGCGCACGCGGCTCCTGCCGCGCATGCACATTCAGCCGATGACGTCGCTATGAATGAGGAGAGGAGGAGGAGAGCTCTCCGCCAGGCACTGGAGAAAGGTAATATTTTAACCCCTTCCTCTCCCCAGACTCCGGAGGGAGGGGGACCCTGAGGGTGGGGTCACCCTCAGGGCACTATAGTGCCAGGAAAACAAGTATGTTTTCCTGGCACTATAGTGGTCCTTTAAGCTGTCCTGTCATAAACATAAGTGACAAATACCCCTTCCCAGCTAGATGAATGACAAGATGTTGTGTAATAGAGTCTTCCAATTGGCAAGATCAAAACTCATTGTTCTATGAACATTTTTCCTGTTCCTGTAGGAATATTGTACCCACAGGTCTATTGATTAGAGCAGTGTTTCCCAACCCAGTCCTCAAGGCACTCCTACCAGTCCAGGATTTAGGGATTACCCAGTTGTGTCCAAGGTGTTTTTACAAAGAAGAAAAAAAACACCTTAGACACAACTGGGCAATCCCTAAATCCTGGACTGGTAGGTGTGCCTTGAGGACTGGGTTGGGAAACACTGGATTAGAGCTCCCACCCCCTAACCAAAATAATTTAACTTAGTGCCAATCCACTGACCATTAACCATGGGTACTAGTACTTTTTTTCCCCACTTTATAATGTGGCTGCTGGCTGGCAAACTCTGGCCCACCACCACATGATTAATCACACAATTACCTACTGACACATAATTAACCTCACAATTAACCACCGCCACATGATTAACCTCAAGTTCATTGCATTTTTAATTTCTGATATGATTTGATGAATCAGCACATCACCGGAAGATCCTAATTTTATATGCACGTGTTTATTTTCTTGTATTCTGAATCTATTCCTTTTTGACTGTAACTATATTTTTTCTCTGCCAAATATCTTGCCCACGTACAGCTTTATTACAATTTTTAAAAAAAAGCAATCCACTCTGAATTTATTGGTTCTATGTATTCTGCTCCCTCCAGCTGTTTTTATATATTGGAAATGAAGGATTCTCTTTTACTTTTCCAGCAGCATGCCACTCTAATGTACACAATTGTGTGTTTATTAAAGGGTGCCATCTTGCATGTCGCACATGACATCATCAAGTTTCAACAGCTGGGGACTCCACAGGCATGGCGTCTAGATGCACTGCAAGATCCCTTACAGACTTTCAATTTTGGGGTGGAAGTATGGTAGGAGGATTCATTCTCCTATGTATTTTGTTTCCTATGCATTGAAAAAGAGAAAGCATGCAACATCTGTATTTCTAATGGTGTCCTTCAAATAAATACATGTAGCACTTTTGTGAAGATTGCATCCAGTGGTACTGTTCTTCATTTTTTTGTGTTAATTGTGACTCCACTTCTGAAGGTGCCACAGTGGGTGAGGTGAGAGGAAACAATTATTTTTTATAATTGTTTTGGGTAATGCAGCCTTTTCTCAATTATCTTGTGTGGCTACACACAGAGCCCCAACAAATACATCTGGTACCTATGTTATTTTAAATAGATATTTTAAGCAACATAATAACTACAGGTCACTGCTGTGGTCATGTTGCCATGGGTACCCTAGCACGAGCCCTTGGTTTATTTGATAGCTTTGTTATTTCTATAGTTTTCTATAGAACAGTTTTGCCCTAGTCAGAATTTTTTTGTATGCCATCTAGTGAATGCCATTTTGAAGCAGAACAAAAACTAAAAACAACCACTATTAAACATGTATGTTTGTCTAAGCATAGCTGTAATCCATATTCAGTTTGTGCTCTGGTGTTATTTAATAAAGCCATTCACTTCTCTATGGCTGATATTTTTGAAGCTTTTGAGTCCAGAACTAAGAATACCAGGGAGATGATTTCTACCCTCTAGCTGTTCTTTCTCCATCAAATACATAGGCCCAGAACATCAGAAAGATTTTTTTGGTTATGTTTGTACACAACAATTCTTGTAGCCAAAGGGTTTAATCTTCTTCTTCATGGATAGTGTTACTTTATAAACCTTCCTTAAGTGACCCATCTGTTCTCAAGCAAGAAATGATTGTACATTGTACACAGTAGTACACTAAACTAGAGAAATATATCCTAGTGTACTAACATGCCTATTTTTAGATTAAACTGATTAAAATATTGAGTTTCTTTTTTTTCTCTTTCCAAAGATTTTCAAGAAGGTAAAAAGCTATCAATAAACAATCTGTTTTTGTATTTGTACACAGTATTCAAGTTCGAAATTTATAATCTCTAGTTTCTATGTATCTCATGAAGATCAATGTCTTTATATTCCAAACTGAAAGAGTGTTTCACCAAGTTACTAAGGTAATCAAAAATCATAGCGTGTTATCTGTGGATAAAGACAAAAAGATTAAAAAAACGATAACAAAAACGATAACAATATTTTTTCTTTATATTTGGCACTGCACCAACCTCAGAAATAAACAAATTAGGTTATTATCTTTATTTCATATAAACAACACTGTGCACTATTAGTTTATTTTCTAGTGTGCATTGCTTACCAAGTCACAGGTTCTGATGCTTTGGCTTTGAGTGATGACCTCTGGTTCACTTTGATTTTGGCTTGTTTATTGATCTCCTTACCTCTGTTCATCTGACCCCAGCTTTTGAATTACAAAGATTCTCTTAGTTGGCTTCCTATAGTCAAGGCTATCCTGATCCCTCTATTCCCTGGTTATTTCTCTAACCTTTAACCTGACTACTCTCTCACACATCTCTATTGTGAAATGTACACATAATGCTCTTACATTACAAGTATTTCCCCAAGTCTACTGAGATCTGTATTATTCCAGGGAAAGGAATGTAATTTACTCAGCTGGCTACATATTATTCTTTAACATTTAAAGATTTAAAAATAATATCAGGAAGTATTACTTAACTGAGAGGGTAGTGGATACATGGAATAGTCTTCCAGCTGAAGCAGTAGAGGTTAACACAGTAAAGGAGTTTAAGCATGCGTGGGATAGGCATAACTAACTAACTATAAAATAAGGCCAGGGACTAATGAAAGTATTTAGAAAATTGGGCAGACTAGACGGGTCGAATGGTTCTTATCTGCCGTCACATTCTATGTAACATTTTAGTGATGAAAAACTCTATGTTTTATAGTTTGAATGCCGCTTAGTGTTTCATAATTCTAGTTCTTTGTATTTGAAATTTGTATTTGAGTTCTCTTCCTGCCCAAGTCTGCTAATTAAACCCTTTTTCGCAAAATTGATTTATCCTCTTATTTAGTCATTTTATAACACCTTATTGGATAATGATCTCTGTTTTGGGAATGGCAAGTGTTTGTTAGCTGACTAGAATTAGATATTTATCCTGTGTGGTCTCCCATGTGTTTAGATAAACCATGGCATCAATATCTTAGTTCTTAGAATTTCATCTGACCATTTAAAAACAGATATATATACTTCCCCTATTAAGTGTCATACCTTATATCAAAGTAATACATGGCAAGAAATTACAATAATGTCTTGGGATTTGAGTGTCACCGTCACTCTGGTTACTCTAGTCCCAATGATATTTAGTGACCCCAGAGCCATTGCTATTTACCTCTATAATCCCACGGAGTCTCAATTCATGGTGCCTTCATCTTAGCTTTTTAAAATGTGCCAGTCACCAAAACTCTTATTCTCTGTCCTTCCTAGGGCCTACACGCCATATCATACGCATGTTTGGTGAGGAATTCAAAGGGGGGTTTCCAGCAATATGTTGACTCTCGGGATCCCAAGAGCAACACAGATAATTGAAGTTGTGATCCTCCAGGAAGTGACAAAACACTGGAGGTAGGTAAGAACTAAGTTGGCAGCCTATGACAAAGTTGACAAAAGCTGTGGAGCTTGATTAAAGCTCCACCCTTTGTCAACTTTTGTCACCCTGAACGGTATACATAGTCCCTCCTTTTCCTTATATATAACTTTTGAAATAACCTTAGTTTTGAAGAAAAATACAAGGCAGCCCAGGAGGAGATAAAACATAAATAAAAATAAAAATATTTAATATTAATAAATATAATAAATTTAATATTCCATCAAATACAAAAAAATAAATAACCATAGGAAGCCAAAACATAGTGTATCCTTACCCAAGTGCCAGTCAGTTAATTTAGCAAACAGTGTCCACTGGTGCAGATGCTTCATCCCCAAACGACAAAATCATCTGGATGGGATTTGTGATCATAATGATGGGCACACCTAGCTGGCAAACTGAATTAACAAAAAAGAATGGTTTCCCATGTACCCCATAAAATAGTTCATACCATGTAATCCTTATTTGCATCATTTATCTCTAATTATGTGTTTAATTTCACCACTCATATAGCTTTGTGATTCTAGCGATGTTAGTAAAAGTGAAAAATATGGTCACTTCAACATGATTATGTAATACCATATAATCATGAATTCAAGTTGATCTATTTTTAGATATTACTTTCTTGCATATTGCATAATTTCAAAGAGCATAAATTATTTCTGTCCGTGTCTGATTATACTTAATTGCCATAAAAGAGCTTTGAGATGCTAGCGAATAATTTCTGTTCAAACAAAAGTAAAAGTTATTTAGTGTGAAATTATTCTTACACAGACTCTTTACTCTGAATATACTAATGCGGTTTCCACGTTTTGAATAAAATGTAATGTTGACATACTTTAATGTGTGTTTGGATATTATCATAAGGAAGATTTAAATGTACGAATTTGGAGAATGATTTATTGTGAAGAGCAAAATTATTTTAATCTATCAACATATGATTTAACAATTATAACTTTAATATGCAAATAAAAACAAAGGAAGGCTGCGCCAGGAGAAATGAATAAAATTACACAAATAAAATTATATGTGATTCATAAAAAAAGAGATAAATAAATATATATATATATATATATATATATAAAGTCCCAATTAATATATATTCTTATTTGCTGTTTCAGCTGGTATAGTGTCTTCTCTGTTGGAAGTAGTCCGTCTCACAAAAAGACACAATGGGAAAAGACCAATCGTGTAGAGTGTATAAATAAATATCAGTGAAATTAAAATATAAATTGCACACTCACATTTAAATGAGCTAAGGCCAGCTCAAGTGTAACGGGCATACAGTGGATAACCCCCCGCTTGCGGGATGTAGGGATGCTTGTCCTCCGGAGAGTGCTGGTATCCAATTCTCAAAGGAAAGGAGATAAAAACAGCCAATAGTGCTCTCTGGTGACACAATATAGAGATAAGTTGAAGTAAAATAAAATGTACTCACAAGTGGAGTGCAGGCCTGTCTGCACTCAGATGATAGCGTGGGTGGTATAATCCCTACCTTGGGATATGCAAAATAAAATTGTATAAAAGAGTAATAATACAAAATTATTTATTAGTATAAAATATACAATATAATTTTATTATATTGTATATTTTATTATATTGTATATTTTATACTAATAAATAACGTTGTATTATTACTCTTTTATACAATTTTATTTTTCTTATATATACACTTTTTCCTGGCATTTTACATATCCCAAGGTGGGGATTATACCACCCATGCTATTATCAGAGTGTAGACAGGCCTGCACTCCACTTGTGAGTACATTTTATTTTACTTCAACTTATCTCTATATTGTGTCACCAGAGAGCACTATTGGCTGTTTTTTATCTCCTTTCCTTTGAGAATTGGATACCAGCACTCTCCGGAGGACAAGCATCCCTACATCCCGCAAGCGGGGGGTTATCCGCTGTATGCCCGTTACACTTGAGCTGGCCTTAGCTCATTTAAATGTGAGTGTGCAATTTATATTTTAATTTCACTGATATTTATTTATACACTCTACACGATTAGTCTTTTCCCATTGTGTCTTTTATATCGTGAGACAGACTACTTCCAACAGAGAAGACACTATACCAGCTGAAACAGCAACTAAGAATATATATTAATTGGGACTTTTTATATATATATATATATATATTTATCTCTTTTTTTTATGAATCACATATGTTATTTGTGTAATTTTATTCATTTCTCCTGGCGCAGCCTTCCTTTGTTTTAATTTGCATATTTTCATTGAAGAGGGTTAGAGGGTGACCCTCTGTTAGGCCGCTGTCTTCTTTTTATATTTTTATTATTAGCGCTAACCTACTTCTTTTATTTTCCTTCTATAACTTTAATATGGGTTGTTTTTCCAGCAACTAAGAAGTAAGCAAACAGTATGATAGAGCAGGGAGAAATGTAAAATCATAGTTTTTTGCTTATGAAAACAATAGTTATAGAAAAAGAATTGCAATTACCTATAATAGATTCCAATCAGAGCTGATAGACTTGTACAGTGGAAAGGTTCAAGAAAGCTTGGAGTAGAGACACTGTTATTCTGATATTACTGCCACCTATTAACTTTATTTTGTGGGAATATATGAATATATATATATATATATATATATTGTGGAAATGACTAAATCCCAAATGGCAATTCTCACATTTGCTAAAGTCAAATACGGTTGGAATTCGGTCATGTCAAGCAAATCTGCAGCAATCGCCTGGATGCAGTCTATGTCCAAATTAAATTCAGTGTTGTTGTGTAAGCGTTGATTGAACAAAATTCAGAACAGAATGCATCTGTGAGCAGTAGCAGACAGTGGCATATAGTAAAAAACCTCTTTTCAATGTCAGTGTTAACAATGTGGCTGCTGACCAGTGCTTGCAATACAGCCGCCACATTAAAAAAGTAAAATAAAATTAATAAAGAAATACATAATAAATCAATAATATCCCCATATTACTATAAGGGAGGTTTTAAAGCCCAGCCTGCCAATGACCATCCCTCAAATTTGTGGTTTGTTTTTATTTGTGTATTTATGTTCTGCCCAGTAAATGGCTACGGGTCCCTTATCCTACCTAATCGTTTCTAAAAACTTGGCTGTCAGAGAGCTCTGATTAGTTGGCTTACTAGCCAAGCAATCAGAGCTCTCTTGGTTATATTACAAACAATGGAAAATTCGCCCACGCTTTCTGTCAGCTATCATACCATGTAAAGCCTATAAAGGGCTTTCCCAGATTAATTTTGCAGCGAGCCCTCCATGGGTGAAGATCGATTTTTTTTTTTTTTTTTTGTTGCAGTGCATTTTTTTTCTTTTTCCAGCAGGCTTTTTGGGGGCTTTTTTTTTAACACTAATTCGTGGCGTCAGGAATTATGGGGGTAAGTATTCCTTTTTTTTTACAGGTTTTTTTTTATATTTTTTGGCCCTTTCCTTACTGTTTACGCTGAGGGTGGGTAGTTAGGGCCTTTATTTCAGAGGGTGATTAGGGGATTGTGGACCATTAGTCACCCAGGGGAAGCTTACTATTATTTGGGAGTGCGAGCTGGACAGTGGCATGTCCAGCGCTCCATTTTGTAATTAATTTGAGTCCCCACCTGTCCACGGGAGGGGGTCAACGGAGGGGACCTTAGGTCCCCCTTATTGTATATATTAAGGCCCCCACCCTCCAACATGTGTGGGGTTCTGGGGACACTAGGTCTCACGTATTTTATAAGTGCTACGGTCCCCACACGTTGACACTAGGCCACGTCCCTTTAAAATTTAAAGTATACCCCAGTATTTCACAGGCCCAGTAACTAGTTTGAAATGTTTAGTAGATATGTTGTGTAAGGAAACCAAGTATATTTAAAGCTCATTCGGTAGTTTCCTCCCGAACTGCCAGAACCTTAGTGATTATAGCCCTCCATTTGGTAGATAGAGTAGACAAACCCTATAGTAATTCCAATAGATTCACCAGATGATTCCCTTAGTGAAACACACGAATCCCCAAACATCAGCCAAAGGCAAGAAGAAAGGTACAAAATGAACTCACTTTTAATGGGTGCACACAAGCTTTTATGCAAGTCCCCATGCAAGGGGACAGCCCTCAGGGAGGGACAAACATTCACCAATCCCATACTGTAAAAACATAACACACACCCACAGTTCCCTCCCCTAGCTCTGGAGATAATTAAGTCTGATAAAAGAATAACTTAATTATCTCCAGGCTGAAAAATCACCCTTTTCCCCAATAACTGGGACACCCCTTTATACTTGGGGTATCCCTACAAATAACATGTCCCATGATAGCCCTGATCTGGGTGACCAACTTATCCAAATTTCACCCAGATCGGTTCAGGGGTTCGCAAAAACTATGGAGGTCTTCTGTGACCGACTCACCCTGTATGCCCAAAACAGTTCTATGAGTTTAGTGGGTTTTGCCTGTCACTTTAGAAATAGGAGAAAACTGAACAAACTACTGAATGGATCCCCTGGCTCTTAGCAGCGATTGTTCCCCTCTGTCGAATGCACCAAAGTACCGAATAGTGCTCTTCTAGCTATTCGGTAAGTAGAGTTCCAGCGTTCGTCTGTTTGGGACCGGTGTTCGGGAAGTCGAGTGTCCGATTTCAGTTCCATACACTCGACGACCAAGTCCTGCTGCCTTTGTTCGCATGAACAAAGATGGCCACAGTTTTCTCTGCCACGTGGCCTTCGGTCGTACGAACACTGGCCGCACAGACAGAGGCCTCAATTTAAGAAGTCTTTGATGCTTAACGAGCCAGGTGGTCTTTGTTTGGTAGGTACATCTACCGAATGCAAATAGGCAGAAATAGTGTACTAAAAGGGGAATTTCTTCACATGTTGCCGCTGGCAGGTGGGGGCATATAGCTCCATTATAGTAATATGGCCATTTTATTGTCCATAAGATTTTTATTAGGTTATTTATTATATTTTTTTTACTTACTTTATTGGCAGCTGGCTAGCAAGTGCTTTCCATTGGCCACATAATTAACCCTTGCACTGGTAATGTTTTTTAATTATTTGCCCACTGGCTTCTAGCGCTGGCAATGGGCAAATCATTTTATGTTTTTTTGGTTGGTTTTTTTCATCCAGGCCCAGAGTTGTTGCATTCGACCCAGATTTCAGCTATCTGGTGTTCAGTTCAACTGAAATCTGGACCAAATTTAGGCATATTCAGGGCCTGAATTACAAAATCCAGAGGTTGATGAATTCCCTCATCAAAGTCCAAATTTTGCCATACGAATGGCCTCATGTGCAGATTTGCCCCATTTTATTGGCACTCTGATTTAAGTTAAAAAACACTGTTAACTTCTTATACTTTAAATGGTATTAGAGCTGTTTTTATTGGCCTGTACCTAAATGCATAATGTTGTCATACCCCTTTGAAATACCCGATTTGTTATGTAAAAATGTATCTTTCTTCATGCTAAAATCTTGTTATGTTTTCCAATTCCAAAAAGCAGGTGTATTTTTTAACCATTTATTAAGACAAGATAAGGATTACATAAATAAACATTCAATGCAGATTTGTTATATAAGATATTCCCAAATATAAAAGCATCTGAAAAGCTATTGGGATTCCCCATCACTGTAGCATTATATTTATTCACATACTACCTCAAACTAATCCAGAGGAAAAAAAAAGGATCTAAAAAACTTTAGGCTCTTTATAATTATAATTTGTTTATAGGGATTATCATTCTTCTAGCTATATGGCACTGGGATACACAAACATTATCAGCAGTATCAGGATAGAATCATCAATAGATGTAGGGTACACACCTCCCAGAAGATACTACTTACTTGTTTTACTTGTCTTTAGGGTGGATTGGCTTAATGAAAGGTACTCCCGGTGGAGTGAAGGTCATAGTCAAGGCCCAGCTGAGGACAGGGATACCAGAAAGACATGAAAGATATAATCAAATCTAATTAAAAATTACAGATGACTGGGTAAATGAAGAACAAAGCCAGGTTTAATGTTCGGTATCACTAAAGGCAGATGTGAGGAGCTTGCAAACTTTATTTGTAGAACATTGAAACCTGTAGTTTTTATCCCAATAAAATCTACTAGTTTGTTATCATTCCTGGCATTTACATAACACCAACTTATCCCGCAGCGCTTTACAATAATATAAAGGGGCAAATGTAACAGTAAATGAGACAATTACAAAATGTTACAGCAACAGTAGGTTGATGTGGATACAGCTCGAAAGAGCTTACAATCTAGAGGTTGTTGGCATAAACAAGGCTTAACAGATGCTTTTTACTGACAACAAGCATGGAATTGAGCTCTGTTGTTAACTGAATACATAGAATTGGAACCACTTTTTTATCCTCTGCTATCATTTACACTGAATGACTGGATAAATATAAATTAACTGCATAATGCATTAATCAAATATGGGTTAACTTATACCTGGTTATTGTTTTGTCTGCTTATTAATGTTCTCCTTTTTACAATTATTTTTTATGACAAATAAAGAAATGAAGTATGACAAATCTACGAGAAACAATGTTAAAAATGCATATTTTAATCCTTGTGTAACAACTCCTTTAATGCAACTGATGCACGTTAGATACCTTTGCAAGGCATGTTTAGATTTTCTCAGATAATACAGAGATGAATTGGGGCAAGCAAAAAGAGTATATCAATAAGCATTTAAGGATACAGATGTAAAAAAAATAAATAAAAAAAAGACAGAAAAAGAGGAAATCAGTTGAGTCTGACAAAGATGGGCCTTAAAGCTATGATTTCGTGAGGGTACGGAACTAAATTAACTGTGAAAGAACACTGTGCATATTTGGTTATGTATGAGTAATGTTCCCTCATACACACACAATGTTTAGTTTATAAAAACATATATAATTACATTCTAAAGAGCACAGAACACAGTAACTGGTTTGTAATGGATATATTTAGTTTAATAACATCAACATTAATGGTCTAATGACTACAATGTCATAGAACGCTGAGATGCATGCTTAAAGAGTATTGGGTTTTTGACTTCCCTCGTGCTTTCTCTATGGATTATTGTTTGCAAGTCTAGTTTTTCCAATATATTACATTTGGCTGCTATTTTCCAGTTTCTTTTAGCCACAGCCACAATGACATGTCTTTAAAAAGCTACGTGAAACAAACACTTGCTGAGGAACTGTCCCAAGGCAGCATGCCCCAGATTTATGTTAGTTTACCCCTATAGAGGATTTTCTTTTGTTTACTACCAACTAAATGTCTGTGTTATCTATACTGCATTTTGTAAACTAACTTGTGATGCCTGAACATTTTCCATCATATTTTTGTTTGAGTCAGCACTATTTTTCAGTCTTCTTTTTTTAACCTTTATTTCACACAAATAACAAACGTGGGTTTTTCTCAAAGGTCATTCTTTATATTTACATATTTTCATGACTGCTAACTCCAGTACATAGTTATCTCAAGCTAAGCTGATTTATAGTAATGCTCTAATCCTTTTGTGAGCATGGTATAAGTTTTAACAGGGACTGTTGCTGGCATTTAGCTTATTAAAGATCTTACCATTGAAGCAGTTTGATAATTACTGATGTTTGCAGTAATCTATTGTTTTGAAACTCCAGATGGCATTCTATAAAGATTATGAAAAATTAACCCTCTCTGCTCCAGCCAACTCTTAGATATTAGGTTACTGCACGTGAGTGTTTCTGTTTTTTTTTTTAACCCACAACATCAATAATGTTACTGAAATTAGTTAAGAGACTGGGCAATTTAAGTAATGTTACTAATTCCCAATATCCTACCTAATGTTGTCACAATTGTCTTTCACCATAACAGTGACACATCTCCAAACAAAGTCTGCCTCTAATACTGAATGGTATTTCTCATCCCCAATTAAAACTGTGGTGCAGTTGAAAGGCCTGTTTGGTGTAGGTAGTGTATATATATATATATATATTATTTTTTAAATAAATAATACCTGACCCCTTAAGAAAGAGGAATACACCCCAAAGTCACATCGCTGCATTTCTGTGATCTCCTCTCAGCAGTATGTACTGAACTATATTTAGCACGGGATCTATTTGGCCAATGTCTACACAATACTATAATTTTCCACTGGTAGGGTTTATTGGTATTTTAGCCTAATTGGCCCCTAAACCAGGCACCTAATTCAGCCTTTAACCAAGAAATGTAATGCTGAAGGAATCCTCATTGTGTACACCCTCTCTATGCTGGCCTCATGGTTTGAGTTTGTCAGGAATGGAGGTACTGTAACACGCACACCTTAAGGAAACAGTTAAGGAAAACAAACCAATCTTTAGCGTGTCCAGGCTAGTGCCTGAGACAGATATATGAAATGTGTGCAAACAGACCAAGAATAAATAGAGAAGGCTGCTTTCTAAATATACCAAATGATTTGATGTTGTCAATACAGTCTATTGATTTAGTATTTTAGCTATTTAACAGGCCACAAAAGTCACCCAATTCACTTTATCTCAATAAAGTGACTTGGGTGCTGTGGTCCTGTAAGTGTAACCCTGCAATGTAAAACAATTATACTGAAACCACTGAAGAAGCTTCATGCTGCAAAAACCAAGTAAAACTTAGTCAAGTGACTGTAGCCCCCAGGCGAAAGTATTGATTCAGTGCTTTCATATGGGGAAATTTGATGAGTGTTCAGCACATTGGATTGGATCAACATAGCCTTCTCTGTGACACCATGGGAGGAGGGGAGGTAAGCTCTCACTGCACTGGAAAAAGGTAAGTGAAACTTATCACTAATGAGGGGGATCACCAAACCAGGGACATGAAAACTAAAAAGTTAGCAATACACCTTTGTATTCCTAATGCTTTAGTGTTCCTTTAAACATAATTACTTTTTGCCATATAATTGATATTTCCATATTTACATTGTATGAGAAAAAAATGCTTGCAGCGTTAGAAAAAATACAGAATATCATAAATAAGACACTGATTATACTGTATGTGTTGCAAAAATTACACTATTAATGTAAAATAAAGTGCACACTATAGTTCAATAATAATGAGAACCCCCAGGAAAAGAAATGTCTATGAAGAATTGGAAGAGGCATAATGGTTTTGAAACATATTTGAAGTATTATATATTATATACAATCAAAGCAACTGGGGAATTTTAGAACATATTGGTGAAATGCAAATAATGAGTCACTTGATCAGCCTATGATGCCTGTTCATGCTGTTACTCTATTACAGTATATCATCATGATGATGGCTCACTGAGATTGTAATGGCTGCCATTAAAACATAATAAATAGATATTAATTTTCAGCACATATTATCAAAGAAATGTTTAATCTCTCATAATTACTTTTCTGGGTAACTATGAACAACTCATGCTTTTAATATATACTTTTGTTGTTATGAGAAATAAATACAGGAACATCTAGAATTAAGCATCTGCCCATTATGATTAAAATACATGAATGTTTCCCATACAAATGATGCTTACAGCTTTTTGTCGGATTCTTTAAAATCTAGGAGATACCTACTCTGCTATGCCTGAGACCCTTTTATGGAGTCCAAATTGAGTTGACACCTTGCTGGACCTCTCCATTTTTTTGTGGGATAGGAGGGGAATCTCATTGTACTTAAAGTGGTAATTTCTTCAGACCTAATCCATTATCTCAATGGCAGAGAGGTCACTGGGCGATTGGGTCACAGACCTAAGCAAGTCTTTATTTTTTATTTTATTTTTTTACTTTTTTTGTGATGTGTTGCTGTTTGCAGGTATAATAAAAAGGCTTACACCAGCTATTTCACTAGTATTGTGCTATCGTAGCCAGTGGTGTATTCTGGTTTTGTGCTGCCCTACCTTCTACATGTCACTTCCTTTTAAAAACATTCCTTTTAAAAACCTTTTAAAAACCAACACACTCTTTGCCTGACAGACACAAACCTTCACTGATGCATACACTGACATACACACACACACACACACTGTTTAACCAACACACACTTTCACTGAAACATACACACTCACTGACAGGCACTCACATTCACCGACAGACACACACATGCACTGACATACACACTAACTGACAGACACGCATTCACTAACAGATAGACTTACATACTCACTGACAAGACACATACACACTCACTAACAGACGCACACTCAGTGTCAGACACACACACTCTGACACACATATACTCACTGATAGACACACACTGACAGACACATATACACTCAGTGTCAGACACACACATTTGCTAACAGACATAGACATTGACTGACAGATACACACTCTTAGTGACAGACACGCATACACACACTAACAGACATACACACTCTCACTGACACACACTCTTTGACATACACACACACACTCACTAACAGACACACACACACTAGCACACTCACCAACAGACACACACACACACACACACACACACACTAACACACTCACTAACATACACACTCTCACTGACACACACTCTTTTAAAGACACACATACACACTCTTTGACAGACACACACTCTCACTAACAGACACACAAACACACTCACCAACAGACACACACACACTAACACACTCACTAACAAACACAGATACACTAACACACTCACACACAGACACACGCAGATATACTAACACACTCACACACAGACACACTAACACACTCACACACAGACACACACACACACACTAACACACTCACTAACAGATACAGCTACACTAAGATACTCACCAACAGACACAGATACACTAACACACTCACCAACATACTCACACACACACACACACACACACACACTAACACTCTTACTAACAGACACAGATACACTGACACGCCCACCAACAGACACACACACACACATTAACACACTCACTAACAGACACAGATACACTGACACACTCACCAACAGACTCACACACACACAAACTAACACACTCACTAACTGACACAGATGCACTAACACACTCGCCAACAGACACACACACACACCTGTAATTTTTTTTTTTTTTTTACATTTCGATCCACCCAGCCTCCATACCTTTGCTGGAGTGAATTTCCCTGGGGTCCAGTGGGGATCCTTTAATTGCTTTTAAAAAAACAAACAAAAAAAACAATTGTCTAGTAATGCATGTCCATTTAAGTGACTTCCATGAGTAACTGAATTCAGGAGCACAGTTATTGATACTGCCTTGGTAATTTACATGAATATTTGGTTAAAATACTTTTGTAAATATGTTGGTGGTTATTATATTGTTTTTTATTATATTACGCTATGATAGATTTTGAAGATATTCTACTTTATTTAACAGCTGCCTAAACATTGTTTATTCATTCTTTTAGAAAATGGATTCTACATCATTAAAGCATTTTTTATGCCAATTAAATGTTTTTGCTGTTTTGCCTTTTGGTCTTAGGCAATTAATCTCATTGCAGCAAAGACGCAAACTCCGCAACGTCTTCTATTATAAAGTCAATATCCGTCAATTGAGAGTTATTTAGTAATTATTCATATTAGCACACAGAGATCAGTGCTATTAATCTTTGAAGCTCTTTATCAATTGGTTTACTAGATTTTCTAATCTTTTTTGTTCATTGTTGCCCTTAAACTTTCTTAAAATCTAGTAGTGGCAAATCTGTTTTGAAATTCTCTATTACTATTATGTCTTGACTAAATAAAGAAGCAAATAAAAATGACGTTATTCACTAGTCTTAATGGCCCATTCCAAGTGATGCAAAACAGCTGCTTATGGGGTCATTCAGACTGCAAAATCCAGACAGTTTTTCATACCATTTAACAATATCCAGATTTTGGAATTCAAGCTCCAAACAGGCCTTAATTTGGTATAGTTTTAGCTGTACCGAACGCTGTCAGAGGACTGAAATCCTAACTGAAAGAATTATTATAAAACCGGGTAGAAAAACTTCACATCTAAGCCCGGATAAAAAAAAAAAAAAATCAAAACAATTAGCCCACTGGCATATCTAGCAGCCAATGGATAAATAGTTAAAAACCCTTGGCGGCTTTAATTATTTGGTAGCTGGCTAGCAAACTTAAAAAAGAGATAATTACATGAAAAGCCTATGGGGGCTAATAAGATCCCTATATTACTATATTGGAGATATTTTATCTACTTATACACCCACCTACCTGCTAAACATTTAAAACTAGCGACTGGGCAGCACTAATTAGAAAAGTAGCATAGGAATGATGCTTGTGAAATACCGGCGTGAGTGTAGTCCTCACATGCCCCTACCGATGGGCATCGGGTGAGTGATAATCAAAAAATAAATGGGATTACTATCCACCCCCCATCCCTACCCATGCAAAATGGGAGGAGATATTTAATAAAAATTAAGAAGACAGACATGCTTATTTCCGTTCCAGCTCCATCCATTGTTGGTGGGTGAGGGTTATGCTAATATTCATGGGGGAAGACCTCGTGTCATACCTCGGCTCCCACCCATTAGTGCAGGATAGGAGCCAAAATAATATTCAGGGAGGACCTAGGTTCTTCCCTCAGTCTCCACCCATGGGCGGTGGGTGGGGCCCTATTTCTTTATACAGCAGGAGGTGATGGACATGCCATTGTCCACCCCTCCAAATCGTAGTACGTCCCTCCCCTCCTGGAAAAAGCTATATAGGCTATCCCAAACACTGTCAGTTATAGCAAAGCATAGAAAAATTTCCTACGGTTTGCAATATGAGTAAGAGAGCTTTGATTGTTGTTTGATTGGATGGCTAGTAAGTTATGAGAGAAGTGAGTCTTCTGAGTCCTTTGTGAATATTCCAAATCCTATACTTTGTATATGATTCATATGTAAAAGCACCTATTTCAATCTGGGGAATAAATGCATCTGGGCGATTGCTGCATATTCACTTAAACTGACTGACTTATGACTGCATTTGACTTTAGTTAATATGAGAATTGCAGATGTTGTCGGAATTCCTTCATCTTCACCAAAAATCTGACATTTAGTGAATAAACCCAATTGCAAATAACATAAATAAGATAGACATGGTATAGTAAAAAAGGTTAAACAATCATATGGTTAAATGAACATATAAGGCCTCAAACCTCATCAAAACATATTTCGTTTAAACAGACAGCAATGTCAACCCTAAACATTTTTACTACAGGGTTGTCTAGTAACACAATCGTAACCTAATTCCTAACCTAAAGGAGAAGTAAAGAAGCAGATAATGAAGTGTGTACGTGTTAGTGAGTAATTTGTAGTGGGCTTGTGGCGGAACCAGCCTCGCCACTGGGCATTGGAGAAGACTGATTGCCAGCCTCCTGCCCTGTGACTATGGCCCCATGTTGAAGTGCTTGTTTTTTTCCCTGCAAAGGCCCGAAAGCCGGGTCATTCAGTACTTTCCCTATGTGAGCAATGTTACCCCAGATAGCTATGCCATGGAGCCCATTCGTATAACGAAAGACTATGTGAAAGACTTTGGCTCCATGGCAATTGAACTGTATGTATGTGATCTGAGCGCCATTCAGTAATAATGTGCGCTCAGATCTAAGCTATCTGGGGATATGTTGAATGTACCTGTTTTATGCAATAGCTGCACAGTTATATATTTTTATGTATTTTATTGTATTTTGCTACCATGTGGCTAATGGAGTTTTGCGTCTGTCCTTGGAGATAATTGGATTACTTCCCAATTATCTCCAGGATAGAAGACTCTGTGGAACTGGTTTTGGGCAGAAAAGCCATGCTTCAATTGGTCACAAAGGACGTTGATCTAACTTTTGACCTACTGGACCAATTTGTATGATTTTTACATATGTTGGTATTTGGAGTATGCTGATTCTGAAAATGTAAGATTTTATGTGAATGTGAAGCATACTTTTA
Organism: Pelobates cultripes; assembly: GCA_933207985.1. Classification (NCBI taxonomy): domain Eukaryota; kingdom Metazoa; phylum Chordata; class Amphibia; order Anura; family Pelobatidae; genus Pelobates; species Pelobates cultripes. Next base: position 226,277,937 of record OW240915.1, read on the forward strand.
AAGTTATGAATATTGTGTAAAACTGTGTATTTTCCTGCCTGTGATAATTATATTAACCCATTGTGTAAGGTAATTGTATCACAGACAGAGGGGAGGATTTTGTGTGGGAGTGTCTGAGTGTCTTGTACGTGTTTATTGGTTGTTCTTCAAAACCCTGGGGGCAGTACTATGTTTGTAGAATGTGAATAAAAGAGGATGTATGGGCCAGTACAGTCAGTTCTACTTCACCCTCAACTTGGAGTGCTGTCTCTTATTGGGGGAATCTGCTACAAGGGATTGCTATGCTCTGCATATTCCCTTGCTATAATCACTCCTAAGCTCTTGTAAGAGCTTGTTCCTGTTTTGCTCTAAAGGAGTCTACGGTGTTTATGGTGTCTGCTGGAGTGCTGGAAACCCTCAGGAAGCGCTAGGCGCATCCGTTAACGGAGGTACCCAGTCGGAGTGCCAGGTGATCCGTTACAGGGCTATTATGTAATCACTGTGAAAGGGATCTTGAGATTCTCAGGGGCAGTTTTGCTTGCACAGGTGGCAAGATCAGGAAGATCTTCCTGAGTAATGTAGTGTTAATAATAGAATCAGAGCGATGGAGAAAAGCAAAGATGAATAGAAGGAAAGTAAGTAGATAGATAGTAAGTAGGAGCGGGCATCCCAATGGTTTTCTCCCAGTTTCTCCTGAGGTATTTGAGCTGTATGATATAAAAAGCGCTCACGATTACCAAGGCAATGAGGTGTCACCATCTACCCAGGGGTCCCATGCAGGGCTGTCATTAGAAATTTTGACAAAGATCAAGGTCTGGGACCCAGGCCTGCCCACAGAACCTGACCCTTAATCCACCCACAAGACCTGCCCTGAGTCTGCTCATGTGGCCCTCCCCTGAGTCCGCCCACAAGGATGTAGTGTGTGTGTGTAGAGTGTGTGTGGATGAAGAGAGGGTGTGTGTAGGAAATGTAGTGTGTTTGTGTAGGTGACGCAGTGCACATGTTTGTGTAGTGGATGCAGTTTGTGTAAAGTAGCCAAAATGTAGATCCCCATCTGTCATACAAGTCTCAGAATGCTTATCCAGCTGGGGTTCTAGAATTTGCCCATCCTTGTGTATATATATATCAAGAATCGACTTTCCAGTGCTTCTTACTGGGCTTGGAAACTTTCTTGCCTAAATCTGAGGTGACTAACTCCTCAATCCTGTTGTGAGCTATCCCTTAGACAAGGGTTCCAGATCCAGGTGTTTGAAGACTCTGGCCAAGGCCGTATCAACACTGGTAACCAGCAATGATTGATAATGAACTGAAAGTCCACTGAGAGTGCCTGGGATTCTTCTCATGCACAAGGCATGGAAAGAAACACAGCCAGTAAGGACAATAGGGGCTCAATCTAGAATAGTGGCAGGCATAAAATCACAATAAATACACAGGGGCTAACCCAATGCAGGGCTGGGAAGAGGGGACTCATCCAATTAGCTACAGGATATGGCCAATGCAGTAAAAGGAGACTCACTTATAATAAAGAAAATATAGAAGGCAGAAATTACAGGACATAGGCTCATCTCGACAAATTCCATGATACCATTGAAATGAGGCACAGCCCAGAATAAATTTAGGATACACAATTAGGAAAAGGGTAGTCTCTACAACTGGGAAAGGCCCGCAACTGACATAGAAACACTAAAGGAAGGGGTCACCCCCAACAAATCTTGCTAACTTGTGCCCAAGCTCTCACAACAGCAGAAATTGACAGGCACTCAACCTGCAATGAAATATAATAATTTAAGGAAAATTAAGCACCTGATAGAGTTGGAATTAAGTGTGCATACTTCAGGGAACCCAAGGGGAACCAGCAATGCCTAATGTGCAAGTGGTTGCCTAATCCACTGACATGCAAAGCAAAAGATGGCCACTGAGACTCTCTCGATACACAAGAGTCCCAAAATGGAGTTGGTAACTCTGCACCATATGCAGGGCAGCAGAAATATTAGCCCAAAGGGAGAAAAATAAAGACAGAGGGGAAAAAAAAGGATTCCCTTCCCCAGAAAGAGCACTGCAAACAAATGGGAGAACAAACAAGGAAGACCAACGGGAAGGGAAACAAAAAACAGAAAAGAAGGTAGGAAAAATGAAGAAGCAATAAATGAGGCAAAATCATATACAATAAAATATGTATATGTATTACGATGTACCTACATAGGTAACACGGGATCTGGTAAACATGTAGTATAGTTACAAACATATACCGGTGAGGGCGCCACAGTCACAAACGTGCATGTATAGTTACCATACGAATTGTAGGATATGGCATGTAATATAAACAAAAAAAGAACATATACATAGTGAAGTATTTAATAACACAGAAAAAAACAAGTTATAAAAACAATAGATACACTCACTAATATAGTGGCACAAAGAGAAATACTTCTAATTGTGCTAGAAAGCTTGTCAACCACTGCAGGGCTAAGTTCTCATATAGTGAATATCAGCCTTGGTAACTCAGGATGTCAGTCACTCGTTGTTTTCAGATATTCTTCAAGCTTTTTATGAGTCCAAGCTAGCCAATTTTAATATAGGCTATCTAATATGACACCTAAAAGCTTGAACCTTGGAATCAAGGTATATTCTTTCACAATCCCCTCTTTTGATCCAAGGGTCACCCAAATGACAAAGATATTTCCAGGCCTGCTAGCCAAAGCCTGTGGGACTTTCATTATTTCCCCACCATGGTTCCCTTGGACTGAGAGACCACCAGAATCAGCAGAGGAGAGATTCTTTATTTGTTAAGCGAGGGATCATCGTAAAAACCTTTCCGAAGTCGGAGCTGGAAGGTAAGTTAAGGTACGACCAACAGTAGATTTGTTTTTACATAGAGAGGTTAGTAGACATGAGAAGAACTTGAAGGTTCGAAAAATGGCTAATACAGCTAATAGCAAAAAGTAAATTTTTTTCTTAATTAGCAACATCAACCATGTTTCTAGCCCAAATGTCCAATGCCAATCCCCAAAGAATCCAGTATCCTGTTTGATATCCTGTACTAAGTCATGTAAATCTTGTATATGTTAATAGATCATAGTGCCATGGTCAGACAGGTTAAAACAGCACATACCTTCAATAGCTTCACAACCTAAGTCATGTTTCAGTAGTAAGTAGTCAATTGCTGCTCTATTCTCAAGGATTGCCTTCTTATTTGCCTGGGTGTCCACAAGTAGCTCTTCTAGGGGCTAGGAAGTGGCATTTAAACCCTAAGCAAGGGGACAGGCTACAGTATTAATTGATCTCACATTAGAGGTTGCTAGGCCTGGGACCCCCACTAAAGATATGGCCAGGGATATATATTTAGCTTGGGACAGTAATCTGACGCTGGAGTCACAGTCAGGGGTAAGAGTATCTTTTACGTCTCTCCTGCTGCGGTTGGGCCTACGTAAATTGGTGGTTTTAAAAGCCAGGTCAGATTTAGACAACATAGTCATGGTTAGATGTGTGAGGTGCAGGGGCCACCTGTTATATTACCTAGTATATATGCATAGGTAATATTCCCGCATGAGAAAACCCATCCTGGAGGAAGCTGTATATTTTTGTGGTAGCTGTATGTTAGGTGTGGGCCTTTACATGTAGTAATATTTAGACTGTTTCGTGTAACATTATGTTTGGGTGAACTATATTTTTTATACCATGTATCATTATAATTTTTACAATACTTAGTACTATCGCAGATCATATTGTTAGTAACATTTTTACAATTTGTGCTATTCCATTTGGGTGGGCAAAAATCATATGATAGGGACTTGCCTTGTTGTTTTGTCAATGGTGGTCGGCAGTCACAGGTAAAATACCAACATATTTCTGCAATAGTCACATTGAGTGTATGAAGAATGGGCGGGTGGGTACCTTTTAATGGTTTCAAAGCATATAAGTATATCTCCCGCTCTGGGGTATATTTAAAATCTGGCTCCATGTTTTGAGTGGTGGTTTCCCGAATGTCTACGGAGTCAAGGGCTATTCCATCTGAGTTTTTAAACCAATAATCTATGAGCACAGGGGCAGGTGTGGGTACAGACACTATACATGATTCTATAGCATTTTTAGTGCTGTGTAGCGGGTTGAGGCAAAAGGAAGTTATATTAAAAGCTCTTGCTATTTGTAACCATATGTTGCCTTGCCATGCATTATTATTTTAAGGCCTTAGAGAGAGGCAACACAATGTGATATAACTGCAAATGGTGAAGGATATAAACAGCTTCATGATGGTGGATCTGTTGGTGTAACGAGGTAGCTGTACTCAGGAGCACTTGAAAAGCACATGACAAAGCGTGATTCAAGTCCTTTCCTCACATGCCTCTTTATCACCACCCAATCCCCAGGCTACAGTTTGTGAGTTGCAGAATCAGAGTCCGGATCTGGAAAGGAATCAAAGACTTGTTTATGCACCTTGCCTAATCTTTGGTGTATGGTCTGTACATAGGCAGTCATACTTCCATGCTTCATCTGGAGGGTCTGGGGAAACTTTGGGGCACATCCAAACAGGGGCACATCCAAACAGGATCTCAAAAGGGGATAGGCCGTGTCTGGAATTGGGGGTGAATCTCGTAGAAAAGAGGGCTGGGGCTTTTGCAATCTTGTTCTTTAAGGACTACTCTGGGGGTGATAAGGGGTGTGGAAGGCCTGGTTGATCCCTAAAGCTTTCATAATTTCTTGAATTATTTCCCCAGTGAAATGGCTACCTCTGTCACTTTCAATCACTTCAGGTACCCCGTATCTACATACAAGTTCCTTCAGGAGCTTACTTGCTGTGACCTTCGCTGTGGTTTTCGACACTGAGTAGGCCCCAGACCAACCTGAAAAGAGGTCAATGCACACCAAAACATATTCATCCACTCCTACCTTAGGCACTTGAATATAGTCTATCTGCAGTCTTTGAAACTGGTAAAGTGGCCTTGCTGTGTGCTTACTTGGTGTTTTGACAGCCTGTCCTGGATTGTTTCTAGCACAAATCATGCAAGTTTGGGTGTGTTTAGCTGCTACAACAGTAAATACGGATGCTACTCAATGTTTACTATGTTGTACATGTGCATCTTGGATAGGTGTGTAGGTCCATGGGCCATCTGGGCCATTATGGGGTACAAAACTCGTGGCAGACACAGTCTTTTACCTTTCCTCCACATTCTGTCTTCATCAGGTTCTACATCAAGTTTTCTCCAGAGGTCATGTTCTTCCTTGCTTGCCTGTCTTTGTAAGCTCAGCAGTATATTGTAGTTAACGGTGTCATCTGTAAGGACAACCTGCAGGAAGGTATTACCTGTAGAGGGATGTACTTGGATTTCTGCTTGGTTGGCAGCCTCATCTGCTTTGTGGTTTCCTCTTGTAATTTCATCCATGATCTTCATGTGAGCTGCCACCTTTATGATGCCTACTTGAGTAGGTAGCAGGATAGCGTCCATAAGTGCACTCACTGCTTCAGAGTTCTTGATTTGAGTTCCTGCTGAGGTGAGAAAATCACGGGCCCGCCATATAGGGCCAAATTCATGGGCTATACCAAAGGCATAGTGAGAGTCTGTATAAATATTAGCTGTCTTTCCAGAGGCCAGTGTGCAAACAGTGAGGAGGGAGTGGTTCAGCTTTTATTACCTCATGTGCAGAGACTACAGCATATTAAGTGTGGAAATTGCCCTTCTCATCAACATATCTGGAACCATCTACAAAAAACTCAAAATCTGCATTAGATAATGGAGAATCAATTACATGCGAAAAACCTGCTGTCTCCTGTGCCATTAGTGCTGCACAATCATGGGGTACCTGGGCTTCAGCTAACTCATCTGGTGAAAGTGAATTTAGAAAAAGCAAGGAACATTGCATTCTGAGATGCCTTGCAGTATGTATGTGTTTTGGTTGAACTTATTGCTATTGATGTCATGCGTGTGTGTATATGGTCACTGGGTTATCTAAGACAGTATTAGTGGTTTTGTCCAGGAGGGCAGTAACAGCTGACACTGCTCTAACACATGAGGGGCACCACTGGCAACAGAATCCAATCTGTTGGAGTAGTATGCTATTGGTCTTTATTTACCACCATGGTCCTGCGTAAGGACAGCTGTAGCATAACTGGGAAAGAGAAGAAACAGACTTATTTAGGAGAGACAGCTCAGGTGGGGGCTATCTACTCCCGGAACTAGACATATATGGTCTTAAGTGACATTTTGAGCATTAAGCATTTCATGAGTCCAGGTTAGCCAATTTTAATATAGGATATCTAAAATGACACCTATAAGCTTGAACCTTGGAATCAAGGTATTTTCATTCACACTATTGAATAGAAGCAGTCAATTAAATCTATACTGAAGATATAGTTTTGCTTAAAGAAAAGAGATTAGCAAATTTGCTTATATTCTACCTTGATTTATAGAGTGTCAATTTGTACCACAACAACATAAACCTCATTAAACATTGACACAATATTTTGTTATATGCTAATAGTACCTTTAAAGCTACATTTTACTGAAATATCTAAAAGAAAAGTAAAGCTATACTCACATAAATTACCAAATAGCTTTTTTTGACAGGTAATTCATAGCATTTCAAGTATAAATGTAAATTCTGAATATCTTATACTTTGTGCTCCCAAACATATCTGCATAGAGATTATAATAATGCTATGTTAACAATCAATCCTTCTAAATTTCAAATGAAACAAACACGCATTGCAATGAAATTAAATATTTTCCTTAAAGCACATATTTTATTAAGACAGAATAAATAAATCCTTTCTGACATTTAACAAAGCTCTAATGTTAGCCACCTAACGTTTAATAAAAAAAACCTGAATTTTTAGAAATTGAGTCAAAATAATAAATAGTAGACCACTAAAAGTTGATTTTATTTTTGAAAAGATACTGTAGGCACTTTAGCTGCTTGATCTCATTGTACCTGGAGTCCCCTGATGCCATTCTCCTGTTCAGTGTTGAAACATTTTCAATGCTAATCAAGAGTTCAAAGCAGCCCACAGCCTCTGAGGAAGCATTGGTCTTGCCAGCAATGGGTGGTGATGATTGGCTGATAGTGTCATCTGAACACATTCAGTGTACCACAGCTGCCCATTGCTGGTATGAATATCTATGACTAAGGAAGAGTGTAAGAGCGTCTTAGCTATACCTTGTCAGGTTCCCTGACCTTTGGAACTGTGCCCGACTATTCTTCTGGATTTGCTCTGGTCTGTTTCCTCAAACCTAGTTATTAATCCATGTCTAACCCTTGTGCACAGATTCACAGCCCAGATAGCTTCTTACCTTGTTACTGTGGGTTGTGTTTATCTGCAAGGGTGAGCATACATCTCCGCACTTTGGACTCCCACCAAGGTAAGGCCTTGACATACCTCAAGTATACAGCTCTGCTTTAGGTGGCCAGAAAATCACCTCAGTCAGTATTAAAGTAATCAAAAATTGTTTAACTTTAAATAATGAAACAGTGCTGGGGTACTCACAACACTATAACCATTTAATGAAAGTCCCTTTGACATGGTAAAACTATTTTGGAGCTAATTAATGTCTGCTAACATGTTTACATTTCTTACAAACTATATGCACTTTTCAATTCATTAAACAATAAACTGAGTATGAATTGACCCTGGTAAAAAAATATACAATCTTGAAAAGATTATTATTATTTTTTTAAATTAATAAAATAAATAAATAAATAAATATACACAGGTATTTCTGTTTAAATACAGAAAGTAAATGTTTACAGAGAAACTTGTCATCATAGCACCTGGGAGGTGGAAAAAGACATTAAAGGGTCATGTATCACTTGATTTAAACCAACAAGCAAATTATTTTAAATATACAAAAAACTTTGAAAAGTATGTAATACATTTTTATAAACTCGGTCACATTGCATTGTTGGGCACACCTCTCAGCTAGAAGAGTTTCTCCTATCATCTCCCTCTTACCCACACATCTCAGTTTCAGACTAGTCCACTAATGACACAAACAGGACATCATTGTCAAAAGCAACAAGCTCCCCATTGTCCCTGCCAAGACTAACATAGCAGGGAGAGAGAAAACCAACACTTGAGCTTGAATTAAGATAGTGATTTAGAGGACAATAGTATCTAAATGGGCCAGATTAGAAGGGCATTAACCTAGATTAGACTATAACAATACCAAGAACTTTGAAACATCCAGCCCAAAAAGGTATAATATTAGAATGTAACTTTTAATAGTTTAGAATAAAGAAGAATGTAAAATAAACAATATCAATTAAATAAATATGCTTTATGTAAAAAGCCTTAGGAAATAACACAAAGTGCTCACTAACTAATAAACCGTTTAGTGTACCATCCCTAAACCAACCACCAAAATATTGACATAAGTCAAAAAAACTTCCCACAATTATCGGCTAACCACACTAATAGGTATCCATGTGTAAATATACACATTTTAGTACACTTGCTTACTCTTTAGTTTGCAAGTGTAATCTTATGGCGTTTTTTTTTTTTTTGCGTTTTTTGATGTACCCATAGATCTTTGCTCCACTATATGTCCATATGTTCTCTCTGCTAACCTTTCATTCCTATGTACAATATACAGCTCAGTGTGGAATCAGTAGGGGCTCACTGTTTTTTTCTACTCATGATCCAATTTCCTAGTAAGTTAAATAGTAACGTTTTATAGCACACACATAATATAAAGTACTGTTAAATATTTATCATCCAATTTAATCTATATATTCTAGGGGTCCTAAAGGTAGCTATTTTCTATTTAACTGACATGTCCAAATCATAGATGTGTTACAAGCCAGAGTCATCAAAAGCAAATAATCCAATAATCACTCCAACAATCTGGTTTTTACCCACGCATTCTACACCTATTTAATATTCACTGCAATTTACAGTGGTGGTGTAGTATAAAAGGTGATAGAATGGGACAATTAATGTCAGTGACATCATCTGCTATTTATTATTATGCAACATAAGACCATAGTACATGATTCTGAAGTCCACAACACATATTGAATTAATGTACTCCATGCCCCTGGTAAATCAGCAGATTTGAGATGTATTAACTAATGCTAGGGTTAAAAAGCTATTGTTTTCCAGCCAAGTTCTGGGTTAATTGACAAGTTTTGATAACTGGTAAGGGGCTTATAACTACAGTCAGGGCTGTATTTAGCTCCAGTCCCATACCAGTGACATAGGCCCATTGATAAAAAAAAAGTATGGAACCTTAAGAGGGATGTAGGGGAACAAAATCAGTGTGTACTGGCTGATATTGAAATTAGTTAAAGGGATGCTATAGACACCCAGACCCCGTCATCTCATTGATTAAATTCTTTCCTAAGGAAAAGCTAATGTGTGCACAGTGCTCACTGTACATGCACATTAGGCCCCCCCCCCATAGCTGACATCGCTGGAGGAGGATCTTGATCCAGTTCCGAGGGACCTCAGTGCTGAAATCAGGTATAGTGTATTCCTAAAACTATAGTTTTCCTTTAAGGTAAAGCAATGGTCTTGCTGCTTCAGTCTCTCTAACACTGTGGCATGCCTCTTTTCTTCTACACTTACTACATTTACATTTTCTATGTCCCAGACTGCATACCAGAAGCTTCTGCCTTCTAGTAAGAAGGTAAGGAGAGGAGTGGACAAGTAAGTGCTATGGAACAGGCCCTAGAAAGCATAGAGTGAGCGCATCATTAGACACATTTGTCCCAAGTTAAGGGCGCTGTCTGCATAATATGCCCTTAGTTGGCCAGCCTGCATGATTGGCATCCAATCCATGCCAGATTGGCAATATACATCCATGCCAGGCTGACCTTCCAATTCTCCGGCCATACTCGCCCCCTTTTTGGGCATGTCCGCTTCTTTGGGCTGTGCCGATTACGTGGGTCGTGTCAGTGACCCACCCTTTCCCCATGCCCACTGATGTCAATTTTCATTGGCCACTGCTGTTAGGGGTTATAGATTTGCTTGAGAGATGTAAGCAAGAGATTAGCACAGGGTATGTGTTTTATTGTGGCTACATCATGTGAGTTTCCATTCAGCACCACCTCCACCAGATACATGACACTTGGGAGATATAACTGTTTTAGTGTTTTCTGTTGATAAAATTCTGTAATTAGGTTCATCTTAATTGTCAATACCAGGCCCAAATGGGCTCTTTATCCGTCCCTGACTGCAGTGATCTGTAAAACTCGTTGCAGCTATAAGTTGTGCTGCACTCAGACACTGCACAAGGAGTTTCTACTAGTTTCTACTTCCTCTTTTGCCGTGTCAGTTTTCTCCAGTTTATGCAAGCGGCAAATTGCAGCACACAGTCTACTTCAAGAAAGTGAGAACAGTGTTCTGTATAAACTGACAGCAGCTGTGGTATGGCTGCTATCAGCTTACAGTGCAGTTTCACTCATTCTATATGATGAAAGAAATTGAGCTTGGGAATAAAACTATTACAGGGTTAATCACTAAAGTTCAAAGTGCATTTCACATTTTAGGCCAAAGTAGCTGAACCTGATACAAAGCTGACCAATTTTAATTCACTCTCTTTTTTTCTCTTTCATAAACTGCATTCAATCTCAGCTGTGCTGCTTCAGGATCTCTGTAGGTGCATTTATTTTTATTATTTGTTCTTTATTTCTTTTTTTGCATTTTTTTTATGGATTATCAAAATATAGTTTTTTATTTTTTAAAATAACAGTTCTTTTTCTGCCCATTATTTCCTCTTAAATACCAGTATTAGAAAAAGGGTTCAGGCACTCCAATGTCTTTAGGCCCCTTTATTGGAACATGTAGAATACTGCAACATTTTGACTCCCAGTGAAGTCTTTGGGTGTGGAAACGTTGCTGTGTTCCACATGTCCCAATAATGGTGCCTAAAGACATTGGAGTGCCTGGACCCTTTTTCTAATACTGGTATTTATTATCTTCTGGGCTTGTGCTGGCCCTTGGTTCAGCTAAACACCCTGTCTTAAGTCAATTGAGTGTGGTACCTTTTCCAATTTTTGCAATTTATTATTTCCTCTTAAACATAAATAACATTCATAAACTAAAAAAACTAGACTGTGATATATATTTTATTTAACTTTTCTCCATCTCTCTAAATATTATCTGTTTGCATGGTATATACAGTATTTACTTCAATTTGGCAATTTTTGTACATTATGCAAACTGTGCATTTACAAAAGAAAAACAAAAACCCATCTAGACATTGTCTCACTGCATTTTCTTTTTAAGAATCAAAGAGCAGGCATTATAAAATCAACAGGGGAATGATGCACTATTCACACTTTTCCCAGACACAAATGATGTTAAATCAGATTGTCTAAGGTTTATGGCACTATAGAGAATTCATTACAGAAGGAACATGGCAGGGAAGGAGTGTAATTATGGCAAGTTAGTCATTGAGTTTGAATGCTGTAAGTTATATATATAAAAGGGGTATTTATACAATCAGTGGGATATCAAAAAATATGAATAATATAACATTAAGATAATTGGTGTTGGTGGGGAAGGGGTGGCTTTGGGGGCTTCATCCCCATTTCATTACAGTTGAGAAAAGAGCCGAAGGATGTGTTTTTGTTTTTTTCAAATTTTACATGAGGCAGCTGCTTCTGAAAGCAGCTACCTATTATAAAAAGAAAGATTAATTGTATAGTAGTCTATCAAGTCACTTAGGGAGAAGAGTTTTTTCCATAGGCGACGGTCAGGAGGGGGTGAGGGCAGAACTTTGATACACACCCCTCTATTAGTTAGATAGCCTGGCTGGACCACATCGACTCCGTGGCTTTGCAGCATGTACTTGGTTAAAGCTTTCATTAAGATCCTTATCAGTAGTTGTGTTCATGAGTAGAGTGCATGGGACATAACATAGATGCAATGTAGTGTCATGACATATTTCCATCCCTGTTAGTGCAGAAATCATTGAAATTTCATTTTGGGCTAAAGCCCCAAGTGTTTCTGGAACCTAGCAATGCCCCTGATATTATACAGTTGTGCTCAAAACTTTGCATTCCCTTGGAGAATTGGTAATATATGTACAATTTTTAAAGAAAACATAAGTGAGCAGGCAAAACGCATTTCTTTTATTTCTTTTGGGATTCATATTCAACTGTAGGTTATAACAGAATGGCACAATCATAAAACAAAACATTGCAACAAAGAAAAAAAATGAAATGACCACTGTTCAAACATTTGCATACCCTTAGTTCTTAAAGCTGTGTGTGTATTGCCCCCTTTAGTATCAATGACAGTGTGCATTTTTTTGTAATCGTTGTCTGAGACCTCTAATTCTTGGAGGTGGTATAGCTACCCATTCATCTTGGCAAAATATCTCCAGGTCTTGCAAAGTCTATGGTCGTCTTGCATGAACCACGCATTTGAGATCTCCCCAGAGTGGCGCGATTATATTAAATTTAGGAGACTGCGATGGCCACTCAAGAACCTTCACCTTTTTCTGCTGTAAGCACTAGAGGGTCAACTTGGCCTTGTGCTTAGGGTCATTGTCATGCTGGAAAGAGCTTTCAATGCGCTGACTTCATGCATTTTTGTTCAAGTATCCATCGTATTGTGCTCCTTGAAACAACCACACTGTCTTTTTTTCAGAGCAGCCCGTATTTCTCCTGAGGTTACCTGTGGTTTTTTTTTTGTATTCCAAACAATTCTTCTGTCAGCTATGACTGAAATCTTTCTTGGTCTACCCGACCTTGGCTTTGTGTCAAGAGATCCC
>OW240915.1:226290728-226311783 GCA_933207985.1 Pelobates cultripes
CTAAATAGTACATTTTGGGGCCTGCTCTTCATATCTGAGAGTCAAATAGAAGCGTCAAATAGTGCGCTTACTGCGCAGTTGTAAACATTCTAATTGTTTTGCTGCTAATCTGCTGCTTACATTGGAGTTTTAAAAAGTCAATTTTTAATTTTCTTTTTTTTTTTGGTGCTAAATAGTATATTTGGGGTGTTCACTTCATATCTGGGAGTCAAGTTGAAGTGTAACTTTGATTCGAATTTACTACATCGGTCACTTGTAATATTGTTCCACACCTACAACACTTATTACACAGATCTAAGTGATAGAAAACAGATTGATATTTTCCACACTAGAAACTACCAGATAACAAGCTGCTATATTTAAACCAGTTATCAAAAGCTAAGAGGTACTTAAACAATATTGTGCGGTTTGGAGGAAGAGGCGCTGTTCGCACAGAGGCACCAGCACAGCATAAGAGGGAGCAGGGTGCAAAAGCGGAGCCGCGGTCCCCTAGCGCTCGTCGACATGTATTAGCTTGAGAATTACCAGTTATCCAAGTAATACATGTAGCGATCAAAGGATCCATAATAGAGTTGTGCGAACCCGAACTGCAAAGTTCGGGTTCGTACCAGATTTAGCGATCCATTCGTAGTTTCACAGTCAGGTTGGCAGTCCGGTGACCAGGACCCAGATACTGTCTGGGCGGCGGTTGGATGATCGGGACCCAGTATGCCTGATGTTGAAGTTAGGAGTCACAGTGTGGAATGGATTAGCAGGGTCTGGTGCAGGGTAACCGTACGCCCTCTGGTGTTGAGCACCAGCGTTTGTGCGGCCACATACCAGGACCCTGATGCAGCTTCAGTAAAAAAGTACTGGATACCAGAAGCCATCACCAGACTGATCTGCAACTTGGAACAGGATGTGACATTCACTGTAGCGCCTATGCGCGCTTTTGGTGTTCTCACCCTGCTAACTTCCGCCTTCCTGCTCACCGCCTCATGAGACTGTGCGAGCAGCAGCAGGCGATAGTGGAGTTTCAGCTGCAGCACGCACGGGTCAGTTGCTCTGCACCAGCCTTCCCTCCAATTGATCAGAGTTAAAGAATTTCAAATGGACTCATTACAATTACAGGGCCTCTAAAGAGTCCTGTATTGTTATTTGTCGTCACTATCTTCCCGCGCCGGGAGTGGGTAATTTGCGCGCCTGCTGCCTTCCTTGCATGTGGTAACCATTTCTCAGGGGCCCTGTACAGAATGGAACCCTAATTCCCCGTTACCTGTGGTCACCATGGTAGGCGTAGAAACTGGCATCGAAACTTGATATGGATGACATCCGAATGCAAAGTCGCCATCAAAATTTATTTATTTTTTTAAATATATATATATATATATATATATATATATAAAACAGTGATGGCTACCTCATCCTCCTCCTCCACCGCTGCTTCCACCTACACTGCCACGGTCACCGCCTCCTCAACTTATGGGTCACTTAGTATAAACTATGTACACAATAGTAGAGGCTTGTGAAGAAAACTGGAATCAAAAGTTGATATGGATGACATCCGAATGCAAAGTCGCCGTCATGGGGATGTGCGACTGGCCCGAGGTTCTCTAGAGTCAACAAAGTGCCTGCACAACTATAATGTCAACAGCTACTCTGCGGAACAGCGTTGTCTTTTTTCATATGTCCCAATATTTTGGGGGCTACCCCAATTAAAAAATAAATAAAAATAAATATATATATATATATATATATATACATATATAGAAAACAGTGATGGCTACCTCATCCTCCTCCTCCACCGCTGCTTCCACCTACACCGCCATGGTCACCGCCTCCTCAACCTATGGGTCCCTTACTATAAACTATGTACACATTAGCAGAGGCTTGTGAAGGCCTTTTCTCCATGCATCAGGAGTTGAGCATTTCTCCATGCATCAGGACTGCAAGAAATGCACCAGAGGCAGCAAATGTTTCATTTTTTTATATGTCCCAATATTTTGGGGGCTATCCCAATTAAAAAAAACAAAAAAACAAAACAAAAAAAACCAAACAAATAAAAAACAGTGTTGGCTACCTCCTCCTCCTCCACCACCACCGCTTCCACCTACACCGCCACAGTCACCGCCTCCTCAACCTATGGGTCACTTAGTATAAACTATGTACACAATAGCAGAGGCTTGTGAAGGCCTTTTCTCCATGCATCAGGAGTTGAGCTCAGTTTGAACAATGAAAGAGAATATCCTGCACTCCAACCCTCTCTCAAATGGATAATTCTGGTGATCATCCTGACAGCCATGCTTTAGATTTAGATTTATGTTCTTCCAAAGCTAAAATCAAAGATTCAATCTAGTGCTATTTTATGGCTCTGCTGTATTTTTAATTTTTAGGTATTTTATGTTATTTTAAGTGATTTCCCTATCCACATTTGTTTGCAGGGCACTTGTCCTACTCTCACCCGCATTTTACTAACTTTTGCAGCTCTCCAGGAGCCCTTTCCAGGAGTTTTTTAGAGGCATTTTTGTGTCCAAAAGTTCGGGTCCCCATTGACTTCAATAGAGTTTGGGTTCGGGGTCAAGTTTGGGGTCAGGTTCGAGCCCGAACCCAGACTTTTTTTCAAAGTTCGGCCGAACCAGCTGGACCCGAACATCCAGGTGTCCGCTCAACTCTATACATAGTCCCAGGTTCCTTAACCCTGCAAAGGTAATTATTGTAGTTTCTAATAAAGTCTACCAGACAGCCATTAGAGGGACTTCCGGGTTGCGAGGCGACTTTTGGCCGTCTGACGCTGGATGTCCTCACGCTATGCATGAGGACATCCAGCATCATGCAAAACGCCATAGCAAAGCATTATACATGCTTTCCTATGAGGGAAATACTAATGCAAGCTTGGCCACTTCCGTGCACACACGGCAGCAGAGGCGGACCTCGAACCAGCACCGAGGAAGATCAGCACTGGACTCAGGTAAGTGACAGAAGGGGTTTTTGACCCGTTCTGCACCAGAGGGGTGAGGGGGGCACTATAGGAAGCTATACTGACAGAAAAATAACTTTGTTTTTTCTGGCAATATAATTTCCCCTTTAAATTCAATTACACTGTTCTCTAATTTGGTATATTTCAAGCAAGAAAAGGACAAAAATATCAATCAAGTACATATGTGAGACATTTGTTTCCCAGGGTCTAATCCTCTTTATAGTCCTTAATGTATATGTATATGTATAAGAAGTGATCCATTCATTTTCTAGAGACATAGAGCGGTAGCCATGACGTGAAATGTATAACTCTGAGTATAACAACTTTATCTTGAAGACTGATTTGTGGAGACAACTCACTTTGAAGATATATTCCATAAAAGGAGTTAACATGAATGGATACTTAATGGACACACTTGCACTGTGCCTACTTGATGCTTTCTTGCAATAAAATATTATATCTATACTGTACATGATGGTTTCTCTCCTGGGTTGACATTACTCTGTAATAAGAAAATGTTAATCAACTATTTTCTTGGCTACTCCAACACATATTAAATATAAAGACAAAAAGGACATTTAAAAACAAAAGAAAAGTATCAAACATCTCCCATGTTATCATGTACATGGGAGATCTTAGATGCATCAAAGAGCTCCCATGTTTCTTTGAAGTTTGTGTGCCATGGTTTGCAATCACATGGTGATGCTATTGTAGTGTAAATTAATTTTCTATAGGTTCCTACTCTGGACTATGCACTAAGAATGATGCTTCTGGGGTCCAAACTTGTCTCTGCTCTCAACTGTATATCACATAACCACTATTCCCAAAACCATTTGCTCTAACTTAACTCTACCTTCCACTTATTGCCCGTTGCCACCATTTGCTTAAATGCAATGAATTTCTTCTCATGTACTCATGCTAAGCCTAGTGTACACTACATTAGCCAATTAATACATCAATTACACCAATGCATTTTATAGATACATTTCATAGCTTTAATAATTTGCTAAATAGGCTTTCTCATTAGCTCAGCTGGAGCAGAAGAGACATCATTTATTATTTCAATGTTAAATCTAATTGAAATAATTAAGTTTTACAATATTAAGAGAACGATAAAACAAAAATAAAACCAAAATAAATGAAAATACAGACTGTAAAACTATCCTAATTAAAACCACTTCTGGCATGCATATTTCTCCATAGAGCGTAGCACCATTTCTCAAAATACATTTTGAGTATATGCTAATTAACATTAAAGAATATTTTACATTTGAACTATGAAAATACTGTGCTTTAGTGACTCCTTACAGGGTCTTGTACCTGTATCTTAGGACCAGAATGTTAAATCATTTATAGCTGCTAGCATAGGATATATACTTTTCTTTGCTATTTTCAAGATACAATATGATATTTAAAAAAAATGAAGACTACATGGGCTAATTGGTGATTACTATCTATGATTCTACATCAGGCTCCTTTCCTATGTAACTGGTTCCCACATGGTCTAGCTATTCATTTTTATACATTCATACATTTTTGCGAAATGATCTTATCTTTTAATTAAAGGCAGTTCAGATGTAAGAGAACACACACACGGTGCTTAAATTAATCTTGCATGTATCAGAGCACTTGGCTCTGTATGGCAACATTTAGCATTTATTTCTAATTATTCATTTTTGTTTTAGACACTGAAGAACTTTTTTACATTGCACATATGTTTATGGTTAAAATATTTCTCAAAATTGGGCTTCGCTGAAAGCCCATAACCATTTTCCTTAACTCACTGGTGATTGCAACTCAGAATAGATAATGCAAGGCAGTAACATGCAGGTCTACATTACATCAACACAGAGGTGTCATGGTAACAACAAGTCCCTGCTCTCTCAGGTGCATACGAAATGGAAATACAAATAGAAATCCAGTTGTAATGCTGCCCAATGAAAAGGGGGAGTGGAAAAAGAAGAAACACAGCATAAAACACGACAAAAGAGTAGAAAATTTGAACGGTCAAGAGAAATACATGGCACACAAAATAGAAGAGCACAAACCAAAATGTACAAAAACAAGAGAGCTGCCTAAACTGCATATTGAATGGCAGCTCATTACCAAGTCAAATTCATGTTCATAGGTGCCTATATAAACAAGAATCTTAGACTCTGCCGCATTACCTTAATAGATACCCACCACTCTCAGGCCTCACTTCACACTCAAACTCAGTGAAGAACTGCATTTAACATCCTGCAGAAACACCCACCACTCCCAGGCCTAACTTTACACTCAAACTCAGTGAAGAACTGCATTTAACATCCTGCAGAAACACCCACCACTCTCAGGCCTGACTTTACACTCAAACTCGGTGAAGAACTGCATTTAACATCCTGCAGAAACACCCACCACTCTCAGGCCTCACTTCAAACTCAAACTCAGTGAAGCTCTGCATTTAACATCCTGCAGAAACACCTGCCACACTAAGGTACTGACTGAATCTTGGAAGATACTCCACCTCATTTATTCCTGGATTGCTACCATATTCTCATGTGTTACTATAGATGTGTTACCATTTATACCTGTAGTTTGCCACTGTAATTTTCTGTGCATGTAGTTTGTACTATTGTCATTTAATGTTTCTGACCAATATTTCATGTAACCAGTTATTAATATTTTGGGTGATAGAATTTGGTTGCTAAACTTTTCAATAGTATATAACACTTGACTACTCTACCCTCCTCCCCCCCACCCCTCTCCCTTCCCTCCTCCCCCTTCAGCCATGCTGAGTTTATCAGGTATACGGGCGCATGGTTGCAGATGGGCACAAATATTCCTGTCAGGACGGTAAATACCCTCATAAATGTTTCTATGTGTGGATGAATCAGTTACAGGGAGGAAATGAGATTCAGTTTCCAGAGAGACACACAGCAAGGGCTAGTTGGATGAACAGATAAGTGGACCAAAAGCCTGGACTAGACTCCCATCAGCATCAGTCAGAACCGAGATCTGGCCGCCTAGCACTTGTCCAGATCTGTCCAGATCTGGCCGCCAAGCTCTCCCTGCGGCCGCCAGCACACCTATCTGTCTAGTCTACCCACCCACAGGTAGAAAAAAGTATGTGTCAGTCTGTCAGTGGGAGTGTGTGCGTGTCTGTGTCATGCTGTGTGTGTGTCTGTCTGTCATGGTGTGTGTGTATCTGTGTCATGCTGTGTGTGTGTCTGTCTGTCATGGTGTGTGTGTGTGTCTGTGTCATGCTGTGTGTGTGTGTGTCTGTCTGTCATGGTGTGTGTGTGTGTGTCTGTCTGTGTCATGCTGTGCGTGTGTGTGTGTGTCTATCTGTCATGATGTGTGTGTGTGTCTGTGTCATGCTGTGTGTTTCTGTCTGTCATGGTGTGTGTGTGTGTCTGTCTGTCATGGGGTGTGTGTGTGTGTGTGTCTGTGTCATGCTGCGTGTGTGTGTGTGTGTGTCTGTCATGGTGTGTGCGGGTCTGTCTGGCGTCTGTGTCATGCTGTGTGTGTGTGTGTGCATGTGTCTGTCTGTCATGGTGTGTGTGTGTGTCTGTCATGGTGTGTGTGGTCTGTCTGTGTCATGCTGTGTGTGTGTGTGTGTGTGTCTGTTCAGGCCGCGGTGTGTGTGTGTCTGGTTCGTCATGGTGTGTGTGTGTTTCTGTCATGCAGGTGTGTCTGTCTGTCATACTGTGTGTATGTTCGTCATGGTGTGTGTGTGTGTCTGTCTGTCAGTGCTGTGTGTGTGTGTGTCTACGGCGGTGTGTGTACTGTGCCATGCTGTGTGTGTGTCTGTCTGTCAGTGTGTGTGTTTCTTGCTCCAGCCGCTGTGTGTGTGTGCGTTCGTCATGGTGTGTGTGTGTGTGTCTGCTCGCGGTGTGTGTGTGTGCGTCTGTCAGTCATGCTGTGTGTGTGTCTGTTGCGTCATGGTGTGTGTGTGTGTCTGTGCTGGCGCTGCGTAGGCCCATTCGTCATGGTGTGTGTGTGTTCGTAATGCTGTGTGGTTCGTGTCATGGTGTGTGTGTTCGTCATGGTGTGTGTGTGTGTCTTTGTGCCGCGCGCTGTGGTTGGTTCCGCCGGTCATGGTGCGTGTGTGTCTGTGTCGGCAAGTGTGTGTGTGTGTGTGTCACCGCGGTGTATGTGTGTCTGTCTGTGTCATGCTGTGTGTGTGTCTGTGTCATGGTGTGTGTGTCTGTCATGGTGTTTGTGTGTGTATCTGTCTGTGCCATGCTGTGTGTGTGTCTGTCAGTGTCATGGTGTGTGTGTCTGTCTGTGTCATGGTGTGTGTGTGTCTGTCTGTATCATGGTGTGTGTGTGTCCGTGTCATGCTGCATGTGTGTCTGTCTGTCATGGTGTGTGTGTCTGTGTCATGCTGTGTGTGTCTGTCTGTGTCATGGTGTGTGTGTGTGTCTGTGTCATGCTGTGTGTGTGTCTGTCTGTCATGGTGCGTGTGTGTCTGTGTCATGCTGTGTAAAATCGTCTGTGCCATGGTGTGTGTCGGCTTGCGTCATGGTGTGTGTGTTTATTCTGTCTGTGCCGCGGTGTATGTGTCTGTTCCGTGTCGCGGTGTGTGTGTGTGTGTCTGTCTGTGCCGCGGTGTGTGTGTTCGTTTTGTGCTTGCGATGTGTGTGTGTGTGTGCTGTCCATGCCATGGTGTGTGTCTGTGTCATGGTGTGTGTGTCTGTTTGTGTCATGGTGTGTGTGTGTGTGTCTGTCTGGTGTCATGGTGTGTGTGTCTGTTTGTGTCATGTGTGTCTGTCCGGCGCCGGTGTGTTTGTCTGTTCAGTCATGTGTGTGTGTCTGTCTGTGTCATGGTGTGTGTGTGTGTGTCTGTCCATGTCATGCTGTGTGTGTGTCTGTCTGTGTCATGGTGTGTGTGTCTGTCATGGTGTGTGTGTGTGTCTGTCTGTGTCATGCTGTGTGTTTGTCTGTCTGTGTCATGGTGTGTATGTGTGTGTGTCTGTCTGTGTCATGGTGTGTGTGTGTCTGTCTGTGTCATGGTATGTGTGTCTGTTTGTGTCATGGTGTGTGTGTGTGTCTGTCCATGTCATGGTGTGTGTGTGTGTGTCTGTGTCATGATGTGTATCTGTGTCACAGTGTGTGTGTGTCTCTGTGTCATCTGTGTCTGTGTCAGAGTGTGCGTGTGTCTGTGTCACGGTGTGTCTGTATCATGGTGTGTGTGTGTGTGTGTGTGTCTGTCTGTGTCATGGTGTGTGTCTGTCTGTGTTATGGTCTGTGTCATGATGTGTCTGTCATGGTATATGTGTGTGTCAAGGTGTGTGTATGTCTGTCATGGTATATGTATGTGTCATGGGGTGTGTGTGTGTGTGTGTGTCTGTCGTGGTGCCTGTGTGTGTTTTTAAAAATAGTGTTTTACTCACCTTTTTTTTTTCAACGTCGTGCTGGTCTCCCCTTGACTGCCTCTATGACAGATCATCAAGCTTGATGATCTCAGCCAATCTGCACTGACACAGGAAGCGCCTCTAGTGACCGTCTGAGTGTCTGTCACTAGAGGTGTCACTAGGAAGCAATGTAAACACTGCCTTTTCTCTGAAAAGTCAGTGTTTACATTCAAAAGCCTGCAGGGACAGGCTATAGACACCAGAACCACTACATTAAGCTGTGTGTGTGTGCGCCTGCTAGTGAGTGAGCTTGCTTGCATGTGTGTGTGTGCCTGCTAGTTAGTGAGCTTGTTTTTTTATGTCAATGAGCTTATGTATATAAGTGAGATTTTTTGTCTATGAGGCTGTGTATCAATGACTTGTGTGTGTCAGTGAGATTGTCTGTGTCTGCATGTGAGTATGCTTACTGTATAATTACATGTTTTACTCTGAAAGGACCAATATTTTATATTAGAAAAAGCAATATATATATATATTACACAATCATCTGGGGTGGCAAGACATAGCCTTACATATTACATGCGACAATATATGACGCAATGACTTATGGGGCTGGCATAGATTTCTTTTTCCAGGGCTGCTTTGTATCCCCAGTCCGGCCCTGGCTGAAATGCAGAACTATTATTTATGGAGAAACCCATTCCCCTTCACCTTTCTCGCTTCATAAAGCCTCCGCTACTGATCTGCTGTTCTTGTAAAGACTGTCAGTGATATAAAATATGCACATTTAACTCTTGACTTCTCTGGTTGCTGGATTGCCATTGATGTTATTTTTTCTTTACGCCATTAAGACCTGCAATCATACCATACTCCAGTCAAAACTGGAGACAGTAGGCAAGTATCCTAACCCCCCAGTGTATCATTATTTTAGTATTTAAAATAATGTAGATGAAATGTTGAATTACTGACATCTAAAATAATATTCCACCCTTATTTTATGTATTATTTCTTATCAAAGAGAGACACTGCAGCAGCATACAATGCATTAATTTAATCCAGAACGTCTACATTATCACTAGGGAGAAGAAGTTGTGATGGATGGTAGAACCATTTATATTAATCAAATTAAATATTTGTGAAAAGGTTAGTATAAAAGGTCAGTGAGTGATTTTTTTTTCCCAGTCTGCCCTTTTCTGTGTACTGCAGCATAAGTGATGAGTACAATTAATGAAATAACTTGAGCTGCATGCAAAGTGACCTTTTAAGTCTTCAGATGAATGCCATGCATTGCTTTATTGATTTTCCCAATTGACAGTTAACTTATGTGTTTGAAATAATTCTAAGTAACTAGAGGGAATCCGTCAAAGCACACAGAATCTCTATGTTTTTGTCTTATATGTACAGTCTGTAAAGGATCACCTGGAACCCCAACTGGGTACCTCCGTTGAAAGATGCTCCTAGCGCTTCTTGAGGACCCCAAGCACTCTAGCCAACACCACAACCACCGCAGGCCGAACCTCTCTTCCTTCAAAGCGAAGCAGGAACAAGCTCTTACAAGAGCTTAGGAGTGATTAAAGCAAGGGAATATGCAGAGCATAGCAATCCCTTGTAGCAGATTCCCCCAATAAGAGACAGGACTCCAAATTGAGGGTGAAGTAGCACTGTCTAAAACTTTATTTTACTTGGGACTAGTCCATATGGTCGTTACATTAACATTGCTGTGAAAACAGTCAAATCATAGCAGGCAACATACAGTGACTTATTATAACATAATTACATATTTATAAATGGGTGGGGAAGACCATAATTAACACAAAATGTCTCTCCTGCATGCAGAATTTGCGATATGCAAATCTACCCAAATATGCTAATTACCAGTCTTGCTATTCAGGTAGTGCATATTACTGATGCTACCAATAGAGGGCACTACACAAGCTCCATAGCCAAATCCACCTAGTTGGTAGCAATCCTCAGCAGTAGAGGAGAGCAGGCAATACATCCCAGGGGCCATAGTCACATGGCAGGAGGCTAGCAATCCGTCTTCTCCAATGCCCAGTGGTGAGGCTGGTTCCACCACACAGTATATGGCACTAGATCCAGCAAAGAAAACTAAGAAAGCAAAATGTCTCAAATGTATTGATATGCAGCAAAAAAAAAATATATTTTTGTTATATAATACAAAAATACAGATTTAGACCACCCATGTGCAGTGCATATAAACAATAAAAAAGATAATTACTTCCTTTTTAGTTTGGTATAACAAAGGATTTAGTTTGGTATAACAAAGCTGTAGTTCCCAGAAGATTTGAAGCACTTTACTTGACTTTTTTACTCCTGAGGAAGTCTGACATTACAGACGAAACGCGTAGAGTTATATTGTTTATAATTTTTATTTTTATTATTTATTTGTTTTTTCTGCCTAATACTTCTGTGAGGATCACCCTACTCCTTACTGATGGGACATACAGAATTGTATTGATGGGCCTTTTTACATCCTTTACACTAAGTGCAACCATTAAAGCTGATTTATACTTTATGACAGTGCTGTACTATGTTGTTTTTTATCTTTTGCATGCAACATTCATCATCCTAATTATGAGGAACTCGTGAGAACCTACAAAATTGATGAGCCTGAAAATCACTTCAATTTTGTGAGTGTGACATTGAAACAAGGGGCTATCTGTGAATTTACATTATTCCCCTATGAGCTTTTTCTTTCTTTATTTTATAGGTTTAGGTATATCCTATTTTTTTCCATATTTTTGTTATAACCTTGGAGTTTTTTTTACCAACATTGTAATATCAAATATCCATCTCCTGTGAATTCCCAGTCACTGTTAATTATTTTATATTCTGGCACGCATTGATTTTATACATACACATTCCTTCACAGAAACACCATTCCGTATGATATAATCCTGTCAAGATTTTTTCCAGTAGATTTTACATTTTCGATATTGTCATCATGAATGGCAATCTATTCATCATGAGTTGTGCATTCTTGTGGGTTCACATCTGCCTATTTTCTATATCTTACTGCAGCTTCAACAGCACCCATACTTATGTTTATTTGTGCTGGACCTTGTATACACAAGATCCATGGGGCCCCGGTGCGAAAATTGATCAGTGGGCCCCCCCCCACGCACTTACTCTGCGCGGGCCGGTGCCGCTACACATGGCGGCAGGAACCTGGTTGCAGGGCTGCGACCACGGTGTGCCGCCAGTGCATGCAGATACACTTAAAGGACCACTATAGGCACTCAAATCACTTCAGCTGAATGAAGTGGTCTGGGTGCAAGGTCCCTCTAGTTTTAACCCTGCAGCTAAAAACATAGCAGTTTCAGAGAAACTGCTATGTTTCACTGAGGGTTAATCCAGCCTCTAGTAGTTGTCTCACTGACAGCCGCTAGAGGCGCTTCCGTGATTCCGCTGGACGTCTGTAGGAAAGCATTGAGTAATGCTTTCCTATGGGTGGATTGAATGCGCGCATGCGCATTCGGAGCTGAGAGGTGGATTTAGATGGAGAGATCCCCAGTGCCAAGGGAGCCTGGCGCTGGAGAAAGGTAAGTGCTGAAGGAGTTTTAACTACACACACACTCTCACGAACAGACGCATACACACTAGCTAACTGACACACACATTTACTGACAGACACACACTCAGTGACAGACACACAGTAACACTCACTTACAAATCATACACTCTTACTGACAAACACACACTGACTAACAGACACACACTAACAGACACACACTGACACTTACTAGCAGACACACACTCAATAACAGACACACAAACACACTCAATGACACACACACAGTAACACTCACTAACACACTTACTGACGATCATTAGTAGACACACACAAACTAACACACATAGTAACACACTCACTGACACACACGCACACAGTAACACACTCATTAACAGACACACACACAGTAACACACACACACACACACAGTAACACACTCATTAACAGACACACACACACACAGTAACACACACACTCACTAACACACATACACACATATGTTTTTTTTATTTTATTTAATCCCCCAGCCTCTCTACCTTTGGGAGTGCTGTGGGGATTCCTGCTGTCTCTGGGGCCCAGCTGTCCCTGGGGTCCAGTGGGTTCCTGCTGTCCCTGTGGTCCAGTGGGGTCCTGCTGTCCCTGGGGTCCAGTGGGCCCTGCTGGCTCCGGCATCAGTAAGCAGCGCAAGGAAGCTAGGCAGAGAGCACTCAGGGGAGAGTGCTCCCTCGCTCGCACCGAGCAGCCCGGCCGGCAAAATGTGATCACACTGCCACTGGCATGCATACCGGGTCACAGGGCGGCAGCGACCCCTGCGACCCCGATATGTACGCCACTGGTCTGGAATAGATAGACAATTACATTGTCTTTTATGATAGCACAGGTGTATAAAAATCCAAATTATCTGCTTAATCATTGCCAAGATCACTCTGATTAATAGAGGGTGAAAAGGATATCTAATGATAGCCCATCCCCACTATGCAATACTGTACTATTCTGGATTTTTTTATGATTTATTTACTAAACATTGAGAAGTACTGTAATTTAAGATGAGAGTGGGCATAGAAGCAGTGGCTTGCTCAAGGCCACACGATGGGTAATATTGCCCTATTGCTTAAGTGGCCTGGTTGGGTTCTGTGGCCCTTTAAGAGCCTGACCGGGCCCCTGCAGTATCTGCCAACTGGGAGGAAATGACATCCTCCCAGCCTCTTACTTGTGGGGGAGAAGGAAGAAGGAGGCACACACAGGCAGCATGAGGGGAAAGAGACAGGAGCTGCAGCAAGCAAATACACTCTCTCCCCTCAGCAAGCAGCAGCAAGACTCCAATCAGCCACCCTCCTGGAAACAAAAGGTAAGCTAACAGGAGGGTGGCTACAAATATAAAAATTTACATTTATGTGATTATGTCACATTGTGTGTGTTTGTGTCAGTGTGTGTATCTGTGTCACTCTGTGTGTATCTGTGTCACAGTATGTGTTTGAGTGTGCATGTGTAGCTGTCACAGTGTGACAGTGTGTATATGTTACTGTGTGTATACTTGTGTCTGTATGTGTCAGTATGTATAAATGCATCTGTGTGTTAATGCGCAAGTGTGTAGGTCAGTGTGTGTGTGTTAGGGTGTGCATCTATGTATGTGTATACATATCTGTATGTGCAGCTGCGTGCCAGGGTGCGTATGTGTGTCACTGTGCGTCTGTGTGTGTGTGTATATACACATGTTAGTGTGCATGTATCTGTATGTCAGGGTGTGTGCATGTGTCAGTGTATATATGAATTTGTGTGTATGTGTCAGTGTGTTTAAATGTGCATATCTGTGTGTTAATGTACTACACGCAAAAGCACAGCTACATTTAAAAGCCAACATTACATACAAACACACCCCTGATTTAACGCAAACACTACACACAATTACACCACTGCATTCCAATGGCACACATGCACTATTTACAAAACATGCTTATATTCAAATGCACAAACACTGCTCACAAATACAACCCTGCAAGGGTTCTTATAGAATAGTTATATTTTAGTAGACTTTCCCAGATTGTATAAACAAATATCAGTAGAACAAATAGAAATGCATGATGCACCATTCTTTGCTTTATCATATCTATGTAACAATGTCAATTTGAACTGAATAGCTTATACTATAAACTGATTTTGATAATTTAAAAAACTAAAAAGTGAATTTGATAACACAACCTCTTTAGGCAGAAAATTACATATCTTTATTGTTCTTACTGTAAAGAACCCTTTCCTTTGCAGTAAGCTAAAATGCCTTTCTTCCAGTTTCAATGGTTCTTGTTGGTTGTATATTCCTGCTAATGAACAGGTTAGCATAGTTGTTTTGTACTGATTCTTTATATATTTGTGTAGTATCATCATATCTCTCTAAAGAAATTTTTATACTTTTTTTTTTAATAAAATTGCTTTATAATTTTAAAACATTTATAAAAGTATAGCATGCAAATTATTTCCAACGGAAATTGAGTATATTTTTTTCCAATATCGATTGTTTAGTTAATAAACTCGGTTCTCAACTTTTATTTAACTAAAAGTTAATGTTTCTGGATATTACTTAAAAGATTAATGCCTTTATTACCTTGTGTTTATATACTTTACATCATCTCTGAAGCAAATGGATTTTTATATAAATAGAGTTACCACTAGATAAATTATGTACTATACAGCATTAAGAGGTTTATCCACCAGGAAAGACTAGTAAAATGTAGGTCAAACTCGACGGGGTCTGACATTTTTGACCTACATTACATAAGCAGATGCAATTTTTTTCCACAACTTACTGTTTAGTAACTAAACCTAAAAAACAGTTGAGAAAAATGAGCAAACATTATCATTTCACTTTTCACAGAATGACTCCAGTCACAATTAATTGTGATTCTTTTATCTTAAAATAACTACTGCACAACAGCCTATCATTCTCCTTTGCATGAAGCCATTTTACAAAATAAGAATACATGAGTTTGAAACAAAGAAATGTAATAATTGTTGATTGCATCCCAAAAGAAAAAGAAACTCCTTATGAAGGCCACTTTCATGTTCTCCTGGGATGAAGAAACTGTATGATTTGGAAGACTGCCTGCAGGCAAAATATAAGAAAACTTTAATTCAGTGTTTCTTTGGGCACAAAAGACAATAAAAGGAAATTGTGGCATTATTTAAGGAGATTAAACATAAACAAGAATCTTTGAGAGTGCAAATGTGACACTCATTTATAGAGGAAGAGAATTAAACATTCATGCAGTTTAGCACAATTATATTCATATTATCATAGGATTTTCTAAATATATATGTGTATAGTTCAGGTTGAACCTATGTGGTTTGAAAGAAAAAAAAAGCGATCATCTACCCTATGTTTGTCAAATAGATTGTCATACAAAAAAGGCAAAGATGACTGAATTCACAATTTGGCAGTGGTCCATCAATATGGATACGCAGAGCATATATTTTGCTGTGTAATTCTGTGATTTTATTTTTAAATTTATACATCTAGTTGTCTGTCTGTCTGTCCATCCATCTGTCCGTTCATTCACCCATCTTTTCATGATATAAGGTAGGGATAAAACTTACCATTGAACCCATTCCCTCCCAATAGCCTGCATACTTATAATACCCTTGAAAACCCCCACACATTTCTCTGTCAGAGCCAAACTATATCTCTCTGCATCTCTGTGAACTGTAAATAAAAGCCAGACCAAGTCAAATAGTTTACAGGTAGCACCAAGAAAAATACTCCAAACATAGTAGTATATAATAAGAACAATAAGAGCAATAAAAAACCCCCACAGGATAAAGAGTCCACAATAAAACTTAAAAGAATAAAAAATACCAAATGGTACGGCACAGTCCTGGTATGGGACTTTCTTGGTAGCTTCGCTTAATAGCAGAATATGAAAAGGAAGCAAAAACAGAGGCAAACCAATAGTGCAATATGGTAGTGCGTGGTAGGACAAACGACACTTAGATAAGATGTCAACTCACATATGGTAGAGCCATAACCAGCTCTAGGTAAAACAGCATGCAGTGGTATAGAATCCCGACTTGCAGGATATCCTTCTGGTTTTGGTACACAGTAGAATGATGGTAAATCACAGCTTGATAACGATGAGGTAGATCATATGGAATGACAAAAAAGCAGCCAATAGTGCTCTCTATATAGATAGGTAAGTATCAATAAAGTAAATAAAAATATGCTTACAATAGAGTGAGCAGACTAACTGCTCTATGTATCAAGCCTGGGTAGTATAATCCCCACCAAGGATTTCTTTGGTTGGTTGCTGTTGTGGTCGTGACCTAAATATGAATATTAATCTCTTAATACATAATAATTAAGCAATACGGAACAACATTAATATTTTTATAATTCATGGTATTATGGTCGAATATGTGGATAGAAAATACACAAAACGTTGTAATATTAAATGTATATTTAATATAACTATAACAAATAAACAGATGCTAGCAGAATGTCAATTTACTACAATTATGATACAATACAAAACTACAACATATTACTTACAAAAGGTTGCTACATGTTACACAACATTTTACTTACAAGGCCCCAGCCCTTTGGCTGGGGTTAAGTCAGAGCTGGTACTACATCTTAGGTTCAGTCAGGTACAGGCAAAGAGACAGAGTTTTCTCCTCCATCTGGTTTTATTCAGTGTAAGTAGGCTGGCCTGTGATGTCACTGCCAGAAGCACATGTCTTCCTACACACTCCCCCTAGTGGTGCCCCCAAAGCATTACACTAAATATGCTTTCTTTATGATGTAAAGTCATTAATGAATAAATACCATTACAGTTGCCCACAGTAGGTGATGGGTCCAGATGTCAAGTAAAAGTTTAAAAATAAATAATAAGTTCTAAAAATATATGGCTAAAAGGCAGGTAGTGGTAGCCAAAATACTTTATTTTAACAACCGCATAAAAACAACGTGTTTTTCCCCTAAGGGCTTTCTCAAGTGGTAAAAACACTGACCCTAATGTTTATGAAAAATTAACCCATGATCCAACCCCTCAGATAAAAGTTGTTTTAAAAGAATTCTTGAAATTAGCTATTTGAATATTACACATCCAATAATCCCGGTAATTTATTTTTTACCTAAGACCCATAAAAATGAAACTTGCCCTCCTGGCCGACCTATAGTTTCAAGCATTAATTCCCTCTTATCTAATTTATCTGAATACATAGATATCTTATTACAACCGTCAGTGAAAAAAAATGCAATCCTACCTCAAAGAATCTATGTCTCTTCTCCTTTTTCTAAACAATTTTACTTGAGAAAAAGATTATATCCTGGTGACTTGCAATGTATAATCCCTTTACACCATTATCCCCCATGATAGGGGATGCAAAGCAGTAATCAGGATATTAACTAATGAAAAAAGACTTCCTGGATAACAAATCCTTTTTATTAAAGATGGTATAGAGATCATATGAAAAAATATTTTTTTCTGTTATTTAGACTTTTTATCTTCAAAGACAGGGTACAGCTATGGGAACAAGGTTTGCCTCCAGTTATGCCAACCTCTTCATGGCTGACTGGGAATCAGAGGCCCTATGGGGTTTCCATGACTGGAGGGTGAACCTGGTCTCATATTTCCGTTACATAGACCTGTTTTTTTTATATGGCATGGATCTGAAGGGTCTCTTAATTTATTTTTAGATCATTTAAATGACAGAGGCATGAATACAGTAAAGAAATTGTAAACTTTTAGATCTCCAAATTTTTATTAAAGATGGTAATATTAATACTAGAACATTTTTTTAAAAAGAGTGTACAAACACAGTGATAAACAAAACTAGCTGCCACTATGCTCCTTGGCTTGAAAGCGCTCCCAAAAGCCATTTTTTTACGGCTAAAAAGAAATTGCTTCAAGCCAGAGGATTTTGAACAACAAACTACAGTCTTAAAAAATACATTTTTAGAAAAACATTATTCAGAAGAAAACTAGATAAGGTTACTAAAAAAGTAAAATCAAAAGAAACAACCTTCTAAGATATAAAGGAAAAAAACAAAACTGTACCTTCTGTTCCAATCATATATTTGATTTTAATAACAAAAATATAGAATTTACAGTTACATTTTACAAGATGACATTTTAAAACAAATTCTTCCCACCAAACCAGATATTATAGTTAGAGGTGCCCCCAATTTAAAAAATATTCTCATAAAAATGTTTACCAAGAATAATCCATCTAAGTCCTCTACATTATCAAATGTCAAAGGTTTTTTTAAATGCAGAAAGTGCATTGTATGTAAAACTACCCAGGGGCTAGTGCAAAATAAAAACACTAACTTACCTTCGAACATTGCTAAAAAAACCTGTAATAAAAAAGTGATTTTATTACATGCAATTCTAGTAATGTTATTTATCTGTTGGAGTGCCCGTGTGGCCTCCAATATGTAGGGATGACCTCTAGAAGTCTAAAAACGCGAATACCAGAACATCGCCAAAACATAACAAAAGGATACTTAAATCAAACAATATCAATTTTTTTTTTAAAAACATCAAAAAAATCCAGGTTGTTTAAAATTTACTGGCATACAAAAATATACAATGCCATGGCGTGGAGGTGATATGAAAAAAATTCTGGGAAAGAATGAGATGCAGTGTTTTTTTAACTTGAGAACTTACCAGAAGGTTTAAATGCTGATTTAGATATTTTTAACTTTCTGTATAATCAGTTTTTAATATGTTTTTAATTGTCACGGTTTAGCAGATATGCCCAAAGGCTGTGTTTCTTTTTATTCATTTCCTATCAATTGTTATATCTCTTGTCTAAAAATGATAATTTTCTACTTTTTAATACTACCCCCCTCTAATATGTCATATTGTTCATTCCTATTGGCTGCTTTTTTGTCATTCCTTATGATCTACCTCATCATTATCAAGTTGTGATTTACCATAATTCTACTGTGTGCCGAAAGCAGAAGGATATCCTGCAAATGGGGATTGTATACCACTGCATGCTGTTTTACCTACAGCTGGTTATAGCTCTACCTTATGTGAGTTGACATCTTATCTAAGTGTTGTTTGGTTTACCACGTACTACCATATTGCACTATTGATTTGCCTCTGTTTTTGATCCTTTTCATATTCTGCTATTAAGCTAACCTACCAAGAAAGTCTCATACCAGGACTAGAAGATATTTTGCCACCTTTGAGACTGTGCCATACCATTTGGTATTTTTTGTTCTTTTAAGTTTTGTTGTGGACTCTTTTTATATCCTGTGGGTTTTTTATTGCTCTTATTGCTCTTGTTATATACTACTGTGTTTGGAGTATTTTTCTTGGCGCTGTCTGTATACTATTTGACTTGTTCTAGCTTTTATTTACAGTTCACATAGAGATGCAGGGAGATATAGTTTGGCTCTGGCAGAGAAATGTGTTTCTCGGCCAGGAGAAACCAATACTAGAGCAAAGTATTGCAAGTGGGGTTTTCTAGAGTAGTATACATATGCAGGCTATTGGGAGGCAATGGGTTTTTATTGCTCTTATCGATTTTATTGTTCTTCTTATTATATACTATTGTGTTTGGAATATTTTTCTTGGTGCTATCTGTATATTGTTGTTTGACTCGTTCTATTTTCCTTGGAGGTTGGAGGGATTCCCCTATTATCATGTGTGCTGCCTCCCATTCTAGTGTTCTTAGTTTGTTTAGCGCTGCTCTATTCCTTGTTCAGTTTTGTGTAAATAAAAACCCAGTTCTCTTTTCAATACTCCACAGTAACTTTCATAGACAAGCAACTGGTGATGAAGGGTGATTCGGAGTACACTTATAATATAATATAGTATAGTATAATTGTACTAACTATTTGTGGGTATTAGAGCACGATATTCTACTGTATACCACAACCACTGTATATGACAATATTGTATTTCTATATTATTTCAGAACCAATTGTATATATTGTGATATTAAAAATGCCATATTAGGTTTACACTATTCCATCCTACAAATCTTTTTGTAAAAGACGAACAAATAAATAAGCAAATCAATTTATTTACATTTATATAAGTATTCCTTTTTAGTATTTCGGAATTGCGATCTTTATATGCTATTTATATTCCCCTATTTATATTTGTTAAATATCCAAGCCCTATTTCAAAAAGAAGATGTACTAAATGATTTTGAGCAAAAAGATACTTGACAGTAAGAGTTAATGAAAGCAATACTTCTCATTTTGCTTTTTCTTTTTTTTTTTTGCGCCAGTTTCTAAACGCAAGCTTCACATCTACATGGAAGTCTTTACCTGTCATGTATTCAAATAAAAGATTAATTTCACAAAGCTCGCTGTGCAGATTTTTCACTTTCTTATAAAATGCCAAAGGCATTTGTAGTCAATCTCATTAACAGTTGCACATCAAACTATATTTATATTCTCAAGCATGCACATGTGATGTATGTTTTTACATTTCTATTATCTGGAATAATAAGTTGTATAATACAACATTCTGTTCACAAAACTGTACAAAATTCATGTTAGAGACTATAAACACACTCAGTAGTGGAAATATACTGCGTGTATGGCAATGTGATTATTGGCATGAATGTAATGTAATTGTCAAAATGATCATACGCTATACAGTATACAGAATTTTAACAAAATCAATCCATTCCATGAGACGAATTTGCGATTTGAAGCACCAATAGCAAAATCTATCAGTATTTCATTATTGTAACTTTTCATGAAAAAATATTGCAGAAAAGAAAAACACATATTTCAATGCATGTGCACAACTAGCAATCATAAAAGGTGTATTTTATTTTCTCATATTTTGCTATGCAGTTCAGCATATTTTGCAATAGAAACCAGTATAATCCTACTTAAACTTGTAGACTGAACTACAGAGAGGGAATTATGTAAGGCCTGGTAATAACATATTTTGATTAATAAGAGGCTGCTGGCAGTATAAACCAGTAACATATTACGCTTACCGTCACAATATGTATGCAGAAGTAAAAAATGAAGAGAGCAGGGTGCCCAAGGGATGCTGTTGACCTGGGTCCAGGCCTCCATTGTACGTATACCCATTTATTCTATTCCTACAAGTGCAAAGGCATTAAAATAACATACAACATATTGAGCTTGTAGAGGATATTACAAATCTCGGCCTCTGGCATATTCTGAGAAAGAGTGCACTATGAGCGTTTTAGTGAATGAATTGCCTTTATTAAATTTTTTGTTAATCACGGTCTATT
>OW240915.1:226321042-226336612 GCA_933207985.1 Pelobates cultripes
AATTTGCTGCCACATAGGAGAAAATGAGTGTGAAGTAATCAAAGCCTCAGATCTCTCAATCTAAAATGGCAAATAAAACAATTTAAAAGTCTGAATAGAGCAGACCAAACAAGCTATGCTTAAAAATGAGATATAGGATGTAATATGTACAATGTTTATTGAAGTGGGGTTGGTGAAGTATTTAGATGGTTGGGCAGAAAACTCCATGGTTCAATACATTCCATTTAAAGATTACTTTAAAGATTACTTTGTTTTATCATGGTCATTTAATGGAAAAAGCAACACAGACAATTATGGATCTATTAATGATCAAAGAATGTATTGATTATTGTCCTTTTATTTTTTCAAAAACAATTGACCTGCATGCCGTGACAAAAGAACACTACAGAGTTGAAAATAAAAACCTATATTTGTAAAGCTAGAGTGTGTAAACTAATCTTACATGACTGGGCTCCCCAATTCCATTAAGAGAAACATGAAACATCTTCCTACGCCTCAGGGAGATCATCAGTACTGGTCAATACAATATTTTTATTCCTCCAATATACACCAACATATAAGTTATAATAAACATGACAAAGCAAAAGTTGGAGGTGTATGCTAAGAACAAATAAGGGTGGCGGGGCCTGACTGTCATGGTGGAGAGACGTGTTTGGCATGGGCACCTCTCCTATACTACTGACAGCGGTTTTCAGCCCTATCAAGCCTGTTTCAAATTGAATTTAGTGACTCACCTGATCTTTGTTCTGGCTGATGTGCACTGAGGTGGTCCAGAAACCGGAGTTTGTCCAGTGCACGGCTTGAGTGATGAGGCCTGGTGCGCACTGGGTGGGAGAGACGGATGGTCTACTGGGCTGGGGCATCATGCAGAGGCCCTGCTACCCCCCCCACCCCTCACTTCCCCTTTGGACTGGCATGGCTGATCCTGGTCCATCCCTGGGAGGCTACCCTTCTCTAACAACAACCCAGGGTCATGTCACACGGGGCGAGAGAAATTTCAGCAACACACCCAACATGGTGGATGCTGCTTGGCTCCCGGGCAGCACAGAGGAGAAGCATGACCTTCTGACTAAGTTGGACAAGATCTTCAATAACTTTTGTCAGAAGCTGGAGAGCAAAATGGAACAAGCTGTTCCACAGCAGTTAATTGGCCACTCACCTTGTAAACAGAAGTCTGCGGTTTCAGCAGCGAAAAAGGCCTCAAAAAAAAAAAAGGCAGCTGGGTGGGAAGCGCCCATCGCTCCGACAGAAGGCTGCAAAACAGCAAGTAAAGCTGAGATCTAGCGCTGGGTCTCTTACATTCTCTGAGCAACCGTGGGAAGCCCAACTCATGACATCTTGCTTGATCTACATGTCCCCCTCATGGCCCAACGGCATGTAAATTTCTCACTTGTTGCAGGACTATGTCATACCCCCAGATGGCATAGCTCCTAGGCAGCTATCAATATTACTTAAGTGGCGAAGATACCTATGTCACTGTCTAATATTCCAGCACTCTCCTATATCAGTTTTGTTGTTTCCTTAGTTTACAATTTACCATGTTTTGCCTTTAACTTGAGGGGTGCCTCCTAGGGGAATTCTCCTACCATATTATACTTGCCTGTTTCACAATTTTGTTTCCAAACGTTATAAGTCTGTCTGATAAGCATGTTTTATCACTATCACCATGTCTAAATGGAACATGGGGGAGGGGAGGAGGGAGAGATGGAGGGCATGGGACATGAGGAGGGATAGATGGAGGGTATGGGACACGGGGAGGGGAGGAGAGAGAGATGGAGGGTATGGGACATGGGGAGGGGAGGAGGGAGAGATGGAAGGTATGGGACACAGGGAGGTGAGGAGGGAGAGATGGAGGGTATGGGACACGGGGAGGGGAGGATGGAGAGATCGAGGGCATGGAACATGGGGGAGGGGAGGGGGGAGAGATGGAAGGCATGGGACATGAGGAGGGATAGATGGAGGGTATGGGACACGGG
The DNA here is from genome assembly GCA_933207985.1 of Pelobates cultripes. Taxonomy (NCBI): domain Eukaryota; kingdom Metazoa; phylum Chordata; class Amphibia; order Anura; family Pelobatidae; genus Pelobates; species Pelobates cultripes. The sequence continues at coordinate 226,323,019 of OW240915.1, forward strand.
GAGGGGAGGAGGTAGAGATGGAGGGTATGGGACATGGGCAGGGGAGGAGGGAGAGATGGAGGGAATGGGACACGGGGAGGTGAGGAGGGAGAGATGGAGGGTATGGGACACGGGGAGAGGAGGAGAGAGAGATGGAGGGCATGGAACATGGGGGAGGGGAGGAGGGAGAGATGGATGGCATTGGACACGAGGAGGGAGAGATGGAGGGTATGGGACACGGGGAGGGGAGGGGAGGAGGGAGAGATGGAGGGCATGGTACACGGGGAGGGGAAGAGGGAGAGATGGGGGGTATGGGACATGAGGAGGGGGAGAAATGGAGGGTATGGGGAGAGAGGGAGGAATGGGACACTGGAAGGGGAGGGAGGAGAGAGAACAATGGGACACATGGAGGGGAGAGAGGGAGGGTATGGGACACAGTATTTTGGAGTTCTTTTTTGATTTTGCATGGGGAAAAAAGGCAAAGCTGTGAACATGAATATCCAGATGCTTACAAGGTGGCCAACATTCCTTTTGCAATTGAGCTTTTAGTCTGAGCCAGCTCAGAATCATGTGAGTGGATCAAATTTTTTTTTTTTTATCAATTATTTTGTTTTTTACTATTTTACCCTATGTATATGTTCCTTTTTGTTTTTAGATAAATCTTCTGTATGTTCCATTTTTGGTAACATTTTATTTATAGTGTGCTCTCACCATTTTTTACTGTATAGTACATACATTGTGTTAGCCTGGTCACTCTTAAGACCGGTAATATGCTGCTACCCCTTACTACTCTCTTGTATCGTCTAGATTTAAGCTCTGTGTGGCAGATTATGTTATTTACCTTGACACCAACTCAAATTCCTTTTGGGCTATCTCTTTAATGTGAATTTAAAAATAAATGAACAAATAAACATTTGGTAAAAAGCAAGATTTGCCCTTTTGTTTCATTTCTTGTTCTATTACTTAGCTAACTGGTAATTGGTTTCTCTCCAAAGTTCAAAAGTCATGCATTTTTCATGAAAATGTATTCGTTACAAACCAAATGCACATGTCTAGTAAATAGAAAAATATGAATTTTGGATTATCTCCTTTTCTTCACCCTATTCTTTAAATATTTGTGACATCAGTAAAAATCAAGATCACTTGCCACTACAGTTCTCCCTCTAGCTAGCTTGTTGCTGTAGTTGGGTATATTTCATTTTAAAATGAAATTGATGCATATTTCTCCTTGTAATTTACCCTTTTAATTACAAAGAAAAAATAGGTGCAATCAATCTGAAACACGGGACTGGCCTTGACTCTACACTAGACATCTACCATTAAACAAATTAGTAAAAGCAAATAAAACAATGACACAATTATTAAAGTTTTAAAAATGACTCTAGTCATTAGGCTGATGTATTCAGTTTCAAATGAATTGGGATTCATCTGAATTTTGGCTGATTAGTGATTTGTCCCAAATACATAATGCTAAATGGACGAATGGCAAAGCCAATAAAAAGCACAGCAGAGCAGTAAAACAATCTATATTTATATTATACATAATTTATTATTGCATTTTTTTTTCCTCTATTGGTTATGTCTTCTGACTTGATCTGTGAACCAAATGGTACAACATGTACTTATCAGTGTAATAAGAAATATATACATAATATATTATTACTACCAATAACAATACTATATCTATAATATTGGCAAATATATTGTCCAATTCATGAGATAAAGATTGCTAGTTTGGTTCATGATTTGACTAGATGTCGGGTCATGTCGGGAATTGCATTTCACAATGAAACAAATCTCCAAGTTTAACAACTGATGAAGCTCTGAACACTAATACATAGAATATTAATGTTATAGATGACTTTTTTTTCCATTCATATATATCTGGCATGAAATCACAATATTGTTTCTACATCTCCATTGTGATACATATGCATGTTGAATATAAAAACAAAGAGGATTACTGATTAATGAAAATGAAGCAAATATATTACAACAGTTAAAAAAATTAAAAGAAAAATACTAAGTAATACATTGTATCAAAATGTACAAATATATGAAACAGATCATTTTCATTTACAGCACCACCTGCTTTGTTATTTCTGTTTTGAATAACTACTTTTTGTACTCAACAATCAATGTGGATAGTTACAAAAAACCCTGATTTCTTTTTGTGTCAAAAAACAATGTTAATGTGATTTTAATTATGTTTCTTTCACTGGATACATTTGGCTGAAAAACAAACATTTTCAACAAAGATCAAAGAGCTGTTTGTCTATAAAGTTTTAAACTACGCTTGATTACAATACTTCTTTAAATGACTACATGAATTTTAAATATCTTCTTGATGGGGCACATTTCTTGTTACATGTATTGCAGGCAAATCTATTACAAAGTTTACTTTTATTATATCTACTGTCAAGTTAGTACAGATGTCTTTCAAATACATGTCAGAAAATTAAAACTTCTGAAATCATAGGTGGAAGACCAAATGCAAAGTGACCACTAAATTGTTCAAAACCCATTAACCAACCAAGGGACATTTCGGGAGTTTTACTACATTATTTATTTGTTATATAGAAAATTATAAAAATAAATAAAACCATTAAAATACTCCACCTTCCATAGAGATATTTGCATAGTACATAAAAAATCTAACCAACATAGCACTTAGAACCTAAACACTGCTTAGTTTGACAAACATCACAGTTCGTCTTGTTTGTCTACCAAATAAAATTGCAGATGGTCATCTGTCAGTGTCCAAGCTTCCATCTCTGCACACATCTTCAAGACTGGAATTTTTATTGGTTATGAATGTATACCTGGTGTCCACTGTTTTTTACTATGTATTCATTACTTTCAAGGCATTAAATTAGTATTTAGGTTGAGGTATTCACATTATAATATTCAAGTACTGCAATGCAATCCAAATCTATTATGGCATTCCTTTATTCTCCACAATCTTGTCGGTACTCTGTGCTAGATGACCACACATCATTTTTTCTTCTTTACAAAGTAGACCGTGGTGAGAAAAGATTTGTAGTTGCCAAAGCAGGGTCATTCAGAAATATTACAATTGTCAAACAGTATTCATTACAGCATACCTGTGATTTTTTTTTATCAATAAATATAGTTACTATTACAAACTCACAATGACATTTTCCTGCAACAATCAAAGATAAATAAAATTACTTCTGCAGTTAAGTTATGACATGGTAAATCCCTCTCTATATTTATTAAACCTCTTATGTTTTAATTATAATGCTTTCTTTTTTATGGCTATTTTGGAGGAAACTGAGAAATATAAATGTTTCCACAGTCACTAGTTAATGGACTATATCAAACATCTCTACATGTTATCTGTTGTTTATTATTTTGGGTGGGGAAGGGTTGTGTGTGGTAGTTGATGTTGTGGATGTTTTTCCTGGCACATGTAATGATTGTGTTTACATACTGCTGCTTACAAGTTGTACTTCACAGCATGATATAGAAGATGATTTTTTGATACCTTGCATGATGACTGTAAGAGTAATTTTGCTCACATAGATCGGACACAGGCACATCTTCAGATTTTAAAACAGGTTCATTGAAAATAAAAAATGGAGAGAAGAAAAGGTTGGTCTAAATTCTTTCTTATGGAGCAGCTGTTTTGGCCATGACTTAACCCCTTAAGGACACAGCTTCAGAAGCTGGACATACCCTTAAGGACACAAGCAATTTGTGCATTTTTTGCTGTTTGTGTTCAAATGCAATTTGCATCTCTCTCATTTATTTTACCAACACATATTATATACCATTTTTTAGACAACAAAAAGGGCTTTAATTTGATGTGACATATACATATATAAATTCTCATTTATTACCAAAACAAATACAAAATAATGTGAAAAAAACCCAAAAAATGCCTTTTGAGACACAGCCATTTAAGTTAGAATTTTTACGCTGTGTCCATGCCTCACTTTGGAATTTTTTTAATAGGTTGTGTTTTCCAATTACTTCACAAAGGCATACCATTTCCTAAAGAAGACACCCCAGGGTGTTTCAAAAGGAATATTTGAAACCTTAACGTGGTATCATTTTTTCGTTAGCCTGTACCAAGTGTAGAGGTAATACGCATTTTCCCCCTTTTTTAAAACTTTGTTTAAACTTCAAAAAGTTTTTTTCACTTTTAAGTTTTTTTTTTAACTTTTAACCCCTAACTAGCCTAACCGTAAATCCCCCAATTTCCCCACTAACTTCTACCCACCCTAGCTAAATAAATAAATATTTTAAAATATTTAAATTAATTGAATACATTTAACCCTTGAGGATTAAAAAAAATAAAAGTTAACCCTCAGGGTTTAAAAAAAAATCAGATCACAGTGAAATCAAAGGGCAGGGAAGGGGTTAAATTTTATTTGAAAGAGGTGAAGGGGGGGGGGGATTTTGTAACTAACTGGCTTTTTTTACAGGGAGAGACAGATCAGAACAATTCACAGCTCACACGGATCTGCAGGGAAACAGATCGGGTTTCACTGCAGCACGTGTGACCGCTCTGACTCCCGGTCAGAGCGATCACATGGGCTGAATCAGTGAAACTGCACATGGTAGTGTGCATCCGATATGGAGACACACTACAGGAAGATTAACCCCACGATTGCCGCGATTGTGGCAATCAGGGGTTCATTTTCATTTTGGACGGGAATTTTCCGTCCAGCGTCCTTAAGGGAGTGCTGCAATGACGGAAAATTTTCGTCCAGCGTCCTTAAGTGGTTAAGTATGAATATTAATCTTTGAATTAATACATAATAGTTTGGCAATAAGTAACAACATTAATATTTTTTATAGTTCTTGGTATTACGTTTAAATATGTGGATAGAAAATAAACAAAACAGTATAATATTAAATGCATATTTAATTAGCAAGTAACAGGATTAACATGCTAGATGTAACAATGAATTACAGTAAATGCAAGTAACAGGCTATATGAATTACAGTACAATACTGCAGCATATAACTTGCGTACAATACTGCAGCATATTACTTGCGTACAATACTACAGCCCTTGGCCGTGGCTAAGTCAGCTAATGGTAGGCTACATTCTTGGGCAGTCATAGAGACAAACAGACTGAATCCCTCTTATATCTGTTTTTTGTTCTTAGTGGGATGCTTTCTGTGAAGTAACTTCTCTAGCGTAAGCTGCCTGTGATGTCACAGACAGAAGCACGTGATGTAAGGAAACCATATACTGGAAGCAAATGCTGCATACTGCCCATAGTGGTGTCTCTAAAGCATTTACCTTATTAAGATTTATTTATGGCATAGACATGTTGGTAAGCTGGTCATTAATAATAGTCTTTGGGAGCAGGGGGCAGGGGGGAAGGTGGACAGACCATAAATGTTGGATGAGAGATTGCAGTTTATTGAGGCATGTCTCTGTGAAACTAGTCGAACTAGCCACAATGACATGTCTAATACCTTAAGGAAACCTGATGACTTATATTTGCAAAAATGCTTCTCATGTTGCTCTACTCTGGAAGGAGACCAAGACAAGATTGTGGCCACTAATAATGCCACATGAACTTTAGTCAAAATACTCAGTTTGCTTGCTGAAACCTAAAACCATGTCAGATAAAATGTCCCAAAACACAAAATTCAGATTAATTTCTAAACTATAAAAGGAGAAACTCATTTAACCCCTTAAGGACCAAACTTCTGGAATAAAAGGGAATCATGACATGTCACACATGTCATGTGTCCTTAAGGGGTTAAAGATTTGAGAGAAAAGCTTATTTGGCGTGAGGAATTAAATTGTATGCATGTATTTCCTGATCTGTCGGCATTACTTTACAGAATAAACCATGCGTTTCAATTTATTACTTCCACTATTTGCCAAAATGGCATACAATATTGTTGCGTATTTCACCAGGAACAGTATCACCTTTACAATATTCTCAGTTGGGGAGAGTCCTTAAGTTCTTTACTCTTGGGATCTCCACAACACCCTTTCATGTAATAATCTACACCTGCATGTCCTCTGAAATTAAAGAGGGACTGATTCCTCTTCTGCAACTGTCACTAGTCTAATACTATCCTTACCTTTTTGTGTCATTTTACCCCACTCCCTCTAGCATGTAAGCTCATTGAGCAGGGCCCTCAACCCCTCTTTTCCTGTGTGTCCAACTTGTCTGGTTACAACTACATGTCTGTTCGTCCACGTATTGTCAAGTGCTGCGGATTTGATGGCGCTATATAAATATCATAATAATAATAACCCCCCATTTGCCAAAATGACTGATTTGGTTCTAACCCCAAAGTATTTTCTCTTTGGTGTGCAGTGTGTTTGTGGTTATTTCCCATTTGCCTCTTAAAAAGTTACATGAAATGAGATAATAAACAGATGCTTGGTGTTTGTTTTAGGGTTTGCAGGATCGCCAAGTTATTTTTAGTGTCTGTGTTCTCAAATTTCTAATTTAATCTTTCATAAAGGTCACAGAGTAGTAGAGTAGTTTACATTGGCGTGTACCATTAGACAGGCCCTGGGGAGATAGCGCAGCTAAGCGGACAAGGGCACATGTAGGAGTGTGGGGATAGATGCATGGGATTGGATGGGAAAGAGTGTGTGGGTGGGATTATGTTCTGTGTAAGTTAGTGTGGGGGAGGTCTTACCTCAGTGCCACTTGGGATTCGGGCCAGCAAACAGCTTCCTGTCCTCCAGCTCCTGTTTGCCTGGGTCTGCAGGTTTACACAGCTTGAGGTGATGGAGGTTGAGGCGATCCGGTCGTCCCTCAGGGCTGCTGCTGCGCTGGATGGTGGCCGGCACCTAAGGGAGCAATTCACAAGCATTACTGGAGGTATGGCTGCCGGTGTGGGCACCCCCCGTGGCCTACCCTCCCCTGGGACACCTCCTGCGGTCTCCCCTGCTGCCTCCCATGCGGCGCCTGCCCCTGGGGGCCGCACCAGCACTGGCAGGCATTCCCACCCGCCTGCCAGGCTGTCCCTGGATCCTACTCCCCGGGCCCGGTGAGGAGCAGGAGCCTGGGCCCGGGGCACCGCGGGGGCCACGTGTCTGGGGCTCCAGGCACGTGGCCTACTACTGGGGGGCTGGGATTTCAGGCCTACTAAGGCCGCGCGGGTGGCACGGCCTTCAGACACGAGGCCTGCCACTGCCGCGCGGCCTGCTACCCCCATGGCCGCCCGGCCTGCTCCTTCCTGGGCCGCCCACTACCTCCAGGCCGGGGATGCGGCCTGCAACTGCCGCGCGGCCTCTTGGTGCGGCTGCCGCGCGGCCTACTCCTCTACACACCATCCGCCCCGGCCACCAGTGCTGGATTGCGGGCCGGGGGCGGTGGGCGGTGGGCGGCGGATCCTGTGATCCGGGCGGCAGGGGGCCGCCCGGCAACTGTGCAGATCCCCCGCGGCCGGCGGGGAGCATGCTGCTGCAGTTCGTGGATCCATCCAGCAGGTGGCGCCTGGATCACAGCTGATGTCTTCTGTGGATGCTGGAACTGCTGTTTCTTTGCCTCAGCCTTCTGTGAGCGCAGTGCCGGGCTTGGATCGCCAGGCTGCGTCCGGTGAGTACATTTCCCTTCTTTTAGCGCTTCGCGTGCGTACGTTCTTTCTTCCTTTCTTCCTAAAAAAAAAAATAAATAAAAAAAAAAAAAATTGATACAGGCAGGAAAAATTACAGGTCAGAAATACAAGGTAAAATTCACCATTGACCAAAAAAAAAAAAAAAAAAAAAAAGGAATCCAACGTCAAGTACAAGGGGTAGAATTAAATATAAAAAAAAAAAGAAAAAAAAAAAAGAATCCAACGTCAAGTACAAGGGGGACAATTCAATATATAAAAAGAATAAAATAAAAAAATTATATATATATATATTTGTGTTAGGTGCTTAAGATAGTATAGTATGAAATATCATGAATAAGTGTAGGATGAAAAAAAGGCGCAAGACGGTTGTGGTGTGCCGAAACCGACGATGAGGTAGGCCTGAGAAAGAAGAGGGCCCACCCAGGAAAAAGAAATAGAAAGGAAATAAATGTTAAAAGTGGTGTGGTGGGAGGGTCATTCAACGCTGACCTCGAACGGTAAGGAGCCAGGCAAGGGGAGTGCCTTAAGTAGGCTAGGGGTAGCAAACCAGCACCTCCCACAAATGCAGGCAAATTGCCTTAATACTTGTGTTAGGTGCTTAAGATAGTACAGTATGAAATATCATGAATAAGCGTAGGATGATAAAAGGAGCAAGTCGGTTGTGGTGTGCCGAAACCGACGATGAGGTAGGCCTGAGAAAGAAGAGGGCAAAAATTAAGTAATCAAATTTATTTAACAGACAACCAATACATATACATTTATCAACCAGACATGTTTATGAAAGCATCCCTTAATTCTTGTACTGGGTTCGGTATGTACCGTGAGTAAGCGGATGACTTCCAGCGCCCCAGTGTTTTGATAACATGAGTTGGGATGTTGAAAACTGGAGGCTGTGGACGCGGCTCCTATACGAAAGGAGTGTCCTGAGTAATTGTTTGCGTTGAGGCCCAGTTGTGTGAGCAAGGACCTGACGTAGGTCATGAAGGTTGTAGTGGTGAGTACTACACCTTGTAGTTGTAATAACGGTTGCGAGGGCAGTAAGTGATGGTGCTGTATGTAGGCATCAAGAACCTTGACGGGACACCATCTGTTGTGCGTGGGATAGTACGGAATGTTTACAGGTATGTGCTGGCTGGTTTTGGAGTGAGGTAGAGACAGGATGTAATGATCCATATGTTTTGTCAAGTGGGAATAGAGGAGGAATGGAGTGGTTTGGGTCGTGGAGGTCGTAGTGAATTCTCTGGGTCGTAGAAATCCATAGAAAGCGATGTATATTGCTGTTTTGATGATAGAATTCGTATCAGTGTCAAACGGTTTTAGGTCGAGTAGGTTAGATAATGCTTTGAAGATATGCTTATCTATGGGTAGCCTCTGGGCCAAATGTGTGGGTTCTGATTTTTGAATACCTCTGAGTATGGTCTTAATTTGGTGAGAGGCCATGAAACTGTTGTTATTTGGGTGTAAGATGAGCATGTGGTGTTGAATGCCTGTGAGATAGAGTTTGATGGTGTTGTATGACATTTTGAGTTTAAGGTGGCAAAAGGAAGCAAACCCCAAAAAAGATGTCATAACAAACGGTTGTATGATGTTATGTTCCAGAAGGAATCGTTTGAATAGTGTGAAAGCCCTGCTGTATGTTTTGTTTGTATTGCGTGAAAGTGCCAACTGAGACAATGTCCTGCTGTGCTGCATGATGACGTCTAGTCCAGTATGAGATGTTGAAATGTTGGAGTGATGGTGGCTGTGGGTGTCGCTGACGGGAGTGCTTGATGAAACTCCTGAAATTTAAAGCGAGACAAATTGTCAGCAGCTGTGTTATATACACCTGGCACATGGAAACAACATAGGAAGAAATTATGACAAGCTGCCAACCAAGTGAGTTTCCTCAGAAATCTCATGATCATAAGGGATTTGGAGCGACCTTTGTTGATGATGTGACAGGTTGCCTGGTTGTCTGAGTAACAACGCACTGGCGTATTAGCCCATAAATGACCCCATGCTACGGCAGCCGCCACTATGGGGTAGATCTCAAAAAGAGCTGAGGTAGTGGAAAAACCTTCCAAATCCAGAACTGCTGAAGGCCAGCTGCCCCAAAGCCATTCGTTCCCAAAAATTGCTGCAAAACCAGTGGTAGATGCCGCATCTGACCAAATGGTAGGAGATGATTCAGTCAATTGAGGGAGGAACATACTTTTACCATTCCAAGTGGTTAAAAACCTCTTCCACATGTTTAGATCTGCCGTAGCTTGGGCATCTAAGGACAACCTGTGCGTGTCATGTAGAAAAAGTGGGAAAAGATGCAATAGTCGTGAAATAAAGGAGCGGCCTTGAGGTATGATGCGCATTGCAAAATTTAGTGACCCCAGCAGGGACTGTAGTTCTTTGCGGTTGCAAGTGCCGAGCTGTAGGTAGTTGTTTATGTAAGTGAGAATATTCTCTATCTTATCGTATGGTAGGCTTGCTTGCATTGTGGCAGAGTCTAATTGGATACCCAGAAAAGTGATAACCGTGTCTGGCCCTTCTGTTTTCTTTGGGGAGATGGGTACACCTAGTTGCTCAAACAGCTTAGTGGTAGCTTTGAGACTAGTGGGAGGTGCAGTATTCACCTCGACCAGTAGGAAATCGTCCAAGTAATGTAATACTGTAGGGCATCCGGCTATGTTCAATAGTAACCAGCATAATGCTTCGGCAAATGTGTCGAAAATAGCTGGGCTACTTTTGGACCCAAAAGTTAACCGGGAGAAAAAAATAGTAGTTCCCGGACCACTTGATGCCATGCAGGTGCCACAGTGTGGGGTGGATAGGGAGTAATTTTAAGGCGTTAGTAATGTCGGTCTTACTGAGCCAGGCTCCAACCCCTACTTGTATGATAGCTGTAATGGCGTGATCTATGGTGGTGTATTGCAGAGAGAATTCCTCAGAGGGTATGAGGGAATTAAGACTGGGGTTGGCCGATGAGTGGGGAGCCGATAAGTCAATAATGAGTCTCTGTTTTTGGGAAGATTTCCCTGTGACAATACCAATAGGGTTGGTGCGCCATTCTGTGAATGGAGGAGTTGTAAAAGGCCCCAATACAAAGCCCTCATCCACTTCTTGGTTTATGAGGGTGTCAACCACTGTGGGGTTGTGTATGGCGGATTGTAGGTTAGGGCATTCCAGAGTTCCAGCTGGTATGTGTAGGATACCTGTGTGGAAGCCTTCTGTTAAACCAGAAATAAGAAACATCAATGCTGTGAATACTGGCATATTAATGGACGTAAGGTAAGGCTTAGAATACATTTTATTTGGACACATGGTCTTAGCATGTGCCCTAAAACATTTTGAACAGACATGCAAAAGTCTACATCCACTGTAATTACAAGACCCAACATTGAAATTATTGCATATCTGGGACTTGCCCAGAAACTTGATTGGGCGTCCCAATTTATCTTTGGATAGTTTCCCTGGATCCCCAGAGGAACTAGTTCCTTGTGTGGAGGCATGTCCGTCTGCCGTGTTGGGACAAAAATTAGTAGTATGGGCTGTGGAGGAGCAGTATGCACAAGCTGGTGTTCTTAGACCTGCAAAGTGTCTGCAAAATAAGACGGTATCAATCCTTCCCCAGTTGGATCGTGTACCGTACTGGGAGAAGGCTCCAGCCACTTTTGCAGAAAAAGACCTATGGTAGTCATAGAATGCTGAACCACCATACTTGTTGCCCAGGTCTACCAGCTTGTGCATATAGAGATCAAACTCCTCTCTTCTGTTGGGGTACACCGCACAGACGACATCCCTGTAAATACCAAACGCTAGTACAAATTCAGGGATAGTCAGTTTCCTGTTCAGGCGGGCATCCCTAGATCTGACAATAACAGAAACATCATCATAAGCATACGTCTTATGTTCCACAATGTCCTGGGAGGCAATCAACAGGGAAGCCAGGTTGACGTTTTTACCTTCCAGGATATCCCTTTTGATATGCTCAGGTATCATGTGGGCCGGGCTAACTTCCTGGTCATCCAGGGTGCTGGCTGGAGCGACTAATGGCAAGGCTGGTGTTTGTACCGCAGCCGCGGGTAGCCCTGCTAGAGTGAGGGCCGTGGTGACCGACTCAAGTTTCTCCAGCCTGGAGTTGACCTTGCCCATGGATGCCATGAGTGAGGATAACATGGCATGTATGTCCCCTGGGTTGGATTGGCTAGATCCTTCCCCGGCCTCCATGTTACTAGTCGATGTGCGCAGCAGTTTGAAAAGTTCTGCCTTCCTTGCTGTAGCAGGGTAGGGGATTTGTCGTCTCCTTAATTCCGTGGTTATGCGTGGGATTGTCCAGGATCTAATTGATTCTGGACTGGCTAGCTCTCCTCCTTGTGTGGGAGTGACAGCTCTAGCCGGGGTGCTAGGCAGGGAGAAATCCTCTACCCCTTCCTGAGACATACTATAAATAAAACAATAATTAGTATATGGAACCACCAAATTGTACTGGCAGGCTAGCTAGGCCGGATGGCGAAAGTATTATACTTGTTTGGTGACAGGTGAGGCCCTACTAATTGCCAAGCGGCTTGAGAGGCTCTATCTATGGGAATCCTGTGACCCTATTGCCAGTACTCTAAACTAGGGGGATGAAATGAAATGTATGGTAGAATACCATATGAGCAGGTGTACGTACCTGATAGTATGATAAATCACAGGAATAACCGTGTGGAGCAATTATATAAGCTTGACAGCCTGAAAATGGGTAAAAGAGAGTAGTATGATGAGTGTGGAGTGTAAAAAGAACCAGACTTATAGTCTGTAGCAGTAATGTATAAAATTATGTTGATACTATGGGAATAGCTATGAGTGGCTCAGAAACGTTTGCATGCTTGAATAAGACATCTGAGGGAGGCCGTGGCCTATGTACCAACAATCTATGTGTTACGTGATAATGGTGTGTAAAGGAAAACATGAAACGTAGGTTATATACATATGTATATGACTGTGCAGGGAACGTATGATTGGTTGGATCAGTACGTGTGATTCAACCAGAGTATGCATGAAAAAGGAATTAAGCCTTATGTGTCATCGTCATGACAGAGAAATGAGGCCTGTAATGTAGGCTGAGTGAATTGAAATGAAATGGATAGTTATAAAACTCCTGGCGTGGGAGTTCAATGAACTGTACCGAAATGTGACTGGTTTTATAGAAAGGGACATGGATGAGGTCATGGCCTAATGAACACAGCGTTATGTATGATATGTAGCAGAATAACCACAGGAAGGGATACCCCAAAATGAATGAAAATGATGTAAAGTGATGTATATCTATATGATATGTTGTATAGAAAAGACGTATCAACCCGAGAATTATTGCTTAGATGAACCTATATCCTTTGTATGTGTTTGTATTAATAACCCAAAGTGAGGCTTGTAACATAGGCTGAGTCCATTTGTATAAATGGATAAGTAATGCAGACCCCTGAAAGCGTGGGAGTCAAAATGGTATATACAGAGAAGTGCCCTGATGTGGACGTAATGCAATACTGACAATATTTAAAAGTAACCAAAATCTATTAAGCAAGCAATTCTTAACCGAACGTTATATACACATAAAATGGTGAACATGATTCATGAAAGGATTATACGTGAACACACAGAAAAGCCGAAAGCAAATGGGAACACCGAAGTTAGAATAGTTTAACCGTATGATTATGCGAACCAAAAGCGTGGATGAGCGTATGTAAAATGCAAAACAACCGACTGATAAATCGTTTCAATAACATGAAATAGGATATGCGAAATGACTATTGAACGATTTAAATATGTTCAACCGAATGACCGTACGAATGAAAGCCCGCGAATGGCTTGAAACATTCGTGTCATAACCAGGGAAAAGCCGTAAAGCGAGGACCCGTGCTGTACCGTACGCCGTGGGAACCAGTCCTGGCGTGACAGGAAGGTCTGACTTACGGTTTAGGAGTCCCTGGGACGCGATCTACGACGGAGAACGGAGTCAGAAGAAGCTGGGCGGGCGGAAAGGCCTGAACAGGATTCCTGGACACAGCTTAACGTGGTGAAACCTCCTGGA
>OW240915.1:226336712-226478926 GCA_933207985.1 Pelobates cultripes
CTGCAGCATATAACTTGCGTACAATACTGCGGCATATTACTTGCGTACAATACTACAGCCCTGGGCCGTGGCTAAGTCAGCTAATGGTAGGCTACATTCTTGGGCAGTCATAGAGACAAACAGACCAAATCCCTCTTATATCTGTTTTTTGTTCTTAGTGGGATGCTTTCTGTGAAGTAACTTCTCTAGAGTAAGCTGCCTGTGATGTCACAGACAGAAGCACGTGATGAAAGGAAACCATATACTGGAAGGGAATGCTGCATACTGCCCTTAGTGGTGTCTCTAAAGCATTTACCTTGTTAAGCTTTATTTATGGCATAGACATGTTGGTAAGCTGGTCATTAATAATAGTCTTTGGGAGCAGGGGGCAGGGGGGAAGGTGGACAGACCATAAATGTTGGATGAGAGATTGCAGTTTATTGAGGCATGTCTCTGTGAAACTAGTCAAACTAGCCACAATGACATGTCTAATACACTTGTTTTTTTCACAAGTATTTCACTATCACCACACTTTATAGTTTTTTGTTTTTTATCTATATGCGGCTTAATAAAGGTTATACCCAATAATTATTCTACCATTTTTATGAGATATCTTTTGGTGTAATGGATGTCCAATTTTTCCATCTCTAATGGAACAACCATTTCACTCTAGCTCTTTCCTTTTACTCGACATGTCTAATACCTTAAGGAAACCTGATGACTTATATTTGCAAAAATGCTTCTCAAGACAAGATTGTGGCCACTAATAATGCCACATGAACTTTAGTCAAAATACTCAGTTTGCTTGCTGAAACCTAAAACCATGTCAGATAAAATGTCCCAAGACACAAAATTCAGATTAATTTCTAAACTATAAAAGGAGAAACTCCTTTAACCCCTTAAGGACCAAACTTCTGGAATAAAAGGGAATCATGACATGTCACACATGTCATGTGTCCTTAAGGGGTTACAGATTTGAGAGAAAAGCCTATTTGGCATGAGGAATTAAATTGTATGCATGTATTTCCTGATCTGTCGGCATTACTTTACAGAATAAACCATGCGTTTCAATTTATTACTTCCACTATTTGCCAAAATGGCATACAATATTGTTGCGGGTTTCACCAGGAACAGTATCACCTTTACAATATTCTCAGTTGAGGAGAATCCTTAAGTTCTTTACTATTGGGGTCTCCACAACACCCTTTCATGCAATAATCTACACCTGCATGTCCTCTGAAATTAAAGAGGGACTGATTCCTCTTCTGCAACTGTCACTAGTCTAATACTATCCTTACCTTTTTGTGTCATTTTACCCCACTCCCTCTAGCATGTAAGCTCATTGAGCAGGGCCCTCAACCCCTCTTTTCCTGTGTGTCCAACTTGTCTGGTTACAACTACATGTCTGTTCGTCCACGTATTGTAAAGCGATGCAGATTTGATGGCGCTATATAAATATCATAATAATAATAACCCCCATTTGCCAAAATGACTGATTGGGTTCTAACCCCAAAGTATTTTCTCTTTGGCGTGCAGTGTGTTTGTGGTTATTTCCCATTTGCCTCTTAAAAAGTTACATGAAATGAGATAATAAACAGATGCTTGGTTGTGTTTGTCTTAGGGTTTGCAGGATCGCCAGGTTATTTTTAGTGTCTCTGTTCTCAAATTTCTAATTTAATCTTTCATAAAGGTCACAGAGTAGTAGAGTAGTATACATTGGCGTGTACCATTAGACTGGCGGACACAAAGGTGTCACAGACAACGTGGCCACACGCATCACCGAAGAAGAAGAGAGCATGAAAATGATAAAGATTATGTACCAGAATCTCCCAGTTATTTATTGTAACTTACAATTATTGAACACAAATTCTTAAAACATTTTAGTACAAGGTGGTGGGCTTTCTGCACATTGCTTAACTTTTCTGGTACTTAAAGGATCTATTCCACCTACCTTTTTCTTTTTTATGTAATTTAGCTATTCCTTAGCACTGGATTTGGTAAATAAGCTGAATATTGTTTAAATGGATTAACAATTTCACTGCAGTCTTAAATGTATTCTATATTTAAGATCACTTAAAGGAACATCATAAGTACCAAAACAATTTTAACTAAGTGAAGTGGTTTTGGTGTATATTTTATGCCCCTGCAGTCTAACTGCTCAATTGTCTGGCGTTTAGGAGTTCTATCACTTTGCGTAAGCTGTCCTCATCACACCTCCTCTACATGTGGCCAGTAATATACATATAAACAAACGATAAATTAACAATTTTCAAGTAAAAAAAAAAAAGGGTCCTTTTTCTTTTCCATTTTGCAATCTGGTTTTCGATGATAATGTTTCTATTACTTGACCATTTAATATTGTACAAGTATATTCTCCCTCTACTTAAACCAAGTCTATACTGTCCAATTTTTACTGCCAATGATGAAGTTGTTTGGGAAGGGTACGAGTGTTCTATCAGTGGTGTAAGCTGTTGCTGCAATGATCTCCACAGACATCTCTTAAAATAATGTGTACATGTGTTATTTATTTTCTTTTCTATACATATCAACCCCAAGATTTCTAAAAGGATTTTTCTCTCAGAGATAAATCCATATGTAGATTGTACATATAGACCATGAAGACTCTTTTTCCTACCTGGTATGAGTATTGCTCCAGAACTGAGTAACTCAAGACTGGGCACCTGACGTCTACGTAATGGATTCTCAAAGTAACAGGGGATGCATTCTTGTGTTTAGACCAATTTAAAAAAAATCTAATAAATTTGCATGTCTCTAGGATTTAGAATGACCACAAATCTTCTAGAATTAATAATTTTATAACCCAGGCAAATAATTTTTAATTTTTCCACTCCAACATAATCAATTAATACCTATCTCATAATGCACATAGAAGTTGATTGTGAAAGCATAATTTATATAAATACTGAATTTGGATGTTCTGTGTTGGCTTATTAAGTAGCCTCATTACTCTATACTCTATACTCTATACACATAAACCACCTGATTCTTCAACACTAAAATTGTCCATTAAACATATTGACAATGACCATTCCTTGCTTCAGTTTTGGGTGCAACTGACATTGACTCTCACATTTAAGTTGCAATTTTGTTTTATTTAGAAGTAAGTGCAGTATATCTGAACATTTTACAGCAATTTGGCATAATGATAAGCTACATTTCTCTCTGAAGAGAAAATTAACAGCATTTAATATGTAGTGTACCGAGTTACTGTTATGAAAGAGCTTAGTGATGCATGTTGACAAAGACTTGAAGCTGTGCTTCATGTTTTACCTATGCATTAACAGATCTCGCTAACCCCTTAATTTTATGTTCATGTACATTGATCAGGTGAATTCACCAGGAAGTTACATTAAAATCGAATTCTCTTTTAGTGAAAGTGAAGTGTTCTGTGAAATTACATTCTCTTGTAACATTAAGCTAATATTGATGTTGAGCAATGCTCAGCATTCTTTTTTTTTTTTTTTTAAAGAACCTCTTCAAAATGTAAAACGTACAAAGGCATGTTCATATTATAATATCTGAGTAATAACTAAATTGTTGTTGAAAAAAACACATAAATAATATATATATCTCCATAATAAATGGGCAATTTTCAGTGTGCAATATGATGTACTTTTAAAACATGAATGTCTGGAAAATGTAATACTAATTATTTGTAGTCAGTGAGTTTGAAAATTAACTGTTACTTTTCTTCTTTAATTTTGCATTTCAATAAAGCAATTTGATAGTTACCTTATGTATATGTCAGTGATATCAACCATTGTGATGTGTCATAGGATTCTCGAGGTTGTTCCTTCATTTTATCTTATTCCTTTGGAGGTCACTGAGATTCAAGAAGTCTGTAACAGTCTGCTGTTGAGGTAGCATCCAAGGGAAATTTGCAGACACACAGAACTGTGTGTATCTGAATGTCCGAATCGCCCGGAATTCGTCCGAATTGACATTTGGAACGAAGCGAATTGCACATGTCTACCGATAGCTATATTCTGTGGGTTTCCCTCCAACATCACCTCCACCAGATACTTAACGCTTGGTAGGTATGACTGTTTTAGTGTATACTGTCAATAAGATTCTGTAATTAGTCCCATCATAATTGTCAGCACCAGGCCCAATTTGTTCTTAACCTGGCCCTGGTCACAGTATAGGTTACTCAAGCAATTGGGAGAAAATTATACTAAGATGATTCTACTGCAAACTAAGATGATTCTACTAGAAGTAGGGCTGATTCTCCATTCTTCAAATTACGGTCATGGTTTGGTTATAATGCTCTCCTTGGAGC
Organism: Pelobates cultripes; assembly: GCA_933207985.1. Taxonomy (NCBI): domain Eukaryota; kingdom Metazoa; phylum Chordata; class Amphibia; order Anura; family Pelobatidae; genus Pelobates; species Pelobates cultripes. The sequence goes on from OW240915.1 coordinate 226,340,992, forward strand.
CTCATTTTTCCTATGTGATGATGTAACTCAGCTGCTTAAAGGTTCAATGCATTATGTTTTCAGAAATGCCCTTCTGTTCATTACTTTTGTGAAAAGTGGCTATTTTAGTATCAATGATCTTTATGTCAGCTTCAATGGGATTAGTTATTCTCCACCTGCTTTATTAAGAAGACTTATTTTCACCTACTGTATAGTTTATTGTACCATTCTCTTTAAATTCTAATGAATGAAAATCCATAAGGTACATCATTTTAGAGTTCAAAACCTCTAGAGTGCCGGGTAATGTGCAGCCCCTGCATTGGTGCTGAAATAATAAATCAAATTGATTATTGATCTCACTCCTTGTCCCAAAATACATGTAGGAATTGGAGCATCATTTTTTTTTTTACTTTATCTTGTAAAACTATACATTTTAAATCACGACATGAAGCATGGTCATGTGATGCTCACATTATGCTCATTTTCTGCCATTGGTTGTGGCACTCTTAAAATTAAATCGCTTAAAAACAAATCCCAGCGGTTCTTCCTGTCAGGTGAGGGATAAGGTGGGACTAATGAGCATGCCACATACTTCCTGAGAGGATTGAGCCATTGATCAAGCTCAAGCTCTATCTTCATTGTGCTATTTTGTTATCCAGCTTTAAGGGATCCTATAGTGCCAGGAAAACAAAGTCATTTTCCCGGCACTATAGGGTTAATAGGTCCCCCCCTCCCTCGTGCCTCCACCTCCTGTGGGGTTGAAGGGATTAAAGCCCCTTAAGCCACTTACCTGAATTCAGCGCCGATGTCCCTAAGTGCTGGGTCAGGCTCCGCTCATGCTCCTCCGCTGACGTCGGGGGAGACCTAGTGCGCATGCGCGGCAATGGCAAATACATGCGCATTAGACCTCCTCATAGGAAAGCATTATTCAATGTATTCCTAGGGGGAAAATCTGACACTGGAGGTCCGTGAGGATGTCCAGCTTCAGATAACGGACCAAAAGTCTGTTTGGATTCCGGAAGCCCTCCAGTGGCTGTCTGTTAGACAGCCACAGAGGGCAGACTTAGAGCTGCAATGTAAACATTGCAGTTCTCTGGAATTGCAATGTTTTACATTGCAGCACTAAGTGCAAAAGTGTCCCAGCACCCAGAGTACGTCAATTAACTGCCTACAGTGTCCTTTTAATATAGAATTTGACATTTTCACAACTTTGATATTTCTACCAAAGAATATAGGAATATATCAAAAGGGGACCATGAGCCTCTTATTTAATTGTTATGCCATTCTCCAATAAGTATGATACACATAACCCGCCCCCCACCCCAAAAAAAGTTGACTTTCTTTTTTGTGTGTGTTCACCATTCTGCACAGACCATAACACCCTTTTGTTATTGAAATATATAAACACACACATTTAAATATATACAAACACATACATTCTCACAGTCATATAAACGCACCTACACATTCTTAAACAAATAGTCATAGCACTCTGGGAAACTCTGGAAATTTTTTCTCTGAGCTTTTACCCTTCTTGGAGTTTTTGATTTTGTTGCAATGCATTTACATAGGTTCATCCTAAATTAAAAGGACATGGATCCAGACATGGACCCCATGCTCACTGTGCATAGAGGTATATCAGCTACATCTTGCTGACAATGCCCATAGAAGCCCAACATGATCGTTCAGTGTTGCTGTATCTTATGCAGAGAGAACTTGCTGGCATTTTGGATCTAGACTGCCTTTATAGATGGAATCAGTCTGCTCTGCAAATGGTATAGATTCTTTCTGTAAAGTGAATAAAAACATTTTTTGAGACCTGAATGCAGACTAAACAAACTGTAAACTATTGAGGTCTCTCTGCAAACTGTTCTCAGTGTTCACATATTCACTGCTTTTGTTGCAAAACATTTACTTTACCAGGTAAAAAGGGTAATCCAGATTTGGACCCTGTTCTCACTGTCATTCAAATGGTATTGGCTACACCTCACTGACGAGGCCCAAAGAAGGCTGAAACAGTTGTCTGGGGTTGATGAATTTCTTCAACAGAGGGAACTTGTCAGCATTTCAGATCTGGACAGCCCTTATAGGTGGGATCATTATGCTACTTGAATGGTATAGTTCTCTCTTTAATTGACTCTGTAAGTCAGCAAAACCATTTTAAAAACCTGAAGGGGTTAGCTAAAGGGCTCAGCAGTCTGTAGCTCCGCAATGATGCCTGGGCTTTGTTCTGTAACATCCAGTTTAAGCATTAGCACAAGGTAGCCTATTCCAGGGTCTACCGACTGCTCAATTGAATCGGCAGTGCAGACACTTGCTGCACAGCACCACCGCCAGTATACAACTGCCAGCTCTGGCGAGCAAAGAGTGCTTTATGCACTCCCTGCCACTTGTTCCTCAGGGAAAACTGTCCTCACTGCCCCTGGTTAGCTCGCCACTAGTGTTTCATAAATGTCATAACTGAAATACTAGAATTTAGAACTTTGTGCTCTTTTTATTGCTACTAACTTGCTTCACTATGAATTCTTGGTATTTTGTACAGATCTCAAAATGTCTCCCTGAGTTGGCTTTAGTGTCTATATAAATTGCAAACTTGGAGGTACACCTGGTTCTTGGAAATTACCCTAGAAGTTGAAAATGATCACATTTAGATAACTACTTGGGCTATATTTCGATTCTTCAGTTTGTGTTGTACTGTTTGTTTTTGTCTACCAGTGCAAAGTTTGTGAACACACGGCCCCCGAAATTTAAAAACAGTTTGATTCTTTATAGTTTCTCTAAGCCTTGGATATTCATATCCAATCCTCCAGTTACTTAAGTTTGACAAAGGCTCCAAAGGGTTGAAATGTTGCCAAGTTACCTCTTGGTGCTGTTTATATTAACATCTGCTTAATCATATGCCAGGCTATAGATATCAATTCCAGCTTAAGACATTTTCCAAAATATATGTCTCAAAAAACTTAATGGTGGCAAGATGGACACTTGAAAAGTAAGAACTAGTGATTATATATTATTTATATAGATCCAAACCTTAACATAGAGATGTAGAATAACTTCATTTCATAGACCATTTCATGACAAAACTGTTTTTCATTTGCCAACATGAACCCCCCCAGCCTAACATAAAATATAATATACCACTCAGTGATGTATAATAGTAATTGTTTGGTTACTTGATATTTAAGAATACTGTAAAATTGTGTCATTTTCAAGCATACCCTGAAGGAAATCTTAAAGAATCTACGTACCAAAACCACTTCATCTTAGTAAAGTGATTGAAGTGTAAATGCCTGGTTAATGCAGCCTTTCATTTAACAAATATTTTATTCCAGAGATAAATGTCTTTTTTTCTCTGCTTGTAGGACTGCCTCCGTGAGCTGTCAATCAGTTAGGTAGAATACTTTTTTCTTGACTGGCATTATTAGTTTTGTACAACTTTTGTGTCTGGTGTCAGAACAAACTGGAAATACAACTTGCTAACCTTGGATATGTTGGATAGGCTCTCCATGGATGGGTAAATTACACATATACTACTACGGCCGAACAACTTAAAAAATAAAGCCATATGGCAAAATGGACCAATTAGTGTACTGCAAAATGTATACATAATATACATTTGGTTCATAGATCAGGAGAGAAAAAGTAACCAACAGGGGAAAATACAGGAGGAGGTGGAGTTAAACAATCAATATTTATGTATTATATATTTATTAAATATACAAAAAAAATATTTTGTACCATAGATGGAATTCTGAATCACAATTTAAAAAACAAGCCTGCTGGGTCATTGCATATTTAATTCGGTTTGTGATTAAGCTTCATTTTGGCTCTGAGATTGGGAATTCGGGCGATCACCCAATCAGCCCAAATTCAGATGAATACAGTTCAAAACTAAACAAATTTCTACACAGTGATTAATTATATGCATACATAACATACTTAATGCATTTTAAACAGAGATTTTCTTTAAGGAAATATTATAGTTATGTCAAACATTTGCTTTCAGGCAAGTTTTTTACATCGGAGTGTTAATTTATTTTTAGGTAACAGCAAATTAAATACACCCTTTTTAGGATAAATTTTGCTTCCTAATTAGAGATATTACAAGGAACTTAAAAAAAGTAGGTTGACAGAAAGAGGAACAAACTGAAATTTCACTCTGGGAGTTACAGAGTTTGAAATTGTCTTGCTCCACTTCAAAACCACACCAAATAAAAACTAGAATAATATACTGATTGCAGTTATATGCCCCACACTATTCAGACTTTATACACAGAGCAGCGTAAATTCGTCAAGACCTTTTGAACCATAGTAATTACATTGATTATTACAACAGTAAAACCTTTTAAGATAAGATTAACTTTTAAATATAAGAATGTCAATATATGAAATATCTACAGTACATGCTTTGATGGACATCACTGTTGATTAATTTCATTGCCTGTTAAACAGTTCATTAGATGCATGGCAGTGAATAATATTTATATGCTCATTTTTACCATGAAGAAAATGTAACCATGATAAAAAGAATATATAGAAATGCAGTAAGTGATTATTTGCAGGAAATAAAATGCAGTTCATATACCAGAGATAACCTTCAGCAAAAATGTTTAATTGGATGGATATTATTTGTAAGCATTGGGGAGAATGCATAATAGTATGGAAAATAAATTAAATGTCTGTGTGAATTTTGAAATTAAATTCAGAAAAGAATCCATTGACTTATTAACTGATTTATTGTAATCATCATAAAGATAAAAGAAACACATAATAATAATAATAATAATAATAATAATAATAATAATAAAAATAAAAAAGTACTTGATGACTAGAGCAACCAATCTCTCATTTACGACCTGACTCGTGCAAAAGAAGCATCCAAATGTTTTTCTCTTCTATTATGGTATTCTTTTTATTTTCTTTTAACTGATTACCATCTTTTTCCGCAAAGAGAGTAAAAACATGGCCAATATTTTTCACTAAAGTGAAAATTTAAAGTGAAAATCGGATTTAAAGAAATAATGTAGTAGCTATCTGTAGTCCTAATGTTACAGCCCTGATGCCTCTAATCAGTGTGTAAAAGAAAAAAACAATTAAATAAATAAAAATAAAAAAATTATTTACCTTTTCTCCAGCGTCGAGTCTTCCTTGGCAATGCCGTGACCTCAGCCTCAGGTTGCCAATCCAATGCGATGCTCCTAAGATTCTGCCATAGAGAATGACTAAATACAATGATTATCTATGGCTAACCATGACAGCACTGTATATGCTCGCATAACATCCCATTATGTTATGGTATGAGAGCCGGGAAGTAAGATTTCCGTCTCTCATACCCAGAGGGCTTGGAGGCATGGCTTGAAGCTGCTCTTCCAAAATCTCTTATAAGTGAACAAAAGGGTTTAGAGGGGTAGATGAGGGGGCAGGACTATAGGCACTATAACAACTTCAATAAAATGAAGTTATCAATGTGCCTACAGTGTACATTTACTGTCAAAATAGCTGAACTGGAAACATTCTTCCAGCTTGGCTATTTTGACCTTAAATTTCAAATTCACTTTAAATTCTCTCTTTAGTAAATAACCATGATAAATTCTCCATATAATTAATTATGAATAGCTTTATATCAGGCAATAACCCTGCATTTTTTACAGATTCATTTACAGGTTTCTAGGTCTGATAAAGACCAGGTCTAAACCATTACATTGTGCTAAAACAAAAGGGCAAGTTTGTGGCCTTTTGTCTTGAATGACAACCTATTGCACAGAATCTGATACTCAAGTGTACCACCTATTATATAGTATGCATAACAAAATATATTATATATTATTACAATATGGTCTATAAACTTGTATCCATATACTTTTTCACAGTTGTTTAGAGTCATTTTTATACTCGATTTACCATTAGAAGAGACCAATAGACAAAACTTTAACACCTGCTATCAATCACATGGTCAAATGAAAAAAAAAGTCATACATTAAGTCTTGTGTAAGTGTAAATATATAGATGAGTGTGTGTTATCTTTGTAAAAGCAGTGGTGGACTGACCACTCACAGGGCCCTCGGGCAGTGGTTGATCAAGGGTCCCCCTCCTGGTCCTGGTACAAGGTTTTCTGCCGCCTACTACTCTTCTCCCCCTTATTTATGCTGAGTATATATTATGTGTAGGCTGCCCAGCACACATAATGGCTGTGTGAGAGCCACACAGCCCTGACTCCCACACCTGCAGAGCCTTTTAAGGGGTTAATCAAACAAAAACAGTGTTTTAATAAACACTGTTTTTAAATTGAGTAACCTTTGCTGGTATGCCTTCCTAGCAATTAAAATAAAGAAATAAAGCAAATTTAATTACACACTTCCACTGATTTTGCTGAGGATATCACAAGCAGCGTCCCCCACATGTGCAACCATACAGGTAGCCAAATGTGTTTGGAGTCTACTTGTGGGGTTGCATGTATGGGGATGTTGCTAGTGATGTTTTGTTCCTGTATGTCAAAGTGTTGTGTTAGAATAATCGTTTCTCTTGTTTTACCGATTGTACAGCACTGCAGAATATGTTGGCGCTATATAAGTGATTGTAAAAATTGTGTGTGTGGAGGCTGTATGCAGTATTGCAACGGTGGGTAAGCTGTTTATGTGTAGGGAGGCTGCATGTGGTTTTTTGTATGTGTGGGGATGCTGCTTGTAGGATTGTGTCTATACAGTGAGACTCCTTGTTGGTCTTTGCATGTGTGAATGGGGATATTTGCAGTGCAGTATGTGAGTGGTGAGGGCTGGTTGTGTTGCAGTGTGTGTGGGCTAGAATCTGTAGTAGGCATCTGGTGGTTACTGGGGCTGCAGTGTGTGCCTGTTTGGATAATAGAGGCTCTACTGTGCAAAAGTGGCTGTAGTGTGTGCGTGGGGGGGATAGATGCTGAAGTAGGTGCAGGGAGGCATGGGAGCTAAGGGGGAAGCATGGGGGCTGAGGTGAGGGCGGGGCTGGACAGAGTATGAGGTGGGACATAGAAGTTGTGGTGAGCACAGGAGGGGACATAGGGGCTGTGGTGGGCACTGAAAGGGATAGGGGCTATGGTAGTTGGAGGTGACATATGGGCTGTGGTGGGAGCATAGGGGCTTGGGTGGGAACAGGGATATGTAGATCCTGAGATGGGTGTTGGGAGGAGTGGTGGCTGAGGTGAGTGCAGGGTAACTGAGGTGGGTTCAGGGGGGAGATTTGGTGTGTGCAGAAGGAGCTGTGGTGGGTGCAGGTAGACAAGGGGCTGTGGTGGGCACAAGGAGGGACGTAGAGGCTGTAGTTAGCACAGAGAGGGACATAGAGGCTGTGGTGGGTACTGGAAGGCATAGGAGCTGTGGTAGGTAAAGGTGGCGTAGGGGCTGTGGTGGGTAAAGTGATAGGCAGCTCCTGGGGTGAGTGTAGGGTGTCACTTCCCGGCCCCACCTCTTTCTCCTCACACAGCACCGCACAGAGGGAGGAGACCTGGCAGCAAGAACTGAATGATTGCTGCCAGGTCTCCCAGAGAAAGGAGAAACTGGTGAGAAAGGGGGTGATCTACAAAGTGATATGTTGCAGGGGCCCTGCAACATATCACTGGATGGAATATGGCAGAAATCATGTTTATCTGGCTGAGGAGATCTTTGATCTTTGATCTCCTCAGCCATAGCATGGCTGTGCTGTCGGGCCGCTGACTGCCTCGGCCCCTCGGTCCATAACCGATCTGTACGACCTGTCTGTCCACCCCTGTGTAAAAATATAATTTGTCTTATATATGTAAGAAGAGTCAAATAGGAAATAGCTGTTAATGGAGTTCCCAACCTACCTGGCTCATCCTTATAGAACCTTCTGAGTAACCCGGATACCATTGGCCGCAAAACTAAAAAACCCAATCTGAGGATGACTATCAGCCGACTTGCCTGGATAATGCTCTGATTTCTAGGATGAGAATTCGTACGATGCAGGGGATGACCTTCCACCAGCACCAACAAAAAAACTTCGAGGCCCGCCAGTCCTGGACTCTTCCCCGTGACCTTCTCTGTCCTAAAAGAGCTCCTGGCAGATGTGCAAAATATCACAGATATGCAAGAGCTGACAGGCTGCAATGGTGCACTGGAGGAAAATTCCAACAGAGGCACACAACAGATGGGGTCACTCCAACAAGCATTACAACCTCGGAACAACCTTAAGGTTACATGGGTAACATGGGTACCTGACCACTGTCCCAAGGTATCTAGTGGTCTAATTTCAAAATGGGAAGGACAGAAGAGTGGTCTTGGCAGCCCTTTGGGGTAAGTCTCCCTATCAATTTGAGAATATGGCATTGGCATTTAATGCAGATTGTTGCCTCATGCAACAGCACAGCATAAGCTATCGCCAGCACCTTCAAGGGCTTTTGCAAGACTTAAAACTTGTGCAGGACTCTCTGACACAATAAGGGGTTTCCAAGACTCCCGAGCCTCCACGTGCCTGGGATCCAACAAGGATTACCCTGTTCATTCCAAAATAGTCCATATTGGACATAATAGACTCATATGCTGCCGCAACCACCTGAACTCTACGTGTGGACTGTGACCTGCAAGCCACTGAGATCCCCTTGTTAATGCTATGTTTTTTTTAATTTAATTTCTTTACATAGAAAAGTTTTTTATTTTATTTTATGTTAATTCTTGGCCCCTTCTCTACAGGGAGTGCAGAATTATTAGGCAAGTTGTATTTTTGAGGATTAATTTTATTATTGAACAACAACCATGTTCTCAATGAACCCAAAAAACTCATTAATATCAAAGCTGAATATTTTTGGAAGTAGTTTTTAGTTTGTTTTTAGTTTTAGCTATGTTAGGGGGATATCTGTGTGTGCAGGTGACTATTACTGTGCATAATTATTAGGCAACTTAACAAAAAACAAATATATACCCATTTCAATTATTTATTATTACCAGTGAAACCAATATAACATCTCAACATTCACAAATATACATTTCTGACATTCAAAAACAAAACAAAAACAAATCAGTGACCAATATAGCCACCTTTCTTTGCAAGGACACTCAAAAGCCTGCCATCCATGGATTCTGTCAGTGTTTTGATCTGTTCACCATCAACATTGCGTGCAGCAGCAACCACAGCCTCCCAGACACTGTTCAGAGAGGTGTACTGTTTTCCCTCCTTGTAAATCTCACATTTGATGATGGACCACAGGTTCTCAATGGGGTTCAGATCAGGTGAACAAGGAGGCCATGTCATTAGATTTCCTTCTTTTATACCCTTTCTTGCCAGCCACGCTGTGGAGTACTTGGACGCGTGTGATGGAGCATTGTCCTGCATGAAAATCATGTTTTTCTTGAAGGATGCAGACTTCTTCCTGTACCACTGCTTGAAGAAGGTGTCTTCCAGGAACTGGCAGTAGGACTGGGAGTTGAGCTTGACTCCATCCTCAACCCGAAAAGGCCCCACAAGCTCATCTTTGATGATACCAGCCCAAACCAGTACTCCACCTCCACCTTGCTGGCGTCTGAGTCGGACTGGAGCTCTCTGCCCTTTACCAATCCAGCCACGGGCCCATCCATCTGGCCCATCAAGACTCACTCTCATTTCATCAGTCCATAAAACCTTAGAAAAATCAGTCTTGAGATATTTCTTGGCCCAGTCTTGACGTTTCAGCTTGTGTGTCTTGTTCAGTGGTGGTCGTCTTTCAGCCTTTCTTACCTTGGCCATGTCTCTGAGTATTGCACACCTTGTGCTTTTGGGCACTCCAGTGATGTTGCAGCTCTGAAATATGGCCAAACTGGTGGCAAGTGGCATCGTGGCAGCTGCACGCTTGACTTTTCTCAGTTCATGGGCAGTTATTTTGCGCCTTGGTTTTTCCACACGCTTCTTGCGACCCTGTTGACTATTTTGAATGAAACGCTTGATTGTTCGATGATCACGCTTCAGAAGCTTTGCAATTTTAAGAGTGCTGCATCCCTCTGCAAGATATCTCACTATTTTGACTTTTCTGAGCCTGTCAAGTCCTTCTTTTGACCCATTTTGCCAAAGGAAAGGAAGTTGCCTAATAATTATGCACACCTGATATAGGGTGTTGATGTCATTAGACCACACCCCTTCTCATTACAGAGATGCACATCACCTAATATGCTTAATTGGTAGTAGGCTTTCGAGCCTATACAGCTTGGAGTAAGACAACATGCATAAAGAGGATGATGTGGTCAAAATACTCATTTGCCTAATAATTCTGCACTCCCTGTAGAGTAGACCACCTACCTTCGTATTGAGCAGAACGACAGGTATTGTCCATTGCCATCCCCCCCACTTCCAAGCACTAATTAGGAAGAAAGCCACAGACTGCACTAGAGAGGCATTACAATCTTTTCTCTAACTTTAGCTCATGCAGGTTATTAGACATGGCCCTAACCCAGGCCTCTAATGCTTATCGTAACATAGTGTTAAACTTTTTTGTTTTCTTATTTTAATTTTACTCATGTTAGTCACTGCCTGTAAGGGTCAGCACTCTACTGCACGCAACCTAGTTCTATACCTAACCCAAACACGCTTACTGTTATCTCATGTAGGTAGATTCACACTATGCAGCAGTTGAGCCAGATGTAGCATAATCTGTTAATTAATTTTTCTTTAAAAATAAAACCGTTATGACAGCACAACATTATTGCCATAGCTATGTTTTATTTGTCAATGTTTGTATCCATGACTTTTGAAATTGTCATTCATAAACAGCAAAAATAAAGAATTTGAAAATAAAAAATAGAAAATTTTTCAAATTTCCAGTGCAAGAAAATGTCTTTCCCACCTGTTGTCACTAACCTTGGCAGCTTAGTCCTATTATCAAGCTCTCACAACAGATTTAATAGTTTATATGATGGCTTGCTAATGAACTTGCATTATATAATGCTATTGATTAGTCATGAGTTAGAATTTCGTGACCATTAACTATCTTTTCAATCTCTTAGTTAAAGGCTCATTGAGCTTTTTGATCAAAGATACTCAGATTTTTTTACTTGCAAACGACGTATTAAAGGGACTTTTTTACGCAGAGTGTAGAAGCCATTGAAGGTAATGGAGCCTGGTATGTGATTATTAGGATTGCAATATAATGAAGGGGGAATTATAGCATGGAGCAATAAAATAAATGTATGACCATATTAACAAGTTAGGTCCTTTGTGTTAAGTAGAAAAATAATTTAATAGTTAATTTCTCAGAACTGTACTTTATAAATAGACAAAATTGCCCACTCTTGGTAGCAGGTTATTCATTCGAAGTACAAAGTATAGAAATGAAACGGGTCTGAGAGGCACACAAAAAGTCACATGACATTTAGTCTCTTGGGTTATTATGATGTTTCCAGTGCCCCACGATGGCATTATTTTCCTATAATACAGTATCTCACAAAAGTTTTTTTTGAAAATATTTTAATATATCTTTTCATGTGACAACACTAAAGAAATAACACTCTGCTACAATGTAAAGTAGTAAGTGTACAGTCTGTACACAGTGTAACAGTGTAAATTTCTGTCCCCTCAAAATAACTCAACACACAGCCATTAATGTCTAAACCGTTGGCAACAAAAGTGAGTACACCCCTAAGTGGAAATGTCCAAATTGGGCCAAAAGTGTCAATATTTTGTGTGGCCACCATTATTTTTAGCACTGCCCTAACCCTCATGGGCATGTATTCCACCAGAGCTACACAGGTTGCCACTGGATCCTCTTCCACTCCTCCATGACAACATCAAGGAGCTGGTGGATGTTAGAGACCTTGCGCTCCCACACCTTCCATTTGAGGATGCCCCACAGATGCTGAATAGGGTTTAGATCTGGAGACATGTTTGGCCAGTCAATTACCTTTACCTTGAGCTTCTTTAGCAAGCTAGTGATTGTCGTAGAGGTGTGTTTGGGGTCGTTATCATGTTGTAATACTGCCATGCGGTCCAGTCTCCAAAGGGAGGGGATCTTACTCATTATGTCACAGTACATGTTGGCATTCATGGTTCCCTCAATGAACTGTAGTTCCCCAAAGCAGCACTCATGCAGGCCCAGACCATGACACTCCCACCACCATGCTTGACTGTAGGCAAGACACACTTTTCTTTGTACTCCTCACCTGGTTGCTGCCACACACGCTTGACACCATCTGAACCAAGTTTATCTTTGTCTCATCGGACCACAGGACATGGTTCCAGTAATCCATGCCCTTAGTCTGCTTGTCTTCAGCAAACTGTTTGCGGGCTTTCTTGTGCATCATCTTTAGAAGAGGCTTCTTTCTGGGACGACAGCCATGCAAACCAATTTGATGCAGTGTGCGGTGTATGGTCTAAGCACTGACAGACTGACCCTCATACGTCTATTTCCCAAGGACAACCTCTGGATATGACGCTGAGCACGTGCACTCAACTTCGACAATGGCAAGGCCTGTTCTGAGTGGAACTTGTCCTGTGAAACCACTGTATGGTCTTGCACACCATGCTGCAGCTCAGTTTCAGGGTCTTGGCAATCTTCGTTTAGCCTAGGCATCTTTATGTAGAGCAACAATTCTTTTTTTTATTTGCCATGAGGTGCCATGTTGAACTTCCAGTGACCAGTATTAGAGAGTGTGCTTTCTCAGTATAACTGTCAGTCTTTCTGGTCACTGCGGTAAAATACATATAATTATCAAAATACAATTACAATAATTGAAATGCTAATAAGCTTTATAAAATGCCAAACAAATTACATACTTGTATTAAGATTTGTTTTGCATTCTTAAACATAATTTAGCTCATAAGCCCTAAATCACCATTTCCACTTTTCAAACACAATTATTCATGCTGCAGATAAACTAATTTACTGACCAGGCCTCCATCCTGTCTCTGCGCATTTACTCTAATAACACCACACACCTTTCTTTCATACCCAACTGCACCTTGTATGTGAAGCCTTATGTCTAAATTCTAGGAACCAGGATGATGTGAGGAAGAAGGGAGAACTCACATTACATGTATTCTATGCATGCTGCAATAGCAACCTCCAATGCACTGTATTGTAAAGATACTTGGTATCAAAATACTTACAGTTTACATTCCAAAACTATTTTCAGCAACTTTTTAGCAAGATGCATTCACAGGAAAGCATCAGGCTTCTTGTATGCAAATATTAAGTTCGTAAAAAAGAAATAGAAAAAACTAAATAGTGTACATTTACATAAACGGATGCACGCTTTCATATAATTTTTCTATACAGTCAATGGGAGAACTGCTGTTTAGTTTTAGAGTCAACCATATCTCTCTCTCTGTTGAAATATTACAGAAAAGTAAAAAAAATACACAAATTCTGCTTTTCTGTAGGGTTTTGGAATATAGTTACATAGTTAGATCTGTTGAACTAGGCATAAAAATTTAACAGATTCATTCTAGATGAATGCAAATGAATGCAATAGAGTTGCAACAGAATGCAAATGATTTACGGAGTCAGAAAAATCAATAATTGTGAAGGATTTAGAGATAATTCTAATAAATGCAGTTGGTAACAGTGAACAAGATTGTTCAATAGCTGTAATGTCCAGTAATATATTTTCATTTATTTAAAAAAGTATTGGTTCACCAAAATAAAATATAATTTTGCCTTTAAATAATCAGTTTTGTAAATCCCCCTTGATTATGCAGTGCAATTGCTTAGATCAGTTTTCAAAAAACATTTCTTAATGGATGTAAAGTGAACTAAAAATGAATAAAGGAGACAGAGAAACATAGTTACAACTAGAAGCATGGAAAGTTGTAATTCTGTATACTTGATAAAGAACATTTTATAGAACATTTGATAGCATTCATATATATATATACTGAGCCAATTTAACCTGCTCCTGGTTACTTGTTCATTTCAGTACCGTGTAATATACAAGAAGTCATCTACTGACATTGAAGAAGAGATATTACCTATAACAGATGCAAAAGATTATTTACAGTAAAAAAAAATTGGGGGGGCATTTGCCTTATAGTTACATTTTGCTGTTAGAATCAAAAGATAATAAAATGAGCTGTGGGTTCTGGAACGACAGTCACACTGCAGGAATTGTTGCAGATCAATCAGGTGACCGCAGTGTTGGTCGAGTGTCCTGGTGTCCTGTTTGAGGTGTGAATACAGGAATCTTTAAGGGATCCAGGTTAGACAGGTTTGTGCTCTTGACTCCCGCAGCCTTTGCAAGACCCAATTTGCTCATGCATGTTTCCAATTCTTGAGGACTCTGTGCCCGATAAGTCTTCCCTTGATGGGAGATCGTGAGCATCTTGGGGACACCCCAGCGGTAGGGAACATTTGTCATGTAGAACTTGTAGCATTGGTTTCAGTGACCTCTGCCAGGCCAATGTGTTCTTCATGAGAACCTGGAAAACAGAGAGGGATGAGCCTTCAAACGATATAGGGGATTTTGCCCTTGCTGTTGTGAGAAATTAGGCTTTTATCCTGTGAGGTTTGAAAGCAGATTATGAGGTCAGCTACACTAGCGGCTGGGGCAGTCGGTGGTTTTGGTATACGAAACATACTATCCACCTTCATCATTTTAGCCTGCTTAGGTGGCATTAGGACCGCAAAGATCCTTCTGAGGTAGTGTGGTATCTCGTTGGGGCCCACAGCTTCAGGGGTGCCGCTAACTTCCAAATTATAGCACCCCCTCTGGACCTCCAGCTTCTCCACCTGAGACTCCGTGGCCCGCTGAGCCCGCTCCACATTATTCAGCCTGGTGAACGTGGCCCCCCCAATAGCGTGATTTACATGACAGCAGTTTCACAACTCCCACAGCATGGTCTTGAGAAGGGCCGCGGTAACTGGCTCTTCATCCTTGGCAGGGATAGACCTCATGTCCGATGCTAGCTTTGCCCACTTAAAGACTTTTTTTTTTTTACAGGATGGTTATAGACACAAAATAAACAAGTGAACTGTGTTAGCTAATAAAGACATATAAATAAAACAAGAAGTAAATAAAGTTATTACTTAACACGTACATGTATAAAAGGTGTATAAATGTATAAAGAATACAACTTTTTTTTTTTGTATTCTGGTGCTTTTTCTATTTACACCTACCTTTACATTACATTTTTTTAAAATGTTCACAAGCTTGTCGATTCCAATATGTATTTAAAAAAAAAAAAAAAGTAGACGCAAAAGTTTTTTTTTGTTTTTGTTTTTAATTCAAATTATTAGCACCAATGTCAATGTGATGGGCTTTCAATTACAGGTAAGCATCTTTCATGAGCTTCCATTTTGTTTATTGTATACAAAAAGCCTTTTTTTTGAGTAACTCATTTGCAATTTGTGAAAAGTAATCAATAAAAGCATCAGAGGGACATAAAAAGTAGCATAAATTTTTTTATTAATTTGGCTCATTATAGAAAAAAACAGAAAAAAAACATCAATGTATAAAGGGTTGAGTAACAGTTTTATACATAAAAAAATTACATGTGTGCACATCGCTGCCACAAACATTAAACCAAATAGAACAATTTTTATACATAACTCCTATGGTTCTAAGGTGATCCAGATAGCAATCTTGGATCTTGGATTTTGGTCATACTTACTCTCTAGAGAAATCTAGTGATGCGAAAGCAGCTGCAGCATCCATAGTTAACACAAGCAGAATACGGAAACATACACACACATATTTATTTTTAAAAAAGACCGGCACAGAAAAGGTCTTCAAAGTCTCTTGTTTTGGCAATGCTGCTAAAAGGTTGCCTACTCCACATAAAGGCCATCAAAAAAAAAAAAAAACATACCATAACCTATATAGCAACAATGTTCAGTATTTAAGTTGCTATTTTTATATATATTAAAATAAAAAGTATTCTGCAACTTGAAATTAGTGAAAAGTTTGCATTGGAGCATAGGCCCGGGGGA
Source organism: Pelobates cultripes (assembly GCA_933207985.1). NCBI lineage: Eukaryota > Metazoa > Chordata > Amphibia > Anura > Pelobatidae > Pelobates > Pelobates cultripes. Next base: position 226,356,845 of record OW240915.1, read on the forward strand.
CATAAATAATATAAACTGGCTTCAAAACCAATATGTACATATAAGGATTATGATCCCACAGGCAGGTTACTGCACCCCTTTCTTCCCACAGACTAGGGCCGGGGTAGGCAACCTAAGGCACTAGTGCCATGCACGGCACTCAAGGTGTCTTTGCACGGCACTCAAGGCTGCTAGAGCCAAACAGGCTCTGGCCTATCAGGAGTCCCAGTGAAACTTCAGATATCTGCTAATATGAAAATGCATGCATTGCAGCACATAGAGTAAGTGATCTCAGGTCCCTTCCTCCCAGCACTCACGAATGGTAATCCACATGGTGGTAGAGCAGCCCACAGTGGATATTGCAGCTCCTGCCCTTCACCTGTACCTGGCTAGCCTGGTCTCCACTGGAACCTAGGGAAGCCACCCATCCTGCTAGATATTCACAGAAATGCACAATAAGCCTCCCCTCATACAAATAATACGAACAGCCCACAAACAAACACACACAATCCGCACAAACGTAACCTGCTAACAATCCACATACATGCACACAACCCCACATGCAGCCTCTCACATGCAATACCCCACACATACACACACTACCAAACACACAATGTGACACATCCATCCACACACACAATTCCACAAGCAGCCCCCATTCATATGTATCATACACAATGCCATAAACTACTCATGAATATATACAATATAATAGCTCAAATACGCACAAATACAACGGTACAAAGCAATTACAGTATAAATAACAAAAGCAGAATACGGCAGCATACACACCTCAATTAAAAACAATAGGACCGGCACGCTACGGGACACCACAATCCTATATCGGCACAGTGCTGCTAAAAGGTTGCCTACCCCTGTACTAGGGAATGGTGCCAAGCAAATCTATGTTCGTGGGGACCTTGTCAAACCCTTGGATTCTGGGCTGCAAAGTGGTGTTTTTTTGGATATGGAGGTGCATAAAGTAAGAGCAAAAGTTGTCCCCTTGAGGATTGGTGAACACAAAATAAAGAAATTATCAACTATTTTAACCAGTATAAAAAATACAGTAATATAATCATAAAATGGGAAAAGGAACAGCTTAGAAAAGATTAATCATACTAGAAAACATAAAACAAATTACAGTATTTATTCAAATTTAATGCACACCTTTTTTGGAAAATAACGCATTAGATTCGATGGCGCATTACATTTGGGGCAAAATTCCACATTTTTCATCTAATTAAAATTGTTGAATTAAAACTAGTGAATTCAAATAGACGAACTCAAACAGACCAACTCAAACAATCAAATGAAAACAGATGAATTCACACAGGCAAATTAAAACTGGTGAATTCAAACAGGTGTATTTTATTCTGGCAAATTCATACAGGAAAATTTTGTTTCTGAAAGAGGGCTTAACCCCTTAAGGACGGAGCCAAATGTACACGTTGTGAACAAAACAAAATGTAAACAAAACCTGGCATTTGCGCTACATGTCTGTCCAACCGTAATTCACCTCTTTTATATTAAATGCACCCACCCTTATTATATATCATTTTATTCAGGGGAAACAGGGCTTTCATTTAATATCAAATATTTAGCTATGAAACATAATTTAATATGAAAAAAATGGGAGAAAATAAGATTTCTTTAATTTTTTTGGTTCTACATGACATTTTAACTGTCAATGTCATAATACTGTTTGCTTTTACTGCAATAAAATACACATATTTGTATTCAGCGATGTCTCACGTGTAAAACAGTACCCCTTATGTACAGGTTTTATGGCATTTTGGGAAGTTACAGAGTCAAATATAGCACGTTACATTTGAAATTGAAATTCGCCAGATTGGTTACGTTGCCTTCGGGACTTTATAGTAGCCCAGGAAAGAAATTTACACCCATAATGGCATACCATTTGCAATAGTAGACAACCCAAGGTATTGCAAATGGGGTATGTCCAGTCTTTTTTAGTAGCCATTTGGTCACAAACACTGGCCAAAGTTAGCATTAGTATTTGTGTGTGAAAAATGCAAAAAACGCCAATTTTGGCCAGTGTTTGTGACTAAGTGGCTACTAAAAAAGACTGGACATACCCGTTTGCAATACCTTGGGTTGTCTACTATTGCAAATGGTATGCCATCATAGGGTAATTTTCATTCTTGGGCTACCATAGGGTCTCAAAGGCAACCTAACCAATCTGGCGAATTTTAATGTGAAAAAAATGAAACACAAGCCTTATATTTGACGCTGTAACTTTTGAAAACACCATAAAACCTGTACATGAGGGGTACTGTTGTACTCGGGAGACTTCGCTGAACACAAATATTTGTGTTTCAAAACAGTAAAAAGTATCGCAGCAATAATATCGTCCGTGTAAATGCTGTTTGTGCGTGAAAAATGCAAAAAACTTCACTTTTACTGGCGATATCATCGTTGTAATACATTTTACTGTTTTGAAACACTAATATTTGTGTTCAGCGAAGTCTCCCAAGTAGAACACTACCCCCCATGTACAGGTTTTATGGTGTCTTGGAAAGTTATAGTGTTAAATATAATGCTAGCAAATTAAATTCCCTTTACTTTTGGCATGGGTTGTCAGGCAGGTCCTGCTAATTGTAAATAATTAAGATACCTAATTATGTAAAAATATTACATAAATATATATGTAGAATTAATATATGTATGTGAATATATATATATATATATATAATTTTTTAAAATATTTTTATTTATATATAGGTATATATTTATGTATATAGATATATATATATATATTATTTCGTTCTACATGTATTTTGAGATATATATATATATATATATATATATATATATATATATATATTAATATCCCAATACAGTTAGAACGAAATAACACACATCTATATATTTTTTAATTATTTATTTTTAATTATTTTTTTAATTTTATTTTTTAACGTATTTACATATTTAATTTTTTTATATTATATATAAATATATATAACAATAATTATATATATATTTAATCAGTATCAGTCTACGTGTAATTTGATATTAATATATATATATATATAATTATATATATGTTAATAGTAAAATACACCTAGACAGTGTATGAGTGTGTATGTGTATATATATACTTAGATCATATATATATAATATATATATATGATCTAAGTATATATTTTTTTTTTTACACTTATTTTAATTTTATTTAATTTTATTTTCAGCCAGCAGGGGGACCACCTGTCATTACAGGCAGCCCCCCTGCTGGCAATGCTGCAGCCAGCTATCCCGGCCATGTGATTGTGAGGTCCTCGCAAGTACCTCACTCTCACATGGCCGGGGGGGTGCTGAGGAGACAGGATCCGCCGCAGGGGGCTCCCTGGGAGTCCCCCCAACCACGATCGCTGGCGTGGGATCGCTGGCGACCAGGTAAGTAGGTAAAAACCGGAGGGCGTACTTGTGGCGAAACTGGCCTCGCCACGTGTCCTTGGAGGGGGCTGCTTGCCCGCCTCTTGCCTTTGGACTATGGCCCTGCAGGTTAAACCGTTTATTTCCCCTGCAGAAAGGCTTATTTGTGTGATCTGAGTGCCATTCATCTAATAATGTGCACTCAGATCCCAGCTATCTGGGGATATGTGAAATGTCTGTGTGTTATGTGTAAATGTGACTTTATGTATTTTAAAGTGTTTTTGTGTCTTTTTGCAACCATGTGCTTAATGGAGTCTTGTGTCTATCCTGGGAGATAATTGAATTACTCTCCAGGATAGAAGACTCTGAAACTGGTTTGGGCCAGAAAGCCATGCTTCATTTAGTCACAAAGGACTTTCCCTTAACTTTTGAACCCCTGGTCTGATTCGTGCCATTTTTTAATATGTTGTTCCCCTGAATGGATTGATTATGAAAATGTAAGTTTTATGTATGTACGATGTTAACTCACAAAGTTATAAAAATGTACAAAAGTAACTTTTCAGCTTGGAGATAATTGAGTAGATACAGTAATTGACTCAATTATCTCCTAAGCAGAGGGGAGGAATATGCTGGGTGTGTTTCTATTGTCCCATTGTGTCTGATTGGCTGCTGTACTTGCATTGTATGTGTTGTAATGTGTTTATTGGTGGTTCTGCAAAACCCTGTGGGCAGTACTATGTTTTGTGGATTGTAATAAAAACCAGGCTGGGTGTGCCAGCACTGGAGTTCCTGTTTTAACCCTCAAAGTGAAGTGTCGTCTCATTATTGGGGGAAGGATTTATTGTATGCTGTTCCAGTTTGACTGCTAGGAGAGTAAACCTATTCGTATGGTTCCTATTCAACTGTCTACAGCATTCATATGCTTGAGAGGATTCATATGCTTCTCCGGTTCGGTGGTTGTGGTGTCTGCTGCAGTGCTTGGAGTCCTCAGGAAGCACTAGGAGCATCCTTTAACGGAGGTACCCAGTCGGGGTGCCAGGCGATCCGTTACAGTACTATTACGCCCGGCGGCGTTTAGAGCCGCCTAATATAGGGCGTAATAGTACGCCCTCCGGTCTGAAGGGGTTAAGAAAGAATAGACTTAAAGGACCACTATAGTGCCAGGAAAACATACTAATTTTCCTGGCACTATAGTGTCCTGAGGGTGCCCCCACCCTCAGGGACCCCCTCCCGCCCGTCTCTGAAAATTAGTTCATATTACTTTATCACATATGTTAACTGTAGCTGTCACATTAATGCTGATAGGCAAACATGTTTGTCCAATGTGTACTCTTTTGTTACACTGTGTAGCCAAACCAAAAATGTAAAACACTGCATTGCCAGTAGCACTTTGTAAATACACATATATCTAATTCCTTTTCCTATCCCATTGTCCTAATTATACTCAGGTGGTCATAAAAATACACACAGCACTATTTATCTCAGTTATTCTTTGTGTTTAGATAGGATAAGGTGTCACCCAGAATGTTATCCTTACTTACTCCTATGTCTATCATAACAAGAATAAAATAATATTAATTCTATACTTTTTATGTTCTGCAACAATGGAGCTCCAGGTTTTATCCTGAAAATGCTAAATATTTTGCCTACTTCCATCACAGAATATTGAACATTACATCTTTCCTTCTATGAATTTAAAATGCATATTACACAATGGGCGTATTAACATGGAATAAATTTATTCCAAATACAGATAACCAGATAACAAAAAAAAAAATCTAAATCAAATGCAATTATCTTACCATTATTATTACCATTAGTTATATCCTCTTATGTTAAATACATTATTACTAGTGTAAATATACTATTACAAATACTTCATTATGGTGTCAATTGCAGTGACTTCCAAAGTTATCCAAAAACAAAAATCATATGATAAAAAAAAAGAAAAAATATTTGTATTTTGTTTTGTAAACCGTGTGGAGCCTGCTTATGATCTCATACAAAAACAAATAGAAATTAACTTTATAGTAATTGATAAATACAGTTTCTTTTTAGTGTAAAATATAAAAATATAGCAACATTCCCGCATTATCTGAAAATGTTTCACATGACAATTTATATACACTATATAAATACAAGCACCCACGATGAACAGATGGAAAAGCCACTAAGTGTTCTTAATAGAAAGCATTTTCAAAACATTAGTAAAATACCAAAGTCACTCTATCCATTCACCGTGTATTCTTGTACAAACTGGAAAAAGATGTATAGTGGAAAAAACTGAGTAAATAATATTCAAATATAAAAAAAATATATCATATAGAAAAATATAATAATATATAAACAAATAAAAAAATACTACACAATAAAATATTTTTTCTAAATATTAAATAATTTTAGAAGTTTATACAAAGATGTTAAAATATGTGAAATTCTCATCCAACAATATTAAATCAAGGCCTATTCTGTTTATTCACCAAACACTGAGCTGATGCACTCAGAGTTTGTAAAACTGCAGAAAGAAACAAACATGCTAGTGACGCAGTCTACATTATTGATAGATTTGGTACTATGCATATAGGTCGCTATCATCACATTTTAATGTTATTGTATGACACAAAACACACGCTTGTGTACATCAGGTCAGTGTTGGAGTATGTTCTAACATTCCTATTGCTCAACCGTAAACACAGGATGAGGGGACAAAAAAAAAACCAAAACACGTTGGTACGCACAGGGGTGGCGCTGCTGCCTGAACCCAAGACCGCTCAGCTGAACAGTCACGTCTTATAGCCCAGAAAGGAGCATTGGACAGTGCCTGTTGGAGGCCGCGGGCGCGGGGGGATAATTGTCATCCGCGGTATGGAACAAATGTATTGACGTATGCCTATCGCTGTTGATTGCACTGTATAAATGCAGATTATGAACATGTTGTGACTTACAATGCAACCCAGGGTACTATTCTTTACTGTTTACTATTCCTCTGCTGTTATTTTTATTGTATGAATAAATTCTAAATAAAGAATTAAAAAAAATAACTGCAGACAGAAACAAAAGAAAACCCCATCTATATTTCCAATTTGGATTCTTTTCCCCAACTTTGTCTTACACTATACACAGCTGTGTGAATAGATCATGAGCAGATAATGAAGCCCACAATAACTAATTCATGGGGGGTTGTGTATAAAAAGTGTCATGTTCTGTTTCTCTGGTGCGTTTTGCACATATTTGTTCCCTTATTTATGCCAACATTTTCCTTACTATGCCTTTTTTGTCATTTTACATTCTGGTTCCAATTTGTTACTTTTTTTGGTTCAAACATTTGTCACTTTCACGGTATAATTATTTTCTATCACTGACAGATTGCCAGGTTTTGCGTGAAATGTGAACAACTTCCATGTTCTTTTTTTTTTTGTATGATGTATAAAAAATGCTTAAAATTCTGAATGTGCACTTTTTTTGTTGTAATATTACTCATTTATCTTAATGTGTTAATGCGATCAATGCTAAAATCATGAGGGGAAAAAAAAACCCAAATAAACTGTAAAATGCATAAAAAGTGGATTATGCTATGGATACTAACATAGTATACAAGACAAAGTATAACTGTCTTATTAATATTAACATAGTGCATTTACATGAAACTGACATAAAAATGAAAGCATGAAAATGTTTAATATATATGTTTTATATAACCCCATAGTGTTTATTATTCTAGCTTAGAATGTCAAGACAATAGGGTCTCTATACTGATATTAACAAATGAGGAGAAAATAAATTCTAGATTAAACAAACTGTGCAATAAGGGAACCTAAAATATCTAGGTTCCTTTTCAGGAATTGTTTAGGAAGGCTATTCAAGTCACATGTAGGAAGTTGTGACTATAGCTCTATAAACAAAGGAAGTTAACTCCTAAATTGCAAAGGATTGAGCAGTGAGACTACAAGGGCCTGATCTGTACACCAAGCTGCTTCATTAAAGGGATTCTCCAGTGCCAGCATAACAAACCCGTTTTCCTGGCACTAGAAAATCCTGTAGTGCCCCCCTCCCTCCCGCATCACTGAAGGGGTTAAAACCCCTTCAGTTACGTACCTAAATCCAGCACAGATGTCCTTCGGTGCTGGGTCAGGCTCCGCCCATGCTCCGACGTCAGCCGATGTCAGCCGGCGGGTGAGACCTAATGTGCATGCGCGGCAATGGCCACGCGCGCATTAGACCTTCCCATAGGAAAGCATTAAAAAAAATCTGATGCTGGAGGTCCGTGAGGACGTGCAGCGTCAGATAATGGACCAAAAGTCCGTTTAGATTCCAGAAGCGCCCCCCAGTGGCTGTCTGGTAGAACTGCAATGTTTCTCTAGAATTGCAATGTTTACAGCACCTAGACTACTCCAACTAGCTGAAGTGGTCTGGGTGCCTACCTTGTCCCTTTAAGCTAAAGTTGTTTTGATGCATGTAGTGTACCTTGAAATAATATCCTTTCACCAATCACACATCTGTATTACAACTAAATCCAAATATACATGTTGGAATATATTAATGCTAGCCTTCCTTAAAGGGACACTATAGTCACCCAGACCACTTCAGCTCATTAAAGTATTCTGAGTGCAGTGCTCCTGTCCCATTAGTCCTATAATGTAAATCATTGCAGCTTTTGAAAAGCAGTAATGATTACATTGCAGGACTAGGACTGCCTCTAGTGGTTGTCATACAGCCACTAGAGGCACTTCCTGGTTGCTAAGCGATTTTTGGTCACCTAACTAATGCTGGACATCCTCACTCTCTGCATGAGAACATCCAGTGTCAGTTGAATCTCCACAGAAAAACATTGAAGAAATGCTTTCCAATGGAGAGTTCCTAATGTTCTTGCAGCGCTCGCCACCTATCAGATGATGTTGGAGGAGGTCAAGTGCCAAAACAGCGCCGAGGGAATCGGGCAAGCGTTAAAAGATTTTTTTTACCCCTTTCTATGTCAGTGGGGAGGGGGAAGTCAGGTGGAGGGGCCAGAATACAACTTTGTATTCCTTACACTATAGAATTCCTTTAACTGTGCCAGTCCTTACTGTGTTCATTCTTCATCTTTAGCTGTCAGTCAGCATGTCATTTCCACTTTGATAAATATCTCATGCACATATTTGAGGGCAACTGTTTTATATGTGAGACTGCAAGGGCCTGATCTGTACACCAAACTGCTTCATTAAAGGGATTCTCCAGTGCCAGGATAACAAACCTGTTTTCCTGGCACTAGAAAATCCTGTAGTTCCCCCCTCCCTCCCTTAAAACCCCTTCAGTTACGTACCTAAATCCAGCACCGATGTCCTTCTATGTTAAAATAATCAGTAAGTGGTTTCGGGTATCTGTTTATCATAAATATTGATATTTGCATTTTGGCATGTGATTTTTGTGTTGAGTAGAATGTCATAGTATGAGTGTGCTGTCCAGGAAGTAGGAGTGTCTGGGAGGGAGGGTCTGCTGGAGATTGGCCGAGACGTGTCAGCTGACTGGAGTTTGCCGCGAACAGCTCGTGGCGAACCATGACGAACCGTTCGTGAGAAGTTCGCGGACGTTTCGCGACATCTCTACTGTTCAATCCTCATTTTTACACACATACACACTGCTTTTTGACTGTGATTTAGGAGAACCCGTTGTTGGTTATTGCAAGAAAACACCCCAGGTTGTTTTCTGCAAGGCCTCCTAAGGACACCCATGCCCCCCATGCACGGGTTAAATGTAACAAAATCAAAAAAGAAAAGACACCAAAAAAAACTGAACGGCAAATGTTATAAAATAAATAAAAAATGGACCGGCGTGTGGTATCGTTTGAAGCAGTCTCCAATGCAGAGTCCAGGCTGTCCAGGGCAATCAGGACAGTGATATACACTATCTTTTCTCTGCCCCCTCTTAGAACAGACCCTGCATCTTTTTTGGGGATTCTGCTTTGCCGCAGTAGGGGGAATTTTAAAAATAAAATGTGTAGCCCCAACTCTGCTCTCTCCCATCACCGCCTGGGGCGCAGGTGCATCACGGTACAAAATCCCCGAAATGATCTGGAGCTGAAACTGTAAAAATCTCAGTTGCATCCCGGGGTTTGCTTTTTTGAACAACAAGAAAGCGTTGTGGGTTGCTATCTGCATTAGGTAGATTGCAACCTTTTTGTACCAGGCCCTTGTCTTTCGTATAATTAGGTAGGGCTGCAGCAGCTGATCTGCCATTTCAACTCCACCCATATGCCGGTTATAGGCCTTGATGAACACTGGCTTCTTTGTTCTCTCAGCTCTGCCACGTACAGGGACCTCCACAGTCCCCTCAGTGTGGATGGTGGTAATAAGGTACACATCCTTCCTGTCTCTGTACTTAACTGCCAACTGCTCCTCTTGGCGCAGAGCTGAGGTCTCCCCCCTTTGTAGCCGGGTGCGTGCAAGTTGTCCTGGGAAACCTGTGCTGTTCTTTTTGATTGTATCAAAACAGTACAGTAGCTTGAACGAAGGGACACTTGTATAAAAATTGTCAGTATGCAAGTGGTACCCTTTGTTCATCAGGGGGAATATCAGGTCCCAGACAATCTTGCCACTGGTTCCCATATGTTCTGGGCAACCTGGAGGGTCAAGGTGGCTATCCTTTCCCTCGTACACCTGGAAGGCCTGAGTATACCCAGTCTCACTATCACAGAGCTTATACATCTTTACACAATACCTAGAGCGCTTGGAAGGAACATACTGCTTGAATCCCAGCCTTCTCTTATACTTCATCAGGGATTCATCTACGCATATATTCCTTCCAGGTGTATAAGCCTCTGCAAACCTGGCAGCGAAGTGGGTAATCAGGGGGCGGGTTTTATACAGCCTGTCAAACTGGGGATGTTCCCTAGGGGGACACAGGCTGTTGTCGCTGAAGTGCATGAAATGCAGAATCATTTCATACCTCTTCCTCTATATGCATTGGGAGTAAATGGGGGTAGAGCAGATGGGGATACTGCTCCAGTAGGAGCGGATGGAGGGCTTCTTTATGATGCCCATCAGCATAGTCAATGCCCACAATCTTTTAAATTCTGGCACATCGATGGGGACCGATTGCTGCTTTGCCAAAAAAGAGTCAGGATTTGTAGCTCGGAATTGATGGGCATTTAAATTAGTTTGAGCGACAATGTTCCCCAATACATCATCGCCCAGAAACACCTCCATAAACTGCTGAGGGCTAAATTCTGTGACATCCAAATTAATGCCAGGATTTGCAGTAAAGGATGGGATGTCTGGCCTCTGGCGATGAGGCACTACCCACTCCTCAGCAGTTCTGCCAGCTGTAGCAGCACGTCTCCTTCGGGCAGGGGGACTAGCAGGCACAGATACAACATCACTAGATACATCACTAGCAGCAGACACTGTATCTAGTGATGATGTATCTGAGCACCTGGCAGGGTCAAAATCAGGGTCAGAGTCTGACATAGACGTGTCAGACTCTAGCGCAAGGGTGGCATATGACTGCTCAGTGCTGGTGGACTTCCGTGACCCATGTGACATGATCATAATCACTTTACTTAGTGGCCTGTCACAAAAAAAAAGACAAAAAAATGAACCCCTAAAAAAATGAACAGACAGCAAAATAAGTGCTGCTGTGCAAGAGCCTTTGATCTGTATAGTGATCACTGGCAGGACAGGGGTTAATCGTTCTGAAAAGATCTTTTGGGCCTCAAAAAAAAAAAGATCTCAAAAAATGAACCCCTAAAAAAAATGCACAAACAGCAGAAAAGTGCTGCTGTGCAAGAGCCAGTGATTATAGTGATCAGTGGCAAGACAGGGGTTAATGGCTCTGAAAAGAGCCTTTGTGTCTCAAGATTTTACAAATCCCTACCTATAAATACCTAAATCTCTCTAGCTCAGGGGTTCTCAACGTTAGTCCTCAGGACCCCCTACCAGTCCAGGGTTTAGGGATTACCTGGGTGTGTCTAAGGTGTTTAGAAAAAAAAGAAACACCTTAGAGTCTAAGGTGTTTTTTTCCCTTTTTCTAAACACCTGAGACACACCCAGGTAATCCCCAAATCCTGGACTGGTAGGGGGTCCCGAGGACTGGGTTGAGAACCCCTGCTCTAGCTAAACCACAGATCTCTCTCACTAAAACACAAGTGAAGAGAGGGAGGCAGATCCACACTAATCAGAGAAATGGGGAACACACTTGGGATGAAATTGCTAATGGGGCAAGCTGTGATTGAATGACCCCAGCCTGCCCCTTATGATGCGGCATGCTAGGGACACCCCCAGAAGCCCCATGATTCACTGCCTTTAGAAAGGGAGGGGTTAATATTGATCATTTTATTTATTTTCTATTTATTTTTTATATATATTATTATATATGCACTGAGTGCCAGGACCCCTCGAGGCACTACATGCAGAGCATCACTGCAATACTATCAGAGCTTCCAGCGCTCAAAATAGCTGCGGACCTACCAGGTACGTCCAAGGTCATTATGGACCGTTTTTTGCCAGACGTACCTGATACGTCCGCGGTCGGGAAGGGGTTAAAAAAGTTATTCAAATTTAATTCATAATAAAACTGATTCTATCACTGAAAGTGTATCTATTAATATGTTTTTAGGCAATAATACTTGCAAATATTACAGAGCTGTCAAAGTTGGGAAATCACTGTGAATATAACAGATTTGTTTCTGAGTTATAGCTGGATTTTGTTTGTTCTAGACAATCAAGTTGTTTTTCTTAGAATGATACATAAAACATTAGATACTTGTATGCAAAAGCAAAACTGATTCCAAAAGCAGCATACTTCATCTTCAACAGTCAAATGGTTTGGACTTTAGAATCATTTGACCCAGGATTTTGTTTGCACATACCAGTTCTTTATTTTTAATCTATTAGATTTCCAGCAAGCACAGTATGTAAATTCAAGAGACAGGAATGATTTGTTAAAATGTATTGTTATGTAGCAGACAGAGATAATCTTACAAACCACTCATCAAGTGAGTTGATAAAAATATCAGTACTATGCCAAATGCACATAATGATGAATTTAGGACTAACGAACAGCGTTGGAGGCATGCAAGATAATCAGTCATGGACCTTTATTGAGGGCTGATATAAATGACAGAATCTGTTTTGTAACCTGTGACCTGTATTTTTATTTATTTCTTTTTTGTGCACATTGTTGTTCCAATATGTGCTGTTCTCAGTAATGCGTGGTAAAAATGTATGCAAGAGATTGTTAGCAGTGATGGATGTAAAAGTTCCCATAACTGATTAGCAAACCAAATACAATGAAAGCATAGCAAATAATGGTAGAACACATAATTTAGATCAAAAAGGTATTAGAAGACCGGAAAAAAGAATATTCTACAAAACTATTTACAAACATTAAAAGAGTTATATATTGTCATAATTTTTAAAATAAAGAGCTGGAGGTTAGACCTGTGCGCTAAATAAAAATCGAACTAATGCGTCTTCGTCTTCATCAATTAATGTGAGAAGACCTGAACATCCTTCTCTCTCTAAATAAGTGGGATCCCATTACCTCAGGAAACTGGCTCATGATAATTTTAGCATAATGGATAAGAGACAGCTACCGCAACTCTTTGTAATATCCTCTTTCCTGCAGACCATCTTCAATATGTATCAGTTGTCTTTGCTGGGTCGCACCTTGAAGCAAAGCAACTGTCTAAAGTGCAAAAGGAGGCAGATAAAGTGTATGTATGGTGCACTATATATATATATACATACATACATACTGCAGAAAGCCCAAGAGCACTTGATTATGGAATTGGGTGGCTCATAGAATTTGCTCAAGAATTTGTATTATCTTTTTGTAAGAATAAGAACAATAAGGAAAACATGTTGACTGATGTATGGGTGGTATTGTAGGTGTAGGTTAATAATGTAAGAGTTGGCTATTTTGGAATATAATTGGATGGTACTTGCTAAAAGATTTAAGGCGTGTCTTCTATTAATTTTCAGTAGATGTAATGCGTTACTCTGGAGTGCATTTAAGTGTTATCCAGGGACGGACTGATAACTCACACGAACCCTGGGCAACAGAAAATCTATAGCCCCTGTCTTTGCCGCCCCACCATCATGCTTCTGACATTCTTCTCCCCCTTGATGCAGTGGCTGTCATGCAGATATAAGCATGCTGTCCAGCACACTTGATGGCTGTGTGGAAGCTGCACAGTCATGACTCAGGGCCTGTTTTTTTGAAAGCGGTTACTCTGACCTTCTCCAGCTTGGCTGTGTGCTCCCCTCTATTGCTGCTCCCAGCAACTTCTGTTCTGTACTTCTGCAGGGTACAGATAATGTGTAGTGGTGTCCCAAGCTCCAGCCAATCAAAGCATAGCCATGGCTCCATCCCCCTGCCATTTTTGTTTTCTAGCTGGACAATATAGTCGGGAGGTAACAACAGCTTTTGTTTGTCTTGTAATCAGCATCAACACTATTACAATAAAGCAAGAAACATATGTTATCCTTGATACAAAACTAACACATTAGACAAAAGAAGAGGGAAGTTTTCAAATGGAAAAAGAACCAGATGTGACTCTATAATAGGCTCAGTTTGGCAACTGCCTAACACCTCACACTTGTTGTGGCTCTCCTCATACCTTTCCTAGAATCTTCCTGTCACTATAAGCATAACACCCAAGGCCTCTTATTTAAAGACTTGCAACTTCTAAAGTTTCCCCTGACAAGAGCACATTGGAGAGAGGTAATAAGAAATACATTGTTAAAAACTAAACAGCTGTCCATGAGTGGTTCGGTTTTGCATCCCTTCCTGAGTTGTGTTTCAAAGCTGTTGTGTACGGCAAACATAAACTTCAAGGAATCCATGTTTAAAATTGAATAATGAGGCAAAAAGGTGATTGCTTGTTGAACTAATTTTGCATATGCCCACCCAGAATCCCTTGTAGTAGCATCATCACTGCAAATTTGAGATTTCTGTGGCTTGACTGGTGTGTGCAGATGTGTTTAACAACACATATACTACCCACTGACTTCAGGTCGAAGGGGTTTTCAATCTTTTTTTCCACCATAACTTTTTGGTTTATTTATATATATACAAAAAACCAAGAACGATATGGTGAAAAAAAGAGAAATGGAGCATGAAGTATTACTTTTACTATTACGGTTAGAGAAAGTCATTCTACTACAAGATATATATATATATATATATATATATATATATATGTGTATATATATATATATATATATATATATATATATATATATATATATATATATATATATATATATATATATATATATATATATACATATATATTATCTTGTAGAAGAATGACTTTCTCTAACCATAATAGTAAAAGTAATACTTCAGCTAATTGTAGTGATTATGGTGCACTATATGAAAATCATACTCCATTTCTCTGGGCACTCCTTGACACCCATGGCTGTCCCACTGTTCACAGTCTATCAATGCTATTAACTCAACACTACAAAAAGTGTAATAGTTATGGTCCTTTAAATGTCCTTTAATCAAAGAAAATAAATTGATTGTTTTACTTTTTTAGACATATTTATTTTATATTAACCATCATCTTATCTCATTTTGCAGGTTAGTGTATATTTGTTTTCCCTACAGCCTTCCTTGTTTTACTAGATGATTTTTCAATAGTTTCCTTTTGTACTAATTAATTTATTTTAAAGGACCTATGTAAACTATATAGGACATTAATTGACAGGAGCTTTGGAGTTTGAAATAATTATATTGCATGCAAATTTCACTTACTACTTTCTTAATTATCTTTTCCTGATTTGATAACTCAATATTTTAACAACGTACTATGCATAAAGCACTTTTTTCCTAGAGGGATTCAAAACACTTAACATTTATACATTGTAGAAATTAAATTACATATAATTAAGCTATATTCATTTAGAATTTTTAGTATGTTAGTGTTAAGTTAGTCTGTAAAGACTTTTTTTTTTTAATTTCCACTGGGAAGGTTTCTCAAACTCTTTATAAAAACAGAATTCCATCCAGTCTGAGTTATCTGTTTCTTTCTGGTTTCTTTTGTCCTTTCATCATTATGGTTGGAAACTAATGACAGCCCAAAGCTGGTCCACAAACCTTCATGCAATGCATGCTCTTGGTGCTGCTAAAAGATAGAGTTTATCTCCCAAGTGTCCCTATTTAAGAGGGACGGCTTCTATTTTAAGCCCAAATCCCTCTGTCTCTCTTTTCTATCCTTATGTACCCCTCTGTTCTAGAAGCTTCATAATATGGCTGTGTCTGAGTGTATACCACTACTGTTGGATGTGTGGATGGAACGCTGATCTATCTGTCTACTCTTAATTTCTTGCTGTCCCTCTTGTCTTGTATCTCTGTCTGCCTTTCAGCTATTTCTAACTGGATGACTGCTAATTTTCTTAAACTTAAAGGACCACTGTAGGCACCCAGACCACTTCAGCTTAATGAAGTGGTCTGGGTGCCTGGTCCAGCTAGGGTTAACCCTTTTTTTTATAAACATAGCAGTTTCAGAGAAACATAGCAGTGTCAGAGAAACTGCTATGTTTACACTGAGTGTTAATCCAGCCTCTAGAGCCTCTAGTGGCTGTCTCATTGACAGCCGCTAGAGGCGCTTGCGTGCTTCTCACGGTGAAAATCAAATTGTAAATGCTTTCCTATGAACTGGCTGAATGCGCGTGCGGCTCCTGCCGCGCATGCGCATGCAGCCGATGACGTCACTAGGAAGGAGGAGAGGAGAAGGAAAGCTCCCCGCCCGGTGCTGGAGAAAGGTAAGATTTTAACCCCTTCCTCTCCCCAGAGCCCGGCGGGAGGGGGACTCTGAGTGTGGGGGCACCCTAAGGGCACTATACTGCCAGGAAAACAAGTATGTTTTCCTGGCACTATAGTGGTCCTTTAAGCTGTCCAAAACAGAGCTTCTCATCTTTCCATCCTCAAGTGTTGCTATGCCCGTGTCTGTCTCCCTCTAAGTAAATGGCGTCTTGCAGGCTAGCTGCATAGGTGTTCTCTTTGGCTTCAACCTTTCCGTCACCCCTGATGTACAGTCACTCACTAAATCCTGCCGCTTTAATCTTAAAAACATAGCTTGCTTCCACAACCCATCTAATGCTGGATTGGGCTAAGGTGCTGGTCCATGCTACTAT
This sequence comes from Pelobates cultripes, assembly GCA_933207985.1. NCBI lineage: Eukaryota > Metazoa > Chordata > Amphibia > Anura > Pelobatidae > Pelobates > Pelobates cultripes. The sequence goes on from OW240915.1 coordinate 226,373,335, forward strand.
CATATCATACCTTGACTACTGCAATCCACTTCTCAGTGATCTTACATGTTCCCAGCTTGGACTGTTAAAGTCTATAATGAATGCAGCGATGAGGCTCATCTTCCTGTCAGCACCTCCCATACTGTCCTCATTGGTCAGTCTTTACGCTGGCTTTCTGTAAGATTTAGGGCTCAATTTAAAATTCTGGTGCTTGCTTACAAATTTACATAATGCTGATCCTACTTATTCTCACTAAGTACACAAGTATGCCCTGTATAGGTTTCTACACTCTGTCATAGATCTGCATCTATTCTTTATTCGTGCTCACACTTCTGATGCCCAGCTTGAAGACTTCTCCAGGGCTGCGCCATTCCTATGGAGCTCCCTTTCTGCACTGTTAAACTCTCGACCAGTCTCAGTTCAAAAGATCATTAAAAACTCACTCCTTTAGGAAAGCATAACAAACTGCTAATAGCTTCCCCTCCTTGCACCTTCGTAACCTACCCTGTTTTGACTCCTTCAATTGTGTCATACAATAAACTTACCCTTCACCGTAAACTATTCTAATAAGCTACTTTTTCCCCCATACTTTAAAAACATGCTACCCTTCACTCTTGTGCCACTTTAGCCCACTCCTTGTAGAATGTAAGCTTATTTGAGCAGGGCCCTCAACACCCTCTGTTCCATTGCGTCCAACTCATCTCATGAGTACTAATATAATGACTAGGAGATCTACTGGTCTCCTAGTCAATATATTATACAGCACTGCAGAATTTGTTGACGCTTTATAAATAAAATAATAATAACAAAAATAATAATCATAGTGATGTGTCTATAAACTAAGCAAACAAAAAATTGTGATTAGAAATCAGTTTGTGTAAATAAGATACATTCATTGTAACTACATACATTCTTATTAATGGGTCACCGAAAAATTCTCAGAACAGCTCCCCCTGGGCAAACTCCCTTCCCACCCCTGAAATTAAAGTGTCCCTCTTTGTAATTCTGAAATATTGGCAGGTATGCATAGATACGCCTAAAGACAGGGAATTAAGACCCTCTGTATTAAAATACCCTGAACATGGTGTATATATATTAATGGAAGGAGCCTACTAAGCAAAACCTCTGCAACCACAAGCTTATTATACTTGTTAATATCATTTTCTGTGCAATATTATTTAAAAAATGTATTTCTGATGTTGAATATTCCTGTAATATTTATTATGTAATACATTAGGGAGAAGCTAATTTTGGAGAATGTGTACAGGTAACCATACAGATTTAGTTGTTTGCTCTGATTGGGACATCTGGCTCCATATTAATGATGTACACTCTGATAACACTGTTTGTTGATTTTTTTTAAATATATGTTTATTGGATCCACATACAGAAAAGTGTAGCAGAGGCGTATATGACCACATTACAATGGATGTCATTATAGAATGAAATAAACCCTTTTCTAAGTATTAAAAAGCTAAGAGAAATAAGAGCCTTATGAAAAGTATGAATAAGCAACAGGAAAAAAAAAGAAATCGGGTTCTATTCAATAAGACATTCAGTTCCCCCCAGGAATGAGGTGAGAGGAAAAACTAACAATGGTAGAAAACAGCACAACATGTGTACTTAACAAACTATAAAGACATAATATAATTAAAGGTCCTTTCCCTGAAAGAGCATTCACTTACCTTGGAAGTGGGGCTGGGATATAAACACTCAATAGAAAGACACACTGCAAATATACTGCAAATATCAATAAAACATTGAATACAAAAAAGAGAAAAAATAGAAAAATACTCGCCCATCTGAAAAAAAAAGAGAAAGAGAAAAACACAATTCCTGAATCCATCACCGTCATGTAACAGAAAAAGTTCAGCAATATTCCACTAACCATCAACGTACAACTGAGCTACAGTAAGCCCTGAGGCCTATAGAAATGTTGCTTGGACAGATGTTAATTATAAGAATATCCTTGTCAACTAGGAGAGTGTGTGACTTCCCCCAGTAATATGTTAGACCAAAATATTGCAATAGACAAGTAATCATTTAGGTATTGTCTCCACATACAGATTTCATAGGTGGCCTTACCCTTCATTTTATTTAGAAATATGTTTTTGTAGGGTAGAGATCCCAACGGGGAGAGCTTGAAGCTTAAACAGATTCCCTAGATTGTTTAGTCCCTTGTCCCACTTGTGAAACTCCTCAGCTACGACGAGGAATTGGAAGACTTAAACTGTGCACTGCCTAGAATATGCTATGAATGTGAATATCTGTAAACACATGCAAATCACCAACCCCTCTTCTTTGGTTCAGAAAAATATACCCTAAAGTAAAAAAGGAAAAAGAAAATAGCACAAAAAAATGTAATTTAAAATAAATACAGGCCACATCCCACAGGATTTTGAAAACTGAATTGGACTTCTGTTGGGTTGGGTTGGGTTATTGTTGTAAACTCTTATCTTTAAACTTGTACTAAATTATTTTTAACATTATTAGTTTTCTATGCAATTGTTTATACTAGATGTTGAAAAAATAAATATAATAAATTGCATTCAAGAAATAAATGTGGTATTTAGTTTAAAGGAACACTCCACTGCCCAAATCAAAAAATATAAATATAACTTTTAGTAGATAAACCCCCAAGGAAAGCACGCATGCAGTTTAACCCCTTAAGGACACATGACATGTGTGACATGTCATGATTCCCTTTTATTCCAGTAGCTTGGTCCTTAAGGGTTTAATTATGCATTTTTTTTCTTAAAGGCATATCTTGTTTGAAGCTAAGGCAGTCTGTGGGTGTACAATTACAGACTGCCCTATGCAGGTGCCCAGTCTTGAGTTTAGCTTAACTGAGCTAAACAACCAGGAAGCAACAGGACCAGTTTCAGTGCCCCAATTTGCAGTACCTGAATAAGAATCACTAGAAAGCAGCACTTGCTGGTCCTTAAAGTGGCTGGGCTAATGAGGGACAGACAGAATATTTGAAAACAGTAACAAGCAAAGGTCAGGATTAAGGATATATGAAATATATGAAGGATATCGGAAATACACAGAGTCAAGAACAAACATAGGTCACTACCAGAAAATCAGAATACTATAGAATAAACGGGCCGACTGGGAACCAAACTAGAAACCATGACTGGCAATGAGAAATAAGTCAATATGTATTTAACTCCTTAGTGACCACACCGTTTTTCAATTTTCTTACCATTAAGGACCAGGGCTGTTTTTAAATTTCTGCGGTGTTTGTGTTTAGCTGTAATTTTCCTCTTAATCATTAACTGTACCCATACATATTATATACAATTTGTATCGCCATTACATGGTCTTTCAAGAGATACCATTATTTTCATCATATCATATAATTTACTATAAAACAATTTATAAAATATGATGAAAAAATTCACACTAACAAAAACACAATTTTTCTAACTTTGACCCCCAAAATCTGTTACGCATCTACAACAGCCCAAAAATATTTTCTAAATTTTGTCCTGAGTTTAGAAATACCCAATGTTAGCATGTTCTTAGCTTTTTTTGTAAGTTATATAAGTACAAGTAGCACTTTGCTATTTCCAAACAATTTTTTTTCAAAATCAACGCAAGTTACATTGTAACACTGATATCCGTCAGGAATCCCTGAATAACCCTTCACATGTATATATTTTTTTAAAAGAAGACAACCTAAGGTATTAAACTTGGGGTATTTTGACTCTTTTCATGCAACCATTTAACACCAATCTATGCCAAATTCTTTTTAAAAATAATAATTGGTGATTCTTTTGACACACGTAGCACTTTAAAAGTACATGTATTGAGAACGTAAAGTTACTGCCAAAGAACACCCCAATATCTGTTCAGAAATATCTCCTGAGGACAGTGATACCACCCATGTACATGTGTGTCGAGTTCTCTGGGGGCTAAAAGACCTTCTTTGGAGGGTGTGCATTCCAGTTTTCCAACTTGGAATTTTAACAGCTGGTCATCATGCACCCATGTCCTATATGAGACATTTTTGAAGCCGGACAATGTAATTTACCCCCATCAAATCATATATTTTTGAATGGTGGTATTTTAACACTTTCCATGCACTAATTCTATCACCAGTCTTTGTGAAACTTTTGGGTAGTCATTTTTTAGGCATGTATTCTCAGTTCCTGTTATGTGTTACTGACAAAGAACACCCCAATATGTGTTCAGCAACATCTCCTGAGTACAACAGTACCACCAATGTACAGGTTTTATGAGCTTTTGCAAACTTACAGGTGTCAAATATAGGGCTTTCCCTTTTTCTACATTTGCACATCGAAATTTGCCAGATTGGTTTGCTGGGTCTATGTTGCCTTTGATACCGTATGGCAGCCCAGGAATGAAAATTAACCCCATCATGGCATACCATTTGTAAAAGTAGACAACCCACGGTTTTCAAAATGGGTTATGTCCAGTCTTTTTTAGTAGCTACTTAGTCACAAACCCTGGCCAAAATTAGCATTAATAGTTTTTTTGCATTTTTCACACATAAACTGCAATTTCACCGATGATATTATCAGTATAATACATTTTACTGCACTAAAACACTCATATTTGTGTAGAGTAATGTCTCATGAGTAAAACAGTACCCCTCAAGTACAGGTTATATGGTGATTTGGAAAGTTACAGGGTCAAACATATGATTTGCCAGTTTCTCTTTTTGTAAATTGCTATTTGCCAGATTGGCTATGTTGCCTTTGAGACGGTATGGCAGCCCAGAAATTAAAATTAACCCCACCATGACATACCATTTGAAAAAGTAGACAACCCAGGGTATTTAAAATGGGTATGTCTAGTCTTTTGTAGTAGCCACTTAGTCACAAGCACTGGCCAAAGTTAGCATTTTTATTTGTTTTTTGCATTTTTTTTTTTAAGTTGCACTTTTACTGGTGACATCATCGTCGTGATAGGTTTTCATTTTTAAAACACTCATATGTGTGTTCAGTGAAGTCTCCCGAGTATAGGACTGTGGAAAGTTCAGAACTCTGAACTGAAATGTCGACATATTTTTTTACCAGCAAACAACCTGAATAAAAGTTAAGTTTTACTTCTTATCCTATATAAGTCCCTGGAGTGCTATCATTTCCCAGCTCAGATAGTCCCCTGCTGGCAGCTTTATAGACTCCTATTGTGGTAATGTGATCATGGTGATCACATGGTCCTGAAGGGCTGGGGTGGCCAGAGCTGCTGCAGGAGGACTGCTGGGTCGCGGGCAGTCCCCCTGACCGAGATCGCTGCAGATCGCCGGTCCAGGTACATCCAGGGTTCCTATTTGCCGCGGACATACAAGGAACATCCGCAGTCCTTAACGACCGGTTTTTGTCGTTAATGGGATATATGTATTTATAACGTCATTCTAAATGTATTTTGATTTAAATATATATGTATATTAATATCAAAATACAGTTAGAACAAATTTAAATAGGTATAGAATTATTTTTTTAAATTTATTTATTGATTTTTATATATATATATATATATATATATATATATATATATATATATATAGTTCGATGGGAGTTTTGCACTCCAGCTCTCCTTTAAATTTTGGCCCGGTGCTCAGCTGCACATAGAAAAAAGCTAGCACTCAAGGACCTCAACAAAAATGTAGGCATTTAATCCAAATGGTTAACGTTTCAGTTCACAGTTGTGAACTTTCCTGAGGGTGTCCTGAGGAAAGTTCACAACTGTGAACTAAAACGTTGACCATTTGGATTAAATGCCTACATTTTTGTTGAAGTCCTTGAGCGCTAGCTTTTTTCTTGGAGGGTATATGTATATATATATATATATATGTATATATATATATATATATATATATATATATAAATGAAACCAAGAGGGCTACACTCACCCGAACATGCATACATTATGGGGTGCTGCTGGGGCCAAAATATACACAAAATATACACATCCATGGATTTTATATTATGAAAGCGTTAACCCTGGCCAATGATTTTCTGAACCACCTTACCCTGTGAATAACTTATCCCTAAACTCCCCCCCTGTACAGAGCCTTAAGAGCTATGCTTCAGGTTAATAGACCCTATAATATATGCATTATCTTTCCTTTGGAGAGATCCAGTATCTGCCCAATTTCACTAGTTTTGTTTATGGTAGGATTGTTTTTGTATAATTCTATATAGTATATGATTTTTATAACACCGCTAGATCAAGCAGAATTTTGCACTTAACTGTATGACAAAATTTTGAATGTATGTCTATTTGTAAAAAAAAAAAATTAAATACTCAATAAAGATGAATTAAAAAAAAAAATTGTGTATTTAACAACAGACTGCCACTACATCACATCATCTTAAAGGACCTTTATGATAATGATGATAACACTCCATATATGGCTAAAAGGCTTTCTTTGGAGAGACCTTGAATCTGTGGAAGGATATTATAATTAACACTATAGTGTCATACTATCACGGTTATCACAGGACTGTTTTTGCTATATTGTTGCAGGCTTTTGCGGTAATTCTGGAGGAATGTGATCTTGCATGCAGATGGAATATAGATGAAATAGAGACAGCAGGTTTTGTAGACAGACTTTTATTACCTCTAGATTGCACAGTATTGCAATACACCTTCTTTAAATAAAAGTACACCTTCTTTGAATAAAGTCCAAAATATGATATGTGTGTGTGATGGAGAAACAGACGTCCTTTGTTTCAGGCTCCCTGGAATTCATCCATAATATTTGGAACCCCAACTGACTTTTTCAGCCACACGCCCAGAGCATTGAAAGGTATCTAATCCTGTTTTTTCACTTGGTGCAAATGTCTAGTGAGCACGCCTATGTGGTATCCAGAACCACATAGGTCTACTTATATGAGCATGAGTATTTTATTATGTTTTTTATTGTATATTGCCTACAATATTTTATGTTCATACAAATAACATGGTCACTCTTGCCATTGCATTCCTTTTTCTATTTTTTTTTTCTTTACCACTGAAACATCTTCAATAAAGTTTAAATTAAAATAAGGTATTTTATTTTTATTATTTAAATCTGACAGTAAAATTACTGATGCACCCACTAAAATTTTTATAGGAAAAAAAAAGTGTTATGCACAAATGTCAAGACTTGGACTTTTGACTAAATATGAAACTGAATAGCTGATACTTTTTTGGACATTGCCCATGCCCCCCGCTCCTTTCACTTACTATAAAATGATTTTGCAAAAGTATTTCAGCTATGTAATTCCAGAGAAATCTGATTGCTCATACGAGTACAAGAATCTGAGGGCTTTACACCTTTAACAGATGTGTTATGGAAAGAAAGTCACGCAGGTTGTCATTGCATGATGTTTGATAGCCATTCTGAGTAGCGGAATGTTCCCATATAAAATAATTGCTGCAGTATTCAGTGTTTTATTAATATATATTAAAGTGTTGGTAGGGCAAGGTGACCAGAATAATGGTTTGGTTTCCATTTTGTTAAGGAAAACAAATTACTACAAAATGATTATATGCTTTTTGGCTATAAATCTATATCCTTCTATTAGGATTCCTAGAACTAGAAGGATTTTATATCAATGTTTGTAGTCTGAGAGGAAAACCAGCTGTTTCCGCACAGCTAGGTTTACTCCAATCCAGAAGTCAGTGCCTCCAAGGAAAAGGCTGACCATAAAATGTTATGTAGCATCAGAGACGTTTCACTTCAACTAAACAGACGGCCTATAAGAATGGAATTCAATGAATCATATGAGCAATGTGACATAGAAGTACGTGAAGCAATGGAAGTGTATTTACTAAGCAGTGAATTGTGTTAATTGAAAATCATATTTGCAAAGCTTTGATAAAAATGTCCTGTTTAGAAATATAATTGTTTTTAGAGAAAGGGAACTCAATTACTATGGCAAAAGGAAAATAATAATAATAATAGCATGATAAATGTTAATAAACATAATCAGATTGCATTTATGGGCAGGTCTCTCAGCTGAGGGAGTTTCTTCAGCCTCCCCCCACCCTCTTGTCAACTCAGCTTAGTTTTAGACAAATCCACTGATGACAAAAACAGAGCACCTGTGTGATCACGATGACCAGATTCCAGAGAGTTTCTCACTCGACACTGGAGTCTGCTCATCATGATCACACAGATCAGACTCCCTGTCTATGTCCCTTGTCAGAATGATGCAAGGCGAAGAGATCTTCCACTGCTCACATGTAAATCTGTCAGGCATAACAAATGTACTTTTCCAGAATTCCTAGGGATAGAACACAGATTGGTTAGATCAGTGTCCTCCTTGGAGTGGATGTGAAAAGCATACACAAGATGAAGCAGGTAAAAAAAAAGCAAAAAAAAAAAGCAGATAAAAATAAATATTTTCCTGCTTTTTTTCAGCATACAGAGTGATTCAACTCACTTTTAAATTCCCTCAGCTTTTGAATTATACAGTTGTCTCAAAGTAATACATGTCTATTTAAAAAGAAAATAAAGTGATTATGTGATTGGCTATGTATGTACGACTAAAGAGCTGTCATTTTTTTACTGTAATTTATCAGTATGACAATATTTTAAATGAATTAGATTCTGCTTTTAAAGTTGACTTTTGCAAGTATTAAAAATATATGGATATTAGCAGTCACAAAGGGATGCTTTGCCATTATTCTTCTGTCATTTTAACCCATTCACTATCAAGCACATTTTGATTGAAAAAACATTACATATTTGAGGTAAAGGATGGATAGCTAGCATACAAACGATACTTTTGTGTATGTATTGCTTTGCCGAAGAATGTAAAAATTACAATTATTTTAATTTACACATTTTTCTGTTTCTTTTATTCATTCAGCATTTACAAAGGTAAAATTGGGAAATGAAAGATCTCCACAATATGCTTTGTCCTTTATCTTGCAATATTTTACACAGGTATTTGTAATAACCCTAAAGGTATTCCTAGCAGTACAACTTATTACAAGTGACAACAACATGTACAAATAATATCTGCATTTGAACATAATACCTATATACAGTTAAATATAGTAAAAAAAAAAAAGGTATTTAAAACTGTTATGGCAGTATTTATAAGCACTGCATGCCTCAGTCTCTTGCCCACAAACCTGGTAACAACACACTCTCTATTTACAATATAGGTATCTAGCGCATACAGTTGAAGGCAGCTCAAACACCCAAACCAAGGTTTCTCTATTCTGGTCCAAAAGAAAATGCGCAGGGTAGAGTGGGTAGCGCCTTGCTGTGATCTCAGAGGTAGGAGTATTGTCAGTGGCAGTTGAATATATAAAAGAGAAAGAATACAACAAAATATAGTGTATTATATTCTGTAGAAAATAGTTCAGAGTAAGAAGAAATGCATTTATTAAGTACAGAGCTCGAGTAACTCTACTATGTAGCGCCTGGGCAGTATGATCCTCTAAGGATGGCTGATCTCTTCTTCAATACAGTGCTAAGGTACGTGGTGACCTCAGGTAGGCAGGTTAGCTCAGGATGATATATTTCTTAGCAGAAGACATTGTAAAAGAGTGAGAGTGTGCTCAATCCACAGCACTTAGGTGGCATGCTCCCCACCAAAGAGAAATGTATCCGGGCTCCAGCAAAAAAGATCTGGAGTAAGTCCAGAAGATGTTTAAAAATAAACAACTACTCCATTAGACAAATTAAGTAAATATATCAATTCAGGTAGTAAAAAAACACAATGTGTTTGACCTTTCATGAAGGCTTTCTCAAAAGTGTTCAATTGTAGACTGGCTCTTGAGAACTTAATTCATAAAGATTCAGGCACCTAGTAATCTGTATTTCAGAGACTACCTTAACCTGCAAGGTACACAAAGGATACTCCATATACTCCTCACCACACCTATCTATATCTGCGGTATTCCCTTTTAGCCAATTGCTACTTATTCTGTTTTATATTTTTATACTTGACTTCTATGTTGTATGCTTACAGATAGGATATGCCCACCATAGTACCTGTGTCAGCAGGTTTATCAGGGTTATGCACTAAAGTGAGAATTCAAAGTGAATTCAAGGTGATTTTTAAAATTTAAGCTCAAAATATCCAAAAGGCCTTAAATTTTAAATTCACGTTGAATTCTCATTTTAGTGAAAAACCCTGTATATCTGTTAACTGTCAACTCTATAGTGCCTATTTCACCCTGTAATCTCTTCTCTGTTACAGCCTCAGTCTCTTGCATGCAAGCCTGGTAACAACACATTCTCAGAATAGCTCCTGAAAACTAAAGCCCCTAACAATTAGCGTTTCAGAGACTGCCTTACCCTAAGAGCTGCAAGCCTGAGTCTCGTGCACACAAACCTGGTAACAACACATTTTATTCTCTCTCACCCACCCCTTGGTTGTGTTTTAATATGTTGTCTCCCCTATCTACCCAATTATGGTCATCAGCAGCTTGCTCCTCTCTGCAGACAGTACTCTTACAGTTTCTACATTGATTACCCTCCTTCTCTCATTCTCAACAATTCCTGTTTTGCTGACATGCTGCTACACTACCCAACACCTCTTACCCAGTTCATATAAAGCTGTTTATCCAATGCTTTAAATCTTACTCTTTTTTCCTTTCCATTTTTTAACTTTTTGAAAAAGCACTTTTTCTTCAAGCCACCAGCTCCAAATAATTCAGTATGCATTGATCCTTCAAAAATTCCTTCTTCTTTCATTCCATTCAAGCTTTTCACACATTTGCTTGTATTTCCCTCCTCTAAATCCCAACGTCCAACACAAACATTCAAGTCCCATTACCACCTTCTTTCTCTGGCCATCTTTTTGCTTTCAGAAGCTGCTGGTAATATGTCCCCTAAACATGCCCGCTGCTGTCGACTCTACCAACAGTTTCACCAGGACAACCGAGAATATCTTACATATACAGTGTCACTCCATTACATCACATTCCTTTGTGCCCTTTTGGAATGCATGCTTAGTCTATAACACCATAAAATCTACTGCCATGTACGATCTCACTATCTGCTCCCTAAACCTCTTGGCACTGACAGAAACCTGGCTCACACCCTCTGAAGCTGCTACCTCCTGCTTCTCTATCTTATGGTGGACTGCACTTGCTCCATCTGACACGGCTACCCCTGTCTCCCTATCCTACCGTGGATTGCACTTATCCCACTCCTCCAGGTCCTGCAGTGCTAATGGTAGTGGTGTGGGGTTTTAGCTCTCCCCTCACTGTTCCTTCCAACCTTTTAATTCCATTTCATCTTTTCAAGTCCTCTTCTTCTGTCTCTCAGCCCACGTTGCTGTTATCTACAGTCCTCCTGGCTATCCTTTACTCTTTTTCAACCATTTTTCAACATGGCTTCCTTGCCTTCTCTCCTCTGATATCCCTTCCCTCCTCCTTGGTGACATCCCTATTATACAAGCTAACAACGCAACAGCATCCAGATTTCTTTCCATCACGTCCTTCTTTGGCCTTACTCAATGGGCTAACTCCCCTACACAATACTCTTGTCTTTTCCAACCTTTGCTCTGTCTTCAACTTTTCTAACACACCTTTCCCTCTGTCTGACCATCTAACTTGCACTGTTAATGTTCTTCCCACTGAACATATATAATCTAGCTCATCTCAGACTATCAGAAATTTAAGCTCACTTGATCTACATAACTTCTCTTCCTCTCTCCAGACTCCCTTTCAAGCTACCTCTTACTACAGTTCTGTCCTGTCCCATGTGCTATCTGTGCTTTGGTGTCATCTCCTCCCCACTGCCTGTCTCATTTGGTGTACCCAAAGACTCTGTTAAAGGTCCTCTTTTATTCTCTATTTACACTGCCTCTTTAGAAACTCTTTTCGATTTTTTTATCATGTATATGCTAATGATACTCAGATTTATCTGTCCTCACCTAATCTCTCTCCTGCTATCCTGGAACGCATCAGATACTGCCTCTCTTCCATCGCTAACTGGATGTCTTTCAATTTTCTAAAACCCAATCTTTCTAAAACTGAATGTCTTATCTTTCTCACCCTCAAATAGTTCTCCTCCATCTATCTCCCTGCATGTCAAAGTGACACCTATCACTCCAACCCCTCAAGTTCACTGCCTTGGTGTTATTTTGGGCTCAAGCTTCACCTTTTCTCCTTACATCAGGTCTGTCTCCAAATAACTTCCACCTTAAAAACCATTGCCTGCATTCATCCTTTTCTAACTCAAGATACAACAAAGGCATTTGTTAATGCACTCATTGACTAGACTATTGCTACTCACTACTTAGCGGCCTTCGAATACCTGCATTGATCACGACTAAACCCCAGTTTGCCCCTCTGTACTAAATCCCAGATCCCCCCCACCTCTATACTAAATCCCTGTCCCTCCATCTCTACTAAACCCCAGCACCACCCTGTACTAAACCCCAGCCCTTGTTTTAAAAAAAGCAACAAAACAATATTAGCCAACAAGCAGACTCCACGCACATTGCCGCTGCCAGTATGCGACTCTGGAGTCCAACCTCTGGTATACCCCCGTCCGCACCCTGGGCAAAGCAGATCCTCCTTCTACTCCTTGAAAACCTGTGAAGGTGGAGAACGTTGATGTCACATGAGAATGTGATGTGGCATTGCGTACCTCCATGCACCTCCAGTTCCTCCACTGTCCAGCCGCAACCATCGCAACACACACTCTCTGGCAGACTCACACACACACACACTCTGACAGACTTTCTGACAGATAGGCACAGACACTGACAAACATACACACACTTTCACATTCTTGCACACACTAACATCATTTGATTTATTACTCCCTACCTTTGGGAGCTGGAGCTGGTGTGGGGCCTCTTCTCTCGGGAGCTCAGTCTTCCTGCTCCTCACTGTTCCCTCACGCGCGCAGTTTATTGATGACAGGTGCCGGAATATGATGTCATATTTTGGCACACGGCATCACTACAGAGGGTGCGTAAATATATTCATTGTGGACCGCGACTTTGAAATGCTTGCTCTACACGCTGGTATGAAGGAGATTTCATTTTTCAAAACAAATATTCAGTATCATTAAATCTTTAGTAGTGCCTTGCAGGGGTGTAAAACAGTGCCTAGCATAGGAGATTGGGATATTTTCATTTTAATTCTTCATCAAATGGTACCTCCAAGAAATTTACTGAACTGATTCAATGAGGTCCTGTACATTAAATATTTACAAATACCTATTTAAGATATAATAATGATGTAAGTTAAGAAAGGGAAAAAATGACTGTATGCATATTGTGGAAGGATGGCAGAACAAGAAACTCCAAATACAAATGTCAAAATAAAGTTAAGTGGTTTATTATAGATTTTCACAAGGTATTCATTGCTGTGCTTCACGGTGGTGAATACAATAAAATAAAACAATGCATACTCCTTCTTGGAGACTGACTAACATTACATTTCCTAGTTGTCCAACTGGCCATCCAATCAGGAAAGTATTTGCCGTGAGGGAAACAAGGCATTTACCTTGGATGGCACTTTCCCCCGAATGCCCAGGCAAATACCTTGTTAACCTGGCGGCAGCTAACTAAAAATCCAGGCGGATGGGCGACGTCATATTCCGTCTCCTGGCATCACTCTGCGGCGTGAGGGAGCTGAGCAGAGACAGCTCACTAATCAGTGCTCCCTCGCCAGTGCCGCCTGCCCACCTGGATTTTTAGTTAGCCGTCCAACCACCTGCCTCCCTTCCTGTCAGAAGCCCCACTAGACCCCAGGTAAAAAAAATCCACCCAGCACTCCCAAAGGTAAGGAGGCTGGGTGGATTTAAACTAAAATAGAAAAAGTAATTGGTTACTGTTTGGGAGAGGAGGGGGGGCTGTCAGTGTATGTATGTCTGAGTGATTATGTGTATCTGTCTGTCAGTAGTGATGTCGCGAACATGAAATTTTTCGAACTTCCGCAAATGTTCGCAAAACCGGGCGAACCCGGCGAACCGCCATAGACTTCAATAGACAGGCGAATTTTAAAACCCACAGGGACTCTTTCTGGCAGGTGGGGGCCATAAAGATAATGAGGGGGGGACCTACAGTCCTCCCCCTCTCCGGCCCCCACCCCTGTGCGGCGGGTGGGGGCCCTAAAAATAACAATAAGGGGGGGACCTACTGCCCCCCCGGCCCCCACCCCTGAGCGGTGGGTGGGGGCCTTAATAACAATAAGGGGGGAACCTATTTCCCCCCCCCAGCCCCCACCCCTGAGCGGTGGGTGGTGGCCCTAAAAATAACAATAAGGGGGGGACCTATTGTCCCCCCCCGGCCCCCACCCCTGAGCGGTGGGTGGGGGCCCTAAAATGAACAATAAGCGGGGGACCTATTGTCCCCCCCGACTCCCACCCCTGAGCGGTGGGTGGGGGCCCTAAAATGAACAATAAGGGGGGGACTTAATGTCCCCCACCGGCCACCACCCCTGTGCGGCAGGTGGGGGCCATATTGATAATGAGTGGGGGGGCCTACTGCCCCCTCCGGCCCTCACCCCTGGGCGGCGGCCATAAAGATAATGGGGGGGGGACCTACTGTCCTCCCCCCCGGCCCCCACCCCTGGGCTGCAGGTGGGGGCCCTAAGTAAATTCTCCCAAGGTGACTAGGAGTCCCCAAGCCCCTAGTCACCCACCCCCAAATAAAAAGTCCTACCTACCCACCTCACCCTAAAAAATAGTGAGGGGGGAATAAAATAACTAACCTGTAAAATAAAATTAAACTTACCATTCGCGTCTTAATCTTAATTTTTCAGCCCCAAAAAAGGCCAAGTAAAAAACCATCATAACCGTCGAACTAAAAATAAAAAATAAAAATCCCAAGCGAAAAAAAAAAAAAAAAACAGACGAAAAAGAAAAAACCTGAGCGAAAAAAAATAATCCATCTTTACCCATGGAGGGCTCCGCGCAGACTGAGCTGCATGAAGCCTTAGGGAACTAAGCCAATCAGAATTGGCTGCCCTTGCAGTGCTCCATTGAACACTCAGAGCACAATTTCAAGCCATCCAATCAAGTGCTCACAATCTTTCAAGCCATCCAATCACAGTGCTCTGTGTCATTTTACACAGCAAGTCTTTGGAATTTTCCCACGCTGTGTAAAATGACAAAGAGCACTCTGATTGACTTATACCCACCAATCAGAGTGTTCTTAGCCTAATTGCAGGGCGGGGGAAGGCTTTATAAGCCTTCCCCCGCCCTGCAGATCTCAGTCTGAGTGGAGCCCTCCATTGAAGATATTATGCAGGCTAGAGTGCACTTAACCTGCAAGCCACAAGCCATCCTCTCTAACTCTGTCACATTTTAAAGCTGAGGAAGTTCTTTGGAATATTTAGACGTGGAAAATGACCAGTCTGATTGACTGTAGGCACCCAAAGAATATTCAGTTGGCAATGCTTTTAATTGCAGGGTTTAATGTATCTAGTGGCTGTCACACACAGGTAACCACTAGAGTCCTATTTTCAGAAATAGCAGTATAAAACTTTGCTCTTTCTACCAGATGGTCAAGTAGGTGCAGCATAACATTTTGCTGTGTAGGCGCACTAGTCTGCTATGGGAAAGCATTGGATTGACTGAGATCATTAATTTTGTTGATATCAGCCAGGGAGGTGGAAAGGCCACACAGAAACCAACACTACAAGGGAGAAATTTTAACCCCTTAACGCCGTTACGGCGTTCTATGCAGTCCTGCATTAAGTGGGCTTTAAAGCCGTTGCGGCAGCATAGAACGCCGTAATGGCTTTGGGCCCCTGGAGGTCCGGCGTACTTACCTCCGCCGCGATCCTCTTCTGGAGGGCTGCCTGACAGTCCAGGCAGCCCTCCCCCGGCAAATGAGGCCCCGGGGGCCATGTGATCGCTCTCAAAGAGCATTCAAATTGCCCCCTATAGCTGGCTGTGGATCTGCCAGCAGGGGGACTGTCTGAAATGTCTGCTGGTGGGAAAGTAAAAAAAAAAAAAAGAATTAGACGTGTAACGTCATACAAAGTGTATTTTAATATTAACATAAGTACATATATTAGTATTAAAATACACTTAGAATTATGTTACATATATATAATATGTATATATATATATGTTATATATATATATATATAATAGATATTTTTTATATATACGTATAATTACAATAATAAATAATAAATAAAATATTGAAACAAAATTTAATTTAAATGATATATTCATATGTAATTTCATTCTAACTGTATATTGTTATTAATATATATATATATATATATATATATATATATATGTAACAAAATACACTTAGAATGACATTCTATATATAGATCTATCTATATATAAAATACAAATAACTGCAAATATATATATATATATATATATATATATAAAAAAAATACATATAATTACATTAGTATACACGTAGAATTTAAATACCTATAAATGCATATATATTAAAATTCTACATGTATATTTAAGTAATCTTTTAACATAATTATGTGATTTGATTAATTAAAATTTGATTGACATGCTTGACAACACAGGGAGAAAGTGCAGAGAATTTAATTCGCAAGCACTATATTTGACCCTTTAACTCTCCAAGACACCATAAAACCTGTACATAGGGGGTACTGTTTTACTTGGGAGACTTCGCTGAACTCAAATATTAGTGTTTCAAAATGATAAATTGTATTACAACGATGATATTTTAAGTAAAAGTGACGTTTTTTGCATTTTTTACAAACTAACAGCACTTTTATGGACTATATTATTGTTGTAATATGTTTTACTGTTTTAAAACACTAATATTTGTGTTAAGTGAAGTCTCCCAAGAATAACAGCACCCCCCATGTACAGGTTTTATTGTGTTTTGGAAAGTTAGAGAGTCACATATAAGGCTTGCATTTAATTTTTTTGACATTGAAATTTGCCAGATTGGTTATGTTGCCTTTGAGAGTGTATGGTAGCCCAGGAATAAGAATTACCCCCATGATGGCATACCATTTGCAAAAGTAGACAACCCAAGGTATTGCAAGTGGGGTATGTCCAGTCTTTCTTAGTAGCCACTTAGTCACAAACACTGGCCAAATATTAGTTTTTTAAATACATCACTGCATCCAATCCAGTTCCAAGTAATAAATAGCAAGTTTAAACACACAGGCTTTAAAACCGTGTCTTTTTCCTTAGAGTTTCAGTCTTAACTACCTCTACTCTCCCTGTTGTCAGATTTCCCCCATGCCTTCAGAAGCTGACCTTTAAATATTTCCGTGCAGATCAATTAAATTCACCTGAGTGTGCTGACTTCCACCTATTAACCATATTATGCTAGGAATAGAGTGCGCTCCAACCTGCTACTGACATAGAAATCCTCTCTAACTCTGTCACATAATTTAAAGCTGAGCTGATATTTACTTGTGCGACTAGAATATTAAAAAATATAACGTGGAAAACTGACCAGTCCTGTATTTAAAGAGACTGTAGGCACCCAAAGAAGATTGCAGAATGGCAATGTTTTCATTGCAGGGTTTAATGTATCTAGTGGCTGTCACACAGATAACCACTAGAGTCCTATTTTCAGAAATAGCAGTATAAAACTTTGCTCTTTCTACCAGATGGTCAAGTAGGTGCAGCATAGCATTTTGCTGTGTAGGCACACTAGTCTGCTATGGGAAAGCATTGGATTGACTGAGATCATTTATTTTGTTGATATCAGCCAGGGAGGTGGAAAGGCCACACAGAAACCAACACTACAAGGGAGAAATTTTAACCCCTTAACGCCGTTACGGCATTCTATGCAGTCCCGCATTAAGTGGGCTTTAAAGCCGTTGCGGCAGCATAGAACGCCGTAACGGCTTTGGGCCCCTGGAGGTCCGGCGTACTTACCTCCACCTCGATCCTCTTCTGGAGGGCTGCCTGACAGCCCAGGCAGCCCTCCCCAGGCAAATGAGGCCCCGGGGGCCATGTGATCGCTCTCAAAGAGCATTCAAATGGCCCCCTATAGCTGGCTGTGGATCTGCCAGCAGGGGGACTGTCTGAAATGTCAGACAGTCCCCCTGCTGGTGGGAAAGTAAAAAAAAAAAAGAATTAGACGTGCAACGTCATACAAAGTGTATTTTAATATTAACATAAGTACATATATTAGTATTAAAATACACTTAGAATTATGTTACATATATATATAATATGTATATATTATATATATATATATATATATATATAATAGATATTTTTTATATATACGTATAATTACAATAAATAAATAAAATAAATAAAATATTGAAACAAAATTTAATATAAATTATATATTCATATGTAATTTCCTTCTAACTGTATTTTGTTATTAATATATATGTAACAAAATACACTTAGAATTACATTCTATATATCTATATATAAAATACAAATAACAGCATATATGTATATATATATATATATATATAAATACATATAATCACATAAAAGATTACATTAGTATACACGTAGAATTTAAATACCTATAAATGCAAATATATTAAAATTCTACATGTATATTTAAGTAAACTTTTAACATAATTATGTGATTTGATTAATTAAAATTTGATTGACATGCTTGACAACACAGGGAGAAAGTGCAGTGAATTTAATTCGCAAGCACTATATTTGACCCTTTAACTCTCCAAGACACCATAAAACCTGTACATAGGGGGTACTGTTTTACTTGGGAGACTTCGCTGAACTCAAATATTAGTGTTTCAAAATGATAAATTGTATTACAATGATGATATTTTAAGTAAAAGTGAAGTTTTTTGCATTTTTTACAAACAAACGGCACTTTTATGGACTATATTATTGTTGTAATATGTTTTACTGTTTTAAAACACTAATATTTGTGTTTAGTGAAGTCTCCCAAGAATAACAGCACCCCCCATGTACAGGTTTTATGGTGTTTTGGAAAGTTAGAGAGTCACATATAAGTCTTGCATTTAATTTTTTTGACATTGAAATTTGCCAGATTGGTTAGGTTGCCTTTGAGAGCGTATGGTAGCCCAGGAATGAGAATTATCCCCATGATGGCATACCATTTGCAAAAGTAGACAACCCAATGTATTGTAATTGGGGTATGTCCAGTCTTTCTTAGTAGCCACTTAGTCACAAACACTGGCCAAATATTAGTTTTTTGCTTTTTTTTCACACAAAAACAAATATGAACGCTAACTTTGGCCAGTGTTTGTGACTAAGTTGCTACTAAAAAAGACTAAACATACCCCACTTTCAATACCTTGGGTTGTCTACTTTTTCAAATGGTATGCCATTATGGGGGTAATTCTCACTCCTGGGCTACCACACCATCTCAAAGGTAACATTACTAATCTGGCAAATTTAAATTTGAAAATGTAATGTGCTATATTTGACCCTGTAACTTTCCAAAACACCATTAAACCTGTTAATGGGGGGTACTGTTGTACTCGTAAGACATCGCTGATGACAAATATCTGCATTTTTTTTGCAGTAAAACCTAACAGTATTATGACATTAACAGCTAAAATGTCAGACAGAAATACAAATTTTAAAAAAAAATTCTTATTTTCTAACATTTTTTTACATTTTATTCATAATAAATTATGTTCCATATATGAATAGTTAATGATAAATTAAAGCCCTGTTTCTTATGAACAAAATGATATATAATAAGTGTGAGGGCACTTAATGTGACAGCGGTGAAAGACGGTTGAACAGACATATAGCGCAAATTCCAGTTTTTGTTTACGTTTTGTTTTGATCAGAATGTGTACTATTGACTCTGTCCTGAAGGGGTTAAAGGAACACAATAGGGTCAGGAATACAAACATATATTCCTGACCCTATAGTGTTAAAACACTATTTAGGTTCCCGGCCTCCCTTTGTCCCCCATTACTTAATGTTAAAACTTACCTTTATTCCAGCACCACGCAATTCTGATTATCTCAGGCAGAAAGGGCGGTGAAGCCAAATGCCACACAGGCCAATCAGCATCTCCTCAGAGCAAAGCATGGAAAGGCAGCACAGAAACTGTCATTACAAGGGAGAAAATTGAAAGGGTCAGGAATACAAACGTGACAGTCAGTGCTGAATGTTGTGAATGCAGCACTGACCCAGGAAGGATCTCTAATGGCCGTGTGGGTGACTGCCACTGGAGGTGTCCCTATGCAGCAATGTAAACACTGCCTTTTCTCTGAAAAGGCAGTGTTTACATGAAAATGCCTGCAAGGACATACTATACTCACCAAAACAACTACACAGAGCTGTAGTTGTTCTGGTGACTATAGTGCCCCTTTAAGTACAACTGCTTTTTCTACCTACAAGTGGGGACTGGTCACTTAAACGGTCAACAGGTCACTATAGCATTGGGTATACACATTTGTATTCCTAACAGCCTAGCTCTTGTTGGCACAGTGGGACAGAGGAGGGTATTCTGCTGCATATTTGGAAGCATCAACACTACCCTGTGCCACTTACTGGAGATTCCTCTTTCTTTCCGCCCTGCATATCAATTACATTACACCAAATTGCCCATCTCTAGTGATAAAAAAAAATCTTTACTCAAACACCTTCTGAACGCTGCCAAAACTCTGATCCTGGCCCTCCGGAGAAGCACTCGCTCTCTGATATCGATATCATTAAGAGGTTGCAAAGGGCACTTGGGGAGCAGGGGGACTGTTTTGGGGGGCTGCGGAGGTTTTAGGTAGTCCCCATCCTGTTTCTTGACCATCCTTATTCTTTGCTCTCTGCATTTCCTGTCTCTTCCTGCTGCATTTCTTCTCTATTTCCTTCTCTCTCCCACACTGGGAGTCTGCTCTTAACCCTACCTTGCTCTCTCTTGTAAATTATCTATAGTCTCCTAACAAAACACATCAGCCTCTGGATTTTTTCTACTCGAGTAACATTATCCTAGTTGAAAATACGGATTGACGTGTATCATTTGTTTGTCATTTCCATGTGCTTTTTTTGGGACGTCTTTATTAAATTTATGTGATTTCTATCTCCTTCTTATCATATTCCTGTTTTCCTTGCCTCCCCTGTTAGGGACATTTTTCCTTATGTGTTTATATATTTGTTTGTGAACTGACAAAAAGAACTTAAATAAAGAATGACAAAAACATGTTAATATCTTAATTTAAATTCTTATGCTATCATATAGCATCTCTTTTTTTTTAATGCATGCATATTACATTTTTTTAAGACATCACTTACAAACCTTCCCCGCTCCTCCTTTCCAACACATTTTTATTTAACTTGGGTCAGAGAGTCAGTTTTCCCAACCAATGCTCACTATATTGCAATAGTTTTCAAAATCGTGTACTCTTTCTGCCTGCAGCAATTTCTCTGAGGCAATTTTGAAAAGAAATGGACAGTCTCAAAATAGTGAGTATTGGCTTGTATTACCAACACTTTGATCCAAAGGTACGTAAAGATGGAAATAGTGCCCCCCATCCCCCACTTATGAGCGGCGGGTGGGGGCCCTAAATGATAAAGGGGGGGATACCTATTGTCCTCCCCCCATCCCCCACTCATGAGCGGCAGGAGGAGACCCTAAATTACAATAAGGGGTGGGAAGACCTATTGTCCTCCCCCTGGCCACCACCCAAGAGCAGCGGATGGGGGCCCTAAATGACAATGGTTGGGACCTATCGTTTCCTCCCCCCAGCCCCAAACCATGGGCGACAGGTGGGGGCTAAATGAAAAAATATTCAGGTGACTAGGGGTTCCCAAGCCGCTAGTCACCCCCCACACCCAAAAAAAATAAAAAAAATAAAGCCCTACCTACCCCTACAATAAAACTAAAAACCTGTAAATTAAAAATAAAATAAAAAAAAAAACTTACCATTTGATGTCTTCTTTTTCAGCCCAAAAAAGGTCAAATAAAAATCCATAATAACCGCCAAACTTATAAAATAAAAAAACAGAGCGCCAAAAAAAAATTCCGAAAAAAAAAAATCCTGATGCTAAAAATAATAATCAATCTTCATTCAGTGAGGGCACCATGCACACTGAGCTCCGCAGGGCAGGGAAAGGCTTATTACGTCTTCTCACGCCCTGCAATTTGACTCAGAGCACTCTGGTTGGTTTAAGCCAACCAATATGAGTGCTCTGATAGGTAATTCTTAAGCCTTGCAAGTAACCAATCAGGCAAGGGTGAGGGGGGCAGGTAGGGCTTTATATTATTTTATTTGGGTGGGGGGGGACTAGAGTCTTGGGGTATTTTTATCTTTAGCCCCCACCGTCGCCCATGGGTGGGGACCGGGGGGGGGAACAATAGGTCCCCCCATATTCATTTAGGGCCCCCACATGGCGCTCATGGGTGGGGGCCGAGAGGGAGGACATTAGGTCCCCCCATGTTCATTTAGGGTGGGAGCCAAGGGGGGTCCTATTTCCCCCATTTAGTTGAATAGCTTCCACTTGCTAGTCATGGGTGGGGCTCGGGGGGAACACTATGTCCCCCCCGCTAGTTAATAGATGCCCCACCATGCGGTCATTTATTGGGAGAGTGTGCTTTATTTATTTTTACAACAGTAACTAGACATGTTCCTACTCGCGATATAGCGAGTAGGTGCAGATTAATTACTAATACTAAGTTATCTTTACTTAGCATTAGTATAGTTTGTTGAAAGACCAATCTTGGTCTTTCAGCCTTTTGGTAGATAGCTCCCCAATACCATGGGTGCTATCTAATAAGCGTAGAACTGTGTCACACCTAGGACTAAGGATAACATCTAACCGGACCTTAGAATGGCTGGACTTAACATATCAAAGAATAGACAAAATACTTGCCGAGGTCAGGAACACAGAATCAGACACAACGATGAGGGAAAACCAAAAGTCAAGGATACCAGAATTCAGGGAAGCCAAAACTAAGCCAAAGTCAAATACCAGAAAATCAAGATCAGGAACGCACTTTCGGATTACCATCAGGATGAAACCACGACAGGGCAATGAGCAAAAGGAAAATTGGGTTTAAATACCCCTGGTGTGGATCTGATTGGCTGTAACCGGCCTTTGACCCCAAAAGCAATTACCAGGTTTCCATGTGCATGATTGCTGCTCAGCACAAACCCTCCTGTGGATCTGATTGGCCGTAACTGACCTTTGACCCCAAAAACAATTACCAGGTTTCCATGTGCACAGTTGCTGCTTGGCACAATGTTTCCTGTCAGGATGGTAATGTTGCTAGGCACAACTTTTCCTGTCAGGACAGTAATGTTGCTTGGCACAACTTTTCCTGTCAGGATGGTAAATGCCATTAACCACATTTTTATGTGTGAATGAATACATGACAGCTAACTAGAGATGCAGCCGCAGCACGGATTGGATCGGAAATTTCGAACCAACCTAAAAGTAACGAATGTCGTCCTAACATGAATGAACAAACTGTTCTCATTCTGGGCGAAATTCGGTAGTTTTGACGGCATTCAGTCTTAATGACAGGACGTTCGTGAATTGTGAAAGGAGGCATCGCAAGATCACGGAGGAAAGGTGAGAATTGTGGGAAATTGCTCTGTCCACAGGAAATGAAGCACACTTTGCTCCTCTGCTGGTCAGAGATGGTCAGGCGTAGGAAACCTCCATAAGACAAGTAGTCACTACTTATGTTTTAAAAAAAGGTAGAGCAGACAGGAAGAAATGAATAACAGATCCTGAGAGAGGAAGAGAAGAGGAAGCGATTAGGGAAAGGTAAGTTTGGCATAACAGTGCCGCTTTAAGTGAAATATGGATCCACAGACACCAATGCAAAATTATCTTCTATGTGACCTCCTTTAATTAGAGGTCTAATACAGAAATTAATTTTTGAATTTCCATAGTCACAGATCCCAAAGAGCACTTTCATTTTATTTGCATTTTCTTGCTACTATAATAAAGAGGTACTTTAATCACCATGACAAGTACTACTCATCGTAGTGTTAATGGTGAAGGGAGTCTTCACAAATTTTGGCAATGTTGGGGATCTCCTAATCCTAGTCCCAATGCTTTCGACCTGTTATTGCCGTCATAAAATGGCATTTCTACATTTCCACAGTCGTGCGAGAGAGGAAAGATGTTAGATAGTAGAATAAATTAATTAGGGTGACCCTTTAAAGTTGAGAACTGATATATATGTTATGCTACGGAATCTGTTGGTACTATATAAATGGCAATAATAATAATAATAATAATAATATATACATGAGATGACTTCACAGGCAAGATGTGTGCCTGGGTAATTCCATATGTGTCTCTACACCAAATGGTGTATTCTGGTTTTGTGTTGCCCTTGGCATGACAAAACTCGGGCACCCCCCTCCTTCTATTCCAGCATCACTGCGGTGCACATGAAGAAGCTGAGCAGGAAGAGCTCAGAAGAGCGTGCTTCCTCGCCACCCACGTGCAAACAGGACAGATACCAGCCTCAGGGGGGTCCCTGAAAGTGCCGCCCAAGGCAAATGGTGAGCCTTGCCCTAGATACAGCACTGTACACCAGTGGCGCCCAAAAAGTAGATTCCCCAGATGTTGTAAAACTACAACTCCCATGATGCTTTGCATGCCTTTCGTTTTAAAACATCTGGGGAATCTACCTTTTGGGGACCCTTGCTTTACACCATAATGCAGGACTCAACATTTCACAAAATTCCCGCTTCAAACCCTACACTGCCAATCTGGTTAAAGATATACATTATTACATTTCTTTATAGATTACATTCATTACAAGATTATACTTTTTTTTTTTTAATATAGGTGTTTATTTTGCTTATTTAAAATACCATGGCTAAATTTAAAATTGTTTGTTAAATAGCAATTACATTTAGGACACTTTTCCCGGGAAATTAAAAGCAGAGCCATGTGCTTTTATTATGATCCCTCACCTGCCCAAAGGACCTTTGTTAGTGATAGGAAGGGCAATGCTCCTACACAACATTCTGCTCGTGAGAGGAGTGAAGACAGCCTGCAGCCAGAAAAGCTGCAGGCTATAGACAACACACCACCACCACTGGATCACCAGGGCACAGCACCCCTTACACACACACACACACAGCACCCTGGGCCCTGACACAAAACACCCCTCATACACACACAGAGCACCCCTCACACACAGAGCAACTCTGACACACATACACAGCACCTCACACACTTAGCACCCCCCCACACACACACACAGCAACTCTCTCACACATACACACAGCACCTCTCTCACACACACAACACCTCTCACACACACACACAGCACGTCTCTCACCCACTCAGCACCCCTCACACAGTGCACCCTTCACACACACACCACCCCTACACACAAATACATACACTGCACCCCTCACTGCACTGTGTGTGTATATTCAGCAGTCTCTGTGTGTGTATTCAGCAGTGCGGGTGTGTATTCAGCAGTCTGTGTGTGTGTTTGTGTATTCAGCAGTCTCTGTGTGTGTGTGTTCAGCAGTGTGTGTGTGTGTGTGTGTATTCAGCAGTCTATGTGTGTATTCAGCAGTCTCTGTGCATGTGTTTGGGTGTGTGCATTCAGTGTAGTGTGTGTGTGTATTCAGCAGTCAGTGTGTGCGTGTATTGTATGTATTTATTGCATTTGTTGGAGGTATCAATAAATATAAGCTTAATTTTATTAATAATTTAATTTATTTTATCCTGTGAGTTGTTGTGTAGGAAGGGCCCTAGTGCACTGCTTTGCTCGGGGGCCCATAATGCTGTTAAAATGGTATTTACAGTGTCACCACTGATACTCAACTCACCTAAAAGTGATAACATGTAACTGCCTGATATAAATGGTGTGCTGCGAATTTATCTATCGCACATCACATATGCATGGTACTGTTGGTGGGAACTTGGTGTTATAAAGGTCTACTCAATAAGGAGAGAATTGCAGGGAATTTCAAACTTTTAGGTCGAAATAGTGCAGCTGAATGGGAGAATTTTTCCAACTCTGCTACTTTGGCCTTCAGTTTAACCCCTTAAGGACCAAACTTCTGGAATAAAAGGGAATCATGACTTGTCACACATGTCATGTGTCCTTAAGGGGTTAAAATTACCATCTCAATTCTCTGTAATTCTCTCTTTATTGCGTAGACCCTGAAATCTGCACTATGAGTAGGCGGAGATTAATTATGTGGGTTGGACGTAGTGGTAGGTGCTTTGGGGTCAGTGGCGTACACACAACCCATGGGGCCCCGGTGCAAAAACTGATCCGTGGCCCCCCCCCCGCGCTTACTCTGCGCGGGCCAGGGCCGCAACACATGGAGGCGGGAACCTGATTGCAGGGGTCACAGGGCTGCGACCCCTGCGACCATGGTATGTACGCCAGTGCATGCAGATACACATACACTTAAAGGACCACTACAGACACCCAGATCACATCAGCTCAATGAAGTGGTCTGGGTGCCAGATCCCTCTAGTTTTAACCCTGTAGCTGAAAACATAGCAGTTTCAGAGAAACTGGTTTGTTTCACTGATGGTTAATCCAGCCTCTAGTGGCTGTCTCATTGACGCTAGAGGAGCTTCTGTGATTCTCACTGTGAAAATCAGAGTGAGAAGACTCTGAATGTCCATAGGAAAGCATTGAGTATTGTTTTCCTTTGGGCGGTTTGAATGCGCGTGCTGCTCTTGCCACGCATGCGCATTCAGAACTGAGAGGCGGATCGGGGCAGAGGGATCCCCAGCGCCAAGGGAGTCCGGCGCTGGAGAAAGGTAAGTGCTGAAGACACACACACACACACACACACACTCTCAGGAACAGATGCATACACACTAACTAACAGACACACACTCACTGACAGACACATACACACTCACAAAACACAGACACACACAAACTAACACACTCACTGACACAAACACACACACTGACACAAAAACTAACACTAACACACTCTCACACACACACTATAACACACACACACTCACACACTCTAATACATGCAACAATGTGCAATGTCAATCAGCAGTGGCCAAGGCCAGTAAGGTATTGTCATGCATGAAAAAGGGCATTCATTCTCAGGACGAGAATATAATTTTGCCTCTTTATAAATCACTGGTAAAACCACATATTGAATATGCTGTGCAATTTTGGGCACCTGTTCTAAAGAAGGATACAAAATTAATAAAAGGTATGGAACATATCAGCTATGAAGAAAGGTTAACAAATTTAAACCTATTTAGTTTAGAAAAATGTTGTCTGAGAGGGGATATGATAACATTATACAAATATATTTGGGGCCAATACAAACCATTGTGTGGAAATCTATTCACAAACCGGACTTTACGTAGGACACGAGGCCATGAGTTTAGACTGGAAGAAAGAAGATTTTGTCTAAGGCAAAGGAAAGTTTTTTTTTTATTGTAAGAACAATCAGGATGTGGAATTCTCTGCCTGAAGATGTGGTTTTATCAGAGTCCATACAGATGTTCAAACAGCTACTAGATGCATACTTGCAAAAACAGAATATTCAAGGATATAATCTTTCAATGTGGGGTATTAACTGCTTGATCCAAGGATAAATCTGACTGCCATTCTGGGGTCAAGAACGAATTTTTTTCCTAGCTTGTTGCAAAATTGTGCTTCAAACTGGGTTTTTTTGCCTTCTTTTTGATCAACAGCAAAAAACAAATGTGAGGAAGGCTGAAACACACACACACACACACTCTAACACACACACGGTTTTTTAAAAATCTAATTCCCCAGCCTCCCTACCTTTGGGAGTGCTGAGGGGATTCCCTGGGGTCCAGTGGTGTTGCTGGGCGGATGGTTATTGGGCAGGCGCGCGAGGGAGCACTCTCCCTTGAGTGCTTCCTGTTCAGTTCCCTCGTGCGCCGCGTACTGATGCCGGAGCCGAAATATGACGTCATCTTCCGGCTCTGGCATCAGTACGCGCCGCGCGAGGGAGCTGGCCAAAGAGCGCTCAGGCGAGAGTGCTGCCTTGCGCGCCCGCCAGCCCATCTGTCGGGTGACACCAGGGCTAGGCTCGGGGGTCACTGAGGTGGCCGGCTCCTGGGCCCCCCAGGAGAAGAGGCTGGCCACACTGGGTACATAGCGGGTCGCAGGGCGGATGGGCCCCCTGGTGGGCAGGTCCCGGTCGCAGCCGCGACCCCAGTATGTACGCCACTGGGTGGGGTAAATTTTCAAGGTAGTAATTGATAGCTGTGCTGCAACTAAAAAAAGCCCCAGGTGCACAACCTAATAAACAATGCTGTGAAAACGCAATGTCACAAACATTATTATAACATCTTGCGGTATCTAAACAAATTGCTTATTTATGTTTTTAATTCCAGATTATCACACAACTTTGTATCTGTAACCACCCAAAGGCAAATCTACATGCTCACACAAAGCTCTATATAAACAGTTACTGATTAACATGAATACTATAAAAATAAAACTCCCAATATTATCTGAGCAAACGAAAAAACAACAAAAAAACCCAACAACAGCAGAACAGTGTGTCATACACCAAAGCACAGCTGTTTATCACACAACAAAATATTTTGTGTTTAGCTTATGAAAAGAATTAATTTGAACCATAATATATCTGGGCTGACTTGGCTTTTACAGTTCCAAAAACAGCACTAGGATCCTGGGGAAGTCAGGCTGTAAGTGAGCTGTCTGTATACTCTGCTCCACCCCCATTCCCATCATGTTGCAAGCATTCACCCTGTGCTGCACTCTGTAGTCCTCTCCCCGTCTCCTCTTCCTTGCATTTTACTTGCACGCCCCGTTATGTGTGTCTCTCCCCCTGGTGAATGCTGATTGCCTGTGCTGACGCTCAAGAGATGAAACCTGCATCATAGAAAACAGACTCATTTTCAGTACTTGCCACAGCTTACTACAAATGCTGCTCTTGCAGCAGGAGGAAGAGGGGAGGATTTTTACATCGATTGATTCCAGACCCCATATCTCATCCTGTACTTCCCCACCTCTACCAGTAGATATTTGCTCGCAGCTAAAGGAGAATTGGGTTTGTTTAGCTTTAGAATATCTCGTGTACAGAGGACATACATGGTACCTGGAGAGAAATTCTCAAATAGAGAGCTGAAGTTACCCCCAAATGTCTACCTGCTTTGCTGATCCCTTTAAAAATGAGATGCAAATCATTCTAAAACTAACATAAACAAACATTCCAATTCACATCAGTCATCTGTGCTAAATGATTCCACATGAGGGATGAGCCTTGCCCCATTCTTCTTGGCTACGGTAAGTACTTGGATATTATGCTAATTTAGCACATTCCCTTTCTGTGCTACTAGGTGAGCGCTGAGCACAAACTGCACAACATGAGCCTCGTTATAAAGTGGAGTAATTACTTTACAGTTATTTGGAAGTTCAGAAATATTTATTTCCTGCTTTTCTGTTTATTAAAAAAAAAAAAATTAAAAAAATATTCAGCATAGACTCCCCCTACTGGCTATTTAGAATTGTATTTTTTTTTTTTTAGATGTCCTTTTCATTTACTGTATCTCACTTTGTCATTTAATTATTTCATTTTTACTGCTAGATCATTTTGGTATAATATGAATAAATACTATTAATAATGTTATCGTACATATAAAGTCACCTGCTAATAGTAAGTAGGGTGTGCATGGCTAACCGGTATATTTGTCCAAAATCGTATATGCAAACACATGTTTAAAATTGCACAAGGTTTAAGATGCATGTCCCTTTAACTTGTTATACATTATTAGGTGAAATGGATCATTGCAGATGATTACAGTTTTGCAGATTAAAAAAAGTGATGACAATGGTTCATGGAAAAACAACATTTATGCTATGTCTGCTTATATATATATATCTGCACAAACAGCCCAGTACTATGAGTACATAGTTAGTGCCTTAAATAGTAAATTTGCAATATATGTAAAATTCTAAAGCTGTTTACACTCAATATTCCAATGTAACTTTTTGTTATGACTTTGTAAAACACTGTCAGAGTATGAATACATATATTCTTAAAGTAACAATGTATTTGTAACGTTAAAAAAAAGATTGTAACTATTTGAAAATGTTTGTTCAGAATTGTTAGTGCAGTTCCTAATAAATTATTATTATTATTATTTATTTTGTATAAATCGTATCAAATATTTGAATCTCATTGGTTATGCTACACCATTTATAATTTGGATAAAAATTACAGATTATCTCTGTGAATATATATAACTTGTGTGTGTATATAAATAGCTACAGAATTTGCTGGCGCTATATAAATAATAAGATAATAATAATAATAATAATAATAATAACAACATTGTGGCATGCAATGGCTGCATTTAATGCAGTGCTCTGCTTTGAAGATAATGTTATTCCTGGAAAATGATGTAGAGTGAGTTGGCATAGAATGAGTTAACATACATTTGCTGTGTTTGAATGGAATGGTTAAAATATTCTAGTTTGCTTCAGCTCTGAAAAAACCCTGCAATTGTTCCTTTCTGTTTTGAACATCACCTCTATAAGTGCAAAATAGGCTGCAAAATAAACAGAATTGTCTGATTTAGTTCAACAAGCATGAAACATCCGGTGTCTGACTTTTACAAGCAGCATTACAATTTACAGAAAATTGTAAGAGTAAAAAAATGTAACAAAAAAATCTTTTTTTGATGATTGCTATAAGAATGACACAGAATTAACATACATTGAGACGCAATTAAGATTAATGCAATAATGACATCTGATATGAAGAATAAACTGCGCTACTTTGCATTCTGTTCATGCGCATTGTATCTCCTGTACCAAAACTGCTTTTTAACAAAAATAAATCCTCTGGGAAAAAATTACTTCTGTGAAATTGGAGAAATCATTTGAAACAAGATATTGTGAATTTCTGTTATGCCACAGAAAGTCATCC
Organism: Pelobates cultripes; assembly: GCA_933207985.1. Classification (NCBI taxonomy): domain Eukaryota; kingdom Metazoa; phylum Chordata; class Amphibia; order Anura; family Pelobatidae; genus Pelobates; species Pelobates cultripes. The sequence continues at coordinate 226,404,040 of OW240915.1, forward strand.
TCCTCAGCATCTATGATGTGCCACACAATTTGTTCAGATGAGCACTTTTTATATACATAAAAAATTACGAACCATAAAATTAGAAATGTAACTTTAAAAATACTTTAAAAGAATGTTGGAGTAATTAAATTGGATAACAATTACACTGATGTGCTTCTTTTAACTTTAGTATTGCAGGGGGATCGTAATTCTATGTTCCACACTTTTCGTAATAGTTATGGTCATAAGAATGACCAGAAATACTACAGAATGTCTGTAGGCAGCATTTACTATGGCCTGGACTGATGTCCAGTGACTTATATATTTTATTCTTCAACAAAGATTAACAGGGTTTATTATAAAACAATTGTATAGGATGGACAAAATCTGGTGAAAATTGATGAATTTGTCTGTTCAAATCCATCTCTGCTAACATGTGTTACCTATCGGCCCCCTGGTTCCCTTCGTCTGTTCCTTGATCATTTCTCTGCTTAGCTTCCCTACTTCCTTTCAAGTAATATCCCTTCCCTAATTCTCAGGTATTTCAACATTCCCATTAACCCACCCTTGACCTCAGCTTCCAAACTCCTTTCTATTACCTCCTCTCTTGGCCTATTACAGTGGGCTAATGATTCCCACACATGTAGCTGGCAATACCCTCAATCTTATTTTTTCTAATGCATGCACTATCTCTAAGTTTCACAACACTCCATTTCCTCTCTCAGATCACCACCTCTTATTTGTTCTTGAGAGCCCCCTCCCCCAACATCCGCAGCCTAACCCCCCTCAACTCAGAAGGAACCTGAATTCTATTGACTTCCAGCAACTCTCAGCCAATGTCCATTACAAACTCTCATCCATCCCTACCATCTCATGTCCCTCTCTGGCTATCTCTTCATATAATGCTACCCTCACCACTGCCCTGAAATCTGCAGCCGCGCTCCAAACATGCACCTCAAGGAAGACTCACCTCAAATCATGGCACAGTAAGTCGACTCGCTACCTGCAGAGATGCTCTTATTCAACTGAATGATGCTGAAGGAAGTCCTGCACATTGTCAGACTTCCTCCATTATATATTCATATGTGTTCGTTCATACAACACAGCCCTTACCCTTGCTAAACAATCCTACTTTTTCTCTCTCGCTAGTTCATACTCACGCAATCCCAGGCATCTCTTTAATACCTTCAAATATCTTCTTCGCCCACCTCAAGCCACTCCACAAACAAACCTTTCAGCTGATAGCCTTGCATGCTACTTTACTGACAAGATTGAACAGCTAAGGAAAGAATTCTCTATCCTTTTGCTCTTCTTTCTCACAACCACACCTAGACCCTACCTCCCCTACCCTTCAGGCCTCCCCAGCTACAGAACAGAAGGTTGCTGCGCTTCTCCTCCCCTCTCGTCCCACCACCTGCCTGCTAGATCACGTACCTTCCTACCTCATCAGATCTCTCTCCCCTTGTCTTGTACCATCCTTAACACACATCCTCAATTGCTCTCTTTTATCTGGTGTTGTTCTTGCTCCCCTTAAGCATGCAACTCGGGTAGCCATTTTAAAAAATCCATCCCTAGACCCATCTTCCCATTCCAACTGTCGGCCCATATCACTGATTCCTTTTTCCTCAAATATTCTTAAAAAAAAAAAAATCTCTCTAAAACTGAGCTTCTTATTTTTCCTCCTCGTTCACTTTCCCTGCAAGTTGATGGTACTTACATCAGTCCGTCCTTGTAAGCTCGTTGCCTTGGTGATATCTTTGATCCTGGCCTCACCTTTGCACCTCTTATCCAGTATTTTTTAAGGTGTCAATTCTACCTTAAAAACATTGCCTGCATCCACCCCTTTCTTACGCAAGATGCTGCCAGGAGCTTGTTCATGCTCTGGTAATCTCTTGCATTACTGTAGTTCTCTCATAGTTGGTGGCAAACTCCCCTTTTGTACTATGGACCCTGTAGAAAATAATGTAAAAGTCTCTGTTCGTGCAATTGGGATTATAGGGAACAGAGACCACCCTGGAGTTTGTTAACACCTATTAACAACTTGGAATGTTTCTCACTGTAGTGTTCTAATTGTTCATTTGGGTGACCGCACTTCCTATAAGCAACCACGAGGTGACGGCCATCTTGTTCGCATGAACGCAGGCAGTGGTGTTTGGGCATGAATTTCCTGGAACTAAAATCGGCTACGGAAACTCCCGAACACCGCTGGACTTCCATTCTCGCCTGTGTTCGGTTTTATACAAGTTAGAAGAGCACTGTTCAGTGGAATCATTTGTCTGGAAGAAGAGAACAAGCTCCAGGGTAAGACTATTGCCTCTGTTCGTTAGTTTGTTCGTTTTCAAACTACCAAACTAGACCAACTGCAAGCCCTGATTCTCTGGAACTGTTTTGGGCATGGGGCCATGCTTGCGGTCGGTCAAATAAATGACTTCCATGGAATTTCTAAACCCATGAACTGATCTGAGTGATTTTTGGATATGTTGGTCACCCAGATTCATGGGGTTTTATGTGTTTTTTAAGGTACTTTTTTGAGGTTTCATAAAATTATGTTTTTCTGTGCTTGGAGATAATTGGGTTAGATTAGTTCAGTTCCTGATTCAATTATCTCCCAAGCACAGAGGAGGGATTCTATTGTTTGTGTATGGGCGTGTCTCACTGTAAGTCTCTGTTTTTATTGGTTTATTCACTTTGTGTCCCTGTGCCCAACAAAGTCCACGTGGCGGTCACCCTTGTTGGGAAACCTGCTTAAAAGGCCAGTGTGCCTCCATTAAAATTCTATTCCAACCTACACTCCAAAACTGTGTTATCCTGTTATTGGAGGGAAAGAAGATTTACTCCTGTGTCTGCTGTTCCAGCTTGCAGGGAATTCAATGGGGAAAGTCCTTGTAAGGATTAGAGTTAATTCCCCACTCGGCTCCAGAAAGGAGCGGTTCCAGGGCCCCAGTCAAGCCACGGCGACTGTGGGCAGAAGTGCTGGTGTTTGTCCCCTGTTCCAGCAAGGAAGCGGTCCTTGGCGGAGGTACCCAGCCGGTGTTACAGGGAGCTCCCTAGTAGCCAAACAGCCCCGCTAAAATCTGTAATGAATGGTGCCACCAGGCTGATCTTTCTCATCTGTCGTTCCTCCCATACCTTGCCCCTCTGTTGATCCTTACGCTGACTTCCTGTATCCTGTAGGTATCAATTCAAAATACTAACGCTTACCTATAAAGCTTTAAACAACTCTAGCCCCTGTTACACTTCTTCACTGATTCGCAGATCTGCCCTTCCCAGTATACCCGCTTTGCTGGTGACCTTTTCCTGTCCCTTACTGGTAACTTGCGCTTGCAGGACTTTTTGGGGACAGCTCCCTTTCCTTTGGAACAGCCTGCCTACTGCCATCACTCTCTCCCCCAGTCTTCAATTATTTAAGAAGTCCCTCAAAACACATCTGTTCAGAAATGCTTATGGACTCCCAGAGTAAACTTATCATACTCCACTCTCACCTCCAGCTCTGCTACTTTTCCACCTTTTGGTGGCTGTCACCCTTGCTGCCCTGTTGTGTTTTTGTGCCCCACCTCCTCAACACCGTAAGCTCATTTGAGCATGGCCCTTATCTACCTATTGTACCTATTGTTCTTGCGTCATTTTGTAATTATTACAAAATGTAATTATTGTAATTTACCCCCCTTTCACAGTAAAGCACTGCAGAATTAGTTGATACTCTATAAATACCAATAATAGTTCCAAGCAGAATCACAATTCTTATGTGCCAGCCAGTGGCTGCTCAATTTAACTAAAAACTAGCAACTGGTCAGCCATTTCTGATCTTCCAATTAATTAAACTTTCAATGCCGCTATATCAGTGGTCATATAAGATATCACAAAATGATATAGAGACTACATTGTCCTGTGGGCATTGTCAAAGTTGATAAAAGTTGACAAATAGCACAGCTTCCACAATCAACTTTTTTAATTTCCCAGCAGCCATCACTAGAGGCAATAATCTCATGTTCAAAAGACCTCTTTTTTTTTTTTTTTACAACAATGATGAACTAGCAGATAAATCCCCAGGAGCGGAAGTAAGTCCACTTAAGTAACATGTCAGTGCTTGCACGAGAAAGCTTCAGCCTTCTTTAGGGTCTGCCCTGGGTGCTGTACATTGAGTGGGAATTTCACCTTTTGGGAATCTTTCAAAGTAAAATATGCTACAGAGGCCCCTTTCAAAGATAAATTATCATGATTGGGATTAAGATTGGAAAATAATACTATAGCTCCAACAATTTGGAGGGAAGAATCAGTTTTTGTATTTTTCATACACAAACAGCATTTTTACTGACGAGATAATTTAATTGTAATATGTTTTAATGTTTTGAAACACTTATGTTTGTGTTCAGTGAAGTCTCCCAAGTGTAACAGTACCCGCTATGTACAGGTTTTTTTGGTGTTTTGGAAAGTTAGAGAGTCAAATATAAGATTTGCATTTCATTTTTTTCACATTAAAAAGTTCCCTGTTTGGTAATGTTGCCTTTGAGACCGTATGGTAGCCCAGGAAAGAGAATTACCCCCATGATTGCATACCATTTGCAAAAGTAGAAAACTTAAGGTATTGCAAATGAGTTATGTCCAGTCATTTTTTGTAGCCATCATGGGGGTAATTCTCATTCATGGGCTACCACACTGTCTCAAAAATAACATTACTAATCTGGCTAATTTTAATGTGAAAAAAATAAAAAATGGAATGTGCTATATTTGACCCTGTAACTTTCCAAAACACTGTAAAATCTGTTAATGGGTACTGTTTTACTTGTGAGACATTGCTGAATACAAATATGTGCATTTTATTGAGGGGAAAAGCAAACAGTATCATGACATTTACAGCTAAAATGTCAGGCAGAACTACAATTGTATTTTTTATCTTAACTTCTCACTGTTTTATTTTATTCATAATAAGTTATGTTTCATAAATGAATAGTTCATGAGACGTTAAAACCCTGTTTCTCCTGAACAAAATGATATTTAATAAGTGTGGGTGCACTTAATATGAAAGAGGTGAACTACGGGTGAACAGACATATAGCGCAAATTCCAGGTTTTGTTTACATTTTGTTTTGATCAGAACGTGTACTATTGACTCTGTCCTGAAGGGGTTAAATACCAATTTGAATCCTCTTGGATAAATATCCATTCCATCCACACTAAAAGGGGTTCCTTGCCACTCCATATTTGGCAAGCAGGTGCATAAACTCTGAGCCAGTACTATATAGGCTCCAGAACCAGGTGAGCAACATATTATGAATAACCAGTTGTGAACCTTTAACAACACCCTGCACTATTATTCTGCATTTTATGTCTCCTGTCATGTACATATCTTATTGGAGTCTGTAAAGGAGTACAAGCAAGAAGGTTCCTGTTGCTACCTTAAACACAGAAAGCCGGTACGTTCATAGTCACAATGTTGAAAAGGTTCTAGAATTGTGAGCATTCCCTTTTAAATATTTGGTCTTATTTATACCAATTGTAAATTATATTGTACCATTGTATATTTCTGGAAAAGAATATCCCCACAAACTGTAAATAAAATTCATTTGTAAGAATGTGTATGTGTATGAGTATATGCAAGTACACTATGTGTGTATGTCAGTGCACGTATCTCAGTGTAAGTGTTTATCTGTTGGAGAGTAGGTGTTTTCCTGGCACCATAAACCTACAGCAGGCTGTAGTGGTTATATTGCTTGAAATGTTTCTTTAATCACTGGCTGCATATTACCAAATGTTTGGTAAATCTGCTTCTTCAAATGGGTGGGTAATTACAACCTCCTCAAGAATATAGTAGACAAAGTCTACATACTACCAGAATAATCCTCTAGCCCTCTTGAGTCTATCCCAGTGTGTATGTGTCATACTTTATATATTTATTGTCAGGTGTTACATTCTTATGGGGTGGTGCCTTTAGGAGTGTATGTAAGGGTTGTAGATATTAGCTTGGCAGCTGCTTCTAAGTGCTGCTACAAAGTGTGTTTGGAGATAAACTGGAGAGTTTTACTGATTCTTCAACTGTCTAAGATTTTTCTAATACAAAGAAACAAGTCCTGCACTCAAACTCCCATTACTCCTGGGCGGCAGCAATGACCATAGTACACATCAGCCAAAATACATATAGTAAAAACCAATGAAAAAAGTTACCTGCGCTCTTTCCACATCCCTATGTATTTTTAAACAAATCGTTTAGTTACCTCCAATGGCCATGAGAGGGTATGCCCACCTGCCACGTGTATAGATTAAGCCTGTACCAATAAAGCATTGTCAGTGTTGTACTCCTAGAGCTGTGTCTTGTCCAGTTACTGGGGGAAAGTGATGCCTGCTTGTTGTAAGGGTTGCAGAGTGGCTGAAGGAAGGGATTAGCGGAGATAACTGGTTGGGTTACCCGGGGTCCGCTACACAAACTCAGACTGGGACTGTTGCAAATCCACTGCCTCAGAGATGTCCTAGATGAATCGCAGATGGATTACTGTAGGATCTGGTAGACTTAGAGATGTAGACAACAGACATACTGCACAGTCTGTGTCTTTACATGACTAATTTTCTGCACTTTCAGATTGTAGTGGTGTTACGGAGACAGGCTCAGGCACAGGGTTTGTGGAGCCACCATCCTCTATGCCTAAGGTGAGAGTGAGTGCAGCCAATGACAAAATGGACAAGGTGAGGCCTGATAGAAAGCAATTGTTGGGGGATTCTGTCTTAAGAGGTGTGGAGTTGGACAATCGTGGCTTTGTGAGATGTCTTCCTGGAGCTAATGCTCACAGAAACAGGAGATGTATTTGTAATATTGTCAAGCAAGCAAAGCAGGAAAGAGAATTGGATGTACTTGTCCATCTTGTGACAAATGATTTGGTTTGTAATGAGGTTTCTGAGGTAAAGCAAGAGTTTTGTGTTATTGCCAGTTGTGTCCACACTGTCATTCTCTGAAGTTCTGCCTATGCATAACATTCAGAATGACAGGCGAATGTTTATTAGGGACATTAACATGTGGCTTGGTGAATGGTGCCAGGAGCAAGGATTTGGCTTTGTTTCTCATGGTATCTCTATTTGGAATAGAAATTAACGGTACAAAAAAGATGGTTTGTATCTGTGGCGAAACCGGCCTCGCCACGTGTCCTTGGAGGGGGCTGCTTGCCCGCCTCTTGCCTTTGGACTATGGACCAGACTTTATGTGAATGTGTTAACCCAGATAGCTATGCCATGGAGCCCATTCGTGTAGTTAAAGACTTCAGCTCCATGGCAATTGAACTGTGTGTAAAGGATCTGAGCGCTCTTCGGTAGTTTTGTGCACTCAGATCCCAGCTATCTGGGGATATGTGAAATGTCTGTGTGTTATGTGTAAAAGGTGACTTTATGTATTTTAAAGTGTTTTATGTCTTTTTGCAACCATGTGCTCAATGGAGTCTGCCTCTATCCCTGGATAATTGGATTACTTTCCCCCATTGTCTCATGGATAGAGGGCTCTGTAAAACCTGTTTGAGCCAGATAGTCATGTGCCAGCCAGGGCCCAAAAGATACTTTTACTAACTTTTGAACCCCTGGTCGGATTCATGCCATTTTTTTATATGTTGTTCCCCTGAATGGATTGATTGTGAATATGTAATTTTATGTGAATGTGATGTATGGTTTTAAAGTTATGAAAGTTGGGTAGAAAGTATGTTTTAACTGTATGTGTAATTGAGTTTCCTCTCAGGATAAGGGGAGGGAATATGTGGGATGTAACTGATATGTGATTGGTTGTTTTATACCTCCCTGTGGGCAGTCCTGAATGTGAAAGACTGTAATAAAAACCAGGCTGGGTGTGCCAGCACAAGAGTTCCTGTTTTAACCCTCAAAGTGAAGTGTCGTCTCATTATTGGGGGAAGGATTTATTGTATACTGTTCCAGTTTGACTGCTAGGAGAGTAAACCTATTCGTATGGGTCCTATTCAACTGTCTACAGCATTCATATGCTTGAGAGGATTCATATGCTTCTCCAGTTCGGTGGTTGTGGTGTCTGCTGCAGTGCTTGGAGTCCTCAAGAAGCGCTAGGAGCATCCTTCAACGGAGGTACCCAGTCGGGGTGCCAGGTGATCCGTTACAGTATCTTTCTCAAAAGGGAACATATGTTCTCAGTGAGCAGTTCAGAGGTTTTGCTAGGAAGTATTTAAACTAGGAAGGGGTACAAAAGGGTGGTAAAACATCAATCCAATTCCCTCCCAAAACAAGGACAGAAAGTAACTGTAACGAGTGTTAAAAAATTATCTTGGAGTCATGTCTACAAAAGCTCGCAGTTTAGGGAATAAGTTCCATGAACTTGTGGCAATAAGGGTAACTGAGAATGAAGATTTAGTGGCTGTTCCTGAGACATGGTATAATGAGAACAATGACTTAGATATAGCAATATAAGCAATTCCTTATATAGAAAAGACAGAGACGGCACAAAAGGGGTAGGGGTGGCCCTGTATGTGAAGGATAGCATAGCCCAATAAAAGTTAGTGAGGCGAACATAGTCCGTTTGGGTTACGTTAGAATTTGGAAATCATACAGTAACTTGTGTAGGTGTGATTTACAGCCCACTTGGACAAATAGAAGAATTAGATAATCTACTAGTTGAGGAAATAGCTAAAATGATAATGAAGGATGAAGTTGTTTTCATGGGTGACTTTAATCTTCTGAATGTGAACTAGAAAACTAAAACAGCTGCTTGTGCAAGGAGCACACATATTCTAAACTCTCTACTGGGTTTATCTCTAAAACAAGTCATTGAGGAACCAACTCGTAAGGAGGCCATACTAGATTTAGTGTTAACAAATGGAGATTTATTATCAGATATTACTGTAGGTGAAAGTTTGGTGATCACTAGATCCTTATCAGTGTGGTTTAATATAAGAAAAGTGACTGAGTCACACCACACAAAAACAAAAGTTTTAGATTTTAGAAAAACAGACTTCTCTAAAATTAGAATATGCGTAAAGGAGTCCTTATAAGACTGGAGCAGTTTAAATGGCATCCAGGAGAAATGGGATTATTTAAAAGTTGCACTACTGAAAGCAACAAAAAATTCTATTAGGCTTGTCAGGAAGAGCAGAAAAATTAAGAAACCACTGTGGTACTCTGCAGAGGTGGCAAAAATAGTAAAAAACAAACAAAAAGTTGGCATTTTATTAATTAGAAAAAAAAAAACAGAATGAGGAAGGCAGACAGATCTATAAGATTAGGCCGAAAGAGGCAAAGCAAGTTATAAGAGCCTCAAAGCACACACAAGAGAAAATAGCACAGTCACTGAAAAAAGGAGATACAACTTTTTTTTTTTTTTTTAGATACAGAAATGAGAGAAGGAAAGTAAAACACGGATTAATTAGATTAAAAACAAAAGAAGGAAGGTATGTAGAAGTGGATATAGCTGACTGCCTCAATTAATATTTTTGTTCAGTATTTACAGATGAAAATGAAGTAGCGGGACTTCAGTTAAGAAAAAGGACAAATGGGTCATTTTGTTATATGTGCGTTTACAGAGGAAGAGTTTTTCTATTTTAACTGTCAAAAGTAAAGACAAATAAGTCAATGGGACCTGATGGAATACACCCAACATTATTTAAAGAACGTAGTGGTGTACTAGCAAAACCATTTATGGATTTATTTAGCCAATCATTGTTAACAGGAGTAGTCCCAGATGATTGGAAATTAGAAAATGTTGTACCCACTCACAAGAAAGGTAGTATGGAGGAGTCGGGCAACTATAGGCCAGTAAGCATTACTTTAGTAGTGGGGAAAGTGATGGAAACCATGTTAAATGATAGGATTGTTGAAAATCTAAAATCACATGGATTTAAAGATCAGAGACAACATGAGTTTACTTCAGGGAGATCATGCCAAACTAATCTTTTTGATCAGGGTGGTGCAGTAGACATTACTTACCTAGATTTCTGTAAGGCTTTTGACACTGTTCCACATAGAAGGATCATCAATAAACTGCAATCTTTATGTTTGGATTCCAATATTGTTGAATGGGTAAGGCAGTGGCTGAGTGACAGGCAACAGAGGGTTGTAGTCAACGGAGTATATTCAAAGCAAGGTCTAGTTACCAGTGGGGTACCTCAGGGATCTGTACTTGGACCCATTCTCTTTAATATTTTATTTTATAAAATATTTTATAAGATATGTGTAACGGATCACCTGGCACCCCGACTGGGTACCTCCGTTGAAGGATGCTCCTAGCGCTTCCTGAGGACTCCAAGCACTCTGGCAGACACCACAATCACCGAACCGGAGAAACAATTAAATTCTCCCAAGCATATGAATGCTGTAGACAGTTGAATAGGAACCATACGAATAGGTTTACTCTCCTAGCAGTCAAACTGGAACAGCATACAATAAATCCTTCCCCCAATAATGAGACAACACTTCACTTTGAGGGTTAAAACAGGAACTCCTGTGCTGGCACACCCAGCCTGGTTTTTATTACAGTCTTTCACATACAGGACCGCCCACAGGGAGGTATAAAACAACCAATCACATATCAGTTACATCCCACATATTCCCTCCCCTTATCCTGAGAGGAAACTCAATTACACATACAGTTAAAACATACTTTCTACCCAACTTTCATAACTCTAAAACCATACATCACATTCACATAAAATTACATATTCACAATCAATCCATTCAGGGGAACAACATATTAAAAAATGGCATGAATCCGACCAGGGGTTCAAAAGTTAGTAAAAGTATCTTTTGGGCCCTGGCTGGCACATGGCTATCTGGCTCAAACAGGTTTTACAGAGCCCTCTATCCTGGAGACAATGGGGAAAGTAATCCAATTATCCAGGGATAGAGGCAGACTCCATTGAGCACATGGTTGCAAAAAGACATAAAACACTTTAAAATACACACAGACATTTCACATATCCCCAGATAGCTGGGATCTGAGCGCACAAAACTACCGAATAGCGCTCAGATCCTATTCACACAGTTCAATTGCCATGGAGCCAAGTCTTTAACTACACGAATGGGCTCCATGGCATAGCTATCTGGGTTAACACATTCACATAAAGTCTGGTCCATAGTCCAAAGGCAAGAGGCGGGCAAGCAGCCCCCTCCAAGGACACGTGGCGAGGCCGGTTTCGCCACAATATGTAACAGGGTTGATGTTCCAGCAGGGACAAGCCAAATGGCGATGATTTCGGTAAACTAGAAGAAAATGGTCAGAGCTGTGGCAACTGACATTTAATGTGGATAAGTGCAAGATAATGCATCTTGGGCGTAAAAATCCAAGGACAGAGTATAGAATATTTGATACCCTACTAACCTCAACATCTCAGGAAAGGGATTTAGTAGTAATTATTTCAGATGACTTAAAGGTAGGAAGACAATGTAATAGAGCAGCAGAAAATGCTAGCAGAATGCTTGGTTTTACAGGGTGCAGAAGAAAGAGGAAAGTGCTTGTGCCATTGTACAGAACACTGGTGACACCTCACTTGGAGTATTGTACGCAGTACTGGAGACTGTATCTCCAGAAGGATATTGATACTTTAGAGAGAGTTCAGAGAAGGGCTTAATGTTAATATAAGTACATATATGTGTATTAAAATACACTTAGAATGACTTTACATATATATGATCACCTATATAAATTTTATATTTATTTATATATACACGTATAATTACAATAATAAATAAAAATAATAAAAGAAATAAAATATTTAAAAAAATGTAAATACATTATACATATGTAATTTACATAGTTACATACCGTGTTTTCCCGAAAATAAGACCTACCCCGAAAATAAGCCCTAGCTGGATTATCGGGGTGGGCTGCAATATAAATGCCACAGCCGACTGAGCGCTCTATAGAGAGCGCTCAGACTGCTGCCGCACTGCCTCACCTCCCCTTCCCTGTAGCATGGCCGAGCTCCTCTCCTGTCAGTCTGGCCAGGTCGCGGACCGGAGAGGAGCTCGGCCACGCTACAGGGAAGAGCAGGTGAGGAGAAGATTGGAGGGGGAGGAGTATTACAGGGAAGGGGGAGGGAGTATTACAGGGAGAGGGGGAGAGTATTACAGGGAGAGAGGGGGGGAGTATTACAGGGAGAGAATGGCCACAGGAGAGAGAGAAGTATTACAGGGAGAGTATTACAGGGAGGAGAGGGAAATGACCGAAGTAATACGAGAGGAAGTAGCCACAGGAGGGAAGTATTACAGGAGGGAGGGGAGAGTAGCCAGGGAGGGGGAGTATTACAGGCAGGGAGGGAGGAGGGGGGATAATATTACAGGGAGGGAGGGATAATATTACAGGGAGGGAGGAGGGGATAATATTACTGGGAAGGAGGGGGAGAGTATTACAGGGAGGGAGGGGGGAGATAATATTACAGGGAGGGAGGGGAGAATATTACAGGGAAGGGGGGTAATATTACAGGGAGGGAGAGTATTACAGGGAGGGAGAGTATTACAGGGAGGGAGGGGAGAATATTACAGGGAGGGAGAGTATTACAGGTAGGGAGGGAGGGAGGGGAGAATATTACAGGAGGTATTACAGGGGAGGGAGGTGAGGGTCTCTAGAGTTTACACAGCGTGGACACCGGCTGACAGACTGGCTCTAAGCCCTACCCTGAAAATAAGCCCTAGTGTGTTTTTTGTGACTAAAATTAATATAAGACCCGGTCTTATTTTCGGAGAAACACGGTAGTTACATATCTGAAAAAAAGAGACTTGCGTCCATCAAATTCAGCCTTCCTCACATTTTGTTTTTTGCTGTTGATCCAAAAGAAGGCAAAAAAAACCCAGTTTGAAGCACAATTTTGCAACAAGCTAGGAAAAAAAATCCTTCTTGACCCCAGAATGGCAGTCAGATTTATCCTTGGATCAAGCAGTTATTACCCTACATTGAAAGATTATATCCTTGAATACTCTGTTTTTGCAAGTATGCATCTAGTAGCTGTTTGAACATCTGTATGGACTCTGATAAAACCATTTCTTCAGGCAGAGAATTCCACATCCTGATTGTTCTTACAGTAAAAAAAACCTTTCCTTTGCCTTAGACGAAATCTTCTTTCTTCCAGTCTAAACGCATGGCCTTGTGTCCTCTGTAAAGTCCAGTTTGTGAATAGATTTCCACACAATGGTTTGTATTGGCCCCGAATATATTTGTATAATGTTATCATATCCCCTCTCAGGCGACGTTTTTCTAAACTAAATAGGTTTAAATGTGTTAACCTTTCATATATATATATATATATATATATATATATATATATATATATATATATATACACAGGGCCGGTGCAAGGATTTATGCCGCCCTAGGCAAAATAAAAATTGACGCCTAGGTCGCCTTACAGGTAGCGCCGGCCCTGTATATATAATAAAAAAAAGGCTCCAGAACATTCTTTAAAATTGCTTATCACAAAATTAAGTTGTATGTCTTCATTCAGATACAGATTTTTGTTTTGTCATAAATGGGTTTTGTTTAATTTAAATTACACTGTGGGCCAAAATTCAGAAAAGGGTTGGAGGAGTCATTCACTTTTTTATGAATTAACCAATTTCAGTGATATTACATACAATGAATGCTTAACAACAGATTTGTTTGATTAGGTGCAGAAGATGACATTTTAAATGAACTCAATTTGCTGTGTCTCAAAGTCCTGCTCTTTTAATTGTTCATAATATTAGTTGATGTTGGAGGCAGAGCCAACCTCTGAGCAGAATGGCTGTTTTCTGAAAGAGCTCCATCTCCTAGAAAGGGGAATCCCTAAACATCGGGCTCACAATTAAAAATGGGACATCCCAAATGCTCCCTAACATCGCAGCAAGCCTCTAGAAAACACTCGGCTGGGAAATCGGGGGCTCTAACCAAGTTTTTCCGCGATCACGGCACGACCGCTGTAGGCCCCAACTTACTCTGGAGTCATCCAACGACGGATTGTCCCCATCCTCTTCCAAATGGGTACTGACCTGAGGGACGTAGACAAGGTTGACTCACTACATTTACTAGAGGAAATAAACTACTCCTTTACTGATAGATATACCCAATACCAGGACATTTGGGAACCCTGGCTGCAATACTTGAAAAGGCAATCTGTGTCCTGATACCCTAATGATGCATCCCAACTAACCTCTGAATTATGATACCACACATCGATCAATGCTTGTTTTCACCTGTCTGGTCTGACCTAATAGGTAAACTAGTACACCTGCAAGTACTGGTGCTTGGGCTCTGCACTACACAACTAATGGTGGCTTGTTCTGAGTGACATGTAATTACATTCTCAATAAAGCTAGCCATGGGGAGCTGTGCTTAGAACTCAGTGAGCAGTGATGAATGGTAAGGGGACTAGTGATACGGTCGACTGGTAAAAGGAAGTACAGGGGACAGAAATGGAAACATTTGGTGGGCCCAGGTAAACTGCAGAGAAAGGGGGGAGCTAGAGTAAAGAGGAGGTAGTAGTTTTGAGAAAGATGTTTAAGTGGAAGGGGGTAAAAATGGGATATTACTGAAGAAAGGTAGGGGAAATCTGTAAACTGTTTTGGAAAAGTGGAATAGACCAAGAAAGAGAGAGCAATAATGTCAGAAAACATGGATGCCAAAATAAGGTTGAAAGAGGAGATTTGGGAAGGCATTTGAATCTATACACAGCCATCCCTCTATGTGTGGTCTCTCTCCCTCTACCTTTCCCTCTACCTCTCCCTCTTCCCCTCCATGCCTCCCCCTCCATCTCTACTCTCCCATTCACACACATTTACATTCATGGTGCTGTATGTGTGTTTATTGCTATGGAACTCTGGTATACTTTGTATTCAGTAACCATTACATTAAAGGAACTACAAAGAGTACTGCACTGAGACTGATGGACCTTGTGGTATATGTATCACACTGTATACTAGGGTTTTTATTTTACAATATGAAGTTAAAACAACTATTCTGGCGAGTAGAAAGGAATATATGGTCCTTTTGTGAGATGTAGGCCCTGTGGTAGACTGACACTTGGGCACTTGTTTTCCGGATTTTGGGCCTGACATCTAGAAGGGGCCCAGCGGCTTGTCCAGATTTTCAAGATGTTTTGTCTGTTTTTCCATTAAATCTTAATTTGCTACAATTCAGAGTTTAGTGAATAAACACATTGATATGAGAAAAGGAGAGCATTTAGTGAAAAATGTCTCAGCAGACATATCATGATTGCTGGGGATTATGGCCATTGACAGCTAAACACTTTCTG
This sequence comes from Pelobates cultripes, assembly GCA_933207985.1. Taxonomy (NCBI): domain Eukaryota; kingdom Metazoa; phylum Chordata; class Amphibia; order Anura; family Pelobatidae; genus Pelobates; species Pelobates cultripes. The sequence goes on from OW240915.1 coordinate 226,419,230, forward strand.
GAAAATGTGTTGCTAAAAGGAATGACAAGTTAGAAAATAAATAAGATTAGAGGTTAAAGGTTTGCAGCTGTTTTGTAGATCATATTCAGGGCTTCAAATGCAATGTTTTTTTTTTGCTATTTGCAAGGCCTTAAAAGTTACTCAGCACTGCAAGACACAGCATACCCACCAGGGCTGAATATATACTTGCCACTGCTGAATATTTACTCACCAATGGCTAGTGGAAATTATGTGCCTTGTTCTCTACATAAATAATTCAGAAATACAAACAAGCTAACAATTTTATTAAGAACAAAAATATAGTCTGCTATATCAATGCCCAGATTATATAAAATAGATAAACATAGTGATAATTTGTATGCTGAAATTAACATCTGAGAGTCACAAACGCATTAGAAATGGCTACATATGAAAAGAAATAAAATATGTTAAACTATTTTACATGCATTAGGTTAGAACTTTTATAGTGTGGCAATGCAAAATAACCTGTACAAGGCTGGCTTTAAGATGGATAATCCTTAAACTATCACAGTGATTGTCACAACCAACAGACCAGCATTTGGTCCCAGCTAAACATTTTATGAGATACTCAACTCTGAGTTATGCTACAAGAAGTGTAAGTAAGAACTGAACAGGAAGCAGACAATGATGGGCCTCCAGGGTGAGCGATAGCAAGAACATGACTGGATATTGAATAGATTACTTTAACTGTGACTACACAAGAAGGCTTGTACATGTTACTGTTACTCAGTTACTGTTCAATCAGTGTCACTATCAATCAGTACAAGTCTTTGGGGATGATTAAGAAGCTTTAGCTCTTTTAAGAAATCTAGTTTGTCATAAAAGATGTAAACATATTGATTTCAAATACCATGTAACCTTTTCAGTGATCTATTATGGTGGCATAGTCCTTGATTACTGCCCAATGGGTAGGTTGATATCAGGTATCATGATTAAGCCTGCAACGAGGTTCTTGGAAATATTTGTCTGGAATGAAAGTTTCTCAAAATATAAATGTTTGCTGTTAAAAATGTATGTGAGAGCAAGTGGGGGTGTTGAAATATAATCATAACGTGCTCTCAATATTGTTCTTGTGTATTGAACAATAAAGTTGTTGTCCTGCCTCCTTGTCTGTTGAGTGGAACAGTGAATAACTAAACAAATGTGTTGTACTTATTGTTATGTGCACTTGCCTGGTTATCCTACCCTCCGCATGCTGACTGCAATAATGTTCCAGAGGCACACAGACACACACATACATACACGCATCTGTTAAGACACAAACTTATACAAATATGCACACAGTCATACAGCAAACAGACATATAGTCATACAGAAACACACAGTCCTACAAACACACACAATGTCATAAAGAAACATATAGTCATATAGACACACATCCTATATACATATTTACTTACTTTTCGATATAAGGCAAATAAATAAAAACTTTAAAAGACACAAATTATACACACAGATTATATAATGCTTCACTGCAGAGAAGACCTGAGAGACTTACTGTTGATTTTCAAGCACTCTCTGACCCAAGGTGCATGTATATGAGTGAATGATCCTATTTATTTAAAAAAAGGCTTTACTTTCAACTTGAAGAAATGATTATGCTAAATAATTCTGAGGTGACAATTGTCCTCTAAAAATAAAATTAACATTGAAACAATCAGAAGACCATTAAAAATATAATGATATTATTCATAGGTCTCCGTCGACCTAGAGGTGGGTAAAATATACAAAAGGTCCAATAGGGTTCCAATTAACTAAGGGAAGTTTGTGTATTAATCTAACAATAATACAATAATAAAGCCAGTTCAAAATAAGTAGTGTGTTTATTACTCCATGTGAGGGGAGAGCCAGTATGTAACCAGCCCCATTCTTACATGGGAACCCAGGAGACTCACACAGCTCTGCTCTTCACACATAGTTGCAGGGATGCTTTCACAGCTCCAGGAAGAACACACAATATTCTGCCGCTTCACAGAATAATCCCAGTGCCAGTCCTAGCAGCGCAATATGAATTTGATATCAACACACCAGAAATCAGCAGCACAATATGATATTGTCAAAACACCAGAAATTCTCACTTGCCAAAGACATCCCACAAGAACAGATGCAAGTAAGCTTAAAATAAATGTATTACCACAACTGACCCTAAATACCTTGGTCCACTGTGAAATTTCCTGGTGTCATGCAATACAAATTCGCTGTCCGTACTGTCACCAGCTCAACCACCTTCCTCCTTTTGAAGCCGTGGTCTAGGTAGCCTTGTGGGGAATCCATCCTAGCTAGTGTGTATAGAGATAAGATAAAAAAATTTTTTACAGCAAACAATGTTATAAAATAAAAAATACCTCAATCTTCTTTCTGTATATCTATTTATATACAATGAACACTTAATTTCAGTTGTTCTCCAAACAAGAGAAATTAATATTAACCTATATAACTGGCGATAGTTCAACTTGCAATAATATCGTAATTATAATATTATATGTACTTCTAATGTTATATAAAAAAAAAAAGCCAGTTTAATCATTTGGTATCCTTATGTGGGGTTGTCATATTTAAGGATACCAAATAAAGGTACCCTAAAATCTGACAATCCCACATAAGGTTCCCACTTTTACTAAGGGAGTTATCTACTAAGGTGCTGAAAGATCAACATTAATGAAACCCTTTTTCTTTTGTTCTTTCGGCTGCTTTGCAAATATCTCCCTAATTTGGTTTCCTCATGTGGTCTTGCCATATTTAAGAATATGTAATACCCTTAAATATGACAATTCCAGATAAGGGTACAAAATAAGGGATTTATCTATTTTCTAAACCAAAGAAAGATTTTACAGCTTTCGTAACATTCCAATCATCCGAATGGGAATACCAACCTGAAAGTATCAGAAAAATTTTGTCTGAAACAAATCGACGTCTGAAATCTGTTTTGGACTAAACAAATTTTTTTTGTCGAACGAATTCATTCCTCCATGCACAAATCTAATGTTGAAAGGGTAGATGTTTAGAGAGTGATGGGACAGAGTATATTATTTGATATTTAAAATGGTCACATTGTTCTGACTGCAAATGATAACACTGAAAAAAAAAAAGGGCGAAGGACTATTAATGTATCAGTCATAAAGTAGTTTTCTTCCTTTGGTGCACAGATCCTTGTGGTTGGGATCTGCCTGCAATGACAGAAGCAGGTATTTTTCAAGTAATATTATAATTGTTCATTGTTTCACCTGAAAAATGTTTTTATGACCAAACAGTATAAAATAAACATAAACTGTGAACCATGCAAACCCTGTTGAACTGCATTCTCATTTTTCTTTAGTATATTTTGTAACGAGGTAGTCATAACAATGGACAATAAAATCAAGATCCCCCTTCTCAAAATAATAGCACAAATAAACCAGCACAAAAAAGTGTTTAATTTTTGTAAAGGGCAAGGACATGTTAAAATAAAAATAGTCAGCCAAGCAAAGTGTATTTAGCATATGTAGTGTCAAGGTTATCCATCTGTAATGTATAGATTTTTGTTTCTTCCATTATGCAACATGCTTTATGTTTCTAGTGTTATCTTTTGAGGTTTATATGGATGGTTATTCTTTCTGGTTTCTTTTTTAACAATTTAGTTAGTCAGGATATGTGTACTTATCATGGCACTCTGTCTGACAGAATGTGATTTTATTATTGCATGAATGTCATTTCAATATGTGTCTCATGCATTTGTATTTTGCCCAAGAACCAATCTCCTTTATTATATGCTACTTTGTAAAAGGATGTATCTCACCTTATGATTAATCATGTTAATGTGAAAATTCGTCCAAAATTTTGAAAATATTTAATTTGGGCTAAACAAAATTCATTTGAAAATGTTGTTAGTATTTGAAATTCGGGCACTTATTATTTCCTATGGGAAATTAAAGAAGGTGGCTGTCACAAAGTTACAAACTACCAATTTAAGGAGTTATCTGCTAACCTGCTGAAAGATCAAAATGATAAAAAGCCCTTAATGTTGAACATTCAGCTGTTTAGTGGATAACTCCCTCATGTTATCTCCTTACAAAGCCAAAATAGGGAGATATTTACTAAACAGCTGAAAGAGCAAACTTAATAAAGTATTAATTGTGTAGTAGATAACTCCCTAATTTGCTATCCTTATAAAAACAAATTAATTCCACATGTCTAGTGGAGTGTAAGTTTTGATCCTTCTATTTTATGATAATTCACAAATAGTATATTGAGAGGTAACTATCATTTATGTTAACGTAGAGGGTAGGAAAAAATATTACAGAATTCGCACCATAGGAAGTAAACCGTTCCACATAATAAGACATGGACAATTCTCATGAGAATGTGTTATTTAAAAAAAAATTAAAAAAAATGTTATGTACGTTGGTCCAAATTATATACATTTTACAGAATTGACTGGTGAGATGTAATTACAGTTTTCTAGTGATATGGTTAGCTTCTTTGAGAAGTAGAAACACAAGATTCATACAATTGCTATGTGCCATTATATTTATTTAGTAAATCTCAGTCTTTTTCTCCCACTTGTACAGAGAATGTGTTGCTGTTATATATACTTTTTATATATAATATACATTTAAGGCAGAAAAAAAAATAATTACTCTTACAGACCCACTCACTATTGTATTATTTGAATTATTTGCCATGTTATTCACAATTATTGAGTTCTTATATATTTGTGACCACTTGCGTGTTGTAACTGTGATTCATATCTATTCTTGTAAAATGTATATCATAGAGCTACCTACATTGTAATATAGAATAGTGAAAGAGGCTTAATTCCCGTTTGTTAGTAGAACACAGAGGATGCAGTAGGCTACAGATTGTCACCTTCCAGGAGCAAAATGAGATTCAGGCAAATATAGTGTACTCAAACACATCCTTCTCTATTTATAGAATACACATGTGCATTTGCTTATATAAATACCATGTGGAGATTGTTCGCTTGTAATCTTATGAAGATCAAGCGCTAGAACTATTACATTATAGATTGCAAGTTGTTAATTTTAAATAATTATGTAAATGAATGACAAAAATTATTTTTAAGGTAAAGAGTTGAGAAAAAAAATGAATGTTATCCAAAAATATATTTTGTATTGTATATTGTCCTGTATATTTATTGATATTCAGCTTCAAGTGGTCTGCGCTTGCAAGACCCCTTCACCTGAATAAAATTACCAGAGAGACACTCCAGTGGTGTCTCAGGGCTTAACTCTTGTTATTAAAGATAGGACTCTCCCACAAAAGAACTCTGTGTGAGTGTTAACTGGAGATTTTATTAACAATGTCCAATAAACACTTAGCTAAATTGTGTTGAGAAAAGTCAGGTTTGAAATTCCAAAGCCCTTAGGCTAAGCCTCCGACTAATAAATGTAGTCTTTAACAGAAGAAACCCCCCCCTTTCTGGCTTTATTAGTAATTGCCAATAAAGGGGTTTAACTTAAGGTAAAGATAGATTACAAACCTTAATAGTACTAAGTACTGTACTATTACAAGGAAAGTGACTATGTCTACCTATTAACCTTATCAAAGGTAAATATCTCCAATATGTAGGGATAGTCTGAGTGTCACTATCAATTAGACACTTGCTTATAGACTGCAATTTTCAATTTGAATCATTAGGTAGACAGAGTGAATCAGGCTTACTTAAAAATCATAATGCCGGTTGCTGTAGATGTATGCAATACTGAGGCTAGTATTCAAATAATGCCAATGGAGCTCCAGTGTAATGTATGGGTATTGTATCTGAATCCTTATTTAAAGAGGTATTGAGTCCTATAGTATACAGTATTACTGTAGCTCCAGATTATTTATTGCAGAAAAAAACGTATACAAAATAAAAATCCAAGGGGGCGTGGCTGATCGCCGTTCAGAATGGCCGCATGTTAGAGCAGCTCCGGGAATAGCAGGCACAAAAAACGCACGGAGGACCTGACAAGCCACGATGGGGAACCCCAAAAGATTGCACAGCACCAACACTAGCTCTGGGAAGACCCCGGCAGGTAAAATGGGCTCCGTCCCCAAACTGTTCAAGGAATATACAGACCGTATGTCGGAGAATGGAGATTCCAACATGGCTCCGGCGGATCATACTCTGCTCCCCCGAGCCCAGTGGCATCAGAGGTCTCAGCAGCCTCCACATACCTCGACATTAGGGACCTTATCAAGAACTTACCTTCCAAAGCCGACCTCACATATATGCTAGGCAGATTGGAGTCATCCGTTCAACGCAAAATGGACGGCATGTGCTCAGAGATCCGGCAGGTAGGACAGCGGGTCCAGGAGCTGGAAGATGATAGGTGTACCATACAGGCCCAATTAAACTCCCTAACCACTAAGATCGCAAACCAGAACTCTCAACTGTCACTCTTTCAACGATCATTAGACAATATTGATAACAGAGGGTGAAGAAATAACTTGCGGATCAAAGGCCTACCGGAAGTGGAGGGGGTGGATATCCAGTCTGTTCTGCAGGAACTATTTACTCTAATAGTGGGCCAGCCGACGGACACACAGATCCTCCTGGACAAAGCATATCGCTCATTAAGGCCAAAAACCCAAGATAGGGAAACGAGAGACGTCATATGCCGAATCCATTACTTTACAGTCAAAGAAAACATACTGAAAAAGCTGCGTAACACTAATCCTCCACTACTATTCCACGGCCATGAGGTCCAAATCTACCAGGACCTCTCATGGCTCACGTTGCAAGCCAGACGGTTTCCCAAACCCATAATGGACCAACTACGAACCAGAGCAATCTGGTACAGGTGGAGATAGCCATTCGTGCTCAAGCCACTCACAGGGGAATCACCCACGTGATTGCAACTCACTGAGATGTTACACCATTCGTCTAGGCACTGGACCTCAGAGAGGGGAGGATCATGGACTGGTATGCCCCCGACCCAGCCCTATCACTCAACCAACGTCATCAGTGACATCAAAGGTGTACACCTTAGAAAACGTAGAGAACAAGCCCAACGGACACCCCATAGCCGAAGAACGCAGACTATCCGGAGGACGTCCAACACCGATACCACCCACACTTCACCAACCCTGAAAGACCTATTGCCCATGGGAGCACCCCCTGACAAACTGGCAGGAATCCATAACTGACTATCCCCCACCTGAACACTGCAAGCAGTTCATTGGCACCCCCTCATAACCACTGCTTCCCCCAGCAGCCACACAGGCAAGCAATGGACTGTATCTCCCCGCCCCAGGGATTATCCCCACATTGACTACGGTCCTCCCGACACCATCTTCCAGGGGAGATCCCGACGCAGGACCCAGCAGGGCTCTAGTACCGCCTTGAACTCTCAACCAAGCGAGCATCAGCCCTCTGGATCAGGTCGTATGTTTTCCCAAAACCAGTATTATTAAGACTCTAAGACTCTATTGTTATGTATAATATGTTCTGAACTGTCTTTCACTGCAAGTCATCACAACGTTGCATGTTAATATAGGGACTACACCCCCACCCCTCTCTCTTACGAGGTTAACTTAGAGCACCGATCCCAGAGACATTATCTCCGGTTGGGGACTGCCCACAACGCAAGAGAAAGACGAACTCTGTAATCACCTCTAGAGCAACTCACATGGGCACCTCACCCCAGATTGGGTAGTATATCTGCTACACATCTGTAACAACTGAAATGTAATGTTCTGTATTATATTGTATACATGTTACTTCGTAGCAAACAAACTAATAGGGGACAGGCTAACCCGAGGACCAACCACTCCTCCCCACACAGGGTCAATCTATGACACCGACGTTAGCATTCTGTAGTATAGTATTAAACACAGCCATTAGCACATGGGGGAAGCTAGGGGGGGCCAGTAGTTTTACTATTGACATACCAAAGCAGAATTATACACTCACATAATATGCCTGCTAACCCTCAAGCTCACACACATAGAACCCCCCCAATTTTTTTTTATCTAACTGACTTCCACGACAGATCTATTGAACATCTGTTACGCGCACACCCCAGTACCAAACGAACAACCAACAATCTAGTGCACGCATCAACCACCTCCCCTACCCTCTCCCCCCACCGCAGGCGGTTATCTCATATTCAATACTAAATCCTCTGTGGTATACGGAACACAGCAGAGACGGGCACCAGCTGATATCAGTTCACCAAGCCGCAACACTAATTAAGACTCCAAACACGCTTTGGAACTAACTTATTGTATATAGTTTTCTAGTTTATATTTGTCTTCACTCTGGTATACAGGGTTTGACTGTTTGTTTGTTTGTTCTATTGTTATAATCTACATACCACAAGGCTGACATCGAAGACAATTGACGTACATCACAGAGCCCTATCCATGGCACCTCACTCCCCACTGCACCACGAATCATGGCAACATTAGGGGCATCTATAACAGTTCTCACACACAACGCACAGGGCTTAAACACCCCAGAGAAACATTACCTAGCCCTGGCAGACTATCATAAGCAAAAAGCAGAGATGGTCTATGTACAAGAAACTCCCTTTCCCTCATTTAGAAACAATCGATACCCGAGGGGCTATTTCAGCAACTTCCAACTTCCCAGGGTCTAAATCCAGAGGAGTCTCAATCCTATTACACTTTCGCCTCCCCTCCACATATAAGGAACATAAGGCTGCTGAACACGGGAGATCCATATTTCTTAAGGGTACAGTGGGGTGCACCATGACCACCTTTGCAAATGTATATTTACCTTATAGGAAGCAATTTCCTGTCCTTCGGAAGATACTCCAAAAATTGGAGGCCTTCGCTGAGGGTCTCCTAGTTTTGGGAGGGGACTTTAACATCTCCTTAGACACCACCTCTCAAGCACATTCTTACCTCTCATCAACAAAAACACACATCCAACGACTGCTAGACTTACACCAAATGTACGACTGCTGGAGATCAAAAAAAGATTATTCCTACTACTCTCACTCAACCGACTCTTACTCGAGAATAGATATGTTTTTCCTTCCCCACAGGTTTCTTAACCTTATATCCTCTTGCTCATATGCACCAATCACTTGGTCAGATCACGCTCCTTTAGCTATGACCATCAATGTTCCTCTCCTACATGCCTCAAGGCCCCAGTGGAAATTGAACGATACACTCCTAAACTTACCCGACATATGAGACCACCTATCCACGGAATTAGACCACTATTTCTCTCGCAATACACAAACAGACTCTTCCCACCCTACTATCTGGGAGGCTCATAAATGCACAATTAGGGGCACGCTCATTCACCTAGCATCCGCACATAAAAAAGAAATTCACAAGTGACACAACTCCTCAGAGAAATCAGAGATCTAGAAGAAACACACAAGGCCAATCTGGCCCTAGAAACATACAAAACACTCGTAAACAAGAGATCAGAACTTAACATCCACTTAAATGTCCAAACGCAAACTGACACAAGGAGTTTGTACTATGCTGAGGGAGGCAAAAGTGGCCATCTGCTAGCATCTGCTAGCACATGCGCTGAAAAAACAAAGGGAATCCAACTTCGTAGCTGCAATACAAAACACAGAAGGCAATACAGCCCATCTCCTGTCGGACATAACCAAAGCGTTTCATGAAATTTACTCTTCACTTTACAACCTAAGGACTGCTCCCCCCTCAAGCGCAGAGCTCCACAAATTCCTTTCACACAGGATCTTCTCTACCATCCCAGCTAACCTCAGGCACTCACTAGACCAACCCATTACTCTCCAGGAATTCCAGGAGGTAATCCAACATTTACCACAGGGGAAAAGCCCAGGCCCAGATGGCTACACGGCAAAATACTACAAAGTGTTCTCTGCAACACTTGCCCAATCTTTCCTCAACTCATTTAACTCCCTCCTACAACAGACAAGCTTTCCACCACAAACATTGAATGCCACAAGTACGCTCCTGCCCAAACCAGGGAAAGACCCTACTAAATGTGGAAGTTATAGGCCTATATCCCTCATCAATATAGACCTTTTCACCAAAATATTATCAAATCGCTTACGCCCACTCCTCCTGGAGTTAATCCATCCAGATCAGTCAGGATTCGTACCAGAGAGGGAGGCTAATGATAACACGACCAGGATTTTAAACCTCATTCACCACGCAAAACGCTCGGGGGACCCCAGTCTACTCCTGTCAATTGATGTCGAAAAGGCGTTCGTTAGGGTGGACTGGACCCTAATGAGACACACACTGCAGCACATGGGCTTTGGCCAAAACTGGATGAAGTGGTTGGGGGCCATATACTCCAAACCCACAGCACAAATACGCATAAATGTTCAATTATCAGACCCAGTTCAGATTTCCAACGGCACAAGACAAGGGTACCCCCTTTCACCCCTCTTGTTTGTACTAGTCCTAGAACCGTTCTTGCAGGGAATAAGAGACAATCCCCTTATCTGAGGTATCCAAGTGGGAGACACTGCCTATAAAACAGCTGCCTTTGCAGACGACATGCTATTCACAATCACTCACCCAGCTACCTCACTGCCCCACTTAATGGCCGAAATGGCACAATATAGCAATATAGCTATCGATCTTCCTCGTGAACCTTGGCAAATGCGAAATCCCCCCTAACACTAAAGAACAACTTCGACAAGACTATCCTTTCACGTGGGTGACCGAGACACTCAAATATCTAGGAGTGCACATACTCCTAGATATGCAACAAAAACTTTCCTGACCTGATACGAGCAATAACCACAGACCTCAATTTGGAACATGCCCCAATTTGGATGGTTCTGCAGACTAAACATCCTTAAAGCGGCACTGTCATGCCGAACTTACCTTTCCTCAATCTTTTCCTCTTCTCCCCCTCTCTCAGGATCTGTTCTTCTTTTCTTCCTGTCTTCTTTAGTTTTCTTTAAAATCATAAGACAAAGTAGGGACTCTTTGCCTTATGAAGAATTCCTCCGCTTGACCAGCTCTGACCAGCGGAGGAGCAAAGTGTGCTTCATTTCCGCTGGTCAGAGCACTTTTCCCATAATTCTTACCTTTCCTCAGTGTTCCCGCAATGCTTCCTGTCACTTTACACTAAACTGCCGAATTGCGTTCTAACTGAATGAGAACAGTATGTTCGTTTCTTTTAGAACGCAATTCGGGTATTTTATTAGGATCGCAATTTCATTCGAATGAATGAAACTCCGATCCTATTCGTGCTGTGGCTGCATCTTGCAGCCGCTTAGTAGATAACTACCTAATTCCCACGGTATCAGGGAGTTATCTACTAAAAGGCTGAAAGACCTAAATTGGTCTTTCAGCCACATTTACTAATACTAAGTAAAATTATAGTATTAGTAAATAATATACCCCTACTCACTATACCGCGGTAGGGGCATGTCTGTAAACAGTGAGCAGCCTGTGGCTGCTCAAAAATAAAAATACTATTGGCCCCCACCCATAAATAGCGGGAGGGGGCCTACAGTAAAATGGAGCCTAATGTCCCCTGGTTCCACCCCTGCGGCTGGGTGGGGTGATCATACCCATGGGGATAATGGGGAGGGACCTACTGTCCCCCCCCCCCCCCGGCCCACACCCCTGGGCGGCGGGTGGGGGCCCTAAGTCAATTTCCCCCCTCCACACCAAGATGACTAGGGGGTCCCCAAGCCCCTAGTCACCCACCCCCCCACCCAAATAAAAAGTCCCTACCTACCCCCCTCACCCTAAAAAAATAGTGAGGGGGAAATAAAATAACTAACCTGTAAAATAAAATTAAACTTACCATTCAACGTCTTCTTTTTTCACAAATCTTCATTTTTCAGCCCCAAAAAAGGCCAAATAAAAAACCATCATAACCGTTGAATTGAAAATAAAATAAAAATCCCAAACGCAAAAAAAAAAAAACAGACGAAAAAGAAAAAACCCGAGCGCAAAAAAATAATCCATCTTCACCCATGGAGGGCTCCGCGCAGAATGACACAGAGCACTGTGATTGGATGGATTTCAAGCCATCCAATCAGTGCTCTGTGTCATTTTACACAGCGTGGGAAAGTTCTTTTGAATTTTCCCACGCTGTGTAAAATGACAAAGAGCACTCTGATTGGCTTAAACCCACCAATCAGAGTGTTCTTAGCCTAAATGCAAGGCTTTATAAGAAGATGGATTATTTTTTTGTGCTCGGTTTTTTTCTTTTTCGTCTGTTTTTTTTTTTTGCGCTCAGGATTTTTATTTTATTTTCAGTTCGACGGTTATGTTGTTTTTTTATTTGGCCTTTTTTGGGGCTGAAAAATGAAGATTTGAGAAAAAAGAAGACGTCGAATGGTAAGTTTAATTTTATTTTACAGGTTAGTTATTTTATTCCCCCCTCACTATTTTTTAGGGTGAGGGGGGTAGGTAGGGACTTTTTATTTGGGTGGGGTGGTGGGTGACTAGGGGCTTGGGGACCCCTAGTCACCTTGGTGGGGGGGGAAATTGACTTAAGGCCCCCACCCGCCGCCCAGAGGTGGGGGCCGGGGGGAGGGGAGGACAGTAGGTCCCGCCCCCTCATTATCATTTGGCCCTCACCTGCCGCCCAGGGTTGGGGGCGGGGGGATGACAGTAGGCCCCCCCCCTCATTATCTTCATGGCCCCCACCCACCGCCCAGGGGTGGGGGCTGGAGGGGGGGTGGACAGTAGGTCCCCCCCTCATTATCCCCCCTCATTATTTTTATGGCCCCCACCTGCCACCCAGGGTGGGGGCCGGAGGGGGGGGTGGAGAGTGGGTCCCCCCCTCATTATCTTCATGGCCCCCACCCACCGCCCAGGGGTGGGAGCAGGGGGGGCAGTAGGTCCCCCCTCATTATTATTATGGCCCCCACCCACCGCCCGGGGATGGGGGCCGGGGACATTAGGTCTCCCCCCTTATTTTACTTTAGGGCCTCCACCCATCGTTTAGGGGTGGGGGCCAATAGTATTTTTTTAGTTTTTTTTTTTACAATGAGCAGCCACAGGCTGCTCACTGTTTAGTGAACATGCCCCTGCTCGCGGTATAGCGAGTAGGGGCATTGGGGAGATTTTAATTTTGGCTGATATTTCTATTCACTTATTTGTCTGTCTGATGAATGAATGAATAGATGAAATTCCCGTTCGCGTGTCCAGGTGTTTCACTGGGCATGTGCGGGAATCTCACAGTCTGTCTAATGTGGGCTGATGACGTGTCCCACAGGGACTTCATCTACCCTCACAAACATGGCGGTGCCCTGAATATAGATCGGGGCAGAAAATAAGGAATAAAAAATAGGTAATGTGGGGGGCTTAGGGGCATTTGGGCGTGACTAGGGTGTTAGTTAGATGTAGTGGAGGCCGGAAGGGGGTTAAAAAAAAAAACAGGATTCGGCATGACAGTGCCACTTTAAGATGAACGTCCTGCAACGCATCCTCTACCTCATACAAGTTCTACCTATCTCGCTACCCAAGCAACTTTTCAACACTCTACGCAAGGTTTTCACCACCTTTAAATGGGCTGCTAAGAGACCCTGACTTCCCTTTACACTACTTAAGAGACCAAAGGAAGAGGGAGGGCTGGTTCTCCCAGATGTAGAACTATACCACAGGGCTGCCCTGCTAGCTAGAGTATATGAATGGTGTGATCCACACATTGACAAACAATGGGTGAAACTGGAAGATGCCTGCTTTCGAACCCCAATCTATACTATCCCATGGCACAAAACTAGCACAGCTCTATAACATCCCATCACTCACTCTACTATGACCCCCACACTCCACTCTGAATGTGGGCACATGTAAGAAACCACCACAACATGTCCCCTTCCCCCTCTCCACTATACCCAATCACGTACAATCCGCTATTCCCTTTCTGGAGCAGATGGCAAAACCTACAAGCAATACCACAAATCCCACTACTTGATAGAGGCAGTAACCGACGGGTCTGGGGTAAAACCCCTCCACAGACTGATTCCAGAAAACAAAATCACAACAATGCAAACCTTCTACTATAACCAACTCATACATTTTCTGAAGATGGGTCCCTTGGCCCAGGGCACACTAAGAGATCCCACACCTTTCGAGCACCACTGTATGAAAAAAAAAAAAAAAAAGATTATCTCCACAATGTATGCATTAATCCTCACTACACAACGTAAACACCTCCCAGCCTTCACATTATCCTGGGAAGCGGAGCTTAACATCACCATACCGCCCGAAACTTGGCGCAAAATATTCCGTAACATTCATAAAAGAATAGGTAGGTGGTACTATACTCCGGTAAGACTCCACTCCATGTTCCCGCATTCCTCCACTAGCTGCTGGAGGTGCCACCAACCCAATGGCACAGCTTCACACGTTCGGTGGACATGTCCAGAGATACAGAAATATTGGCTATGTATTGCAGGTCTCATACAAACAATCCTGGGGGAAAGAGTGGCGCTGACCCCAAACACCTTTATCTTCCTTCTACCCCCCAAAAATCTCCTCAGAACATGTACACAATTGCTTTTACACCTGTTGACAGCAGTAAATCAGTTGATCCCTATGTTCTGGAAAAAACCCAACCCCCCATCCATCAGGGAATGGATACAGAACGTAGAGAACACAAGATGTATGGAGGAGATATGCAACTCCCTGTCGGATAAATATCACGTTTACACTTCCATATGGTCCCGATGGTGCACATACTTACAACACTCTACCTCGAGACCACAAGCCCAAGCTCCGCAGGGCTGGAACCCAGGGGGTTAGCTGTGAGATCCATCGTTAATGAATAAACATACCCCATGACTGGTTGCTTACATGTTTAATTTACTATACTTATACTAAATTTACTTGTACTAATTGTACCCGCTTCTGATATATTGATCGCATACTGTTACACAACTGTATTGTACTGATGTCAACAGTTTACTCATATTTGTAATGTGGAATTCTGCAAATAAAAACTTTTAAAAAAAAATTAATAAATAAAATGAAAATCCAATAACCCTATAGAAATCTCTACAGTTATCTCCAAATCATGGAGACAAATTGAAAAGTATGCTGTGGTTAACCAGTACAGACCAGGGCATCCTTTTGACTTTTCACAGGGCACCATACTCACGCTCACAATGGGGAAGCAAATTATGTAATTGAGGCCAAACCAGCCATACGAGTGTGCAAGAATCTGTGTCCTTCTTATGTCCTATTTAGGTCTTTAACCGAGTTAAATATTTTAATTGAAAAAAAAAAATGCTACTTTTAAATAAATTAAAGAAATCATAGTTTAATTCATTTAAAAGCTTTTTCATTCCAAAAATAAATCCAAATAACACTGTGTGTTAGGTATAGATTGACATTTTCAATACCCATTCACTATGTTTTAAAACATCAATGCCGTAAAATTTACCAGCTAAAAAGCTAAACTAAATCTTTTGAAAATGACAAGGCTGATGTATTTCCACAATACTACTTTTTATTTATGTATGCAGTGATTTCTATAAAAATATGGAAAAAGTTGACATATCAATAAGCATAAACCCTTAATGACCCTTCATTTGAGTGAAAAAGAACCAGTGAGATACCGTCACATTGTGAGTTAAAATTAGGCATGCACTGAAATTAACACTGCAATCACTAGTCTAACACTAATGGAGATTTTGAAGTGTGGTCTGACGCACAATGTGGAGCAAAATATAGACTGGATCTAGTTGAGCATCATCTTACAAATCCAACAATATTCTTCCATAGGAGTTTGCTTTGAAACTTTTCCAGTGTCACCTGTCAGTACTTGTTGCTTAGCGTTGGTGAATACCTACTGACATTGCTCTTGTTTTGTCTAAGGCATGTGGGCTCCCTGATTTAGTCTCCACGTAAGCATCTTCCTGCACCTTTTTACAAGTAGGTAACAACAAAGCAATCTTGTATTCGTATCCTTCTGTTACAATTCCAAATTTTTATTCCACCATGAAAACCGATAATGAGTGTTTTTGCAGGGCAGCTACTCATTGCCTAGGAGGATGCGTAGTTATATAGCTGAAAATAAACTTGCGTCCATCATGTTCAGCCTTTCTCACATGAGTTTTTGCTGTTGATCAAAAAGAAGGGGGGGGGGAAACAGTATGAAGTGCTTTCCAACTTTGCAACAAACTAATAATAAATCACTTCTCAACCCCAGAGTGGCAGTCAGGTCTCTCCTTGAAGCTTTTACCCCACATATTAAAAATGATACCCCTAAAAAATAAGTTTGCTTTCTGGTGCTCCCCATCTTCTCTGTGTTGGCATAGCTTTCCTGGTCTAACCAACACTACTTAACCCTAAGCATCCACACCTATACTGCACACTAGAGAAAAAAAAGTATGAAAACCTGCAGGCAAAATTCACATTGTAGCCATGTTCTTAAGCACATATTCATAGAGAGCCCAAGTCCAAGAGTCCAAGATAACCTGGAGATGAATGTTTACCACACCAAGATTTCTAGTTGTGCAAGACTAGCCATGGTCCTGATAGACTGTTTGGATCACTAAATGCTGAATGACAGGGCTGATTGGGTTGAATACTAAGAGGAACCACATCATATGTCCCTTGCAAACCTTGGGAGAACATTAGCTAAGTTGCCATAACACAGAAGAAATGTGTGCTGTAGAGTCCCTAGGTGTGTGAGTGGGGGAGGCTGTTATAGACCAGTGCAGATCTCTGGACTGGAACTGTTCAGAGAACTAATCTATACAATGCTGCTTCTTCGACCTGTGTCACAAGGTGGAAGATGAGTGCAGCATTTCTCATATACCATGTACACAGAGTACTTAGAAGACCCATGAGCTAACCATTCTTTATACTCCCAATGCATAGCCCAGCCCTTATCATTGGCTGTGCTTCTGAACTGAGACAGTTATTCCTTGTGCTTGAACTTTATTTTGTAAATAAAGCCAATTTCATCTTAAATGTTGTTTTTTCCAGCCTATGGTACCATTATGAGTATGAAGCCAGTAATTATGCCTTTTCTAAAGAAATGTTTAATATACTTACCTCAAGGGGGTGGCTATGGTTTATAATTATAGTTTACCTTTTATAGGTCTTTGGTAAAGTTTGAGCCATGTGTGGCTTCTAATGTTTCCTGGTTGGTTACTGGATATATGTGGCAAAGTTAGTTTGTACCATGCAAAGCTATGACACTGATTTCCATTTACTATACAGGAGTGTCATCAATTGGAGCATCCACAGCAAGTACCCGGAGAACAAGTATGAGGCTTATGCGGTCAGTTTGAATGGGAAGATCCATTAGCCAGTTGCAAGTGAAAGAGCATGGTAAATGAACCCAAAACGGTAAGTAAAGGGAATAATCCAGTAATCATTGTCTAAACCTTTAACCATAAGTATAATTACCAAAATTTCAAATGGAGGGTTGAAGAAATATCTGATAACTTAATCCAAATAAGCAAGTTGAGTCGATACCGGATGGACCAGCATATGGTGAGTGTGGGGTAATCCAATAAACACTGTCCATAAACAAAGCCATATTCAAGATATAAAAGTTCAATCAACAAAGAAAAGGGACTTTTCAATTATGTATTCTTAAAAGTGATACTGAGACAGAGTAGTGGGGTCAACTGGTGGGAAATACAAAAGTATAGTTCTTAACCAAATGCTGTCGATTTGAAACCATATGGTGAGCATATGAGGTAATCTAGTAAGCACAGTCCTTAAACAAATCCAAATGTCCAGATATCAAAAGTTCTAGCAACAAAGAAGAGCGAGAGGTTCTATTAATGTAGTCCTATACATGAGTGTGTGTGTGTGTGTATGTAATAATTATGCATGAGAATGTGTGTCTTCGTGAGAATTTTATGTATGTGTATGAGAATATGAATGTGTGTGTGTATATGTGTGTGTGTGTGTGTGTGTGTGTGTGTGTGTATATATATATATATATATAAGAGAGAGAGAGATCGATATACATATTTTTTAGATTAGGGTAAAGGCACACTTTACAAATTCTACACCTACAGGTGCATGAAAGAGTTACTTTAAGAACCAAGTCCACATGCTTTGAAGTGATCATGGTGCTTAGAGTCTCTGTATGTACCAATGTTTTTAATTTGAAATGCTCTACATAAAGAGTTAAAGCCCTTTGTTGCCAGATGTATAATTCCTCTCTGCACAGGTTAATGACACTTCCAAAGGTGAATTAGAGTTCTGGGCTGGCTAATGCTAATTAGATGTATACTTGTTGTGGCAAAACCGACCTCGCCACTGGGCATTGGAGAAGACTGATTGCCCGCCTCCTGCAATGTGACTATGGCCCCTGGGATGTATTGCTGTTTAAAGACATGATTTGGGCATAAGGGATTTGTGTTGTGCTGCTGTTGGCCCTTTAAGAACCACCTGGGGACATACTGTGGAGTTACTAGGTGGCCACCATTTCCTGTATCAGAGGCACATGGTGAGAACAGTGGATGAAGCACATGATGAGAACAATGGATGGCGGCCATTTTAACTCACAGACACTGTTTGGACTTTTCAACACGGTGCCGTCTCGCCAGTATTTGGTGCACAGAGACATTGTGCAGTGGTTTTGGACTATACAGCAGGGGACACATTATACAGTGATTATTTTTCATTTAGCTTGTATATGTTCTGCAGAATCTGCATTAAACTGTATCTTCCAAAGTACTGAATGGATCTGGGTGAATTTTGGATATGTGGTTTATGGGGTTATTGCATGTTTTGGGGTCTCTGTGATGTGTTTTATGAAACTGTCTCTGTCTGTGATAATTAGATTACCCATTGTGTAAGGTAATTGTATCACAGGCAGAGGGGAGGATTTTGTGTGGGAGTGTCTTTCTGTAATGTACGTGTGTTATTGGTTGTTCTGTAAAACCCTGTGGGCAGTACTAAGTTTGTGGATTGGGAATAAAAGAGGCTGTATGTGCCAGTCCAGTCAGTTCCTGCTTAACCCTCAAAGTGAAGTGTCGTCTCATTATTGGGGGAGGATTTATTGTATGCTGTTCCAGTTTGACTGCTAGGAGTGTAAACCTATTTGCATGTTTTTTTCCTATTTAGCTGTATACAACATTCATATGCTTGAGAGCATTCATATGCTCCTACGGTTCGGTGGTTTTGGTGTCTGCTGCAGTGCTTGGAGTCCTCAGGAAGTGCTAGGAGCATCCTTCAACGGAGGTACCCAGTCAGGGTGCCAGGTGATCCATTACACTTGTCAACTGTTTTTGGCATGCAAAGCATGATGGTAACAGATAACCAATATTGGCAATAGTCCTCCACTCAATTATCCAGTAAAGGGGTATGACAGAGGTTAAGGGCAAGGAGAACTTGTCATTGTTGTGGGATAGAAAGGTGAGTTTGTTCTTTTTTTATATTTTAACAGGTGGGGCTGAATCATGTCAGCAAGGGTTATTCCATCCAATACATTAAAACACTGTTTTTGGTTAGAGAAACCCTTTAAAAGTAAATCTAACAATCAATAAAAACATACATGCATCTATTTAATCTCATTGAGAAGCTTCTGGTTTTGAGCCACAAGTTCACGCGCATGGCTTTCCAAATCATTGATTTAGCATAAAGCTGTAGCACTCCTCTCTCATTTAGACGGATAAGTATCGTTGTATAGCTGTGTGTAACTGTGCAGTGCTCTCCGATGGTGGCTGTTTAGTAACCTGGGGTAACTCCTACCCAGGGAGAAGGATATTGGCCATAGAAGTAAGAACAGGATATGTATACCGGACCTAAGAGTGGCTGGATTTAACGTATGCCTAAAAAGGTGAGAAATTTTAGAAATAAAGGATTCCTAGGTCAAGGAATACAGAGGCACACAAGAACGAGAAAACAAGCCAAGGTCAAAGGGATACAGAGAGACAGACTAGTCAAAATATGAAACCGGGTCAGCAACCGGAAAAACATAATATTAAAAAAACGCACTCTCAGACTAACAAGAACCATGACAGGGCAATGATTCCCAGCTAGGGGGGAACTTATACATGGCTAGAAAGAATACTATTGGACACCATCACCCTGCACCAGGACACACAAAGGTGTGCAGGGCAGACAAAGACAAATATGTCAACAAATGACATCACTAAAAGGTGAGTATAAAGTGTAACACCCACAGGGTCCTGTATTTTTGAAGGATGCCTGTAGGTGGTGTGAGGTTGCAATGGAAATCAGGCAACCTCGCAGATAGTCTAGAGCTGTCTGCACTTCCATGGAGAGAATGCCACGTGACCTTTGTGCTGTCGATACTAAGATATGTAACAGGGTTGATATTCCAGGAGGGATAAGCCAAATGGCAAATGATTTAGGTAAACAGAAAGAAGATGGGCTTTAGCTTTGTATAAGGGGGTTGAGACGGGGGGAGGGGGAAGCTCAGAACAGAAAAGGTATGTAATGTTGATGATTCACAAAAAGTACAAGTGTCTCATGGTATTAAATGTATGCTTTCTAATGCAAGGAGCCTAAAAAACAAAATGGGGGAACTTGAGGCAATAGCATACACAAAACAATATGACATAATAGGCATAACTGAAACATGGTGGGATGAGACACATGATTGGGCAATTTAAAAAAAAACTTTAAATGGGTACACACTATTTAGGAAGGATAGGAAAAACAAGAAGGGTGGTGGGGTATGTTTGTATGTCAACCCTGAGTTAAAGCCAAATCTTAAGCAAGTGGAATGTGATGAGGAAAATGGAAGCTTTATGGGTAAATATCTGCTTGGGGCTAAAGAAGGGAAATCAACTATTGGTTGGGATATGTTATAAACCACATAATGTTAATATTGATGAGGAACAACAGCTGTCTGAGCAAATTGAGAAAGCTGCAAATCTTGGTAACACTTTAATTATTGGAGATTTTAATTATTCAGATATAAATTGGGACAGAGCGACTAGTAGCGCAGCAAAGGGAATTAGGTTTTTTAACTTGTTAAATGACACCTTCATGTCACAACTTGTACAAGCACCAACTAGAAAGGACGTTTGTCTGGACCTGGTTCTAACAAACAATATTGATCTTTTGACTAACATTCAAGTAGGTGAGCACTTGGGAAATAGTGATCACGATATAGTGTCCTTTGAAATAAACAAAAAAAAATCCAAAAGCACATGGGGTATACTAAAACATATAATTTAAAAAAATCTAATTTCTATAAATTAAGGGCAGTCTTACAATATATTGACTGCCATAAACTCTTTAGTAAAAAGAACACTGAGGATAAATGGAACATCTTCCAACAAATATTAGAAAGGTAAATTTCTCAGTATGTACCATTAGGTAATATAAAAGAAACAAATTGAAACCAATGTGGCTTAGTAGAGAAGTAAAACGAGATTAAAAATAAGAAAAGGGCATTTAAAGTATTTAAATCGGCCAAATCAGTTGCTTCCTATAAAAGATATAAGGAAGCCAATAATGCATGCAAAAAGGCTATTAGATTCGCTAAACCTCAAAATGAAAAAAGGGATAGCCAAAGAGAGCAAAACCAACCCCAAAGCATTTTTTAAGTACGTAAATTCTAAAAAAACAACAAAAGATAAAAGTGTAGGTACACTAAAAACTGGAATGGGGGTGTGATTAGGAAAAGGCAGAAATTTTAAATAACTATTTCTCATCCGTATATATTAAGGAAGAACCCATGGCAATAGATGTGCAAATGAATGATGCTAAAAACTTGCAGAAAAATTGTAATTGGTTAACTCAAGACAAGGTGCTGCAGCAATTAAAGAAAATTAATATAAACAAAGCTCCAGTGCCTGATATTATTCATCCACGAGTACTTAACCACTTGGTGACCAGGCTGTTTTTCAATTTTCTTACCGTTAAGGACCAGGGCTCTTTTTACATTTCTGCGGTGTTTGTGTTTAGCTGTAATTTTTCTCTTACTCATTTACTGTACCCACACATATTATATACTGTTTTTCTTGCCATTAAATGGTCTTTCTAAACATACCATTATTTTCATCATAAATTTACTATAAAAAAAATAAAATATAATGAAAAAATTTAAAATAACACACTTTTTTGAACTTTGACCCCCAAAATCTGTTGCGCATGTACAAATGCCAAAAAACACCCATGCTAAATAGTTTCAAAATTTTGTCCTGAGTTTAGAAATGCCTTATGTTAACATGTTCTTAGCTTTTTTGGAAAGTTATAGAGCTATAAGTACAAGTAGCACTTTGCTATTTCCAAACCAATCTTTTTCAAAATTAACGTTGCATTGTAACACTGATATCTGTCAGGAATCCCTGAATAACCCTTCACATGTATATATTTTTTAAATGAAGACAACCTAAGGTATTAAACTTGGGGTATTTTGAATCTTTTTATGCAACCATTTTACCACCAGTCGATGCCAAATAAAAAATAAAAAAAAATAATTGGTAATTTTTTTGATACACATAGCAATTTAAGAATACATGGACTGAGAACATTAAGGGTTACTGCCAAAGAACACCCAAATATGTGTTCAGCAACATCTCCGGAGTACAGCAATACCATCCAGGTATAGGTGTGTCGAGTTCTCTGGGGGATAAAAGACCTTATTTGGAGGGTGCGCATTCCAGTTTTCCAACTTGGAATTTTCACAGTTAGTCCTCATGCACCCATGTCCCATTTGGGACATTTTTGAAGCTGGCCAATGTAATTTACGCCCATCATACCACATATTTTTGAAAAGTAGACACCCTAGGCTATTTCAAATGGTGGTATTTTAACACTTTCCGTGCCCTAATTCTACCACCAGTCTCTGCCAAACGTTTCAGTAGTAATTTTTTTGTTATTTTTCACACACATTCTAATTTAGGCATGGATTCTCAGTTCCTGTTAGGTGTAACTGCCAAAGAACACTCCAATATGTGTTCAGCAACATCTCATGAGTACAGCGATACCACCCATGTATAGGTGTGTCGGGTTCTCTGGGGGCTAAATGCGTTATTTGGAGGGTGTGCATTCCAGTTTTCCAACTTCGAATTTTCACAGCTGGTCATCATGCACCCATGTCCCATATGGGACATTTTTGAAGCCAGCCAATGTCATTTACCCGCATCAAACCATATGTTTTTGAAAAGTAGACACCCTAAAGAGAGAAGCAGAGTCAATTATGACAGCCAATGTTTGTGTTCAATGGCTGTGACATTGTATCTGTGATTGCGGTGATTGGCTGTCACCATGATGACGTGACTAGAACCAAGGTGATTTTGTTTTCCAAGCAAATCTCCTGAATGGATCAGTTGTAGTAAGTATGCCTGCAGTAACATTGGGGGGCAAGGATGTCAGGATGTGCCATTACACTCTAATGCCATTAAAGACCAAGATCAGTATTAAAGTTCAATTAATAGAGCAGGAGATAACTAAACAAACACACTGTGCTCTAAGATATGATGGAAAATTATTTTTTTCTGTGTGAGTCACTGCCAGGAAAAGCATGACTAGGGCTGTATAAACAGAGTAATATAGTATAGTAAAATAGTGAATGAGTGAGTGCACTGGGTCTTGTATGTTGTATGAATTGGCCCCAGCAGAACTCCTATAATGTATGCATGTTCAGGTGAGTGTAGCCATCCCTCTTGGTTTCATACATAGTTATATTTGGGAGTCCAAGCCAATTCCTTTGGATTTGCATCCCTTCCTGTCAAGGTGCCTCATTTCAGGACCCTATTTAACCTTGCACTGCAGAGAGTTGCAGAAGAAAGGATGTCCCAAATGTGTAGGCATTAGGTTTCTAGCATAGGACCTGCCAATAATGGGATATATTGGCATTGTGGAAGGCTTGTGCAAAGTATGATCATATACTGGAACTAAACCCACTTTGAAATTGCTGTTTAGTGATGAGTGAGTGCGCTGGATCTTGTATGTTGTTCTAAGTAGAAGATACTTAAGGAGTGAGACAGCAGGGGCATGATCTATTCACCAAAACTGCTTCATTACAGGAAAGTTGTACTGGTGCTTACAGTATTCTTTTAACACAAGAGGTAGGCAACATAGCTAGAGATGTGCTTGCTGATGATGATTTAACAATATTTGAAACTGTGGAAATAGCCGTTTTGTAAAAACAAAGTAGCACTTTGTCATCACTATCTCTTTACGATATAACATTACATTTTTGTTTCACAGTTAGAAAATGATTATATTTTCTTTTTATACATACAGGATATCTCACGATTGCTCATCTGAAAATGGACTACAAATAAACCAAAAGGAGCAGTGATTTCTTGAACGTCCATTGGATAAACAAATGTAAAAGAGGAAAGGAAAGCATTTGGCTAAAGAGTTGCTCAGAACCAGCCTACATATTATTTTCCTGCATTGAATGAGTCAAGCATTTAAATAGTTGGCAATTGAAAAAATGGATTAACAGTATGGAAAAATACATTTAACAGTTTCTCATTTATGAAATAATGCAAGAAATGACTCATAAATGACTACACAGACAAATGTGAAAATTGCAACTATTTAACCAAAAAAGTATGGATACAGTTCAAAACAACCCAGTGTGTTGCTATTGGGACAAACCTATTTATCACAACGTGATTTCTCTTTCTCCATAATTATATGTAGTATGCATTGAAAATGCTAAAGAAAAACACTTCAAACTGCACTTTTCTAATTTGGGGCACATAGTCATACATTAGTAAATGGGAATTGGGTTTGATAATCATATACATAGAATATATTCCTCAGATCATTCTAATAAATAAACAAATCATAAAGAAATGTGTAATTTAGAAATACCTTCATATACAATACTAATTTTATTCTGACATTCATCATATCATATCAATAAGAAAATTCATAAATTGTTGTTTAATATGAAAAAGCATTTATTTGTTTAGAAATGTTAGCTGACTAACAGACTAACCGACTAATGGATCATGGCTCTAAAGTTAATAAGATCCACTCTTTTTGTAACCGCTTCCATATTCTCTCTATTACTTATTGATCCATCTCTCTGCAATTATTCTGACTTGTTGGTACTGACAGAAACTGTGGCACATCATCACACAGTACATGATTTCACTCCTAACTTCAGGCAGAAAAACAATCTTTTTCATCCAAGTTTATATTTCGATAAGGCAGACGTGCAAGGGCTAAGACAGAAATCACATACCAGCCATTCACATTTATTTAGGACAATTAGAAATGCAGTCAATAAAATGCTATCAAATCCGTCTTTCTACCTGCCTCCACAAAAGCATGCCGATTTTACATCCAAATGGAATGAGATTTATGGAAATAATTTACCTCCACTCTCACTGTATTGTCTTCTATCTCCAGATGATAAAAGCGCACTTTCTTTTGCAGTCGAGTATATGGATAGAATGGTGAATTATAAGGACTGGTTAGTTGTCAGTGCTCCGGGGGATGAAGTACCACTTGGACATTCATTAACAGGCTTTTCTACGGCATTCGATTTTTTATACTTGTTACTAGACAATAATAGAAGACAAACTTATTTAAAGAAAATTTACAGTGTCACCGAAGAGATGTATGAATATTCTAAAGTTCGTTCATGGGGGAAACAATTTCTCCATAACCACCAAGCCACCAACATGTTAGCCCTGCTCACTGGGGCTCTTGTTATAAATTCTTATAATGAATTTCAATCAAATATTTGGAAACAATTAGTTATTGATGTGATGGAAAAGACAATGTTTCTCCTGAATCATGTTGTAGATGGATCTTTAGATGAAGGTGTCGCATATGGAAGCTACACCTCTAAATCAATTACACAATATGCTTTCTTAGCAAAGCGTCACTTTGGTATTAATCATTTTGACAACAATTGGCTGAAAATGCACTACTGGTTTTATTATTCTACTCTTTTGCCTGGATTTCAGAGAAGTGTTGGGATAGCAGATTCTAACTACAACTGGTTTTATGGTCCAGAAAGTCAGTTAGTATTTTTAGATTCGTTTATTCTCCAGAATGGAGCTGGAAATTGGTTAGCATCTCAAATCAGAAAACACAGGCCAAAAGATGGACCAATGGTACAGTCTGCATCACAACGGTGGAGCACACTTCACACAGAATATTTATGGTATAATCCAGAGCTTATATCTCATCCACCCTCTGGTCATGGTGTACCAAAATTGCATGTTTTTCCTAATTGGGGAGTTGTAACTTATGGAGGTGGTTTACCAAACACACAGACCAACACATTCTTTTCCTTTAAATCTGGAAAGCTTGGAGGACGTGCAGTTTATGATATTGTTCATTTTCAGCCATACTCATGGATTGATGGCTGGAGAAGTTTCAATCCAGGACATGAACATCCAGATCAAAATTCATTCACCTTTGCTCCTAATGGTCAGGTATTTGTTTCAGAAGCACTGTATGGACCAAAATTTAGTCATTTGAATAATGTACTCGTGTTTGCTCCTTCCCCTACTAGCCAGTGCAATAAACCTTGGGAAGGCCAACTTGGAGAATGTTCACACTGGCTAAAATGGACAACAAATGGTTCTGGCGAGGCAGCTGGGGAGATAATAACAGCAAGTCAGCAAGGAGAAATGGTGTTTGTAAGCGGTGAGGCTGTTTCTGCCTACTCATCTTCCATGAAGCTAAAAAGTGTTTATCGTGGGTTGTTACTACTTAATCATCAAACTCTTTTAGTAGTTGATCATATAGAAAAGGACATAGATTCTCCAGTCTCTTTAGTTAGTGCCTTTTTCCACAATCTTGATATTGATTTCAAATATGTTCCTTTCAGGTTTTTAAACAAATTTAGTGGTGCCATGATGGACATATGGGATGCTCATTACAAAATGTTTTGGTTAGACCAAAATGGTAATAGCCCAGCTCCCAAAATACAAGAAGCAGAGCAAGCTGCTGAGTTTAAAAAGCGCTGGACCCAATATGTAAATATTACCTTTCAATTAAACCAAAGAATATCTAGAATTGCATATTTGTTTCATGGTCCATATGTTAATGTGTCACATTTGAAATTCTTAGATGATAGCAAACTTGGAGTTAAACTTTCTGTAAATATTAACAATTCTGACAATATTGTTACATTGGTGACCGAGTATAACAATTTAGATACTCGCTTTAAGTTTCTTGGATTTGGTGGATACGCAAAAGTAGAAGAACAGGACAAAATAGTACGATTTGGTTTAGGAGTTGAGCATGTTGAAAAAAATAAGGTTACCACTATGAATGTATTTAACTTTGGATTTAAACTCTATGTGATCATAGGCTTAATTTTAAGTATAAGTTTAGGAATTTTAGCATTTCACTTGAGGTTCTATATTTCTTTTGGAAAGTTGATGCGCTGGGTTTTAGTTTTTATCATAACTCTGTGGTTTTTTGAGTTATTGGATGTGTGGAGTTCATGTACTCAACCAATTTGTGGGAAGTGGAACCATGAATTACCCAACACACAGAATAAGAACGATGAAAGAGATGCTATAGAGCCACCAATAGTAGTAATTACCTCTCTGCCTGGTTCAGGAGCTGAAATCTTAAAACAGCTGTTTTTCAACAGTACCGATTTTCTATATATTAAGGTCCCTACTACTTACATTGACATTCCCGAGGGAGAGTTTAAAATTGATTCCTTTTTCGATGCATGTGAATGGAGTAGTTCTGATGTAGATGATGGACATTTTCAACTAATTCAAGGCTGGCTTCGGTCACTTCTACAAAATACAAAACTGCACCTGCAGAATATTGATTTAAATGAACCAAACAAACCAAAACTTTTTCATCGTGTTACCATTGGCAAAGATATTAATAGAAGAATTAAAAGACGAGATACAATTTTAGAGCAAAAAAACAGATTTAAAGTAAAGTATGACAGAGATGCTGATAATGTCAGACAACTTCGCAAGCACTTGGTAACATTTCCAAATGTGCAACCAGTACTAGGTTTAAGCAGTGGAAGCTGGACATTAAAACTTCCATTTTTACAGAAAATTGTTGGACCTTCCTTCAGGGCATTGTATGTTGTTCGAGATCCTCGTTCCTGGGTTTATTCATTGTTGTATAAAAGTAAGCCAAATTTATTTTCGCAGTGGAATGTTAAAAAGCATTTATCTGTAATCTTCAAAGAAGATACAAAACAGAAATGTGTCTCTCATATAGGGTATGCCTCTGAATTTGAGTCTTTAAAAGAGGAACTTTCAAATTCAAAATCCAATGATATATCCAAACTGTCCCATTTATGGTTGTCCAACACAGCAGCATCAATCAGAATAAATAAAAATTCATCAACTAAAAATTATCAGTTGATTAAATTTGAAGACATTGTAAACTTTCCAGAAAAAGCTGCAGAAGGAATTTATAATTTTTTTGGCATACCTCTTTCTCCCGCAAGTTTAAATCAAATAATGTTTGCAAGTTCCACTAATTTATTTTATCTTCCACATGAAGGAGAGATTTCATCATCAAGCATAAATACATGGAAATTAAATATGCCTATAGAAGAAATAAAACTAATAGAGGACATTTGTTTGACATTAATGGATGAACTTGGATATTCAAAGTTTACAGAGTGAGGCATTGTTGCAAATACTGTTAAAGGGAAATTCCACGGTCATTTTGTCACCTTTTTAAGCATTAATGTATATATTTTAACACTATGTTAATTTATGTTTTACCATATGGAAATGAGTGATAAATGGGTTGATATAATCTCACCTGCTTCTTTGTTGAAGATGATGTCATCAAAAAGGTTCACCGCTCAGATATTTGCTGCATGAAATTGTCCTTCTTAGTGAAGCATAATGTTTTAATACATTTTTGTAAAGGGACACTATAGTCACCAGAACAACTGTAGCTTATTGTATTTGTTCTGGTGAGTTCAGTCAGTTCCTTCAGGCTTTTTGCAGTAGGCAGTGTGTTTTCAGAGAAAAGGCAGTGTTTACATTACAGCCTATGGACAACTCCAGTGGTCACTTCTCAGATGGTTACTAGAGGTGCTTCCTGGGCCCCTCAGCATGGAGACACTGCACTTTCCTCATAGAGATGCATTGAGGAGATGCTGATTGGCAAGGGTGGTGTTTGGCTCCTTCCCCCAAACACTCTATGGGAAAGCATTGTGATTGGCTGAGATCATCACATCTGATAATATCAGCCACTGAGACAGCACCAGCAGATTGTAAGATTTGACTATATTTACGGGGCAACGAGGGTCAGGAGGGCTAGATAGTGTTTTTAACACTATTGGGTCAGGAATACATGTTTGTGTTCCAGACCCTATAGTGTTCCTTTAATACATTGCACGTACTCATATATATATATATATATATATATATATATATATGTCAGCCAGTCTATGATCTCTCATTAATTATTGTGGGAGGGACATTATACATGTGAGAGGGACACTTAATTGAGCTGGTGGAGTGGAGGGAAAAATGAACACTTACTTGCAAATTTGCTTTGTAATATTCTTTTCAATGATTATCGAAAAATATTCATTGTGTGTTCTTCTAAGTCACTTTAAATTAAGGTATATACATAAATTCGTAATGTCAGTAAGGAATTTATTAGCAGAGATCCTAAAGGCTGCTGGCCAGCAATTGTTTGCACTAAAGAATTTAGTATCTGTTATGGATCATAATCAGAATATAGAACTAGAATGTTTATTCTTTTACATGGTATGTAAAGTTATTTTTAAGAGAGAATATTTTAAACCTAGGCTTTTTTAAATAATGTTAAATAATTGTACCTTATTACGTAATTGTCAATTCAGTTAAAAACGTTCTTCGAAAACATTATATAGTGTATGTGAAGTGTGTCTTATGTTCTCATGTACAAATTTTAACAGATGCAGTTATTTTTTTCTGTCTTTTTCTGTTGCTGTAAATTATATTTGTATGTGTTCTTCTGTGTATCACAAACCAGGGATCTCAAATTGCAAATACCACTTTAAAGTGCAGTTTTCTTAGAATTGTCCACTACAAGACATCTTCATTATTGTCTGAGTACTTGAATGTGTAATGTGAGGGAAATTATGCTGTGTTAAAAAATTATTAGAGCAAGCTTTTTGAGACCCTAACGATAGGTAGGGGGCTTTGTCACTCATTGTAAGTAGATGTATAAATTGGCACATTTTTAAAGGGAATTATTCTGCATTAAATCTTCGATCTATACAGTCAATCATCTGAAATATATAAAATCACATTTCCAATAATTATACCGTGATATGAACAAAGAGTACTATTCCATTCAGGCACATTTTACTGATTCTGTTTATAAAGTAGTGTAGAACATAATTTATTGGAGAGGAAACTGTTTGTTTATAAAGCGTTACCCAACTTTTTTCGCATAAAGCGTGATTTTTTTTTTTTGTTTGTTATAGTCTCAAGAAATAAATGTACCACAGACATGCTTTTCAAGACAATCAAAATAACCGCTACCAGAAAACAGTTTTGCCTTTGTTAACTAAATAGTGAATTGTAACGAAAGAACTGAATTGCAAATTTAGTCTAAAATATCCAAGCTGTATAGCAGAATTGGAGAAATTTTCTAAACATGCACTTTTTTGCCTAAATTTTGCAAATCTACTTTTAATTCACTAAATTTTTTTATTGTTTATTGAATAAAGCTCTGCATTTATAATTTAATTTGTATACAGGATCTAATAAAGTTAAAATTACATATCAGGGCACAATATGCATATTTTTGAATGGTGTACATTAGATTTGTAAGAGTTTTAAAATTATATTATGTTGTGTATCATATTTATTTAGGAACAACTTGATCAATAAAAAACAAAAATAAAGTACAATTTATGAGTTTCACCTATCATTTCCAATATTCTAGGTCTACAAATGTTTCATCATGTTTCAAAATCTGCATAAACATATTCAGTAAAATAATTTCATTAACCATAACACTTGATAATTCCATATATTATTTTAAAAAAAATCCAGTGTATGTCTACCATTGCTATTTTGTTTTTAAAATGTACTTCTAAAAGGAGTTTATCCACAAAGACCTCACTTAAAATTTCCTGAATGCCAAAGACGTTTGGCATCTTTTCCATAGTGGAGTCCATGCATATTTTGATTTTTTCATATCTAATTTTAACATTTTTAATCACTAAATGCTTCCAAAAATTAGTAAATGTCTGTTATTGTATTTATTTTGGAAGATAGAAGTTACATATTACAAGAGTGATTTATGGAATAAAAGCTACAAGTTTCCAAAATTTGGAGTGATTGAAGTTTAAAGGAATACTGTAGGTAATGCAACTGCTTCATCTCATAGAAGTGGTTATAGTTTCTAGAAGGGGAGATATGGATAGGAGGGGGGAGGTTGTCAAGGGGGAGATATGGATGGAAGGGGGAGGTGGGCAAGGCGGGAGATATGGATGGAAGGGGGGCAGATGGATGGAAGGGGAAGGTTGGCAAGGCGGGAGATATGGGTGGAAGGGGGGCAGTTAGGTTGGCAAAGGGGGAGATATGGATGGAAGGGGAGGTTGGATAGGAGGGGATGGATAGGAGGGGGGAGGTTGAATAGGAGAGGGGAGGTTGGCAAAGGTTGAGATATGGATGGGAGGTTGGATAGTAGGGGGGAGGTTGGCAAGGGTTGAGATATGGATGGGTGGTTGGATAGTAGGGGGGAGGTTGGCAAGGGTTGAGATATGGATGGGAGGTTGGCAAGGGTTGAGATATGTATGAGAGGTTGGATAGGAGAGGGGAGGTTGGTAATTGGGGAGATATGGATAGGAGGGGGAAGTTCGCAAGGGGGAGATATGGATGGAAGGGGGGCAGTTGGATAGGAGGGGTAGGTTGGCAAAGGGGGAGATATAGATGGAAGGGGGGAGGTTGGATAGGAAGCGGATGTTGGCAAGGGGGAGATTTGGATAGGAGGGGACAGGTTAGCAAGGGTGAGATATGGATAGGAGGGGGAAGGATGGATAGGAGAGGGGAGATATGGACAGGGGGGAGGTTAGCAAGGGGGATATATGGATAAGAGGAGGGGAACTTGGCAAGGGAGAGATGGATAGGAGGAGGGGAACTTGGCAAGGGGGAGATATGGATAGGAGGAGGGGAACTTGGCAAGAGGGAGATATGGATAGGAAGAGGGGATTGGCAAGATGGAGATATGGATGGAAGTAGTGAAGTTGGCAATGGGGAGATATGCATGGAAGGGGGAGTCTGGATAGCTGAGTGAGGTTGGCAAGGGGGGCAGTTGGATAGGAGGGGGAGATAGATATGGATGGAAGGGGGGAGGTTGTACAGGTGGGGGATTTTGGCAATGGGGGTTGGCAAAGGGGTATATATGAATGGAAGGAGGGGGAGGATATGAGGGGGAGATTAATGGATATGGGGGGAGGATAGTAGGGGGGAGATTGGCAAGGGGGAGTTATCGATGGAGGGAAGTTGGCAAAGGGGTATATATGGATGGAAGGAGGGAGGTTGGCAAGGGATATATGGATGGAAGGAGGGAGGTCGGATAGGAGGGGGAGGTTGGCAAAGGGGAGATATGGAAGGATGGAGGTTGGCAAGGGGGAGATATGGATGGGAGGGTGGCAAGGGGGAGATATGGATGGGAGGTTGGATAGGAGGGGGGAGGTTGGCAAGGGATATATGGATGGAAGGAGGGAGGTCGGCAAGGAGGAGATATGTGTGGAAGGAGGGAGGTTGGCAAGGGGGAGATATGGATGAGAGGTTGGCAAGGGGGAGATATGGATAGGAGGGGACAGGTTGGCAAGGGGGAGATATGAATAGGAGGGGGCAGGTTGGCAAGGGAGGAGATATGGATATTAGGGGGAGGTTGGCAAGGGGGTGATATGGATAGTAGGGAGAGATTGGCAAGTTGGGAGATATGAATAGGAGTGGGGAGGTATGTGAGGAAGGAGGGAGGTTGGCAAGGGGGAGATATGGATGAGAGGTTGGCAAGGGGGAGATATGGATAGGAGGGGACAGGTTGGCAAGGGTGAGATATGAATAGGAGGGGGCAGGTTGGCAAGGGAGGAGATATGGATATTAGGGGGAGGTTGGCAAGGGGGTGATATGGATAGTAGGGAGAGATTGGCAAGTTGGGAGATATGAATAGGAGTGGGGAGGTATGTGAGGGGGAGATATGGATAGGAAGGGGCAGATTGGCAAAGGAGGTTGGTAAGGGGAGACATGGATAGGAGGGATAGCTTGGCAAGGGGAGGCTGATGAGGGTGAGATATGGATAGGAGGGATAGCTTGGCAAGGGGAGGTTGATGAGGGTGAGATATGGATAGGAGGGGTAGCTTGGTAAGGGGAGAGGTTGATGAGGGGGAGATATGGATAGGAAGGGGCTGGTTGGCAGGGGAGATATGGATAGGAGGGGGCTGGTGGGCAAGTAGGGAGAAATGGATAGGAGGGGGCTGGTTGACAAGGTGGGAGATATGGATAGGAGGGGGCTGGTTGGCAAGGGGGAAGATATGTATAGGAGGAAGCAGGTTGGCAAGGGGGGAGATATGTATAGGAGGAAGCAAGTTGGCAAGGGGGGAGATAATTATGGAAGGAGGAAGGTTGGATAGGAGGGGGCAGGTTGGCAAGGGGGGAGATATGGATAGTAGGTTGGCAAGGGGGAGATATGGCTAGGAGGGGTGGAAGTTGGCAAAGTGGAGATATGGATAGGAGGGGGGGGGTTGGCAAGGGGGAGAACTTCCCACTGCCCTATTAGTGAACCAAGTTAAGTCCGTGGGAGATATTTATTGGCTATGTGGTGACATGCAACTTAGGTAAAAAATGTCTGGCCTGTGGTGGGGAGAATGTGCTCTGACCAAAGTTATCATGTCCATACATATAATCTCTGACAACCACCAAGGCCCACATGATTCGCCACACATGTATCTTAGAGTAAAAAGAGAAACCCCCATTCGAGGTAGTTTCGACCCACACATATATATCAATGCCACTGGAGTACCAAGGGGGGTACAAAATGAGTTCAAGGCCAGAGATGAGGTGGCGGCAGGATTCGAATCCTTGATCCCACTCATCACCGCTAACAAGAATGTTAATTGGATCAATTATATCTACTATAACCAGTAACGATTTGTCAATTACACTAGAGATGCCCTCCAGGGCTTGGCAGAACAATTACAGACTACCTCCCAAATGACATTTCAGAATCGCATGGCCTTAGACATGATCCTAGCAGAAAAGGGGTGTGTGTATAAAATACTCCCCGACACTATGACATGCTGTACCTTTATCCCAGACAACACAGGCCCTAACAGTAAGGTAACCATGGCTATAGAGAAACTGGAAAGTCTTTCTGACGAATTAAAGAGGAACTCTGGAGTCCCCAACTTATGGGACAAATGGTTTGGATGGATGAGTGGATGGCAGAAAACTCTCCTTCAAGTAGGTGTGGCAGTTCTTACTGTGGTAATTCTCTTTTCCTTCCTAGTTTGCTGTGTGATGCCCTGTGTGCAGAAATATTTACAGAAGATCGTAGGCCAAACTATTGACCGCACTACACCCAGATTCCTACATCAGGATATCAATAATATGGACAGTGACACTCCACATACACCCCTTCAGTCTCACCATATCAAACAGACAACTACTCCCATATAGGGATAGCATAGGGACAGCGTCTGATGCAGGAGATGTAGTGGGTTAGCCACTGCGGGATACCTGCGCAGTGAAGCGTTCGAGGCCTGTTCAGACAGATGAACTGCAGCCAATTAGGAACATCGTTAGGGTCAGTTAGTAGTTGTCTCTTTCTCTCTCCCTTTCACTCTCTTTCGCAAATAGTCATTTTAAGGCGGGACTGTTGTGGACAAAAATATTAACCCAATCCATGTTAGTAAAATGCCTATTTACTCAACATAACTATAATCAGTATTATTCAACTTTCTATATGATTTACCTAAAATGGCCACTAGGGAGTTTCCCCTTTAACATTGACTAACACCCTCGTTAACAAGAGGGCGCTGGAATCTGGGGGAGACCTCCAAGATACCAGTGACATCACACCCGGTAGGCAGAGCACTAAATAAACCACTTAACACCTAACCAATTATTGATGTATTATTCCATGTTATCTCTGACAATGCTTATGATGTAACTTTGCTTTATAAGGGACGTGTCGTCCCCACGAATAAACTTTTCCTCAAGTTTTTCATTAACCTGAAACTTGTGTCTGGTGTGCATTACTTTAGGAGCGTGCACGCATTATTTCTTTAATTTGGCCGGGGGCAGATACGCAAGATAATCAATTTATTGATTGATTTCCACATAAGGCTCAGTCTGGCTCTGCAGGTCTGGTGTAGAAGAGGCTCTCTAGAGACTGTTTGTAACAGTGCTCACAACAATTAACAAACAGGAAGCAGCTCCATTTTTTGGAGCCCCTTACACAGCTCAAGGTCCTGGCCCTCAGGGCTTGACCGTGAGTATGCCTACAATGCCCACCCATAAATCCACATACATGGCCCACCCATGAGTTCTCTCACAGGGAGTGGAGTGTATGTGTGTAGGGGATGTGTTATGTGTTATTGTAGAGGATGTAATGTGTGTGTGTTCTTATAGAATGTAGTGTATAGGCATACCAATTTGTGTAAGGAATGTGTGTGTATAGGGGATGCAGTGTGTGTTTGCGTGTAAGGAATGTATTGTATGTTTCTCTGTGTGTGTGTGTGTGTGTAAAGGATGCAAGGTGTGTTTCTGTGTATGTAATTGAAGGGGTGCATTGAGTGTGTAAGTGGCATTTTGTTTCTGTGTTTAAGAGAATGAGTGTTTGTGTGAGCATAAGGGATGCATTGTGTGTTTTGGGTGTGTCTGTGTGTGAGTAGGGATGAATTGTAGGTTTATGTGTGTGTGTGGGGATGCATTGGGTATGTGTGTAGTGTAAAAGAGAGGGTTTGTGGTGTAGGATAGGGACTGAGAGGGGAGCAGCTCTTTATTTTTTTTCATAGTGCTCTCCCCTCCTGTCAATTAGTGATCTCCCCTTCCCTCCTGTCCCTCAGTGTTCTCCCCTTCTGTCCCTTAGTGCTCTACCTTGGCCCCCTGTCCCTCTGCAGCCCCCCCTTGGTGATCTTCTCACTCCCCCTCTCTCCCTTAGTGGTCCTCCCTCCCCTTGGTGGTCCTCCCTCCCCCAAACCCCTTATTGGTCCTTGCCCTCCTCCCCCCCTTAGTGGTCCTTCCCCTTTCCCCCCTCTCAGTGGTCTTTACCTTCTTTCCCCCCTCAGTGTTCCTTCCCCTCTTCACCCCCTTAGTGGTCCTTACCCTCTCCCCCTTAGTGGTCCATCCCTCCCTTTTACTTCTAGTGGTCCTCCCTCCTTAGTGGTCCTTCCCTCCTTTCCCCTTTGGTGGTCCTTCCTCTCTTCCCCCCTAGTGGTCCTACCTCTTCCCTCCTTAGTGGTCCTTCCTCCTCCCTTCTCCTTAGTGGTGGTCCCCTCCTTTGGTGGTCCTTCCCCTCTTCCCCTTAGTGGTCCTCCCTCTCCCAAACCCCTTAATAGACCTTCCCATCTCCCCCCACCTCCCCAGTGTTATATACTCCCCCCTCAGTGGTAATTATCCTCTTCCCCTCTCCTTAGTGGTCCTCCCTCCTTCCTTTGGTGGTCCTTCCCCCCTTAGTGGTCCTCCCTCTCCCAAACCCCTTAGTGGACCTCCCCCTCTTCTCCCTCAGTGATCCTCCCTCCCCCCCCTTTAGTGGTCCTGCCCCTCTTCCCCTCCTTAGTGGTCCTCGCTCTCTCAAACCCCTTAGTGGACCTCCTCCCTTAGTGGTCCTCCTTTCCCCCTTTGGTGGTCCTTCCCTTCTTCACCCCCTTAGTAGTCCTCCCTCTTAGTGGACCTTCCCCCCTCCTCCCTCAGTTGTCCTTACTCCCCACCCCTCCCCAGTGTTATATACTCCCCTGTCCCCAGTGGTCCTTACCTCCCCTCCCCATTGGTCCTTACTCCCCCTCCGCCCTCCTCCAGTGGTCCTTACTCCCCTGTGGTCCTTATTTCCCTTCCCTTTCCCTCAGTGGTCCGTGGTCCTCCTACCCTCTCTCTGTGGTCCTTACTCCCCTCCTCTCCCTCAGTGGTTCTACTTCCCCTTCCTCTCCCAGTGGTCCTTACTCCACCCCTCCCCCAGTGGTCCTTACCTTCCTCTTCCCTCCTGCCTATGTAGCGTGGCCAGGCGGTGCGGAACAGGAAGTTCTGTCCATACAACAGTGATGCGCTGTCTGAGGCTTGCTAAAGCACTCTAACGCCCCCTGCTAAGTTGCATCCTAGGCGGCTGCCTAGGTCGCCTTACAGGTAGCGCCGGCCCTGATTAGCATAATATGGATTTAAAACAAAGATTGAACACCTAGCAGTTAAACATATAGTAAAACAACAATATGGTATACAGGTTACTTTTTAGACAAAGAAAAAAATAAATGATGTCAATACACAATTTCCATTTGAAATGTTTTAATTTAACATTTATAGAAATTTTCAGAGACTGAATAGCTTTAGACTATGGATGTCTAAGCTTTTGGCTTCCCCAGGCCACATTGTGCAAAGAGCAGGCGATATTTCCTGCTGGGAGCCCCCTCTCTGGGGCTGCAGCGCTGAGTGAGCGGCTCTTGAGCCGGCCCCAGCGCGGGCCTATCTTCAAGGCAACCGAATGTGGGGGTGCCGAGAGAAACCCTGTCACAGGGTGTAGCGGAGAGGTAGTATAATCCACAGTATCTCCGCTGGGTAACAGGAAAAGCATAAAATAATCCAAGGAAATAAATACAGCATACAATAATCCCGGTAGCGTTATAAGAATCCTTCCTTCCCAAGAACTAGACGACCCATAGGCTGGGAGTCAACTGAGGTTTTATTCACAGGACACTGTATTTATGGGATTCCCCATGCAAGGGGATTCCCTACTGACATTCCAGGGGTGGTACAGTAGGGGACTGCATGGGGAACTGACCAACGCATACATTTCTCCCATCATGCACTGCTGCACGAGAGGGATACTCCCACTAGAATATACCATTAAGTGGATTATCCCTCCGTGCAGCAGAATTTACATTTTACATTAAAATGCATAACTTTAATAATATTCCACTGATTTACACAAATGGACGTTCGGTAGATAGCTGGAGGCTGAGCGCACAGTTCGTGAGAATACCGCTCAGCTCCCAGTCTAACTACCCGAACGCCACACGAAATTCACATTATTTCTAACACGTAAA
This sequence comes from Pelobates cultripes, assembly GCA_933207985.1. Classification (NCBI taxonomy): domain Eukaryota; kingdom Metazoa; phylum Chordata; class Amphibia; order Anura; family Pelobatidae; genus Pelobates; species Pelobates cultripes. Next base: position 226,457,271 of record OW240915.1, read on the forward strand.
AATACCGATTGGTATTAGGGGAACAAAGTACCGAACGGCCGGGGCTCCCGAACGGCCTGGAAGTCCACCGGTGTTCGCACCGTCGAGTAGCCGATTTTAGTTCAAAACACTGCTGGGCTAACAAAGTATCCAAGATGACCGACCGCCGCGAGGTCGGTAGTCGAACGACGGCCATCTAGGGAAGCCTTTAACTACCGACTGCAACAATGTTGCAATCGGTTAATGGGCGCCACATGACCTCTTGTGTGTGGTTGACCATTCAGTAGTTTATTCGTTTCACGAACAGTGTTGAAACTCACTGTTCGTGAAACTACATTAGGAATGCTGGGTTTTCCATATTGCAGCATACGAACGCCCTCATTCGTCTGAAAGACACATACAATAATACACTTGGTTCTCACAGCTGAAACAGGGATATACACACATTCAATATGGCTAGTCTTAAGTGGCTAGTTTTGCCACAATGCAACCCCAGAACCAAGCCGGCATACACAGTCTGATTCTAACGGATCGGCTTGGGGATGTCCGGAGGAGCACTCACGGATCACGGTTCCAGGTCTGTTTGTCGGGATAACCCATCGGCGTTGCCATTTTGCTTCCCAGTTAATGGTAAAGTCAAACGGCTGCAGCGCCAAACTCCAGCACAGCAGCCTGGCATTGTCTCCTGACACCCTGTTCAGCCACACCAACGGGTTGTGATCCGTGAGTAATGTAAACGGTTGTCCATATAAATAGGGCTGCAGTTTTTTGAGGGCCCACACCACAGCCAGGCACTCTTTTTCGATGGCGGCGTAGCTGACTTCTCTGGGTAAAAGCTTTAGGCTTAGGTAAGCTACGGGGTGTTCGCCGCCATCCGCTCCGACTTGGCTCAGTACTGCTCCCAATCCAAACATAGAAGCGTCTGTATGGACGAGAAAACGTTTAGTTGGATCAGGAGCAGAAAGTACTGGTGAGTTAACAAGCGCCGTCTTGAGCTGTTGAAATGCCTGTTCACACTCTGGGACCCAGACTACTATCTTAGGGAGATTCTTACGTGTCAAATCAGTGAGGGGTTTGGCTAGTGCACTGTAGTTGGCCACAAATTTCCGGTAGTACCCTGTGGTCCCTGGGCAACTGCCTCTATTTTAGCAGGTTCTGGTTTCTGCTGACTGCTTCCTACCCTGTGCCCTAGGTACTGGACCTCTGCCATCCCTATATGGCATTTGCTGGATTTTAGGGTCAGTCCGGCTTCCCTGATCCGGTCTAGTACGGCTTCTATGTGGGTCAGATGCTCGGGCCAGGAGCAGCAGAAAATGGTGATATCATCTAGATATGCGCATGCATACTCCTGGAACCCATCCAATAACCGATCTACCATCCTCTGGAAGGTAGCTGGGGCATTTTACATCCTGAAGGGCATGAACTTAAACTGATACAGGCCAAACGGGGTGACAAATGCCGACTTAGGGATAGCGTCCTCTGCTAGCAGAATCTGCCAGTACCCTTTACACAGATCTATCGTGGTGAGGTACTGGCCCCTGGCCATTTTATCCAGGAGCTCGTCTATCCGTGGCATGGGGTAGGTGTCTGAGATCGTGTTATCGTTGAGCCTCCGGTAGTCTTCACAAAAACGGTCGTCCCGTCCCGTTTCGGTACTAGTACTACTGGGGAGGTCCAGCGGCTGTCCGAGTGTTCGATCACCCCTAACTGGAGCATTTCCTCAATCTCCTTCCGCATACTTTCTTTGACGGCTTCTGGTATGCAGTAAGGAGTCTGGCGAAGAGGGGTCTGATCTAGGGTTTCTACCTTGTGCGTGGCTAACGGGGTATAGCCAGGTAGATTAGAAAACGTGGCTCCCTTTTCCTGGCTTTTTGTACCTGGGTTCACTCCTGGGAGTTTAATCGCTCTCCTAACTGTATTTCTCCTAGGTCTCCGCTCTGGCCCTCCTGGTCTAGGAGATCTGGGAGAGGTAGATTATCAAAATCCTCAGCGGCAGGGGCACAGATCACGGTCACCTCTTCGGTGCACTTGTGGTATGGCTTGAGCATGTTCACATGGAGCATGCGTTTGCTTCCCGCGCCTGTGACCGGGCCGATCACATAGGTGGTGTCACAGATCTGTTCTACCACCTTGTATGGGCCCTGCCAGGAAGCCTGCAGCTTATCTTTGTGGACTGGTCACAGAATAAGGACTTTTTTCCCCACCTGAAAGCTGCGGTCCCTGGCTCCCTTATCATACCATCTGCGCTGTCGTTGCTGGGCTACCTGGAGATTGTCTCTGACGGTCTGGGTCAGCATCTCCAGGCGTTCCCTGAATTCCAGCACATAGTGTATGATGGGGGTGCCGTTAATGGTCCCTTCTCCCTCCCAGGGTTCCCGTATTAAGTCAAGGGGGCCCCTCACTCTCCTCCCAAATAACAATTCAAACGGAGAGAACCGGGGGATTCTTGGGGTACTTCCCTATAGGCAAACAATAAGTGGGGTAGAAATCTTTCCCAGTCTTTTTGAGTATCTATGAACGTACGGATCATCTGTTTAAGTGTTCCGTTAAACCGTTCACAGAGCCCATTGGACTGGGGGTGATAAGCGGAGTTCAAGATTTGCTGTACCCCACATATCTTCCAGAGCTGATGCGTTACTTCAGCGGTGAACTGAGTGCCCCTATCCGAAATAATCTCCCGGGGGAATCCTACCCGGGCAAATATTCGCATCAGGGCCTCTGCTACAGTTTCGGCATGTACATTGGTTAAAGCTACTGCCTCAGGGTATCTGGTGGCGTAATCCACCACGGTCAAGACATATTTCTTGCCGGACGGGCTGGCTTTCACTAAAGGTCCTATAATATCTACCGCCACCCTACTGAAGGGTTCCTCAATTATGGGCAGAGACCGGAGACGTGCTTTGTATCGGTCTCCCCTCTTCCCTACTCTTTGGCAGGTATCACAGGTCTGGTAAAATCATTTAACGTCCTGTGATATACCTGGCCAAAAGAAGTTTTGGGTCAGCCTGTGTTTCGTACGGCTGATTCCTAAGTACCCAGACAGGGGAATATCATGGGCGATACGTAATAACTCTAACCTATACTTTCGAGGCACTATTAGTTGTTTAATGAGTAAAGGTATAGATCTGGACACCACTTTTTCTGCATGCCGGTACAGTAGTCCTTTGTCCCAGATATACCTTTCCCCATCTAATCCTGCTTGATTTTTATCGATACGGTCTTTGTATACCTGCAGGGAGGGGTCTAAGGCCACTTCCGACCCAAGCTCTAGGGGGTTTGCCCATGGCATGACAGTGGGCATGGGGGGGGTCATTGCTTACCTGAGCCTCAGAGTGGTTAGGCGATGCTGTGGTGAGGGCCTGTTGCTGGGTCACAACCGGGTCAGCTTCCTGTATGGTGGGCTGAGGAACAAATGCTGAAGTCAGCTCCCCCAAGTCGTTGCCCAAAATCACATCCGCTTGCAAGTCCTGCATCATCCCCACATATACATTCCCGTGCCCCGCTCCCCAATTCAAGTGCACCTTGGCCGTAGGTACTTTGTAAATTGCTCCCCCTGCCACCCGTACAGCAACACAGTCTCCAGTTAGATTGGGTTTTGGTACCAAATGACTCCGGACTAAAGTTAAGGTAGCCCCAGAGTCACAAAGTCCTTGTACCTTTCTCCCCTCCATATGTACCTTCTGGCGGTGTCCTTGCCGGTTATCAGAGGCGGCCTGGATAGGATTCATCTTGTGCAGTGTGCCTAATGGTTCTTCCATGGGAGTGGCCACCTCTGGTGTCCTATACGGTTCTGTCTGTACACAGTGTACGGCGGCTCGGTTACTAGGTGCTGCATTATTCCAGCTGGGCCTGGGTCGGTTATGTGGACAGTCCCTCTGGATGTGCCCCTGTTGATTGCAGGTGTGGCACCGAATTGGTGGATGTGCAGAGTACCTGGGGGGTAGGTATTTTGGCTTATCCCAGGTCGTGACTGGATTGCGGGGGTCACTGAGGTGATTGCCGGTGCGGAGTTGGATGCTGGTCGATTCTGGGTGTGCTGGTCCCTCCGGTTATCCTGAAACTCATCTGCCAGCTTGGCAGCCTCTTGCAGGATGTGTGGTTTTCGGTCCCTTACCCAATTCTGTAGGTATGCAGGGATCCCGTTGAAGAACTGTTCCAGGACCATCAATTGGAACAGGCCCTCCGACGTGTTAACCTGCGTGGCTTCCAACCACCCCTTTGCAGCTCGCTGTAGCTGATGTGCCCACTCTACATGAGTGTCTTTCGTGGGCTTTTTAATATCTCGAAACTTCATGCGGTATGCCTCTGAGGTGATTGCGTACCGGGCTAAAATCGCTTGTTTGACTTTGTTGTAGTCCCTACTGTCCTCATCCGGCACAGCCCGGTACGCTTCTGCGGCGCGACCGGATAATCTCCCTGCTAGTAGGGGTACCCGATCCGCCTCGCTGATGTCATGTAGTAGACACAGCCTTTTGAAATCCTGCAGGTAGTTATCCACACCACTGTCAGCCTCTGAATAGCTTTTAAAGGCTTGGTAGGGGATCTTGACTTTCCCTGGGAGAATATTGACCGGTGTCGTGGCTCTTTCTCCTGCTTGTTGATTCCTCTGCGCCCTTCTGAGCAAAATGTATTCCTGCACATCTGCGAAGAGCCTGTTGACCATCTCTGCAGATGGTGGTTCTGGGAATAGAGCCATGCTGATCCTGAATTCTATTGCAAATTCATTTTGTTCTTCCTCCATTGGAGGTGCTGCAGCAGCTGCTGCTCTGTCTCCTTCCATAAGTTCTGCAATCAGGGTGGCCTCCTCTTGCTTCAAGCAATTCTTTTAGTGTGCTTCGTTTTAAAAGGGCATAATTCGTTCCCATTCACCGGCCGTTGGCGGGTTTCCACGTGTTCCCGGCTCCGGTTTCATCCGAATGGGTTAACTCCCGAATTGCTGCTCTTTCTCCTCTATTCGTTTTAATTTCTGCCGACCGTTGCTTTGCTCTGTAGTTTCAATCCCGTCGCTTGCCACCAATTGTAGCGGAGAGGTAGTATAATCCACAGTATCTCCGCTGGGTAACAGGAACAGCATAAAATAATCCAAGGAAATAAATACAACATACAATAATCCCGGTAGCGTTATAAGAATCCTTCCTTCCCAAGAACTAGACGACACATAGGCTGGGAGTCAACTGAGGTTTTATTCACAGGACACTGTATGTATGGGATTCCCCATGCAAGGGGTTTCCCTACTGACATTCCAGGGGTGGTACAGTAGGGGACTACATGGGGAACTGACCAACACATACTTTTCTCCCATCATGCACTGCTGCACGAGAGGGATACTCCCACTAGAATATACCATTAAGTGGATTATCCCTCCGTGCAGCAGAACTTACATTTTACATTAAAATGCATAACGTTAATAATATTCCACTGATTTACATGAATGGACGTTCGGTAGATAGCTGGAGGCTGAGTGCACCGTTCGTGAGAATACCGCTCAGCTCCCAGTCTAACTAACCGAACGCCGCACGAAATACACATTATTTCTAACACATTGTAAAAATACCGATTTGTATTAGTGGAACAAACTACCGAACGGCCGGGGCTCCCGAACGGCCTGGAAGTCCAGCGGTGTTCGCGCCGTCGAGTAGCCGATTTTAGTTCCAGGCGCTCGACGGCAAAACACCGCAGGGCTAACAAAGGATCCAAGATGGCAGACCGCCGCGTGGTCGGTAGTTGAACAACGGCCACCTAGGGAAGCCTTTAACCTCTTGTGTGTGGTCGACCATTCGGTAGTTTATTCGTTTCACTAACAGTGTTAAAACTCACTGTTCGTGAAACTACATTAGGAATGCTGGGTTTTCCAGGATGGATATATTGAGATTTCTCTTGTTTTCAAATATGTCCTGGGTCCACAAAACATTGCATCGTTACAATAGAATGAAAGTCCCAGACGAGGACTGAAACGTCGAGATGACATTTTTTAACATGTATGAATAAAACCTACAACTTTTAACTCTCAACAAAACCGTGAGTGCTGGTCATCCTATCATTTGGATATTTGAATCTCCCCTGGAATGCAAGCACCCGGAGTCTATACTTTGAGCCAGTGTGCAAAGAATCAGTGTCTATTGTATATATATATATATATATATATATACATACACACACACACACACACACATATATAAATTTACATATAACAGGTGATAAATATATTCAGCCATGACAGGTGCATTCTGTATTGAGGTATATTGCCATAGATCTCTTACAAGATTTTAGATTGAATGAAGATTTGACTGTGTCCCTGAGGTTATTCCATAATTGCGGTGCTCTGTAGGAAAAGGAGGATCGAAACACACTTTATTTTTGTATTGCGGTATGCTATTGTGCTGGTACTGGATTGGAGATTTTAGGAGGTGGGAACAGCTGGGGAGAGCATCCTATTCAGGTAGGGTGGGAGCTTCCTAGAAATGCGGTTATGCACAAGACTGAAAAGATAAAGAGTGCGTTGGGATTCCAGCGACAGCCAGTTTAGCTTTTTTAACATGTCACAGTGGTGGGTAAAGTAATTACATTCTAGTACAAAGCGGCAGAATGAATTATATAACGTATTAAGTTTATTAAGGTGGGTTTGCGGTGCGGGTACATACACTACATCCCCATAATCAATGACCGGCATTAGCATTTGTTGCACTGTTTCCTTACTGTAGGGCTTAGGATTTGTTTCTGTACAGGGCACATGCTTGTCCAATGTTATTTATTTTCCATTTTTCACTTTATCACATTTTTTCTGGAACAGTTTTTTGTGTCTGTGCTTTTGTATCATCCTTATAGGGATTTAACCCCTTAAGGACAGAGCCAAATGTACACATTGTGAACGAAACAAAATGTAAACCAAAACTGGCATTTGCGCTACATGTCTGTCCAACCGTAATTCACCTCTTTCATAGTAAGTGCATCCACCCTTATTATATATCATTTTATTCAGGGGAAACAGGGCTTTCATTTAATATCAAATATTTAGCTATGAAACATATTTTAATATGAAAAAAATGGGAGAAAATACGATTTTTTTTAGATCTTTTTAGTGCTACATGACATTTTAACTGTCAATGTCATAATACGGTTTGCTTTTACTGCAATAAAATACACATATTTGTATTCAGCATAGTCTCACGTGTAAAACAGTTCCCACTATGTACAGGTTTTATGGTGTTTTGGGAAGTTACAGGGTCAAATATAGCACGTTACATTTGAAATTGAAATTCGCCAGATTGGTTACGTTGCCTTTGAGACTGTATAGTAGCCCAGGAATGAAATTTACACCCATAATGGCATACCATTTACAATAGTAGACAAACCAAGGTATTGCAAATGGGGTATGTCCAGTCTTTTTTAGTAGCCATTTGGTGTATTACTGTGAGCAAATTATGGATATGTTAACCAAGGTGAGTCCCGAATTGTCGAAGTCCTGAATTTTCAGAAGTTCCGAAACGAACCGAAGTGCCGAATTTCAGAAGTGCAGAAGTGCTTCGGATTTCTGAAAAATGTCAAAACAGGAGAGGGAGGTAAAATTAAGGCAATGATAACATGAATCTAACCGTCGCCCTAACCCTAGTAAGGTTAGGGATAGATGTGGGGGTAGGGTTAGAGTTAGGGGGTAGAGATAGGGGTTAGGGTTACAGGTAGAGGTAGGGTTTGAGGTAGGGGTTATGGTTAGGGTTATGGGTAGGGTTAGGGAATTGCCTAAGTCTCGAATTCCCAAAGTGCCAAAGTCCTGAATTCCCAAATTTCGGGAGTGCCGAACTGCCGAATTTTGGGGAAACGAACCGAAGTGATAGACTTGTAATAAATGCATAGCAATACAAACTTCACTACATCGGAAGTGATTTCTTTAAAAATTAATTTGGCAAGTCCAAAGGGAGTGTATGAAACAAATGCATTAGTCTAGGTAGTACTAGCAGCTTAAAGGCAGCTATTCTATCAGTTCTTTGCTCTTGCTCGGAGTGATGAGATGCTTTTGTAGAGCAGGAGCGTCTTTGTGGAGGTCATTTGGGCCAGAAAAAAACGAAACCCTATTTGTCTTTTCATATTTTTTAATTCTCTGGGACATCAATGCTTGATCCCTGCTGTACCTCTGTGTCAGGATTGGCTAGAGGATCCTCAGGAAAGTGAGAGGCAGCGACCTAACAAAGGCAGAAATAGATGGATGGAGGTGTATTTCTGGACCATAGAGTGGCTGGGCTTAACGTAAAGCAGGAACCAGGAAAAAAACAGGAAATAATAAGAAACAAAGAAACATAGAATGTGATGGCAGATAAGAACCATTCAGCCCATCTAGTGTGCCCAATTTTTTTTAAATACTTTCATTAGTCCCTGGCCTTATCTTGTAGTTAGGATAGCCTTATGCATATCCCATGCATGCTTAAACTCATTTACTGTGTTAACCTCTACCACTTCAGCTAGAAGGCTATTCCATACATAGACTCACTAGGCAAATAGTTTAGGCCAGAGAGTAACACAAAAAAATGAAAATAAACAAACTTGTGTACCAGACAAAAAAGAGCTGGTTATACAGCTGTGAAGCAGGTTCCCTACAAGAACAAGACGAGGCTACATGTTGAGGGTTAAGCAGGAACTGAATTTTAATGGTGCCACACTGGCCTTTTATGACAATCCTCATGCAAGGGGTACGCCCACATGGGGACAGTGACACAAACTTATAAACCAATAACAATAGAGTTACAATCTAAGCACTCCCACACAAAATACAATAAGCCTTCCTGTTTACTTAGGAGATAATTGAGTCAAGTACTGTACTAAACTCAATTATCTCCAAACACAAAAAACACACATTTTTAAAAAGTCCCCAAAGTACCCCAAAACACATGATATCCCCACAAATGGATAGCCCTGATCTGGGTGACCAACATATCTAAAAATCACTTAGATCAGTAAAGGGGTTCAGAAATTTTATGGAAGTCATGTATTTGACTGACTGCAGGCATGTCCCCATGCCCAAAACAGTTCCAGAGAATTAAGGCTTGCGGTCGGTCTAGTTCTGTAGTTTGAAATGAACAAACTACCGAACAGAGTCAATAGTCACCCTGGAGCTTGTTCCCTTCATCCAGATGAATGATCTCACCAAACAGTGTCCTTCTAAGCTGAATAGAAAGAACGCAGACGATGATGGAAGTCCAGCGGTGTTCAGGTGTTTCTGTATCCGATTTTAGTTCCAGGAGATTCATGTCCAAACACCGTTGCCTGCGTTCATGCGAACAAGATGGCCACTACCTCGTGGTTGTTTAAAGGAATTTCGGCCACCCAGACGAATACTTCGGGAATTCGAAGTGCTGCTTCGCAAGTCCAAAAAGGCACAAACAGTGATTTAAACCAAGTTTTATCACAGGAGCCATAGTCACAGGGTAAGAGGCTGGCAAGTATGCCCCTCCAAGAATCTGTGACGAGGTCCAGTTCATCACACCGTGCCAGTGATTTTTTTTTATATTTTACTATTAAGTAGATGTGCCCTCGAAGGAAACTTGCATTTATTTTTTCTGCTTTCTTTCCTTGGAGATATATTAAAAATCTTGCAAATGCTGCAGACCTGCTGTTTGCAGCCTTTGTAAGACCATCCATCTTTTCCTAGCACACACTTTTAATCTGTGCAAGAGAAATTCACCAATCAGAAGCTTCTCATCTACCATATTTCTTTATAAGCTCTAGTACAACTCTTTGAAAAGGGAGGGGGTAAAAACAGGCACAATCAAGCCCAGCACACCTGCCACTTTAGTTTATTTAATGGATCTAACAGAAGAAGAAGGAACCTCCCTGTCTGTCTGACTGCTGGAGAGGCGCTTCATTGGGAAAGTGAACCCACTTTTATAAACTGTCAGAAAAATGACAGACTTCAGGTGCATTAAGCACTTAAGCAAGGTGAGCTGCCTTCTATGTCTGGAGTGTTTCTTTAAAGATCTTAAAACTCATAAACAAGTGTATATTTGTTTTTTTCAGCCCCCACAATGCCAAACTGTCTATCTTTTGGCTCATATTCAGAGAGGACTAACTGGGCAATGTGAATCTGCTTTAACAATTGTGACTTCTATTAAAGAATAACAAGCCAACAGGTGTATCTAACTTTAAAGGATCACTATAGGGTCAGGAACACAAACATGTATTCTTGACCCTATAGTGTTAAAACCACCATCTAGCCCCCCTGGGCCCCTCATGCCTCCATAAATATAGCAAAATCTTACTGTATTCAAGCCTGAAGCTGTAAATCTGCATGCTGTTTGCCTCGGAAAAACAAGCAGTCTGCTGACATCATCAGAAGTGGTAGCCTGATCCAATCACAATGCTTCCCCATAGGATTGGCTGAGACTGACAAAGAGGCAGATCAGGGGCAGAGACAGCATAATTCAAACACAGCCCTGGTCAATCAGCATCTCCTCATAGAGATTAATTGAATCAATGAATATCTATGAGGAAAGTTCAGTGTCTGCATGCAGAGGGTGGAGATACTGAATGTTTGGATGCTTTTTAGGCAGCCATGACCCAGGAAGGATCTCTAACAGCCATCTAAGGAGTGGCCAGTGAAGTTAAATACAGCTTTTTCTCAATTGAATAAGCTGTAGTTGTTATGGTGACTATAGTGTCCCTTTAACCCCTTACGGACACATGACATGTGTGACATGTCATGATTCCCTTTTATTCCAGAAGTTTGGTCCTTAAGGGGTTAAACAAACCAGTACATAAGATTTCATAAAATCATTATGAAATACTCACATTGACTGTCATGTAATTTCACCGAAACACCAACACAGTCAAAAGATATCATAAGACAAAGTACTTTGTCTTACGCATTTTTCATACACTCGGCAAAAGGCAGAGTTATCATTGTCAAGTTTTTACATTTCCCCCAGCTGTTTCCCGTGATGGCTGTGAGGTGAAAGAAATTGTCTATGGAGGTCTTGCATTATAATCAGCATTGTGCATGTGCGGGAATACAGCACTGACATGGGCTCCTGACAGATAAAGCTTCAGTAGCTGAAGAGGATCAACCAGATCTAAGTATACCTCCCTTCCACTGCAACCCTACCACCACACAGCAATCAGCGATGTCAGGGGGTCTTTGTAAAATACACAAAGACCAATGCGGGTGACAAAGGTGCTTTAAATATAAAGCCAAACCCTGTTAGACCATTTGATTCTCAATCTAAACAGACAAAATCAAAAGTGCATTCCAATGAACAACTGTTTAATATAAATGTTGGTAAAATATGTAGTTTTTAAAGGAATATAGTTTAGAAAGAGATTTTCATAGTAATGATTATTATATAAAATCTTTATTCACATAATCCTTCTAATACATAGGGAGTAATAATCTGTGTTGACTCCTCCTGACAGCTCTAGGCATTTAGATCTGGAAAAATTCTCAACATGATATTTCTGTAGACTGCATTTTTTTTTTTACATTTACAGGCACATACCTTTAGAGACATGTTTTGTGAAATGTGATGATGCAAACAATTTCAAATGTTAGCCCTATTTGTAATATGACATTCACGTGATGTGAGTAAAATGGCACAGTTGCCAAATTTCTCATACAGCACTTTGTCAAATTTGTTAATATTACACTATGATTAAAATATGCTTTAAGTTTCAGTATGCATGCTTCCTCTAACTACAACTAGAATGTTTTATATGCATTTTAAGGAATATTTATATGCACATTTCTTTTCCATGCAAAGTGAACACAGAGTAAAAACATCTTATTAAAAAGCAAGGACCACTTACTGAGATGAGAGAAACTGATTGGATGATTTTAATCGGAGGTGTCTTCTACCCTGTCTTGACTCTGTGGCTGTTCATTTTTACCAGGATCTATAGCCAGCAAGCAATAAAAAGAGAATTCTGGGAAATATAGACCAACAACATCCATGTTGGAGATTCAGTATACATATAAAGGATTTGTCAATATAATTCTCAGACATATGTATTGTGAGATATTACTTGAGACTATGGCTACCATATAGAGGCTACCTACTCAAATATTTAGTAATTCGTACTCTATAACCCAAAATATTTCACTAAATAAATGCCATTGTACTCGAACTTTTCAATACAAATAAAAATTGTTTAGTGAATATACCATAAAATAAACAATGCATTTAATTGAAAAACACATCCCCATCATCAATTAAATCTTTACCTAAATGGTTATAAAGAGAGTGATGGGTGTTGCAGGAAGTTATTGTCTAAAGGATCACATAAAACACAATACATAAAACATTTACTTTAATTTAATATTCATATGTTATAATCAGCAGATAGTTTTAGATAGTTGTGCTCTAGGTTCTACCCCTGAATTTTGATCCCACCCCTCTCTATACATTGTGCCCCTAACCTGTTGTAGTTTGCCCACTTAATTTGTTAAAACCTATATTCTATTGAAAATGTATTAAGGATTGTATTACTTACCATGTCACCTAGTGACCAATTTGTTTTTGCTTATATATTTTATTATTTTATAAAACAATTACTTTTTATCTTTATGACCCTTATTCCTTCCAATAACATTTCTCAAGACCCTTAGACAACTGAATAGCTGGCTGTTTCTCATAGAAAATGTAATCAGAAAGAACTGCAGTGTGAAAGGTAAGACACTAAAGGTATAAACATTTTAGTTCAAATTCTACATGTGGGGTACCTGACAAAGTCCTACCTGGTTGAGGAAAAGTGCTCTAGTTCATGACTGCTGCAGCCATCATTGCCACTAACAAGCACATTAGCATTTTTCACACTCTTCCCTGTCTTTGATCATGCAGCTTCATTCTGATACCGGAGAAACTGACGGAAGCAAAGCACAGAGAGATGGACACAGGTTTCTTCAGGAAGGAAGAGATTCTTTATTGGATCACCGATCGGGACTCAGAGGGACTAATGTCACCAAAAATACAGCAAGTTCTGAGCCCTGAACAATAGTGCAGGCTCCCTATATAGGCACATAACTCCTCCCATATTAAGCTCCACCCGCACATTCTCTTGACCAATCATTACAAATAAGAATTAACTTCCTGCTTGACCGCATGGCTTGTCCAGCACAATGGAGGAGGGGAATACTACATCCTGTATTCTTGCACATGCTCCGTACACTACTGATCGTATCTTGCCTCGTGCAACCAACTGATCGATACGTCAGCATATGCACGTACACATGCCACGTGGTAATCTCGGCCTACTAAATTTATTTTTACCGAGATTCCACCACATTCCCCCCTTTGATGCCTCTTGATATTTTACAATTACTTGAGGCATCACTTAACCTTGGTTTGCATACACCACAAGTTACCTTTGAACCAGACCAGACTTATCCTATGATGTGAATCTTCAACACTCGTCTTCCTGCATTGGTTCTCCCTGATCTAGAGCCTTATATTTATAAATTGCCATTATCTGTGCAGCAGCCTTCCTCTCTGCTATATTTTCTATCAGGCTTTGCACAGACCTAACTACTAAGGGTATAAGACACGGCAGGAGTAGACACAACATTAAAATCAGTAGGACTCCACCTACCACTGCCTTAAGCCCTCCAAACCACTCATACCAGCTACCAAACCAACTACTTGGATTGTACCCTTTCCATACCTGAGTAGGCACATGCGCTAGTTTAACCATATGGCTAGTAAGCTCAGCTATTGCTTGCCCTTCGTCATCTATTTGAAGACAGCAATTGCTCAGGTTAAACTTCCCACATACACCTCCCTCTACTGCCAAAAGATAATCCAAGGCTAATCTATTTTGGTAAACTGCTGTCCTCATCCTGGTATTATGCTTCGCTAGAAGATTGAGCGCTTGTGATGTCTCGTTAGTAATGATCTCAACCACCGCCTGTAACCTTATAATGCGGTTGAGCATATAAATAGGGGTTCTATAACCAAAGGTACCATCCTCTGCCCACGTGGCTGGCCCATAATAATCTATAATACGCTGGGGAGGCCATTCATTATCTTCCCAGGCACCTATCTCTATGGGTCCCCTTTTCTTCCTATGATTCACATCATACACTTTAACACCTAAAGTCTCACCTGTTTCAATAGGCAACAAGAAGAAGGATGGTTTCAACATACCCAACACACATGCCCCTTCCCAGTCCTGTGGTAACTCCGAATAGGCCTTCTTACCACAGATCCAGTACAAATTCGCTGGGGCTCTCCAGTTAGATGTGATGGATAGACCAAACCATACGTCCTTTAAATTGGCATATCTTGCAAACGGGTTAGATGGTTCTGAGACATTTGAAGCCGACCACCAAGTTGTATTCTTTGTATCATCATCATAAGCTTTTTGCCCTAGACAAGTTAATTCTCCTACAGAAGTATTATACATCATTCCTTTCCTCGCTATGCAAACATAACCTATGATGGAGGTCTTCAATCTCCACTCAGATTTACCTCTAACACTCATATGATAGTCGGCTTGTGTAGATATTAATTGGTCAACTGCCTCAGAACCGGACATTACCTCCTTTGCTTCCCAAGGCCATTGGTCTCCCATGTTAGTACCTCCACACACATAGCAGTTGGTAACATTAAGACTACCGGCAATACTCTCGGCTAAATCAATGAACAAGTTTTTAGCATTATGGGGGATCTTATTATCTATGCTCATCTCTTCATAAAAGGAATGGTATACTTGATGAGTTTGGGAGGTTACCGTATCAGTCTCTATCCCTATAAACAATATTGTCCCAGGGTCTAAACCCGTCCCATATATTTGAAACCCAAATAAATTACCATATTTATCTAAGAACTTGTCAGGGTTATTTATAAGTATATGGATTGGATTGCATTCCATAGACTTACAATATGGATCAGTAGGCAACTTAGTCACAATCATGTCCTTGTCTGCTGTCTGTCCCCAAGTCGCCCACCCCACACAAGACCAATATGGGCAGAAGTTATAATCTCTATTTGGGCATCTTGGACTTACATATTTATTTTTACTACTGGGACAAATATATTTATCGTTAGACCCATACGTCCTCTCCCATCTAAGATCCCCACATACATTCCACGGCTTTCTACCACTTGATATTGCTTTACACGCATCAAATAGCAGAGCACCTGAAGAATATACGGATTCTAATACCGTCTTATTAATTAGGGTCCCCTGAGGATCTCCATTTCTGAGAGTCAACCAAATTGTACGGGGTTGATACTCAGGACTGAAGCACTTAGGTTCTCCTACTCCTAAATGACACACACTATATTCTATATTTAAGTATCTACATCTTGATACATCTCCTTTACACTCATATTGCGAATGCCAAATTAGGGTCTGGGATATATGGTTACCTGTTCTTGTAGTCTTAATGCATACCTCACAGCTAGGAGTGTTGGTACCTCTACCTTCCTGAATATAAAAATACACATAAATAAACATTATTAAAAATACATCTTTCGTCGTCATCCTCAGTCTTCGTCCGTGCGAAGGCACCTCAGCTTCCAGGATGTAAGGGCTGCAGGGAATGGAGTTCTGCTCGTCTTCACAGGGGTCCCCTCAAGACTTTCCCTGACTTATACACTCGTTGGTGAGTGGACAGGCTTTATTATGGCCTTCTCACTCACTTACCAAGTCTCTGAAACAATAAAATTTGTAATCCACAAGGTTCCTCGTCACTCCGACTGAGTCGTGCGTTTTAACCGGATCTTGCAGGGATTCTCTGGATCTGCTGTAACTTGCCAAGAATCGGCTGCTGCTGGTTTAACCCTGGAGTGATGTATCCACGGAGTCACTTCGGCTACTTTTATCGCTGTAGGGGTAGACAAAAGAACAACATAAGGACCTCTCCACTTGGGCCCTAACGGCACATTATTCCACTCTTTAATCCACACTTGGTCGCCTGGGTGGTAACTATGAATTGGGGGATAAATATTCACAGGTAATCTATCTTGTACCCATTTCTGTACCTCCTCCATAGTCTTACCTAACTCTACAACCTGCTGCCGGGTAATTCCTTCTCCCAACTGACTCAAATCCCCCCTTAAGTTACCAAGCACGGGAGGTGGTCGCCCGTACATGATTTCAAAAAGAGAGAGGCCCATCCTTCTGGTAGGTGTACTACGGATTCGCAATAGAGCTATGGGCAAGAGAACGTTCCACTTAAGTTGGGTTTCCTGACACATTTTAGCCAACTGATTCTAAATAGTTCTATTCATTCTCTCTACCTTACCAGAACTCTGGGGTCTATATGCCGTATGAAGCCTCCACTTTATACCAAGCATATGAGTCAATTGTTGTAGGCACTGATGAACAAAAGCTGGACCATTGTCCTATCCTATAGAGCAGGGTAGTCCATATCGGGGTATTATTTCTCGTAGCAGGAATCTCACGACTTCTCCTGCTTTCTCTGTACGAGTAGGACATGCTTCTACCCAGCCTGAATAGGTGCACACCACTACCAGCAGGTAGCGATGTCCACCAGATTTAGGCATCACTGTATAGTCAATTTGTAAATCGGACATGGGAAGTCCCCCCATAAACTGGACTCCTGGTGGCTTTACTGGTCCTTGTCTTGCATTATTTTTAGCACACGCTACACATCTACGTACAATGGCCTGAGTCAAGTTGGACAATCTTGGTATGTAGAAATGTTTTCTGAGAGATTCTTCTGTACTGTCTCTCCCAGAATGTGTCCCGCTATGATAGTTTTGGACAATTTCTACCGCTAGTGATGCTGGAATAACTATTCTTCCATCTTCTAACTGATACCATTTGTTCTCCAAATACTTTCCAGGTTCAGTCCTTAACCACTCCTCTTCTTGAGCTGTATAAATTGGAGTCCATTGAGACAGTGGAGTTGGTATAAGAGCAGCTATATGCCCTACATATTCCTGTCTTCCTGATTCAGCAGCACGCTTAGCTGCACTATCTGCCATCCGATTCCCTTTGGTTACATCACCATCTCCTCTCAGATGCGCCCGACAATGTATAATACCGACTTCTTTCGGCTCCCACACTGCTTCCAATAGTTGCAGGATCTCAGCTGCGTATTTGATTTCTTTGCCTTCTGAATTCAATAGTCCTCTTTCTTTATACAAAGCTCCGTGGGCATGAGTGGTTAAAAACGCATACTTGGAGTCCGTGTAGATGTTCACTCAAACCTTCAGCCAATTGTAACGCTCGTGTCAGTGCTATCAATTCTGCCTTTTGTGCTGATGTTCCTTTTGCCAGTGGCCGAGCTTCTATCACCTTGTCTATCGTTGTTACTGCATATCCTGCATAGCTGATCCCTTCTTTTACATAACTACTGCCGTCGGTGTAATATTGAACATCAGGGTTCTGGATGGGAAAATCACGAAGATCTGGTCTACTTGAAAATACTTCATCCATTACTTCCAAACAATCATGTTGACTTTCAGTAGGTTGTGGCAAAAGGGTAGCTGGATTTAAGGTATTTATAGTCTCTAAATGCACTCTTGGGTTTTCACACAACATTGCTTGATACTTGGTCATACGGCTGTTACTAAACCAATGATTTCCTTTGTAATCCAACAACGTCTGTACTGCATGTGGAACTCGTACATAAAGTTCTTGACCCAGAGTGAGTTTATCGGCTTCAGCTACTAGCAGGGCTGCTGCAGCTACAGCTCTTAGACAAGGTGGAAGTCCGCTGGCCACTGCATCCAGTTGCTTAGACATGTAGGCAACAGGTCTTTGCCATGATCCCAAGTACTGTGTCAATACTCCCACAGCCATTCTTCTTTGCTCATGTACATACAGGTAGAATGGCCGTGTGTGGTCAGGTAAACCTAATGCTGGGGCACTCATCAAAGCCCTCTTCACATCTTCGAATGCCGTTTGCTGTTCTTGAGTCCATAAGAAGGGGTCGTGCTCTGTACCTTTGATAGCTGCATACAGAGGTTTTACCAGTATCGCGTAGCTGGGAATCCATATCCTACAGAAGCCTGCTGCCCCCAAGAATTCTCGCACTTGTCTTCTATTCCTGGGTATCGGTATTTGGCACACAGCTTCTTTTCTCTCTGGCCCCATAATTCTTTGACCTTCAGAGATATGGAATCTCAGATATTTGACAGTTGGCAAACACAACTGAGCCTTCCTTCTAGACACCTTGTATCCTGCCTTCCAGAGAATGTGTAGTAGATCGTGCGTTGCTTGCTGACATACTTCCTTTGTAATTGCTGCTATCAACAAGTCATCTACATATTGTAATAATACACACTCTCCTGGGATAGACTCGAAATCTAGTAGATCTTGACTTAGAGCTGAACCAAATAGGGTAGGTGAATTCTTAAACCCCTGGGGCAATCTTGTCCAGGTCATTTGGCGTTTCGAGCCCGTTACAGCATTTTCCCATTGGAAAGCGAAGATACATTGGCTTTCTGCGGCAATTCGGAGGCAAAAGAAGGCATCTTTGAGATCTAAGACTGTAAAGTAAGTAGCCCCGCCCCGAATTAAAGCAAGCAGGTTATATGGATTGGGCACGACTGGATGTATACTAACAACCGCATCATTGACTGCTCTCAAGTCCTGCACAGGTCGATACTCATCTGTACCGGGCTTTTGAACAGGCAGCAATGGGGTGTTCCAGGGGAAGTACAGAATTTTAGGATACCATACCGTATGAACTTATCCAGATAAGATTGGATGTTCTTCTTAGCCTTCTGCGGAATATGATATTGTCTCAGGCTTACTGGATAAACCCCAAGTTTTAGTTCGATTTTAATAGGTGGAATATTGCGGGCCAGTCCTGGTGGTTTGTTCTCTGCCCAAACTCCTGGTATGTTAAATAAGGATTCATCACTCCTCGGGTTTTGGCTAGTCAACACTGTATAAAGTCGCCACTCTTCTTCCTTTGGTACGGACAATGTCATAATACCTGAAGGTCCATTAAACTTGAAGGATGTTGTTCCATTTGGTAGGAACGTAATCTGCGCTTGTAATTTGGATAGCATATCACGTCCCAGCAATTGGACTGGACACTCAGGCATATAAAGGAATTGATGTTTTACTACGTGGCCTCCCAATGTACAGAGTCGGCTTTTAAGAACCGGTTTTTCAGCACTTCTTCCAGTTGCTCCTATTACAGTAATAGTTCTTCCAGATGGAGGAGCAACTTGATTAGTCACCACCGAATGTTCAGCACCAGTGTCGATCATAAACGCACTCCTTTTTCCCCCTATTGATACATCGACCATAGGCTCCGCTCGACCAAGGGGGATGGAGCCCGGTCGGTATCAATAGTCCTCTATGACCGTGTCAGCCAATCCCACAAAGTCCCTACCTTCTCTATCGCGGGACCTTTGCGCTGCTGGATAGTACCTATCTTCCCTTACACTTCCTCTGTTCCCATTACTCCCTCTATTACCATTACTCCCTCCGGGGCCTCCTCTACCTCTCGCTCTGCCTCTAAAGTCTCCATAACCTGCCCTGGGTAAGTCTCTCTCATACTGCTCTCTTTGCGGACACTCATTCCTCCAATGCCCTTCTTCCTTGCAGTACGCGCACTGATTCCTACTCAAAGGCTCCCTATTCCATCTACCATCGCTTCTATCTGGGCCCCGTCTATCTACGCCTGCGATCGCTACCGCTAGCATATCTGCCTTTCTACGCATCTTGCGCTCTTCCTCTTTCTTACTTTCTGTTTTCCTATTCATATATACTTTGTTCGCTACCTCCATTAGTTGGGTGATAGACATACCTGCAAACCCTTCTAATTTCTGTAGCTTGCGCTTAATATCTCCGTAAGCTTGGCTGACAAAGGCGGAGTTTACCATTCGGGAATTATCAGCGTCTTCCGGATTAAAGGGGGTATACAAGCGGTATGCCTCCAATAATCGGTCATAAAGACACTGGGCGCTTCATCACTTTTCTGAATCACCTCAACTGTCTTCGACATGTTAATAGCTTTCTTCCCTCCGGCTTTCATGCCAGCAATTATAGCATCTCTATAGGCTTTAAGTTGAGCCATATCTGCGCCATTTACATTCCAGTCAGAATCGGTGTTAGGGTAATGTGTTGCGGCCCATGCTGCCGGATTGGCTTGATTTAAAGCACGGGCTCTCTCCTCTAGCGCCTTAATGGCCGCTTGGTTAATCCTTGTCCTTTCCTCATTATTGAACAATGCCATTAATAACTGCTGGCAATCAGCCCATGTCGGGTTATGTGTCTGAACTATCGAGGTGAACAGATCGGTCATAGCTTGTGGTTTCTCAGTGTACGAGGAATTGTGGGTCTTCCAATCCAAGAGATCGGTAGTCGTGAACGGGACATATACGAAGACTGGGTCAGCATGTGCCATTTGACCTGCGGCATCGATATAGGCTGACCCAGGATTCAGACGCAGAGGCATCTGATAATGTTTTAATTGTTGGGTACCGGTCAGTTGTCGGGTTAGTATGGGGCTACGTGGAGGGGCGTCAGTTAAAGGTTCCGGTCGAGAGGTAATAGGGCATAAGGATGTGGGAACTTGATTTTGGGAAAAGTTAGTGAATAGTATACTCCGAGCCGAGCTAGAAGAAGCTTGACCGGAAGTTTGAAGTGGCGCCAAATCAGGATATTCAGATCTAATGGGGGTTGGTCCTGGTTCCGGAAGGGGAGTTTTAATACGAGGGGGGGTGGATTCTGTACTGGAGGAGGAAGCGGAAGTGGATGGGGGCAATAAGGGAAGGGGTGCAGAACTTCCTGCATTCGCGTCACTTCCTCTTAAAGGAAAGTAAGGGGGCGGCAAAGGGATCTCGGACTCAGGGGGCGTGTCCAAAATGGGCCTAACACCAGTCCTAGTGAACAAACAAGTCCTGGCCACCATGAGGCGACATTGCTCCTCGTGGCATATCCGGATCCATTTTGGCGAGTCGTTTACGGCCTGCCTCCAACAATCAATGTATGGAAACTGTCCGTAAAGTTCAGGCCTACCTGATACAGCCACGTGTACACGCTGTAACAGGGTTGGATCCAAACTGCCACGCGGCGGCCATGCCGCAACCAAAGTAGGCCACTCCCTAGTGCACAAAGTGACCAAACGTACAGGAGACATTTTAACCCCAAAATCACATGTTTTGAATCCCTTTTAAAATTCTTTACCATACAACCTAAGGGATCCGAAATCGTTGACTCTGACGCGCCCATACTTATCAATGGAACGTCGTTGACAACGAATACTATGCACGCGTTCTTATTCAACAGTCACACCCGTTTCCTCTGGCAACAGCACCACGTGGTACAGCTACCGAGTGAAACGTACACAATAACACAATAATCACTCAGGGAATTCCCGTACACACACAGTTGTTACACCAGTCACTAAATAATCAATATTATGCCCTTTGGCGAAACTATACAGTCACCCACGCTATAATTCTCTATATATGAATTACCCGTCTATAACACACCCCAGTAACATCATCTTTTACTAGTATCGGTTACAGTACGGTTAGCATAGGTCAAAGCACAATTTAAGGTCACAATACAATTATTAGTGGTTAGGGTGTTAAACATGCAATAGACGACAATGATTAGTAATTATATACAGTGTCAGTAAATATACAGGGTTATGGTACCGTGCACTATGATACAGCAACACACTATTAACACTCTCGCTAGACGGCTGAGCTCGCGCTATCTAACAAGATATACACTTTACTAACAATCTTTAACACATTTAC
>OW240915.1:226479026-226538669 GCA_933207985.1 Pelobates cultripes
GTTTACCATTCGGGAATTATCAGCGTCTTCCGGATTAAAGGGGGTATACAAGCGGTATGCTTCCAATAATCGGTCATAAAAGACACTGGGCGCTTCATCACTTTTCTGAATCACCTCAACTGTCTTCGACATGTTAATAGCTTTCTTCCCTCCGGCTTTCATGCCAGCAATTATAGCATCTCTATAGGCTTTAAGTTGAGCCATATCTGCGCCATTTACATTCCAGTCAGGATCGGTGTTAGGGTAATGTGTTGCGGCCCATGCCGCCGGATTGGCTTGATTTAAAGCACGGGCTCTCTCCTCTAGCGCCTTAATGGCCGCTTGGTTAATCCTTGTCCTTTCCTCATTATTGAACAATGTCATTAATAACTGCTGGCAATCAGCCCATGTCGGGTTATGTGTCTGAACTATCGAAGTGAACAGATCGGTCATAGCTTGTGGTTTCTCAGTGTACGAGGAATTGTGGGTCTTCCAATTCAAGAGATCGGTAGTCGTGAACGGGACATATACGAAGACTGGGTCAGCATGTGCCATTTGACCTGCGGCATCGATATAGGCTGACCCAGGATTCAGACGAAGAGGCATCTGATAATGTTTTAATTGTTGGGTACCGGTCAGTTGTCGGGTTAGTATGGGGCTACGTGGAGGGGCGTCAGTTAAAGGTTCCGGTCGAGAGGTAATAGGGCATGAGGATGTGGGAACTTGATTTTGGGAAAAGTTAGTGAATAGTATACTCCGAGCCGAGCTAGAAGAAGCTTGACCGGAAGTTTGAAGTGGCGCCAAATCAGGATATTCAGATCTAATGGGGGTTGGTCCTGGTTCCGGAAGGGGAGTTTTAATACGAGGTGGGGTGGATTCTGTACTGGAGGAGGAAGCGGAAGTGGATGGGGCAATAGGGGAAGGGGTGCAGAACTTCCTGCATTCGCGTCACTTCCTCTTAAAGGAAAGTAAGGGGGCGGCAAAGGGATCTCGGACTCAGGGGGCGTGTCCAAAATGGGCCTAACACCAGTCCTAGTGACAAACAAGTCCTGGCCACCATGAGGCGACATTGCTCCTCGTGGCATATCCGGATCCATTTTGGCGAGTCGTTTACGGCCTGCCTCCAACAATCAATGTATGGAAACTGTCCGTAAAGTTCAGGCCTACCTGATACAGCCACGTGTACACGCTGTACCAGGGTTGGATCCAAACTGCCACGCGGCGGCCATGCCGCAACCAAAGTAGGCCACTCCCTAGTGCACAAAGTGACCAAACGTACAGGAGACATTTTAACCCCCAAATCACATGTTTTGAATCCCTTTTTAAAATTCTTTACCATACAACCTAAGGGATCCGAAATCGTTGACTCTGACGCGCCCATACTTATCAATGGAACGTCGTTGACAACGAATACTATGCACGCGTTCTTATTCAACAGTCACACCCGTTTCCTCTGGCAACAGCACCACGTGGTACAGTTACCAAGTGAAACGTACACAATAACACAATAATCACTCAGGGAATTCCCGTACACACACAGCTGTTACACCAGTCACTAAATAATCAATATTATGCCCTTTGGCGAAACTATACAGTCACCCACGCTATAATTCTCTATATATGAATTACCCGTCTATAACACACCCCAGTAACATCGTCTTTTACTAGTATCGGTTACAGTACGGTTAGCATAGGTCAAAGCACAATTTAAGGTCACAATACAATTATTAGTGGTTACGGTGTTAAACATGCAATAGACGACAATGATTAGTACTTATATAGAGTGTCAGTAAATATACAGGGTTATGGTACCGTGCACTATGATACAGCAACACACTATTAACACTCTCGCTAGACGGCTGAGCTCGCGCTATCTAACAAGATATACACTTTACTAACAATCTTTAACACATTTACAATCCCACCTAAACTATTGGCCAGTACCTTGAATGGACTACCTAAAACTATATACACCCGTTTTGGTTAGCCACACTGCCCAAGCACCACATATAGCGAACTAGAGGGCAGAATTTACAAAATTGCCCTTCTAGTCTATTTACTCTATCAAAAGTCTAGTGGGTTCCAAATTTACACACCTTCCCACTTAGCCAAGATAGGTTGAGAGCTAGCGAACCGAATTTACACAGGCGCCGCTTAGTCTCCCGGTCCCTCCGACCTAGCGAACGTAATATACCCCCTAGAACGCTAGTCTAGACAAGACACCGGTGTCCGGCTAGGGCTATTTACACAGGACCCCGCCTGACTAACCAGATCAAACGGTCTTACTAAAGAGCGTTCGATCGAGCGGTGCGCCTTCGCTCCTTCCCTCCGACAGAGGGGCAGATTCCATACACAGATTTAAACCCCTTTTGGGCCTACCGCACAATCGGTATACCCCTAGTGGGTCTGCCGTCTAAAACAGCAGTTGTCTTACCTCCTCGCTCCTGAACCTGAGTTCACACTCATCGACGGGGACACCCCAGCACTTCTTACGTAGAGGCCGATGATCTCCTGGACAACAGACCAGTGGCGCCGAGACGAAGGGAGGTCCACGCAGAAGTTCAGGGGTGCAGCCGTAGAGAACGCGGGCAAAGATAGACCGTCTCACGCCTCTGCCTCTCAGCTACCGTTGAACGATGAGATTCCCGGCCAATGCACCAAATGATACCGGAGAAACTGACGGAAGCAAAGCACAGAGAGATGGACACAGGTTTCTTCAGGAAGGAAGAGATTCTTTATTGGATCACCGATCGGGACTCAGAGGGACTAATGTCACCAAAAATACAGCAAGTTCTGAGCCCTGAACAAT
The DNA here is from genome assembly GCA_933207985.1 of Pelobates cultripes. Lineage (NCBI taxonomy): Eukaryota > Metazoa > Chordata > Amphibia > Anura > Pelobatidae > Pelobates > Pelobates cultripes. The sequence goes on from OW240915.1 coordinate 226,481,815, forward strand.
AGTGCAGGCTCCCTATATAGGCACATAACTCCTCCCATATTAAGCTCCACCCGCACATTCTCTTGACCAATCATTACAAATAAGAATTAACTTCCTGCTTGACCGCATGGCTTGTCCAGCACAATGGAGGAGGGGAATACTACATCCTGTATTCTTGCACATGCTCCGTACACTACTGATCGTATCTTGCCTCGTGCAACCAACTGATCGATACGTCAGCATATGCACGTACACATGCCACGTGGTAATCTCGGCCTACTAAATTTATTTTTACCGAGATTCCACCACAATTCATCAGTATTTTAGTGGCTGTGTAGGCTTCATAGTGTGAATAGACAGTGTCTGAAAGCTCTCCAACAGTCCTGCTGCTTACACATTGCTTGAGTGTATTCAATTTCCTCCATGAAGCAGCAGAAGCACAAGGCAACAATGTTTAAGGCAAGTAGTCAAAACAAAGGCTGCATCTGGAAAATGGTGTTCTGCAACTCCACTCACTGCTGCTAGCAGCCTATGAAAGAACAGTAAGCAAGCCTGTCTTTTAGGGCAACATATTTACTTCCTGAAAATGATTCATTGAACACAACAGGTGCCTGTCAGACAGCCAATAAAGGTGATTCATTCAACTTTTCATAGGATGTAATCAGATGTTTGTGCAAATGACCATAAAACCTGTTCATTTTTTCTCTCTCCCAAACAGCAAAAGATTGGCATAATAAATTTGGATGACAGAGAAACTGTACAGCTAATATATAAAGACAGTGGCAATTGTACAAAACAAAACCTAGAATTTGAGCTATATGTTTATTCACCCCTAATGTACCACTTGCATATTGAGCCCAGGAATGAAAATTGCCCCCATCATGGCATACCATGTGGAAAAGTAGACAACCCAGGGTATTCAAAACGTGGTATGTTCAGGTTTTTTTTTAGAAGCCACTTACTCACAAATCCTGGTCAAAGTTAATGTTCATATTTGTTTTTTGCATTTTCACAAAAAAAATGCCTTTTCACGGTTAATGTCATTATAAGTTTAACTGCTCTAAAACATTAATTTGTGTGTTCAGAGGTTTCACGAGTACAACAGCAGCCCCCATGGACAGATTTTATGGGGTTTTTGGTTTATTTAATAGGGTCAACGACAGGGCTTGCAAATTAAATTCTCCATACTTCCTGCCTGGGTTGTCAGACAGGTCTCTCAAAATATAATTGGTAAAATCACATAATTATGTGATACACAGGCCATGATGTAGTTACTGGAGACAGGAGGGGAATCCTCTAAATCAGTGTTTCCCAACCCAGTCCTCAAGGCACACCTACCAGTCCAGGATTTAGGGATTACCCAGTTGTGTCTAAGGTGTTTTTTTTCTTCTTTGTAAAAACACCTTAGACACAACTGGGTAATCCCTAAATCCTGGACTGGTAGGTGTGCCTTGAGGACTGGGTTGGGAAACACTGCTCTAAATAGCTGAAGTAGCCACTCGCACAGCTCTAGGCTCCCGCCTTTACATTTGTGGTTGAGGCACAAAATGCCATAACATAAAAAGTAATGTAGCATAACATAACGTACCATAGAAATAGCGTAACACAGTACGTAAGCTGGTTGTGGTGTGCCAAAACCAACTTACCAGTAGGCCTGTAAAATAAAGAGGGCAAAAATTTTAAATGCAAAATGCATAATTTATTTCAACCAACAAATGCAATAATGGACCATTTATGCTATTACATTTTGAAATGTCTGTCTAAGTTTCATTTCAGGTTGAAGGAAATACCGGTAATAAGTAGTAGATTTCAGGCTCCATAATGTTTTTCTTATATGGACAGGAAAAATTATACTGGAAGCAGTAGGTGCTGCTCTATTCTGAACAAGTGTCCTGAATAAAGTACTGGATTCAGACCTAGTCCTATGAGTAACATTTTTACATGCAGCATAAATTTTGTGGTGGTAAGAATGGAGCCGTAAAGAGAAAATAACAGTTGGGAGAGGAATGAGTGGATTGTGAATAAATAGCAGTATAACATTTTAACAGGGGGCCATTTCTTATGGGTAAAATGGTATGTAAACAAGTTGATCCATCTGGCTTGTTTATTGTATGGGTCAGGGAGATGTGTATAGTGTTTTGGAATCTAGACAACTTTTAAAAATAACTCTATTTTAGGTAGTTACTGTTAGTGAATCCTCTGGGTCTGAGAATTTTATAAAACGCCAGGCAGGTTGCTGTCTTTATTACCATATTGTCTTTATTACCATATAACATACCATGCATCCTCTGCAATATCGGTCTACAAGATATTGCTCTCTCCTGGTGCTCCTCCTACCTCTCCCAGCGCTCTTTCAGTGTTTCTTTCTCTGGCTCTGCTTCTTCTCCCCAACTCCTCTCTGTTGGTGTTCCCCAAGGTTCAGTCTTTGGTCCCCTACTGTTCTCCATCTATACTGCCTCCCTTGGTAAACTCATTAGCTCCTTTGGCTTCCAATATTATTTCTATGCAGATGACACGCAAATCTACCTGTTCTCTCCTGATCTCTCCCCATTCCTCTTGACTAGTGTCTCTGACTGCCTCTCTGCTATTTCTAACTGGATGGCTGCCCACTTCCTTAAACTAAACTTGACCAAAACTGAAATTCTGGTCTTTCCTCCCTCAAGTATTGTTACTCCTGTGTCTCCCTCCCTCCAAGTCAACGGTGCTACCATCAGCTCCACCACGCAGGCTCGCTGCCTAGGTGTTCTCTTTGACTCCGACCTCTCCTTCATGCCTCATGTTCAATCTATCGCCTGTCATTTTCATCTCAAAAACATTGCGCGCATCCGCCCCTACTTAACGCCAGATGCGACTAAGTTGTTGGTCCATTCCTCTGTCCTTTCTCACCTTGACTACTGTAATCCACTTCTCAGTGGTCTTACGTGCTCCCAACTTGCGCCGTTACAGTTCATAAGGAATGCGGCAGCGAGGCTCATCTTCTTGTCCGCCCGCACCTCCCATGCCTCACCCTTCTGTCAGTCCCTACATTTGCTTCCTATAAAATATAGAGCTCAATTTAAAATTCTGGTTCTTGCTTTCAAATCGCTACATAATGCTGCTCCCACCTATCTATCCTCCCTTATACACAAGTATGTCCTGCCTAGGCCCTCACGATCTGCTGAAGACTTACGTCTATCTTCTGTCCCTACTCCCACCTCTGATGCTCGAGGGCTGCACCGTTCCTGTGGATCTCGCTTCCCTCCTCTGTTAGATGCTCACCCAGTCTCCACTCCTTCAAAAAATCATGAAAAACCCACTTCTTCATAAAAGCGTATCAATTAAACTGTTAATAGCTCCTGACTGATTCTTCTTCTGCAACTGTCACTAGTCTAATACTATCCTTACCTTTTTGTGTCATTTTAGTAATCTCATTGAGTAGGGCCCTCAACCCCTCTGTTCCTGTGTGTCCAACTTGTCTGGTTACGATTACATGTCTGTTCGTCCACCCATTGTAAAGCGCTGCGGAATTTGATGGCGCTATATAAATAACATAATAATAATAATAATAATAGTTTGTGTTTTGAAAGGAGTGGAGTCTAATAGGTCTGATATGGAGCAAAATATGTTACCGTCTATATGTAGTCTTTTGGATGTTTGGGGTTGACTATATTTCTGAATGCCTTTTGGTATGTTTTTAATTTGATACAAAGAAAAAACAAAAGCTTGTTTATTTGGGAATAAAGTAAGCATATGATGTTGCACTCCAGTAACGTATAATTTGATTGTATTGTTGGAAAGGTTTAGTCTAACGTGGAATAAAGCTGTAAAGGCCACTAAAGATTCAATGGCAAATATGTATGGAATTCGGAATTCTGCTGTAAACCTCTTAAAAATATTGAAAGCCCTATTGTATGACTGTTGCGTGTTTACTGAGAGTGCTGTTTCTTACTATTTATTATTAGTCTATCCAGTCCATGGTTAAATCTTGAAAATTCAGAGTTGCTGTTGCATGCTTTAAAGGATCACTATAGGGTCAGGAACACAAACATGTATTCCTAACCCTATAGTGAAAACCCACCATCTAGGTGGCTTGTCCTGTCCCCCCAGTCCCCTCAAAAGGAGTTAAAACTCACTTTATATTCAGCTCTCCACGGGTCCGCCGGCACTGGCAATGCCCCCTTGGTGACATCATCAAAATTGCTGATTTTTAGCCAATCCAATGCTTTCCCCACGGGGAAAGCATTGGATTGGCTAAAATCGGCAAGGGGCGGGGCCAAACACTGTTTTGGCCAATCAGCACCTCCTCATAGAGATGCATTGGCCAAGTGGCCATCTAAGGTGTGGCCATTTGGAGGTGTCCCTAGGGGCAATGTAAACACTGCCTTGTGTCTGAAAAGGCAGTGCTTACATGAAAATGCCTGAAGGGAGCTATTATACTCACCAGAACATTAAGCTGTAGTTGTTCTGGTGACTATAGTGTCCCTTTAAGGCAGTTGGAGAAATTCCTGAATATTAAAATGAGACAAGGTGTCAGCTGCCACATTATTGACTCCTGGTACACATACACATATAAGGAAAAATTGGTAAATAGCGGCTAACCAGGTCAACCTCTCAAAATCTGGCCAAAGATGGTGAACGTCATTTTTTGATGATGATTAAACATGCCACTTGATTGTCTGAAAATTATTTTATGGTCTGGCTAGGCCACAAGTGGCCTAGGCTTGGGCTACAGCTTCTATTGGGTACACCTCAAATAAAAGTGAGGTATCTTAAAAGATATCCAGATGCTTTGTTTCTTGAGGCCACATGTCCCATTGCCAATCATTACCTACAAGTGCCACAAAACCTGTTGAGGATTTGACATCAGTCCAGACTATAGGTGAATTATATGGTAGAGGATAAGAAACATGAACTCAAGTAGAAAACTCTACCACGTGTATAGATCTGACATAGCTTGAAAATGCCTATGACTATCATCATTGGGGGGACCAGTTAATAAACAGAGCAGTCTAGAGATAAATGAACAGCGTTGAGGGATGATCCTCAAAGCAAAACTAAAGAAGCCTAGATGGGATTGTAGTTCAGTACGGTTACAGAAACCTTTCTGTATAACAAGATCAATATAAGACAGGATACAAATAATTTTCTCCCTGGGAAAGCTGGCTTCCATGCCTACTGGGTCTAGATGGATGCCTAAGAAATTAGCTTTAGTGTCTGCACCTTCAGTTTTATTGACTGAAACTGGAACACCCAGTTTATTGAAAAGCTGTTTTAAGCTGCATGGTGGTTTGGTAATAGTTTCAATTGTTAGGAAATCATCTAAATAATGCATGTATGACTATAGGACATCTACATGTGTCATGTAATAGCCAACATAGTGTTTCAGTGAAAATGTCAAAAAACCTAGGGCTGCTTTTTGAACCGAAGTAAGCCTGATGAAAAAGTCCCTTCACTTAACCCTATGTAGGTGCCACACGGACAGATGTATAGGGAGGAGTTTAAAGTCATTAACAATATCTGTTTAACTTAACAAGGTGCCAATTCCAGCTGGAATTAGGGCTTGAATGGCATTATCAGTTGTCGCCTACTGCAGTGAGAATTATTTGGATGTAATTAAAGAATTCAGGCTGGGTATAGTAGTAGAGTGAGGGGCTCATAGGTCAATAATTAATCATTTTTTATTAGAACTTTTCCCAGTAGCAATTCTTATAGGATTGGTACGCCATGCTGTAAATGAGGGAACATAATATAGGCCCAATAAGAAACCTTGCTCTAACGCTATGGCTAGGTGGGAGTCAGCTGTAACAGGATCTCTCAAAGCAGTTTGAAGATTGTTACATTCTAAATACCTGTGGTTAAGGTCAGTAAAACATTCTGAAAACCTTGGATGAACCCATTGATTAGGAATGCTGTTAAGTGTGGTGATGGATGGGAAGACAATAGTTGTGTAAGAACATCAACATTTATAGATGTTAAAGGGACACTATAGTCACAAAAAACAACTTTAGCTTAATTAAGCAGTTGTGTGTATGATGATGCCTCTGAAGTTTTACTGTTCGATCCATTGCCATTTAGGACGTAAATCCCTTTTGTTTCTGTTTATGCAGCCCTAGCCACACGTTCCCTGGCTGTGACTGACACAGTTTGCATTGAAACAAAATGGTTTCATTTTTAATCAGATGTAACTTACTTTAAAAGTTTTTATATCCTGAATGGTAATTTGAACTTTAAGTACTTAGAGGCTCCTGCAAGGTCTAGCAAGCTAGAGTTGCAAAAATCTTTGTTTATTGTCACTAAACAACTAAAACTCTGAATGCAAATACAATTACATTCCTAATTGTAATAAACAACAGTTTACAAATCTAAGTGTATCTGTTACTAAATAAACTTAAACTTTAAAGAATATCATCAATAGTGATGTCCCAAACTGTTCGCCAAACGGTTCGCGAACGGTTCGCCACGAACGGTTCGCCACGGACTCATCATTGAGTAAACTTTGACCCTGTACCTCACAGTCAGCAGACACATTCCAGCCAATCAGCAGCAGACCCTCCCTCCCAGACCCTTCCACCTCCTGGACAGCATCCATTGTGAAGCTGCATTCTTAGTGAGCTGTCCAGGAGGTGAACCGTTTGGCGAACAGTTCGGGACATCACTAATCATCAACAAATAAATATTTTAATCTAACCAAATTATAGCAAATCCACAGTATTTATTTTTCTATAAAAATAATAAAAATAACAATTGTGGTTCTGTTGGCATTGTGTTCTGTTGGCATTGTGATCTGATTGTTAAGACCTCTTTAAACTATGCCCTCAATTAAATAACATTTCCAAATGATTCAGTCCTGTTAGAATTTATTTTTCAAATAATCAAACGATCTAAAAAATTCCCATAGAATTTAATGGTGGCTTGTGTAAATAGAACCGAATTATTAATATAAATTATTTGGAAAATGTGTTTAATTAATGTATTTTTCTTTTTTTCTTTTTTTTCTTTAGTTTTCTTTATACACTTATTTCGTACATGTAAATATGTACAACATAATCACATATCACATAACATAATTACAAACAAGACATAAAACAGGACTTGGTCCATAAAATAAAACACTTATTTGTTTTAATCAGCCCCCTCCCCCAACTGTACACACACTGCCCCCACCATACACACACTGCCCAAAATGCACCCCCATACACACACTGCCCAAAATGCATCCCCATACACACACTGCCCCACAGTACCCCCATACACACACTTCTCCCCCATACACACACTGCCCCCACTGTACCCCCATACACACACTTCTCCCCCATACACACTGCCCAAACTGCACCCCATACACACACTGCCCCCACTGTACCCCCATAAGTACACTGCACCTTTCATACACACACTCCCCCACTAAACTCCCATACACACACTGCACTCCTATACACATACTTCCCCCACTAAACCATAAACACACTGGCCCCATACACACAGTGTTCCCACTGCACCCCATATATACACTGCACTCCCATGCACACACTACACCACTCACACAAATACACACTGCCCCTCCTACACACACTGTCTCACACACAAACACACACACACTACCTACCTACCTAGAGGCTCTATCCCCATACTACAGCCCCTATCCTGGCAGACCCCAGGTAAATTGTTAAACTGTTCTTAAACTGTTTGACTATTTACTCTGGGAGGGCACCACGGCACTCCAGGCACCATATCCACTACAGAGAGCTGTAGTGGTTATTGTGCCTGGATTGTTTCTTTAAATAATCTATGAGTGCCCCTCCCGAGATAATGCTCTGGATCCGCCAGTGATGCAGTGTGTATAGTGGTTGCAGATTGTACATTTGTGTAATGTATGAGGTGTATATTAGATGCAGAATGTGTGTTTGTGTAGTGGATGTAGTGTTTGTGTGTATTTTAGATGTGGTGTATATAGTGAATGCAGTGTGTGTTTGTGCAGTGCATGTAATGTGTCTATAGTTGATATAGTGTGTATAATATATAATCAATGCAGAGTGTGTGTTTGTTTAGGCATGTAATGTGTGTTAAATGGGGAAAGGAAATTACATTTTTTTAACATTTAAAAAAAATATATTTTATAACATTTTATTTTACTCCCCCCTCCCTGCTTCTTACCTGGCCAGGAAAGGGAGAGATCGCATTTCCTGGTGGTTCGGTGGCTTAGTGTTCTGAGCCAGCCACTGGACTGGGCAGAGGGGGCCCGCAGCACACACTGACTTCCCTTCCCATCAGCTCCTGTCTCTGGTAACCTGTGGCAACGCTCTGACGGCTGCGGGACTCACAGAATTTAGACGGGGAGCTGCTGGGAAGAGAAGTGAGAGTGTGCTGTGGGCCCCCTCTGCAACAAACAGGTAGCCGGGGGTCCGCAGGTACACATATATATAGCGAAAATCTCTCTAAATATGTGTACATAGTGTCAGGATTACAAGTTGATCCAGCATGCAGAACTGTATCACACAGAATGGCCGGACTTAACGTTTCCAAGAATAGTCAAAATACTTGCCGAGGTCAGGAACACAGAATCAGACACAACAATGAGGGAAAGCCAAAAGTCAAGGATGCCAGAATTCAGGGAAGTCAAAACGAAGAAGATTGAGTAGGGCTGCTCCAATACAAATAAAATAGTCTTAGAGAGGGTAGGAGGTCTCGCTAGAGTAGCAGTAGATAATCAGGGAAACTTGAAAAGACGTATTCTCTTCAATGGGAGTGGATATGTCTCAGGGTGTTAGTTCGTATATATGAAACAGAGAAGAGGCAGAAAGAGTCCAAAAGTGCAGTAAGTAACAAGAGGTAGAGAACTAACATTTAAAAGAGCTATGGCCAGCTGTGGTGTGAAGAGCATACAGCGGTATAATCCCCACTTATGGGATGTGGCAACAATAGTGCTCTCAATTGTGATAAAATAGAGTATAAAAGAGTGATAAGAGTAATACTCACAAGTGTAGAGCAGAAACACTGCTCTATTGATATAGCGTTGGTGGAATGATCCCCAATTATTCATATTGGTGCAGCCCTACTCCATCTTTTTTGTGTTGCATTTGATCAGTTGAAGGACTTAAGGGGTTTCCTTCGCTTGGATTTCTGCCCATTCTGCATATATTGTGTGTTGATTAGCGCTGAATTCCTGCTGTATTTTGTAAGTCAAAACAAAGCCAAAGTCAAATACCAGAAAATCAAGATTAGGAACGCACTCTCGGATTATCATCAGGATGAAACTACGACAGGGCACTGAGCAAAAGGACAATTGAGTTTAAATACCCCTCCTGTGGATCCGATTGGCTGTAACTGGCCTTTGACCCCAAAAGCAATTACCAGGTTTCCATGTGCATGATTGTTGCTCAGCACAAATCCTTTTGTGGATCTGATTGGCCATAACCAAGATTGACCCCAAAAGCAATTACCAGGTTTCCATGTGAGTGATTGCTGCTCAGGACGGTAATGCTGCTGTGACGAGAGCAATCTCGCCACATTGTATTGGAGAAGCCTGGTTGATCACCTGTTGCCTTTGGATTATGGCCCCATGTTAAAAGGCTTGATTTTCCCCTACAAAGACAAGAATGCCGGGTCATTTGGTGCTTGCCCTGTTTGAGCAGTGATACCCCAGATAGCTATGCCATGGAGCCCATTCGTATAATGAAAGACTATGGGAAAGACTTTGGCTCCATGGCAATTGAACTGTATGTGTGTGCTCTGAGCGCCATTCAGTAATAATGTGCGCTCAGACCTAAGCTATCTGGGCATATGTTGCATGTCTGTATTTTATGTCATAAGTGTAACCTTGTGTATTTTATTGTATTTTACTGTCTTTTTGCTGCCATGTGTTCAATGGAATTTTGCCTCTGTCTTTGGAGATAATTGGATTACTTCTTATTATCTCCAGGATAGAAGACTCTGTGGAACTGGTTTTGGGCAGAAAAGCCATGCTTCCTGTGGTCACAAAGGACTATGATCTATCTTTTGAACCACTGGACCAATTTGTATGATTTTGACGTATGTTTGTATTTGGAGTATGCTGATTCTGAAAATGTAAGTTTTATGTGAATGTGATGCATACTTTTCAAGTTATGAATAATGTGGAAAAATTGTATTTCTCTGCTTGTGCTAAATTACATTACCCATTGTGTAAGGTAATTGAATCACATGCAGAGGGGAGGAATTTGTGTGGGAGTGTCTGAGTGTATTGTATGTGTTTATTGGTTGTGTTCCAAAGCCCTGTGGGTGGTACTAATGTGTAAGAATGTGTACATAAGCACAATAAACCCACAGCTCTGTCTGTTCACTGCTTGACCTTCAACACGGAGCTTTGTCTCGTTCTTGGGGGGATTTATTGTATGCTGTTCCAGTTCGACTGCTAGGAGTGTAAACCTATTCGTATGGTTTTTCCTATTCGGCTGTTTACAGCATTCACGTGGTTTCCTGTTCGGCGGATTGGTGTTTTGCAGTAGCTGTGCCTGTGTCTCTGGAAGGGAAGATCTACTAAACGTTAGTTTAACCCTTTTATGCCTGGGGGTGCCGTTACAGCTGCTCGGCACAATTTTTCCTGTCAGGATGGTAAATGCCATTAACCACATTTTTATGTGTGGATGAATATGTGGCACATAGGTAATCTGGGGCCCGGAAGTCCCAGACTAGTCTGGGTCCCCCAGGCCCGCTGGGCCCATCATAGTTGTCATTCCCTGATGTCAGCCCTGAGTGTGTGTATGTGCCAGTGTGTTTATCTGAGTGTGTGTATCTGTGTGTATGGGCGTTTCTATGTGTGTTTCTGTATGTGAATGTGTATGTATATCTGTTTAAGTATGTACACTGTATTAAAATGTAAAAATTATTTTCAAACACCAACTCAACACACAGAAGCACACCTGCTCTTAAGTACCACAATCTGTTTACTATCTGTAAAAAATATTGTCTATATACCAAAAAACAAAATTTGCCATCACGGCTCTATGCCTATAAAGGAGCCTTGGCCCCAGACAGGGGTAAAGGGGGGAAAGGGCGCGGAGAGCCTAAGAGCAACAGGTGTAGCTAGTAAAGCAACACTGTCCGCTGTCGGCATTGTCTTCCCACCAACAGGGAAGCTTACATGATCTCTGACGTATAATCGACCAGTTGTTCCCTATTCCCCTCTCGGGTGACCACCCACACTTGCTCATTGCTCGGATCCATCACAATAACAGGTGTTGGTATTATCAAATGAGGGCTCTAAGGCACACATTATGCCTTTCCATTTGTCCTATGTCCTATCTTTCTTTAAAAGACATGTAATAGTTGAAATGTTTATCGGTTCTATACTACTGTAATGTTGTCATCGTGATGATTTGTAATACATCTGCCATAATGGCAATATCACATCTGATTACAATCTGTCAATGTAACAATAAAGAATTACATTTTTTTTTGCCAAAAATGAAAACATTATGCTCTACTAAGTAAAAAGTTTGTGCCATGGCGCAAACCTTTTTCATGGGGTCCACGATGTTGGAACACTTTGTCAAAGGGTTCCATGGGAAAATTAATTGGACTAAGGGCCGGCCATACACACACAGGAAGACATCCACACACAGAGGCAGGCAGTCAAACACACACACACACACACAAACACACACAGACAGACAGCCACACACACAGGCAGACAGTCACTCACACACAAACACACACACAGGCAGACAGTCACTCACACACACACACAAACACACGCACACACACACAGGCAGACTGTCACACACACACAGGCAGACAGTCACGCACACACACACAGGCAGACAGTCACACACACACAGGCAGACATACACACAGACACACACACACAGACAGACAGTCATATACACACACACACAAGCAGACAGTCATACACACACACAGAGAAACACACACAGGCAGACAGTCATACACACACAGGCAGACAGTCATACACACACACAGACACACACACAGGCAGACAGTCAAACACACAGGCAGATAGTCATACACACACACAGACACACACACACAGGCAGACAGTCACACACACACACACACACACACACAGGCAGTCACACTCAGACTGACAATCACACATAGATACCTCTGTTCATTGTGGAGGCAGACAGGCAATGCAGCTCCTGGAGACTGTTTGTTGGGGAAGCAGGGACTCCTTCCTGCTTCCCCTGCAGCAGTTATCCGGCACCTATAGCTCCGCCCAGCCACACCGAAGTTCCGCCCTGCCGCATGGGAAGCCCCACCCCTGCCACATGGGAAGCTCCGCCCCGCCGCATGGAAAGCTCCATCCCCGCCGCACGGGAAGCTCTGCCCCCTGCCACACATTTTATTTTTTATTTTTAAATTCCGGCCGGCCATGTGTGAGCTGTGTCGGCTGTCAGGGCACCCCCTGCTCCATGGCGCCCTGTGCGGCCGCACAGCTCGCACACCCCTAAGACTGGACCTGATTGGAATCCCCTGGTGTAGAGGCATGATCAGTGGTGTATTTATGTCTTGGGCTGCCCTAGGCAGGACGTACTATTCCCCCCCCCCAAATTTAAATTTTCCCCACCCCTTCCTGTCAAGGCCACACTTTGACAGATGCTCACTCACTGACAAATGCACACTCACTGACAGACGCATCCACTCATTGACAGATGCATACACTCAGTGACAGACAAACACTCATATACACTGACAATGACATACACACACACTATTACTTGGACACACACTGACAGATGCACACACACTGACAGACGCACACACTGACAGACACACGCACTCACTGACAGACGCACACACTCACTGACAGACGGAAACACTCACTGACCGATACAGATACACACACTTACAGAGACACACACATTCACTTACAGACACACACACATTCACTTAGACACACACACTTACAGACACATACACACACACACCCCCACACACACACTTACAGACATATACACATTTCTCCCAACACTCACAAATTAGTATTTTTATTTTATTTTAAATCCACCCAGCCTCCATGGGAGAGCTGGAGTGGATTCCTTACCTGTCCAGTGTGGCTGCTGGTCGGGCAGGCAGGGGGCGCACAGGCTGAGTAGGCAGCGCTTAGTGATGCCGGGAGACTTCCGGCTCCTGGCTTTATTAAGCAGCGCGGAGGGAGCTGAGCAGGAAGTGCTCAGGTAAGTATTCTCCCTCGCTCCCCTGCTGCCCTCCACCCGGGGGCTCAAATGTGGCCAGCCGGATGGCTCTTGAGCCCCCCAGGATGCGAGGCAAGCAAGGGATCTGCCTGGGCATTTGGGGGACGTTTTTTTTTTGCTGCCCCCTTCAAAGTGCCTCCCAAGGCAGATGCCTTGTTTGCCTTGCGGAAGACACGTCCCTGGGTATGGTACAATCTTGATGCAGGGACATCAAAGTATAGAAAATAACAAAACTTATAATGAACCAGATTAAAACATACATAAACAAAAGATTCCACAAGATACAGCTATGGTAAGGTAAAAACTTACGCTGACATGTTTGTAAATAAATGATAACATAAATGTAAATTATCATCTACAATTTTCATATACTCAAAAGAGAGTCACTGACCAAATGGTGAAATCAGCATATCAAGAAGAAAAAAAAGAAAAGAAAAAGCAATGGAGGAAGCAGAAAACAGGGAGGAATAGAACAATTAACGGAAAAGAGGCCACATCTTCCCCAGATGTTTTCCAAGTGACTATATTCACATAAAAGCATAAAAACTAATAGAAACATGTTCTCAAGGAGCAGACCTTCCCACCCCTCCAATAATCAAAAATAAATTGGTTGGTACAGAACTAAATGGTTCCTATTCTACCCATTAAAACATAAACCTAAACATCTAAACACATTACTGTATTTACCTAAAAAGAAGTTTGGCATCCACATGGACATCTACATCAAGCATGTCAAACTCGCGACCCATGGGCCACATGCATCTCTCAATGAAATGAATGAATTTTGTGGCCCGCGAGCTTGACATGCTTACTAAAGCAGAGTAGGCACCTGCTCTCCCCACATTGCAGGTGCCGTCTCTAACGACAGCGAGGGAGCTCAGTCTTCTTGCTTCTCACTGCGCTGTCTGAGGTGAAGCTGGGTGCCGAAATATGACATCATATTTCGGCACCTGGCATCACTAAACTGCGCGTGCGGGAGCTGTGAGGAGCAAGAAGACTGAGCTCCCAATAGAAGATCATTGAGAGGTCTCACACCAGCTCCTAAAGGTAGGGAGCGATGAATAAAATTATGTGAGTGTGTGTGTGTGACTGTCAGTGTATGACTGTCAGTGTGTGTGACTGTCACTGTGTGTGTTTGTGTGACTGTCACTGTGTGTGTGTGTGACTGTCAGTGTGTGTGTCTGTTACTGTGTTTGTGTGACTGTCACCGTGTGTGTGACTGCCACTGTGTGTGTGTGTCACTGTCACTGTGTGTGACTGTCAGTGTGTGTGTCTGTCACTGTCTGTGTGTCTGTCTGTCAGTGTGTGTGTGTGTGTGACTGTCAGTGTATGTGACTGTCAGTGTGTGTCTGTCTGTCTGTATGTGTGTGTCAGAGAGTGTGTGTCTGTCAGTGTGTGTTGGTCAGTGTTGCGATGGCAGCGGCAGGACAGTGGAGACCCTGGCGGGGCATGCAACGCCACATTCTGACGTGACGTTAACGTGCTGCACCTTCACAGGTTTCAAGGAGTAGCAGGAGGATCCATTTGGCACAGGATGCGGATGGCGCCATTGGGGGTATACCAGAGGCTGGACTCCTGAGTCGCATACTGGCAGCGGCAATGTGAGTGGAGTCTGCTTGTTGGCTAACATTGTTTTTTGTTTTTTTTAAACAAGGGCTTGGGTTGACTAGAGAGGGGACTTTGAATTAGTACTGTAAAGTACAGGGGGGGACTTTGAATTAGTACAGAGGGAGGGCTGTGAATTAGTACAGAGGGAGGGACTGGTATTTAGTATGGGGGGGGACTGTTTTTTTTTTTATACTGTACTTTTTAAAACAAACCTACGTTTATATAAAAATGTAAGGTTTTTGTTTTTTTGCGTCCCACGTACACTTAAACCCTGTTTATGTGGCCCATGCTAGCATTTGACATGCTTGCTCTACATGGTTAAAAATCAAGTTACAGTAGAAAAAGAGAAGTAAACTTAGTTATAGATTTCATCGAATACATTGGCTTCTTTATATTTTGTTACTCTGTGAAGTGCAATAGTGTTTTTTTTTTTTTGTAATTCTTTATTTTTGTTGTGCATGCTAATAACAGAAGTGTTTATTTTTAATATGACACCATATGTATGCCATTATGCAAATTAACAACATTGTTTATATTTATTTTTAGATATTGTAATTTGTTCAAACATTTTCAGAAGTATAGCTTTAAAGTCTGTTGATATCTCCAAGAAAAAGCAGCTAAAAATATACAGGGGTTTATTCGCTAAACAATAAATTTAAATTAAGATGTGCTTTGTAGGCATTGTGATTCTTGCACTTGATTGCTTACTGTTCATGTTTATAATAATCCATCACCACTTTTCTGCAAAAGGTCAAAGATAGCAGATCTATGTAAACAACTGGTGGGATTTATTATTTTAGTTTTAAATAATTCATTTTCTAATACAATGAAGTTTGCCATACTTAAAGGAACACTATAGTGTCAGGAATATAAACATGTATTCCTGACACTATAGTTGTAATAACACTATTTACTCCCCTGCTCCCCTTGTCTCCCTTTAGAGATTACTAACCTTTAATAAAGTGCCACCCCAGGCCCAGCCCCACTCGCCTCCTTGGCTGAGGTCATCACATTTGGCAATTTGAGCCAATCCAATGCTTTCCTATAGGAAAGAATTGGGAGGCTATTGATCATGGGAAACAAAAGGCAGCCCTAGCCAATCAGCATATCCTCATAGAGATACTTTGAATCAGTGCATCTGTATGGGGATTGTTCAGCTTCTCGATGCAAAGCGTGGAGACTCTGAATTCCATCCCTAGGAAGCACCTCTATTCTTAGGGAGTACCTCTCGTGACCGTCTGAGTCAATGCACTAGAGATGTTTCTAGGCAGTAATGTAAACACTGCCTTTTATATGAAAGCCTGCAGGCTGTAGACATCAGAGCAACTGCATTAAGCTGGTGACAATAGTGTCCCTTTAAATGTACATGCAGTCTAGGTCAAGGTTCTTCTTCAAGGCTCTCTTTGATTCATACAAGAACTATTTTCTTATTTTTTCCCTATCATCCTCTTATTCTAGGACCACAGAATGTCTAATGTGCATCAGTCTATCACAGAGCTTCATAACTAAAATACTGATGGTACTGACATAGAGCGTGTGGTATGTATTCATGTATCTCAGAGCTCTATAGCTACGAGCTTTCCACATTACTGACTCACTGCAAACAATATTTTTTAGAAAATATTTTGTATAAAAGAATTACTTACCTATATAAATATTTATCAACCAGTAAAAAAGGTCTTTGAAAATATATGGAAAAGTGCTTGCCTCCTGGCATTTAATGACACTTCTAAGGCAAAAATATATTTGTGTGGCCAGTGAGGCAAATACATAACAATGAATATCCAGAGGGCACATGGCCCGAAACACTTATTTTGTCTATTGGTTAATTAAACAAAATAAAATATATATTTTTTAAATTTATGTCAGAAAAGAAATATGCAGTTGAATGAAGAAATGAATAAATGCATGAACATATGTTTTTGTAGCAACTTGTGTATGAGTGCCAATCATTTTGTAACACACATATGTTTATAGGAATATTTGAAATTGCACAGTGACAGTGTTTCATTCTTGTTTCTTCCTGAAGCCTTGGATGTCAATTATTGCAGCTGTAAGGACAATCAAGGAGGAATCCAATGCATACATACCTTATAGGAACTATTCAATACCAGAAGGGCCATAATAAATTAGGTGCATAGGGGTTAAATACAATGCATTTACAATAAACACCTCAGGACTAAAGATATATAGAATAAATGATTTGAATGCTATTGTGGGTGGAAAGCACAAGGCGTGGTATGAGTTAGGATGGCATTGGGTGGTGGTAATATCTTAACCATATTAATACAAAGATGCTAACATCATAAGTATAAGTATAGACATAAGGCAGCAATCTGCGTAGAGACACAAATGGAATGGAGAAGTGGATAAAAGGAGAAGTTTTGCAGCAAGTATGCTGTTATACCTTAATTAAATGTAAGGATGCTTTGCTGTAGTGTGTCTAGGATTAAATGGTGATTTTAAACCCTAAGCTAGGGATGTGCATGGGCAAAATATTTGGTTCAGTTCGGCATTCTGAAATTCGGGACTTCGGCACTTTGGTTTGGTGAGGCATTCCGAAATTCAATATTTGGGGACCTTGGCACTTCGGTTCAGCACTTCCGAAATTCAGGACTTCGGAACTTCGGCACTTCGATTCAGTTCGGGACTTCGGCACTTCGACACTTCGGCAATGCGGAACTTCGGAACTTCGCAGCCACTTAGTAGATAACTCCCTAATTCCCACGGTATTAGGGAGCTATATATCAAAATGCTGAAAGACCTAAATTGGTCTTTCAGTCAAATTTACTAATACTAAGTAAAGATTACTTAGTATTAGTAAATTCTGCCCCTTCTCGCTATACAGCGAGTAGGGGCATGTCTAGTAAACAGTTAGCAGTCTGAGCGGCGGGTGGGGGCCTAAATAAAAATGTTAACCCCCCAGGTGACTAGGGGTCCCCACACCCCTAGTCATCGCCCTCCCCCAAAAAATAATCAACCCCTACCTTCCCCCTCACTCTAAAAATAACTAAGTACCTGTAAAAAAAGAATTACAACTTACCATTTGATGTCTTCTTTTTTCTAAAATCTTCTGTTTTCAGCCCCCAAAAAGGCTAAATTAAAAAATCATAATACCCGTCGCACTTTAAAAAAAAAAAAGCCTTTCCCCGCCCTGCAATTAGGCTCAGAGCACTGTGATTGGTTGGTTTAAGCCATCCAATCAGAGTGATCTGACAGGTAAATGAACAGACTGACAGGTAAGTCTCTACATTTACCTGTCACAGCACTCTGATTGGTTTGCTTGAAATCCAACTAATCAGAGTGCTCTGTGTCATTTTACACAGCGTGGGAACGTTCTTTGGAATTTTCCCACGCTGTGTAATTTGACTCATAACAACACCCAGTGTTATGCGTGGGGGCTCGGGAGGGACAATACGGATGGGGGCTCGGGAGTGGGGACACTTGTTTTTTTTTTGTCTTTTTTAACAGTGAGCAGCCACAGGTGGTATAGTGAGTAGGGGCATATATTTTTTATGGGGTTATTGCATGTTTTGGGGTCCCTGTGATATGTTTTATAATGCTGTATTTCTCTGCCTGTGATAATTATATTAACCACTGTGTTCAGTAATCATATCACAGAGGGGAGGATTTTGTGTGGGAGTGTCTGTGTGTAATGTACAGATTGATTGGTTGTATTTCAAAACCCTGTGGGCAGTACTATGTTTGTAGAATGTGAATAAAAGCGGCTGTATGTGCCAGTACAGTCAGTTCTTCTTCACCCTCAATCTAGAGTCCTGTCTCTTAATGGGGGTAACCGCTATACAACTATCCACACTAGCTCTTGTAAGAGCTTCTTCACTTGGAACACGACTGGATGCTGAGAATCCTCCTCACTGATCAGTAAAAGGACACCCCCCTCCAGCGGTCGAAACCCCTCTGCCACACGCGGTAACCGCTACACGAGGGAGCCTGGTGCTGGAAAAAAGGTAAGGGATTAACCGCATCCTCCCCCTTCAACGCCACGGGAGTGGGACCCTGAGGGTGGGGGCACCCTCAGGGCACTATAGTGCCAGGAAAACAAGTTTGTTTTCCTGGCACTATAGTGGTCCTTTAACCCCCCAATCCTGTCAGACTCATCCTCTATCAGCCTGTCCCACTCACCCCTTTCACCCTGCCACACTCACCTTACCACATAAACCCCATCCAATCCTGTCCTCCACACTCACCACAAACCCTGTCAAACTCTCCCCTCAACTTCGCCACACTTACCTTCCCTCGATCTGTCATATTCCTCCTCCTAACTTGGCACATTCACCCCAACCGTGTGATACATTCCTTAACTATACCACACACACCCTGTAACATTAAACTCCTCAAATCCTTCTCCAATCCTCCAAGTCTTATTTACCCCCCTCAACCTGTCACACTCACCCTGCCATTGTTTTGCCCTAACACAATGCACAAAGGCCACAGGCAACCCCATAAACACAACACACTGCAAGCAGCTATCACACACACATATACGGACCCAGACACATGCTCACAACAGGGGTGGATCAAGAGCCTGATCTCGGGAGGGGAACTTGTAGATTATTTAAAGAAATAATCAATGCACAATAACCACTACAGCTCTGTGTAGTGGTTATGGTGCCAGGAGTGCCGGGACCCCCTCCCAGAGTAAGTAATCAAACCGTTTAAGAACAGTGACAACTTACCTGGGGTCTGCTGGGATATGGGGCTGTAGTAGGGCATAGGAGCAGTGGTGTGTGTGAGTGAGTGGTGCAATGTGTGAGGGTTGCAGTGTGCGAAAGGTTCAGTGTATGTGTGTGTGTGTGGGGGGGGTGTAGTGTGTGAATTTGTAAGGTGTGTGGGGCAATGTGTGTATGGGGGCAGTGTGTGTGTATGGGGTGGGCAGTGTGTGTGTGGGGGCAATATGTGTATGGGGGTGTGTATGTGTATGTGGGGAAATGTGTGTACGAGGGGCTGTGTGTGTGTGGGGGTGGGGCAATGTGTGTATGGGGGCAGTGTGTGAATGTGTAGGGTGTGTGTGGGGCAAAATGTGTATGGGGCCGTGTATGTGTGTGGGAATGTGTGTGTAGGGGCAATGTATGGGTAGGCAGTGTGTGAATGTGTAGGGTGTGTGTGGGGCAATGTGTGTAGGGGGGGCAGTGTGTAAATGTGTGGTGAGGAGGGTAAGGGAGTTTATAATGATTTTTTTAAATTAAAATAAATATACTTTATGTGCCCCCTCCCTCCTTACCTTTACTGAGGGAGGAGGAGGGACATTTCTCAATCCCTGGTGGTCCGGAGGAGAATCCCTGGTGGTCGCAGTGTTGAAAGTAAACTCTAGCCCGCAGCTCCAGGGCTAGAGTTCACTCTCACGAGATCCGCAGCATTGCTGTGGTAACTGCGGCAACGCTCCGTGCTCATGAGAGAGGGACCTGGAGGATACTATACACATCGGCACTTATGTATACACGACTGCCAGGCTATGTAACCATACCCTGCAGTCATGTATAAACGATTAGCAAACTTGCTAATGACATTTATTTATTGCAAATTAAGTGTGCAAATTATGTTATAACTTCAGTCAGAGAGCTCACATCACGAGGAGTTGCAACACTGCAAGCCTCTGAACAATCTGTATCCAGCGCTGCAAGTCCATCCTTCAATATAACTACAGCACCTTAGACAGACAATGCAACTCCTATTTATTTTGTCTCTTTCGGTGTTAGTCGGGGCCTCATGTTTGAGTTTTGCCTAAGGCCTCACAAAGTCTAGGGCTGCCACTGGGGAGGAGCTAACCCATATGTATATGCTGCCATGATTAACCAGGAAATATATATGTATGTGTGGATCTAGTGCATTCACTAATCCACTAAACAGCAAAGCTTGCAGATATTTTTTTTTAGCACCTAATTTAGGCAAAAATAATGGGGGTTTATTTACAGTATATGATCATACCTTGCATAATCCTGCCACAATGTCAATGTACCCTATTTTTGGCAGGTTTTACTCTAGCAACCTAATTTTTGCTCTTATGAGATTAATCCTCTTACTTAGGGAAAAAAACTTCCATCTGGCGCTCTCTGCAGTACAAGATTAAATAGGGCCCTGGAATGAGGCAGCTGTATATTGAACATTAAGAACATTTGCATCACGTTATAAACAGTAAAATTAAATAATAAGGGATGGTGTCCCAGTATGGACCAAGAGTGGACGCATGTGAGCAGAGCTTCAGTCAATGGCCAAAGCTACAATTAAATGGAGAATCCATTATATGTGACAACTGTCACTCTTCGCAGATGATATTCTCCTCACTTTAGTGCAGTCCATAGAATCCTCACTACTGCTGATCAATACACTCAACATATACATTCAAATATTATATTTTAAAAACTATGCGAGTAAGACACAAGCACTCCCTTTATACCTCCCCACACTGGTCCTACTTGAATTACAAGAAACAAATAAGTTTGATTGGGGAGGCAAATATTTGTCATACCTGGGTGTACATGTGGCATCTACCAGAGCCATTATGAGAGACGCTAACCACCACAAACTTCTAGCTAAGATTAAATCATTCCTGGAAACAATGTCTAAACTGGAGGTTTTGTGAGTGGGCAGGAAACACTGTATAAAGATGAGCATCTTACCCCTAATACTATACCTCTTTAGAATGCTTCCAATCACCTTGACCAATGCCCTATTAAAAATCTTTCAGCTATTGATCAACTCGTATATCTAGTAAAAAGGACCCCCAAGAATCAAACACTCTGTAATGTGTACCCAAACATGCTCAGGTGTCTAGGGGTTGCAGATTTGCGCGTATACTACCATGCAACTATCCTCTCATAAATAGAGGCATTTATATCACTGGTCCACTACCTTTGTGGGTGAAACTTGAAGATGCAGATTGTTCACCCTACTAGATTTGGTAAATCCTGTGACTCCCAAGCAAGCACATAACAATATAATCATCCCATTAGCACCACAACTTTTTATGTTAGACATGTTACAGACATCAATTAATGGAACTGAGGCATCCTTCTCCCTTTATATAATGCTGGCGGCGGGAACAAGCATATTAAACACTGGAAATCACTACTACAACCTCTGACCTTTCTGATCATCAATACGTTACAATCCACAAGAAACTGTGAAAGGATGGCTCACAGATTGCTGAACACCACTGGGAAATTCCTGAGAATATGAAAGCCTTAAGATCAATTCTACCACAGGAGACATTTGTTCAACCAAACAGATCCCGCAAGTTCAGCTTCCACTCTGCTCCCTTACGCTCCCTGCCACCTAAACTTTCAAGCACACTGTTTTCTATTCTCATCTGTAGAATCTTAAGAAAAACTAGCAGACAACCCAGCATTAAAAGCTCGACAGTATCCAGTATCATGATCTCACCAAAGACCACAATAATGTTAAGCACACTGTCTAGAAAATTAACTGTGTTAGCATGACCATATTGTGATGTTATTCTCTCAACTTTGAGTGTCTGTTGTTTCATTTGCATGCCGTGTATTACAAAAGATGATATATGAAGAAAATTAAATAATCTTATTTAAAGTGCAATAACCTGACAGCCTTCATGTTTAATATAATATGGGTCAGGTTCATGAAATGCATTTATGAATAAGTCCTGGAAGGGCATGTATTGATTGCTGTATATTTTACATTGCGGTGGATGGAATAAAAATAAAGAAGAGTTTTACCTTGAGAACAAATTTTTCCAGTGAATGTTGCCATAACATTATTTGATGACGGTTGATGTTGTCAGTTAATGTTTATCCATTCTATATGCACATGGTACTCTCTATAGTCCACACTGTTTTCCCTTTTTGTCTTACTGTATTTCCATGAGACAAACATTTATAGATATTTGAGAAATATCTGGATGTATTCATTCGGAAAGTGAGTTTGAAATTATATCGCTTTGGAACACTTTTTGTTATTTCATGTTTTAATTATTGTGACCTTTCATGCATGTTTATGCAGTTTGTTGGGTTTTTATTTCAATTAAATTTTAATTAGGATAGGATAAATCCTTGGGGTAATTTACACAATAAAATTATGTTAATATCATTTATAGAAGTGGTTGTGTATTGCTAGTCGATTTCAAGGTCAATATTTGGGATATATTTTCTCTCAAGGAACACATTATGAATGTGTGTATCATTCACAAGTGCTCATTTTTATTTACGATAAAAACCTTGTGAATTTACAGCTACACAAAAGTAAATGAATGCGTATAGAATGTGCCATGAAATGTATGTTTGTGAATGGAGACTGTTCCTAGTGTAGCACAATATATATCGTAAAGATGTTTAGTTATAACTGAAAGAAAGAACAGAGGAACATGAAAAGGCCACCAATCATCTTCTGCCTCTAATAATGTTAACTTTACAATATTAAGTTATGCCTGTGCTTGCAGCAATTTGAAACATGTTGTAGTAGAAGTTGGAACATGCATCATGTGTCCAACTTTAACGTTAATGGAATGGACACACCATGTATAAAGTTATGGGCCTTTTCATAACATTTAAGGTATGTACCACTGAACCCTTGGATAGGTAGCCATATTTTCAGTGTCCACAGACACTAGTACTTAAACTAGTGTTTACACCCTGTCCCAAATTATTATGCAAATTCTATTTAAGTGTCACAAAGATGAAATATTTAGTTTTTCAGTTTAACTCATGGATGGCATTGTGTCTCAGGGCTCTTTTGATCACTGAAAACAATCTCGGACACCTGTGATAATTAGATTGCCAGGTGAGCCCAATTTAAGGAAAAACTACTAAAGGAGGGTGCTCCACATTATTAAGCAGAGCACCATTTTCATACAATATGGGGAAGAAAAAGGATCTCTCTGCTGCCGAAAAGAGTGAAATAGTTCAATGCCTTGGACGAGGTATGAAAACATTAGATATTTCACGAAAACGTAAGTGTGATCATCGCACTATTAAGAGATTTGTGGCTTATTCAGAGCACAGACGGGTTCGTGCAGATAAAGGCACATTGAGGGAGATTTCTGCCAGATCCATGCATCGGATCAAGAGAGCAGCTGCTAAAATGCCATTACATAGCAGCAAACAGATATTTGAAGCCGCTGGTGCCTCTGGAGTCCCACGGACATCAAGGTGTAGAGTTCTCCAGAGTCTTGCAACTGTGCATAAACCTTCTATTCGGTCACCACTAACCAATGCTCACAAGCAGAAATGGCTGCATTGGGCAGAAAAATACATGAAGACTAATTTTCAAACAGTCCTGTTCACTGATGAGTGCTGTGCAACCCTGGATGGTCCAGATGGATGGAGTAGTGGATGGTTAGTGGACAGCCACCCTGTTCCAACAAGGCTGCGACATCAGCAAGGCGGTGGTGGAGTCATGTTTTGGGCCGGAATCATGGGAAGAGAGCTGGTCGGCCCCTTTAGGGTCCCCAAAGGTGTAAAGATGACCTCTGCAAAGTATGTGGCATTTCTGACAGACCACTTTCTTTCCTGGTACAGAAGGAAGAACTATGCTTTCCATAACAAAATCATCTTCATGCATGACAATGCACCATCTCATGCTGCAAAGAATACCTCTGCATCAATGGCTGCTATGAGGATAAAAGGAGAGAAAGTCATGGTGTGGCCTCCATCCTCCCCTGACCTCAATCCTATTGAGAACCTTTGGAGCATCCTCAAGCAAAAGATCTATGAGGGTGGGAGGCAGTTTACATCAAAACAGCAGCTCTGGGAGGCTATTCTGACATCTTGCAAACAAATTCAAGCATAAACTGTCCAAAAACTCACAAGTTCAATTAATGCAAGACTTGTGAAGATGCTATCAAATAAGGGGTCCTATGTTAAAATGTAACGTAACCCGTTAAAATATTTAAAAAGTTAAAATGTTGTTATAAATTTGATTGAAATAGCTTTTGATTTCAGTAAATATGCTGCAAACACAACAAATGCCAATTTTCAGTTCTTTGCAACCTATAAAGTGTTTTTAAACTTACTGTGAGTAATAATTTGGAAAAGTGCATTGTAAGTTTTTTATGTTTAAAAAAAATACTGTTATCATTAGGAGGTTTGTTCAATAAAATGTGAATTGTACTCTTAATAGTTGATAACATGATCATTATGCTGACTGTTATTTACATCAATTATTTAGGTAAATGAGAAAAATATCATTTGCATAATAATTTGGAACAATGTGTATATCAAATACCCATCAAATGGACTTTAATTCCAATCACTCTCAGGCCAGGCTTAAACTGCTCTTCATACTGTTAGCACATCTTGACTCGTGTCTCTGACTGCCTCTCTTCGATTTCCAAATGGATGGCTGCTCACTTCCTTAAACTCAACCTGTCCAAAACAGAACTTCTGGTCTTTCCTCCCTCAAGTGTTACTACTCCCGTGTCTGTCTCCCTCCAAGTCAACGGTGCTACCATCACCTCTACCTCGCAGGCTCGCTGCCTGGGTGTTCTTTTTGACTCCAACCTCTCCTTCACGCCTCATGTCCAATCAATCGTCAAATCCAAATTCCTCAAAAACATAGCGCGCATCCGCCCCTATTTAACCCCCGGATGCGGCTACGGTGCTGTTCAATGCTCTTGTTCTCTCTTGCCTGGACCACTGCAATACTCTTCTCAGTGGTCTTATATGTTCCCAGATTGCACCGCTGCAATCTATAATGAATGCAGCAGCGAGGCTCATTTTCCTGTCCGCCCGCACATCTCATGCCTCCCCGCTCTGTCAGTCCCTGCATTGGCTTCCAGTTAGATATAGGGCTCAATTTAAAATTCTGGTGCTTGCTTACAAGTCCCTACATAATGCTGCTCCAGCCTACCTATCCTCCCTAATACACAAGTATGTCTTGTCAAGGCCCCTAAGCTCTGCCATAGACCTACATATATCCTCTGTCTGTACTCCCACCTCTAACGCTCGCCTCCAAGACTTTTCCAGTGCTGCACCTCTTCTGTGGAACTCCCTTCCCTTCTCCGTAAGAATTTCACCCAGTCTCCACTTATTCAAAAAAATAATTGAAAACTCACTTCTTCAAGAAAGCATTTTAATTAAACTGTTTTCATCCCCCACCCTCCATGACTCCTCTCCTGCAACTGTCAAAAATGACCTACTAAGCACTCAATTAATAATTTTCTAACAACCTACTTTGTACCCCTACTTTTACCATCTGTGTCACTATACCCCACTCCCTCTAGAATGTAAGCTCATGGAGCAGGGCCCTCCACCCCTCCACCCCTTTGTTCCTGTACGTCAAGTTACAATTACATGTATGTTAGTCCATCCATTGTACAGTGCTACGGAATTTGATGGCGCTATATAAATAATAAAATAATAATAATAATAATTTAAGATTACCATTGCCTTTAGCACCTGTATTTTAATAGTGGGCCATCTCAGTGATTTGCTCATCAACATCACACCATTTGGGGACACATTTGAACTATAAAATGTACGTATTAAGCCCCAGACTATTACATATCAGTAAGTATTAAAAATATTCATGTTTATAAAGATATTTGCTGAACATTATCATATTTATTCACTAATGTGGGAAGTCAAAATGTATTTTAAATCTAAGGCCAAATAGTTGAACTGGAAAATCAGTTATGGTTCCAGTTTGACTAATTTGGCTTTAAATTTGTAGTTCAATTTGAATTCACATTGAATTCAGTGTTTAATCCTGTATATGCTAAAAAATTGTGCTGTTCCATTGCAATTGTACATATCTAATCTATAAGTACCGTATCCTGTTTTCAAGCTATATGTATAATTGTATTACCACTTGCACCTGTGTTGCTGTTGGGACAAGACAGGTGACTGTAAACTACTCAGCACTTCAAAAATAAAAATGTACAAAAAAATTCTGTATATTGTTTTCACTGTTAAAAATGTTGTCTATTACAGACTTCATAAGACAACGTCAGACTTATTTTTAACTCTTATTTCAAAATATCTTTCTGAACTGAAGCTTTGCTTTTTCTTCTTCCTTTGACCTTCAGTGATACACAGTTATTAGTGTGAAACGTTCCCATGAGAAATCATTTTATTGAACCTCAACATGTTTGTAGTATACAATGATCTAGTCAGTTGTTAGATATTTCTGGAGAGACAATGCCAATTTAGTTTCTTTTTCATAGTATATTTTGTGCTATACTATTATGTACAACATTTCTTCGTTGTAGGTATGGTTTAGGTAAGTTTTGTTTTAACCGGTTTATTAATTTTTATTCTAATTTACCACTTGTCCTCCTCCTGTCTGTCATTTAAAACTAGTGTAGCTACAATAGAATTGTGTGAAATTGCAATTTGAATTAAGTAAAGCAAGACTTACAAAATCTTTTGAGTCTGTGTAAATTAAATTTTCTTTGCTCAGGCTTCTGAATTCCTCCTTGTTAAAGCAAAGTATGATGGTTATAAAAACAGAATAAAATGAATTATAAATAAAGGCAGCATGCAATGTTTTGCTAATACAGGCTACTTAGCTTAGCCAAAGAATCTACAGACTAATGACGCTATTTAAAATGCAAAAATTCCTGATCTCACTGACTCGTCATATCTACCAGCTAAAGCGCTTTTTATGAGCTTGTGAAACCACAATACCATTTTGTGAATAACAAATGACATTGTGATACATATGGTTTCCTATCCAGTGAGGGAAAAAATTATTTGATCACCTGCGGATTTTGAATGTTTGCCCACTGACAAAGAAATTATCAGTCTATAATTTTAATGGTGAAAGACAGAATAACAAAAAAAAAAACAAGAATTCCAGGTAAAAATAGTTATAAATTGATTTGCATGTCAATGAGTGAAATAAGTATTTGATCCCTATCAATCAGCAAGATTTCTGGCTCCCAGGTGTCTGTTATACAGGTAACAAGCTGAGGTTAGGAGCACTCTCTTAAAGGGAGTGCTCCTAATCTAAACTCATTATCTGTAGAAAAGACACCTGCCCACAGAAGAAATCAATCAATCAGATTCCAACTCTCCACCATGGCCAACACCAAAGAGCTGTCCAAGACTGTCAGGGACAAGATTGTAGATCTGGAATGGGCTACAAGACCATCACCAAGCAGCTTGGTTGGTGAGAAGGGGACAACAGTTGGTGGAATTATTCGCAAATGAAAGAAACACAAAATAATTGTCAGTCTCCCTCGATCTGGTGCTCCATGCAAGATCTCACCTTGTGGAGTTTCAATGATCATAACAATGGTGATGAATCAGCCCAGAACTACATGGGAGGATCTTGTTAATGATCTCAAGGCAGCTGGGACCATAGTCACCAAGAAAACAATTGGTTACAGACTATGCCGTGAAAGACTGAACACCCGAAAGGTCCCCATGCTCAAAAAACACATGTACAGGCCCGTCTGACATTTGCCAATGAACATCTGAATGATTCAGAGGAGAACTGGGTGAAAGTGTTGTGGTCAGATGAGACAAAAAAAAACAAGCTCTTTAGCATCAACTCAAGTCGCCATGTTTGAAGGAGGGGGGATGCTGCCTATGACCCCAAAAACACCATCCCCATAGTCAAGCATGGAGGTGGAAACATTATATTTTGGGGGTATTTTTCACCTAAGGGGACAGGACAACTACACTGCATCTGAAGGGAAGATGGATACTGTCAAATTTTGGGTGAGAACCTCCTTCCCTCAGCCAGGGCTTTGAAAATCTGTCATGGATGGGTATTCCAGCATGACAATGACCCAAAACACAAGGCAACAAAGAAGCACATTAAGGTCCTGGAGTGGCCTAGCCAGTCTTCATACCTTAATCCCATAGAAAATTTGAGGAGAGAGCTGAAGGTTCGAGTTGCCAAATGTCAGCCTCAAAACCTTAATAACTTGGAGAGGATCAGCAAAGAGGAGTGGGACAAAATCTGAAATGTGTACAAACCTGGTGTCCAACTACAAGAAATGTCTAATATAAGGCAAATGGTAAGATTGAGGGTCTTAAGTTAAATAAAATAGATCATAAAATCAATTTGTACACAGATGACGTTATAACTTACTCTGCAAAATCCAATATCCTCTCTTTCCCGGAACTGATAAAGATATAGGGTTATTATAGTAAATATTCAAATTACAAACTAAATATAAATAAGACCACAATAATGACAAGTAAGATACCCAGTACAGATAAGAACTTTATTAAAAAAACATTTGACTTTGTTAGGGCAAAGGATAACATTACCTTTCTGGGAATTAAAATCCCAAGAAAAAAGTCATAGAGGTTAATTTTCTCCCACTTATAAAGTACACAAAAAGTCTTAGCGTGGGACGAAATTAAAAAATAATTAATATATCAATGGAAAATGTAAACTGGAATAATACAAGGGAACTCGGTTGGACTGACCAAAATTAGTAGATGGAAAAAAATTGTCAAAAAGCTCCTTGCCAGTAGCTAAAATCAGTAGATGGAAAAATTTGTGGAAAAAGCTCCTGGCAATATAGATGGTATTAGATGCCCCCGCAGTGCGTCTGGGCCCCGAGAGATACTAGCTGCTATGCACACGCCCTATTGGGAAGTGACTGTATATATAAACATGTTACTGCTGGTTCTCTGGGAGTATGAATGTTTTGAGAGTGTTTGTTTTAGGATGTACCTCAAATTTGCAATCCATACATCTAATGATACTGTAACATTATTTTCTCTTGTATTTTCCTTGCGGTTCATACGAGGTATGAAGTCTATGTATTATATCTGAATTAGTTAAAGTAACTGGAGACACTATATGTATAGTTGAATGTTTTAGATACTGTACTCTAACTGCTTTGCACTTAGTACCGAGGCAAAATATTATAAGGGAATACATGTATTGCACCTTGAGGTATTGTACGTCTTTTTTATGTATCAATGAAATTTTTGAAAAATAAAATATATAATATTAATAAAAAAAAGAGATGTCTGACCTCTGTGATTGCCAACAAGGGTTTTGCCACCAAGTACTAAATCAAAGGGGTCAAATACTTATTTCACTCATTGACATGCAAATCAATTTATAGCTTTGTTGACATGCATTTTTCAGGATTTTTTTTGTTATTCTGTCTCTCATTGCTAAAATACACCTACCGTTAAAATTATAGACAGACTGATCATTTCTTTGACAGTGGGCAAATGTTCAAAATCAGCAGGGGATCAAATACTTTTTTTCCCTCACTGTAGAATGCTTGCAAAAAAGTTACACCGGTTAACAAAAAATTATTGTATGTTAGCTTTCTCTGCAAATTTGTAAATTAGAATCATGTAGAAAGTGGATAGTATTAAGAAATCCTTTTATACATCATACAGTCATACAGACTAATCTAGTATATGATTCTGTCTCATTGCATCACCGTTTCTAATTATCTAACAAACTGCAAATCTCCTGTATATCCATTTCAGCATATGTTATAATTAGTTTTATACTTACCAATTACTTTATTTAAAATATTTGAATTTCTTTTTATTATTTTTTATATTTATAGTGTTATCTTTGTTGATAGTTATAACATAAAAAACAAAAACATAATCTTTTATTTACTCTATAAAATGTTTTTGTTATATAATTTTCTAATCAGACTACAGAAAGGAAGAAATCTGAAGAAATTTGAAAATAAGTCTTCTACAAAGCAGAAATAATGATAAGCATGAAAAAGTAAATAATGTCGGCTAAGTAATTGTAAAACCTTCCATGATTAAATTTCAACAAACAAAGCACTAAGCATGCATTCATTGTGTTGCAAAGCTGTTAATCTCTCTCTCTCATATATAAATATGTATGTGCATATATCTAACCCATTTATTTTTATAATCTTGGTGTTGCAAAAACATCAAGTAGCATATTAATGTTTGCTGACTTATTTATTGGTGGCCATTTATTTCCTACTTGTCATCATATATTTTCTACTTTGCTATCTTTTTCTGTATTTATATAAATATCAGACATTCCAACATGCCAAAACTCATTTCAGGGAGGTGCTCACCTAATTTCAGGGAGGCAGCATCACAAGCTACTTGGTAGGTGGACTTTACAGATGTAGTGAGTGACACAGCGAGCATTCTGATTGGTCTCTCTTTGAAAGAGAGACAGTCTGAATAGATACCATGTACTGTATCCGTACCTCCTAATCCCTTCCCCAATGTAACAATGCGTTGATCCTTGATGGGAAGAAGGGTTCCCGAGCATGCACCCAGGTTTGAACTATGTCCCAAATTAAGACTTAATATATTCATCCTCACACCAACTAATAAGCACTAGAATCAGCAAAAGTATGTTACACAGGCACTGGATTCCAGTGCACTGACTTGGCTCTTATTGGTGAGATCTACCCAATAACACAGTATATATACTTCAAGACTTTTTATACTTTTTTCTTTGTTTTCCACCCTGAGATATTTTAGATGCTATATTATTTTGTTTACATTGTATTGCTTTTTGGCCTTTTTGAGAAATCCTTTTTTTGGATACAAATATTTGGGAATATTATACCTATTACCACTTATACTATAAGAATATTGATCAACATCATAAAGAGGAATCTAGTGGATTTGAGGGGTGGAGCGATGACATAGCACGCCGCTATGCTCATGGGTTTAGAGCCAGACGAGGATAGATGGAGTGACAACACCACGGTCTCTGAAGTGCTTCAGAGGTGTTTTGCTGTAAGAGGATCTTGATGAATGGCACTGGGCTGGAACCTTCCAGCAAGAAGCCTGTATACCACTCCAGGGTCAACGTATGAGCATTGGAAGCTGGGAGCCCAGGACGCTTAGAGTGGAGAAACAGAGGTACTATGCACGCTGATGGGCTAAAGAGTCGACACGGACATTTGTATTGATGGCTAAACTCTGAGAAACAGAGAGTGATAAACCCTGTGAGGGGTGAAGATACTACTCCAAGGACACCTGAGTGAGAGGAAGTTCTCTAAATAAAGGGGAAGAAGGAGAGGTAGAGAGAAGAAAAAGAAAAGGGAAAAAGAGAGGAGGAAAAAGCAGAATTTATTTGATGACTTTTTTTCTTTAGAAGATTGAACTGTGTTTACTTTTTGGGGGCTTTTATTAAGCCCTGCTCCTCCTCACACCCTTGTTTGCCAGTATGTCACATGAATTTAAATCTCTTCATGAAAGGAGGAGAGAGTTGTGAGAGTGAAAGAGTAAAAAATTAATACAATTAGCAACTCTGGAAAATAACTCCAAACACATGGATTGTAAAATATACTAAAATAGAAGCACAGAACTCAGAGATAGTAACTCTGTTAAAAAGCTATACAGAGCTCTCTGACAGCAATATCAATTCCATAGAATAATAAAACATATACTCTGCGTTACCAACAATACAGAGTCAGCTTTGTATCTCTGCAACATAGAACTTAGAGACAGCAACTCAGCAATTCTGTAAAACATACCTCTATAAAACTCTGCAAATTAAATCAATCATGCTCTGTTAAATAATTATACAGAGCTCAGAGAAATCAAATCTACAAAATAGAAATACAGAACTCCCCCATGGAAAGACTAATCACACAGACATTAACTAAACAGTAACTTAAAGACGGTATATATTTTGTAACAAAATGGAATGAAATTCAAGAAAATAAAAATACAAAGAAAAAACTGGAGAACAAACATGACCCATTGGAGAAACACTTATCCTTTTTCTTACTTCAACCTTTGAAAATAGGGGATCAAAACAATACTCTGGATGAAACAACGAAGAGTGTGGACCAAGAAAGAGCAGAAAAGGCTGAGATATAACTGAATCTCAACAGGTGATGGTAAATCTACTTAACAGTGCCTTGGAAACAAAATTTATAAAGATTAAAAACAAAATCCAACTTTTTTCAGAAGATTTTATAAAAGATTTACTGATCATCAATGGAAAACTAAATGAAAATTTTGAAAAAAAATAGCAAATTGGAACAAGGTGTGTTACAGACTCAAAACAACACTGCTCAATTAAAAAGTAAAATTGACCAGATGGAACAAAAATATGCAGACCTGGAAGACAGATCACACTGCAATAACTTAAAACTAAGGAATATCCCAGAAGAAGTTACTGCAGGAAAATTAGAATTCCTAAATAATTTCTTTGCCAGTCTGAACATAAAAAACGGGACATATGGTCCTTTAATGGAATGATGGCATAGGATGTCTGAGCTCAACCACCTGTCTATAAATATCCCTAGAGATGTATTGGTTTGTTGTTTGTTCTTTCAAATCAAACTAGCTATAACCAACTCAATCAGAGAGGGAAAAATTCAAGCTCCATATAAAAAAAATGACCGTTTACCCAGATCTATCGATTTATACAAGAACGAAAAGAAGTTCCTTCACAAAACTTATAAGAAAATGAAGGGGTAAGAAAGGAAAAGGAACGAAAAGAAGAAAGAAGATGTACACTATAGAAAGGAATTATATTAAGGAAGACAGTAACAATTAGTATAGACACATACATTTTAAGACAAAAGGAATATACACTGAGATGAAAGACATGAATGAAGAAAATTAGCTTGATAATAGAGTTAGTAATAATGATACACTTCTGTGGTTATTGACACTGATGAAGACTTTTTTTTTTTTACTACTGTGACTCTCCTCCGCTACCCATCTCTTATATTTACCTTTCTCCTTTCCCCCCCTATACGATAAGTTTGATAAAGTTAAGACTCCCTTTTTTTTTGTTCCTCTGACCACCAGCTTATTAGTCCGATTTCCGGAAATACCATTGAGGGGGTGATAGTTTTGACTCTTTTTTTTCTGAGAGTCCTCCCATCAGTGTTTATTGGGAACACTTTATAGGGATGATAGCATCTCTTACGTATCAGACTTTAAAGGTTTTATCTGAGATAGGTCTTAGAAACTATGTATATGTGTTTATTTATTGTACTTTATGTTTTTTTGTGTATTATATCTCTTGTTGTCAGGATATTGGAGAGAGGGGACAAGGCTGTGTAGGAAATTTTATGGTTAAATTTGCATCTCTGAATGTGAGGGGATTAAACTCCCCTCACAAAAGATCTACTCTCATCCAATAACTTAAAAAACAGAAAATAGATATTTGAGCTATACAAGAGACACATTGGAGGAGTCTAGATTTTCATAACTCAAAAGACTTCTCTGGGATAATTACATCCTCATTACAAAATAAAAGGAAATGTGGGTTGCTCTGCTTTTTTCACAGAATATAGATTTGTGTATAAAACATTCTGAACAAGATACAGAAGGAAGATACATAATAACGATGTATGATACATAACGTTCTTTATACATTAGTTAATACATATCTACCAAATGCTGCACCAATTAAATTTATGTCTAGATTCTGGGAAAGACTGAATAAGATAAAATTCCATACTAAATAGCGAGACTATACGTGTTTCTCTAGAACTTATCTTGCTTACTCAAAAATTGACTACATTTTAACAGATATAAACTCTATTCAAAGAGTCAAAATAAATTGATATTTAAGAGATTACTTGGTCAGATCACAATATAGTAATTTTGGAATTAAAAGATACATTTATTAAAAACCGACCAGAAGGGAAACTCAAATAATTTTTATAAGAATCTATACAAAGTAGAGAAAATATTAAAAAAACATCAAATTCTATTTTCAAGAAAATACATCTAAGGATTTATCTCCAGCTACAATATGGGCTGCTTTCAAATGTGATATATGGGGCCATTTTATAAAAATAGCCTCTCAAACCAAAGAACTTAGAGAAAAAAAACCTTCTGAACTATATATTAATCTAGAAGATTTAACTCGAACGAAATCAATCCTACAAATAATATTTCAAACAAGATTGATGATCTTAAAAAAAACTATAAATGAGAAAATAATTTTTGAAACATCTAAGAAATTAGAGAGACTGAAATCCTATCAATATTACAAGAACAATAAAGCCGATAAGATGCTAACTAATACATTGAAAAGTATCTAAAAAGCAAAAACCATATCTAAAATAATCTATAACAATGAGACACTCTTATCCCCAGATAAAATTGCTAAAGCTTTTGAATAATACTGTAGCAACTTATATAGTATTAATTCTAAGGATTCCTCTCAAAATATTATATCTTATTTCCAAGGAAAAAAACTTAAAAAGCTAACCCCTCTACAACTTGAAAAACCTTTCACATTGTAAGAAATTATAGAAATGATTGACCATTCAAAATCGAATAAAGCACCAGGACCCGATGGTCTGACAGCTATGTTTTATAAAATATTTAAAGAAGAATTGGCACCTTATCTACAGATTACATTTAATAAATTTGCAGAAAAAAGGCAGCCTTTCAGGAGATCTACTAAGAGGAAATATTGTTACCATACTAAAACAAGAGAAAAATCCCCATGATGTCAAAAGCTACAGACCTATTTCTCTTCTGAATGAAGATATAAAACTGTATGCGGATATTATGGCACACAGACTTAAATCTGTCATATGTACTTTAATACACATAGATCAGGTAGATTTAATTCCAGGACGATCCTCAACAAGTCAAATACGAACATTGATGAATATATTTGAGAGCACTAAACGAAGTAGTGTCCCGATGCTGGCCCTGTTATTGGATGCTGAGAAGGCCTTTGACAGGGTCAGCTGGGATTTCCTTTCAAACACCTTAAAAGCTTTTGGATTTTTGGGTAGAACTCACCAAGCCATAATGGCTTTTTTACTCGAATCCTACAGCAAGAGTAATAGGCCAGGGTATTTCTCCTAACTCATTTGAACTGAAAAATTGTACTAGACAAGGCTGTCCGCTTTCCCCTCTTCTCTATGTCATGACCATTGAGGTTCTGGCATCTGAGATAAAAAATAATAACAAAATAAAAGGTTTTAAAGATCAGGTGGAAATTAAAATAAAGCTATATACAGATGATGTACTTATTGTGTTGGAGGGCCCAGTGAACTCAATTAATGAATTAATGGAGGTGATACAAGGATATAGTCGATTCTCGAACTATAAATTCAACACCTCCAAGACAACGACGCTATTGTTTTTTTCTAACACCACAGATGAAAGCGCAGATTGTGGAGGGTTTTGATTTCCTCTGGGCAAGGGAACATTTTTCCTATCTAGGGTTAAAAATCTCAGCAAATCCACAAAATTGGATGGAGATTAACTTTGATGAAAGAAATTAATATCAAGCTAAACACCAGGAAAAAAAGAGAAATATCCTTGTGGGGCAGGATTAATACTATAAAATCATATGTCCTGCCTAAACTAACGTATATCCTGAGTTCAATCCCAAACAATATCCCCTCATGTTGGATTAACCTATTACACTCATCCTTTACTAAATTTATATGGTTAAAAAAGACCAAGGATTAGTATTAAACTATTGTCAAAGAAATTAGAAGACGGAGGATTGGGTATTCCATCATTGACTAGACTGGTGCAGAGTCCACTCTTTTAATTCATGCAATTAGAACTCTTCAAGTTTGAAATAAAACGGAGATTAGATATAAGAAAAAAATTCTTCCATCTTTTAAAATTTAACTATTAAATGACCTGTTACCCGATATCAATCTTCTCCCATGGTCTGAAAAAGGTATTAACACTGTTGAAGACTTAATTAATTCGAGTAAAATCAGAACTTTTGATTACTTAAAAACAACAAAAGGTCTTACAAATAAAGAGTTTTTTGATTACTTGAAAGTAAGATCATTTATAATGAAAAGGCTGAAAGTGCCTGATGAAGAAACCTTGAAAGATTTTGAACAAATTATTAACTTAACAGACCCAAAAACACTAATTTCTAAAACTAATCTTTTATTATATAAAATGGAAAAGCAATGCTACCCAATAGCTATATAAAAGTGGAGTAGAGATCAGGGTATACAAATCTCTCTTGAAGAATGGTGCAGCTCAATTTCGATCTTAAAAAAAAATCTTCACTGTTTGAATCTGAACGAACTGCACTATAAAATCTTAAACAGATGGCATTTAGTCTCCAAAAGAATTAACAAAATATTTCCAAACCAATCCTCTGAATGTTGGAGGTGTGGGACAAAAGAGGCAGATTTGTTACATATATGGTGGGAGTCTCCGACTATTATAGAGCTATGGCAGGAAGTGGGAAGAAATATAAATACAATTTTAAAACATACGATATCCCTAAGACCAGATCTGATGCTTCTACATATTAACATTCCCAATATTAAAAAAAAAAAAGAACAGATATTATTACTCCATATGTTGTCAACAGTTAAATTAGTTATAGCTAGGAATTGGAAAAAGCCATCAAAACCAGATTGGTGCCTGATTAAACATCAAAAATGTCATCAATTAAATATGGAAAAATATATTCTGACCCCTAACAATAAAAGACGAAGATATACTAGCTTTTAGGATGAATCAAAAAGGTCACTTAATATGTTCTAATAAATTAAGTTAATTCAAGGGAAGTCTAAGACAATGCTCACAGAACCCCTCCCCCCCTCCACCCTCTCCAACCCCTTCGATCGAGAGCTATTTTTATTATTATTGTCATTATTATTTGTGTAGTTTTTTGAAATATTTTGTGTAAGGAATTATTTCAAGGAAGGTTTAGACGTACTTAATATAGTAGAGCATGGGAATGTCTCGCTATTATATTTATCGTTATTGGAAAATGGAGAAAAGGTGATTGCGCACTTATTGAATGAATTTCTTGTGTTATATGGATAATCCCTAGGTTCCAGAGAGCCGAAGGTCTGGTAATTCTCCACCACTAGATCCCTGTAAAGTTTCTTCTCTTCTTGATTTAAACAGTCCCTCTCCTTTGCAGAGAAGTAAATGTCCTCTTTCTCAAACTCAGATTGTTCCAGATCACATGATGCTCCAGGGGGGTAACTGAGGACAATAATAACCTCCTGATCTGGAACCAGGATTAATCCCAAAAAACACCATGAATCCCGAGCCTCACACTCTACTTCCACTGGCTCAGTACAGCACAGTGTAGAGTATGAGGCTCAGGGTTCATGGTGTTTTTTGGGATTAATCCTGGTTCCAGATCAGGAGGTTATTATTGTCCTCAGTGACCCCCTTGGAGCATCATGTGATCTGGAACAATCTGAGTTTAAATTGGTGACAGATGTCAATGTGAATATTGGTGACAGATGCCAATTTTGCCAGTCCTGGGCTGGCTAATGATTCCCCATAATATTGAAGAAGGTGGAGTTGCATTCATAAATAATTGAACAAAATATTTAATTAACAAAAAGATAGTATACAGTTGAATGGACATTTTAGCATTACTTCAGCTACCTTGCTTTTTTTTTGTAGATAATTATTTGGAAGTGCTAATATTATTCAGTGTAAGTGAAAATAAAAGCTTGTTTAATGAAAAGCTAATGTTATTTTTTCACGTACATGAAGAATAGGACTGAGAATGAGGCATTAAGGTTTACCAATTGATAAGATATGATTAAATTCACAAACAGCATGTGGTCAAACAATATTTTTTTTCTCTGGACGAAAAGAGAATGAATAAAATGCACAGCAAGAAATCATATAAGGTGTTTGATGGTCAGTTCATACAGCAATCTTCCTCTTTTTCAAGCTACAATTTTTTTTAGCAGCTTTTATTCACTGTTATTTAAAACGGAAACAGCATTTGCTTGTGAGACACTTATTCTGGCATTTGAAAAAGTCATACCTGCACTTCACTGTTCAATTTAAGTTTGTTCTAAATTCAAGATCTGTAAAATATCAGTGCTTTGTTATTGTAGAAGGAAGGATATCTTATCACAAATGTGCCCAAGTACACCCTAATGCGCCCACTACACAAGTGACAGGGGGATCATAAGGGTACTGTTGTGAGGGTGCTTTCCCACCTGGCTTGTCACTGTTGTTGTCAGCAATTTTATTTAAAAAATATATATTACCTTCCCACCCTCCTTGCAATATTTAGAAAGCTAAAGGGCCTCTGGGATACATAGTGATGTCATATCCTGGTGACCAACATGCTGGCAAATGGAGGACAGGCTGGGGAGAGCCATCAGCAGAAGTGTTCCGGAACAGTGAAGTTTCCAGGCAGCATCTGGTAAGGGACAGCTTAAGGAGAGTATGGTATGTGTCAGTATGTTTATATGGGTCACTGTGTTTGTCAGTGTGTTTGCATGTACACTGTGAGTGTAAATGTGTTTGTATGGGTCACTGCGTATGCCAGTGTATTTGTATGGGTCTGTGTGTTTCAGTATGGTTGTATGGGTCAATGTGCTTGTATGGGTTACTGTGTATGTCAGTATGTTTGTATGCCTCACTATGTGTGTATATTGGCATGTTTGCATGGTTTACTGTATGCGTCAGTATGTTTGCCTGGGTCACTGTGAATGTCTGTGTGGTCTATTAGCATCAGTCACTGTTTGTGTCAGTGAGTGTATAGTGAGTTACTGTGTGTGTGTGTGTGTGTGTGTGTCAGTGAGTGTGTATGTATGTCAGTGTATTTGCACTGATCACTGTTTGTGTAGGGGGTCACTGTGTGTCAGTCAGTATAAAGGAGGTCACTGTGTGTGTCAGTGAGTGTTTAGGGATGACTGTGTGTGTCAGTGATTATGTATGTGTCACTGTATGGGTGTGTAACTGGATATGCATGTGGGTCGCTGTATGTGTGTGTCAGAGGATGTGCATGTAGGTCACTGTGTATGTGTATCAGTGTGTTAATGGATAACTCTGTCAGTGTATGATTATGGATCACTGTGTGTGCATCAATGAGTATATGTCATTATATTTTTACAGGTGTATGTGTCAATGTCTGTGCCAATGTGCACTAATAAGTGTACATAAGTGTGTGTCATTAAGTGTGTGTGCATCAGTGATTAGGTGTCAATGTGTGTCTCTATTACTATGTGCTGGTATGTAAGTGTGTGTGTGTGTGTGTGTGTATTAGTCAGTAAAACAGTGAGCTTCAATTTGTGTGCATCCATTCTTTTTATTTATTTATACTCTTTATTAAATATTTTAATACTTACGAAACACATTACATTAATATATTCTTCATCATATACATTTACAAGGCACTGGGCACATTGCGTATTTTTCAGAGTGTGCAACATATTTAGCCCAAATCATCTATAATTAATATTTTGACCCATTTGCAAAATTGCATTAACAAAACTAATCGATTCATCTTCCTTTGAGTTGCCCAATGAATGTATCCACATTAATAAAAATGTAAAAAAAAGACAAAAAATACTCCATAATCAACTAAACATTACAAACAAAACCCGCCTAGACACACAACAGTCATGGTCATATTACAATCAATTTATATCTTTTGAACCATCTTGGTCCTCTAATGGAGCGTTCCAGGAAAGACAAAATAAAAATAAAAAATACATGGCCACAACAGCCTTACCTTCACATCAAAATAACAAAAATAACTACCATAAGGACCCTTTATTTGAGAAAAAAGTAAGTGAAAGAAATTAACTGTTTTCTACCTTTTTTAACCATAGACCATATTTTTGTTGTTGGCCTTTATGTAGAACAAATCCATTTTTAAGTGAAATTTCAATTGATCTTTAACTATGGGCCAAACATAGCAATAGCAATCTTAGCAGCTACTAATATATGAATTTCGAAAGGTGCTAAATTACCGCATAATTATCTAATATTTAATTGTAGGAGAAATACTTCGGGAGAGAACTCCAAATTTTTATAAAGCCTTGCCCAGCCCTGCAATTAGGTTCAGAACACTCTGACAGGTAAGTCTCTACATTTACCTGTCACAGCACTCTGATTGTGTGGTTTGAAATCCACCAGTCAGAGTGCTCTGTGTCATTTTACACAGCGTGGGAA
Organism: Pelobates cultripes; assembly: GCA_933207985.1. Classification (NCBI taxonomy): domain Eukaryota; kingdom Metazoa; phylum Chordata; class Amphibia; order Anura; family Pelobatidae; genus Pelobates; species Pelobates cultripes. The sequence goes on from OW240915.1 coordinate 226,522,361, forward strand.
AGTTCTTTGAAATTTTCCCACGCTGTGTAATTTGACTCATTATTCTCTGATTGGTGGATTAAGTAACCAATCAGAGAGTTATGAGTCAAATTACACACCACTCAGGCATGGGGGCCAGGGGAGGAGGACATTAGGTCCCCCCCTTATTCTTGTTTAGGGCCCCCACCCACCGCTCAGGGGTGGGGGCCAGGGGGAAGGACATTAGGTCCCCCCCTTATTCTTGTTTAGGGCCCCCACCCACTGCTCAGGGGTGGGGGGGCAGGGGGGAGGACATTAGGTCCCACCCATTATTCTTGGTTAGGGCCCCCACCCACCGCTCAGGGGTGGGGGCCGGTGGGGAGGACAATAGGTGCTCCCCCCTTTTTTTACTTTAGGGCCCCCACCCGCCTTTTTGGTTTTAGCAAGTAGAGGCATAATTTACTAATACTAAGTAATCTTTACTTAGTATTAGTAAATTTGGCTAATAGACCAATTCAGGTCTTTCAGCCTTTTAGTAGATAGCTCCCTAATATCGTGGGAATTAGAGAGTTATCTACTTATTCATTCCTGTCATTACATGACTGGCTAAGTAACTTACATTTTATATGAATGTATGGTACTTGATCGTTGTAAGTGTTGCAAATGCTTACAGCTGAATCCTGTCTATGTTTGTATACTTTTTATTTGAAATTGTATACAATGTAACATTCTTCTTCTTTCACTGGGTGAGTATATTCGGAACTTTGGAACTCCAGCACTTTGACACCTCGGAACACTGACAACTTCGAAACTTCGGCACTACTACACTTGGGAAATTCGGTAATTTCGGCCTTCGGCTATTCGGACATTCGGAAGCACCCGAATGTCCGACTTACCCGAAATTTGGCCGAATTTTAATTCAGACCGAAACGAATTGCACATGTCTATTTGACGCTTCTATTTGACTCTCAGATATGAAGAGCAAGCCCAAAATGTACTATTTAACAGTTTAGCAGCAAAACAATTAGAATGTTTACAACTGCGCTGTAGGTGCACTATTTAACACTTCTATTTGACTCTCAGATATGAAGAACAGGCCCCAGAATGTACTACTTAGCAAATTAGCAGCAAAATAATTAGAATTTTTACAACTGTGCTGTAAGCACACTATTTGATCCTTCAATTTGACTCTCAGATATGAAGAGCACGCCCCAAAATGTACTATTTAGCAGATTAGCAGCAAAACAATTAGAATTTTTACAACTTTTTGACACTTCGATTTGACTCTCAGATACGAAGAGCACGCCCCAAAATGTACTATTTATCAGTTTAGCAGCAAAACAATTAGAATGTTTATAACTGCACTGTAAGCACACTATTTTGCGCTTCTATTTGACTCTCAGATATGAAGAGCAGGCCCAAAATGTACTATTTAGCAGATCAGCACCCAGAAAATAAGATTTTTTTACAACTGCGCTGTAAGCGCACAATTTGATGATTCAATTTGACTCTCAGATATGAAGAGCAGGCCCAAAAATGTACTATTTAGCAGATTAGCACCCAGAAAATAAGAATTTTTACAACTGCAATGTAAGCGCACTATTTGACGCTTATATTTGACTCTCAGATACGAAAAGCACGCCCCAAAATGTACTATTTATCAGTTTAGCAGCAAAACAATTAGAATGTTTACAACTGCACTGTAAGCGCACTATTTGACGCTTCTATTTGACTCTCAGATATGAAGAGCAAGCCCAAAATGTACTATTTAGCAATTTAGCAGCAAAACAATTAGAATGTTTACCACTGCGCTGTAAGTGCACTATCTGACGCTTATATTTGACTCTCAGATACGAAGAGCACGCCCCAAAATGTACTATTTATCAGTTTAGCAGCAAAACAATTAGAATGTTTACAACTGCACTGTAAGCGCACTATTTGACGCTTCTATTTGACTCTCAGATATGAAGAGCAAGCCCAAAATGTACTATTTAGCAATTTAGCAGCAAAACAATTAGAATGTTTACCACTGCGCTGTAAGTGCACTATTTGACGCTTCTATTTGACTCTCAGATATGAAGTGCACCCCGAAAATGTACTATTTAGCAGTTTAGCACCCAGAAAATAAGAATTTTTGCAACTGCGCTGTGAGCGCACTTTTTGATACTTTGATTTGACTCTCAGATATGAAGTGCACCCCACTAATGTACTTTTTAGCACCCCGAAAATTTTAAGTATTAATACTGCAATGTGACAGCAATATTTGACACTTCTATTTGACTCTCAGATATGAAGTGCACCCCACTAATGTACTTTTTAGCACCCAAAAAATTTTAAGTTTTAAAACTGCAATGTGACAGCAGTATTTGACGCTTCTATTTGACTCTCAAATATGAAGTGCACCCCACTAATGTACTTTTTAGCACCTAAAAAATTTAAAGTTTTAAAACTGCAATGTGACAGCAGTATTTGACGCTTCTATTTGACTCTCAAATATGAAGTGCACCCCACTAATGTACTTTTTAGCACCTATAAAATTTTAGGTTTTAAAACTGCAATGTGACAACAGTATTTGACGCTTCTATTTGACTCTCAGATATGAAGTGCACCCCACTAATGTACTTTTTAGCACCCAAAAAAATTTAAGTTTTAAAACTGCAATGTGACAGCAGTATTTGACGCTTCTATTTGACTCTCAGAAATAAAGTGCACCCCACTAATGTACTATTTAGCACCCAAAAAATTTTAGGTTTTAAAACTGCAATGTGACAACAGTATTTGACACTTCTATTTGACTCTCAGATATAAAGTGCACCTCACTAATGTACTAGTTTGCAGAATTCTTTCCTAATCTGTCTCTGAAAGCGGCAGCATCCTGTCTCTACACTAATAAGAGCTCATGTGACGTGCGGCGCTACATGACTCCAACTTATATATAGAGGCTGGGTCACATGCTGCACTGGCCAATCACAGCCATGCCATTAGTAGGGCACACGAGGGCACACGAGTCAAAAGCTTGTTGATTGGCTGCCCTGCAGCCTTTGAAAATGCGCCATTAAATTGCCAAATACCGAACTCCAACCCAAACATACAGTGATATGTCCGTGTTCGGGTCCAGGGTCCAAAAAACTGAATGTTCGGTACGAACCCGAACTTTACAGTCCGGGTTCGCTCAACTCTAATTGCTAACAATTAAAGCATCCTCTGTAAAACTTTGTCATTTATCAAAAAAAGGAAATACTCTTCACAACTCCAGTGCCATATAGAATCTACATTTCTTTCCTCCTTTCCATTTCCCTCCCCTTCATCCCCCTATTACCAATGGTGGTAATAAGTAGTAAAACCCAGCCCTCAATACCTATGTCTGTGAAAATTTCTAACAAATAAATTACAAATAGTATTGTGCATTTAAGCACCCTATACAAAATAGACAATAAACTTATGTAGGTGAAGCCACAATATCTTATAGTTTACAAACTATCTATTTTAAGTAAGTGGCATATTAAATCTTAGGTATCTAAAAGCATCCTTTTTTATAATGCGTGACTATTATAGATCTTTGTGTTGAAATTACACCTTTTTTATATTGATTCACCTCTTTTCTCACATAGAAAATTTAAATTTCCCTTCTCTTCCTCTCTCCCTCCCCCTATCTCTCATTCCTCATTTATGCTAGATCGTTAGACAGAAGCCACTGTTGTAAGCTTTTCGGGTCTTTGAACAGTTCTGTTATTTCTTTATAGAAGATTCGTATTCCACCTGGGAATGTCCATACATTTTTTATATTGTTATCCCTTAATCTAGAAGTATAAGCCATATACAACTTTCTGGCATTCCAGGTGGCGAAGGATATGTCGTTATAGATTTTTAAATCTTCAAATTTAGAGTCCTTTAGAGACTTCATTTTTAATGCTGTTATTATTAGCCTTGATGATTAGCCTTAAATGAAAAGGAGTGCAGGATCACAATCACTTCTCTTGGTATATGAACCGGTAAGCTGCTAGATTTTGGTAACCTATAGACTCTCTCAATGATCCAACTGTAAGCACAAAAAAAAAAATTCTTCCAGATATCGCTCTAAATGCTGTTGTAATATATTTTCTGGGATTCCCCTTATCCTGATATTATTTCTACGTTCTCTGTCTTCACTTTCCATAGATTTTGATTCCAGTTGATCAATTCTTCGTTCCAGAAGCTTTATTTTTCCATCCATTAAGTTGTTTTGTACGATTGAGTATTCAAGTTTTTCTTCCAGGGATGAGATTTTAGTATTTAATTTACCTATTTCCTATTTGAAAGTTAAGGAGACAACCTGGATTTCATTTAAAAAAAATTTCCATTTGTACTTCGAAGCAATTATTTAACCCCTCAAGGACGGCGGGCATTCTATGCTGTCCTTAAGGTACTGGCTCTAAACACCGGTGGGCGGCATAGAACGTCCTCGCAATTCTTGCCGCCCACGTGGCCACTGCCATTTGCCCATTGCAGATCGTGGTCGGGGGACCTGCCTGCCAACCCAGGCAGTCCCCCTGTGGCAAATGACCATGATCTGCAACATCTGATCGCAGTGACAGTCAGTTACTGCGATCAGTGTTACGTGCCAGCCAATTCATGAATTGGCTGACACACGTGGCCGCCGCCATTCCCACTGTGCAGATCATGGTCGGGAACCTGCCTGGCAACCCAGGCAGTCCCCCTGTGGCAAATGACTGCGATCTGCAACATCTAATCGCAGTGACAGCCAGTTACTGTGATCAGTGTTACTGTGTGTCAGCCAATTCTTGAATTGGCTGACACACATTTCTGCTGCCATTCCCCCTGTGCAGACCCCCCCTGTGCAAACCACCCCTGCAAATCGCGGTCTGGGGTCATGCCTGGCAACCCAGGCAGCTCTCTTGTGGCCAATGACCATAATCTGCAGCATTTTAAATCACTGGCTGACACTTTGTCTCTGCCCCTCTCCTCACTTCGATCTGAGAGAGAGACAGAGAGATTTTTGCTGATAGCAGCTCCTGTTGAGAAAAGTTTTAAAACTTTTTTCGGGGGGGCAGAGCCTGGCAACCACGCTGTGCGGTCGCACACCACAAGAGCTCCGTGATAATCTGCCCTTATGCAGCCAAAATTGCAGTACATATCGCCAGGTCACTAACCCCAGAGACTGAGGGCTACCACTCGGGCAACAATCACCAAAAACATCGGTTAAAATCAACGGCTCCAAGACGGGGAAAGTCTTGAGGCTTACAAGAGGCCTACACAGACAGCACAGAGGAGGCAGCCGATCCTTTGGCTAACTGCAGCCTAACCAACAGGAGGTCTCCCCAGAATACCCCCCCCCCCCCCCCGGGGGGGGATATCCCGGCAAACGCTATCTGTTACTCAGGTATAAGGCACCAACATACCATACCTGCATCGTACTTACTGTCATGGCAGATGCCACGTGCAAAAACACAACCAGCTCTCCGCTGCCCTCTTTCTCTGAAAGGCTTGATCGCCTGTTTGCCGACTTCTGGGCTAAGATTTCTCATCGCAGGGACGCTTTCATAGAGGCCACACTGGCAATGCAACCAAGCAGAACCGTGCGGCAACCCCCAAAGCCCAGAAAAGGCAGAGGCGCAGCCCGGATAGCAGGGAGGAGAGGGCGGATGACCCGGTGGAAATGTCAGCACCACAGACCCAGACCAGCAGTGTGCTGCCCTACTTGCCATCAGCAAATTATCCTGTGGCTGCACCCTCCATACTTCTCTCCCTACCGGGAGCACACTATTCCACATCAGAAACAATTACAGTGTGGGGGAACCCGGACTCTGGCAGCGCTCTACAGTGGGACTAACACAACAGGTGCGCAGGAGTACACCAAGAGTTGGGACTGGCGGGGTGCCGCTACCAGAGACCCCTCCATCAGAAACGACCACCAACTGTAACATTTGCCCCATGCAGGTATCGGGTGACTGTCCCTACTTTCCCCTCAGGTGATGGTCAGCAAAACGGACATTGCACCCTCGCTCAGCTCTGCAACCTTGCCACAGATGACGGACCCCCTCAACCTACAAGCACCAACCGCTTCTTGAATGATGCCAAGTTTATATTGTTTAAGCTTAGTTAAATACAGGGGCCACAGTGGATTAGTCTATAAGCAGCCCGAGTTAAAAATCCAGCAATCTCTCTAATTAAAAACTAGCCACTGCCCCTAACTCGATGTTTGCCTTATTAACTAATTCATTATAAGTTACTCATAATCTTTAGCAGTTATACCGTATCCACCTGCATGTTTGCTCACTTATTTTGCTTTAAATGTAATATCACTATGCTGTTTTGCAAGCACACTGTATTACTAAGTTGCGCACACTTAGAGTCTAGCATGTCCCCCTTATACTCTACCAAATGCTCCAGACGGCAGCGACTTGTACACAACCATGCAGCATATTATGACAAACAAATAGCCTTTACTAGCATAACCAACTCTCGACAAGACACACTCACAGACCAGGCTGTTATATGCATTTAGTCGACAGCAATAGGCTACTACTACCATTATGTTTAAACAAACACCATTTACCTAACAATACTGAACGTAATTTTTAGGACTTTTATTATAAAAATGTGCATGACTCAACTAAAAATGACTCAATATAAAAAAGTGCAATGTTTTGGATGCCATAATACTGTTATCACATGTCTACCGTTATGTTTGCATCAGCTGTCGTGGCAGTGCAAATCTGCTTGTTACCTATATGCTCAAATAAAATAAAGAATTGAAAAAAACTAAACTTTTTTCAAAGTTAAAAAAAGTATTTTTTTTTAAACCTTTTTAGTGCTGATCACAGCATTAACACTGTGATCAGCCTGATTGGATCTGTGAGTACTCTTGTACTATACTATTAATTTTTTTGGGTAAAAAAAAACGTTGTAAATTTTTTTTGACCCTTTGTGTCAGTTGCAGCAACCCAAATCTCACTTAACCCCTTCCCTGCTGCCATGATCACTGTACTGTACAGTATATCTGCCTTACAGTACTGTATCAGTGATCGCTGTGATCAGATGGCTCTCTGATAAGGCTGACCTTTTTTAAGGGTTATTGTTATTAAAAAAAAAAAAAAAATAACCCTTTCAGTACTGATCACAGCTGACTAAACTGTGATCAGTACATTTATTCAATTTTTTGTGGGTTTTTGAGAGTGGTTAGTGGGTGTTAGGCAGGTAGAATATAGGTAATTACCCCTTAGTTTTGTATTAGTTAATTGCCCCCCTAGAATGGCACATCGCTACTCAGCAGAGGAGGCGTATGACATTCTGGCAGGCAGTGATAATGACACTCTGCAAGACAGTGACACGATCACTGCCTCTGACATTGAGCCTCTGAGTGAGACCTCAAGTGATGGTGACCAGCCACCATCCACAAAAGAACTCTCACAATGCCCAATGCCAGACGGAGACTGGTTGCCCCCAAACATGATGGCCCCAGAAATACCGCCTTTCACTGTTACACCTGGCATCACTGTAACAGTGTGCGACTGCAAGCCAATTTGTTTGTTTTTTTAGCTCTTTATGTCGAACAATGTATCAGCAAACAAATTTGTTTGCCACGCAGTATCTCTCTGCACATCCGGGATCCCATAATAGTCGCAGGAATATGTGGCGACCCATGGATGTTGCAGAGATTAAGCGGTTTTGGGCTTTAACCCTAGTGATGGGTATAGTTAAAACTCCCAGTATCAGGTCCTACCGGAGCAAACAACGCATCCTGGCTACCCCTCTTTTCCCTGAGGTTATGCAGAGGGATCGCTACCTGCAACTGTGATTCCTTCATTTTAATGATAACTCACTGTGTCCCCTTAGAAATGACCCACTGTTTGACAGGCTCTATAAAATTCAGCCCTTTATCCAACCCCTGTCAGACAAATTTTCTGAAAATGATGTCCCCGACAAAAATATTCAATTGACGAATCCCTAATGAAATTCAAAGGTCGACAGCTATTTAAACAATACATACCATCTAAGCAGTCCTGATATGGCGTTAAATTTTATAAATTATGAGAATCCTCTACTGGTTACACATGGGTGTTTTGCATTTACCCATCAATCTTGACCCATCAGGATGCCCTCATTCTGTGGGTATAAGTGGCAGGATTGTTTGAGATCTAATCCTTCCCTTGTTAAATAAGGGATACAGGCTATGAGTTGACAATTACTATACCAGTATAGAATTAATTAAAATGTATATTGCTTTGAAACCCTAGCCTGTGGCACAGTGAGGCAGAATCACAGGGGTTTCCCCCAAACCCTGCTAAGAAGCAGAAGTAGAGGTTCCTCTTCAGCCCTCCGCCTGGATGAGTTGCTTGCCCTTCGCTTCACAGATAGGAAGGAAGTATACATGCTGTCTACAATGCACAACAAAAGTACAGTGCCAGTGTCTGTGACAGGTATCCCTGAGCATCTGGAAAAGCTGAAGTGGATTGTAGACTGCAGCAAGTTTATGGGGGGAGTAGACCTGGCTGACCAATGCATACAGCCCTATCTGGTGAACTGAAAAACTAGGACCTGCGTTAGCCAGATTGCGATTTTCAATGCCTATATCCTCTATAAAAAAGAGGTCATAGGTAAGCCCTTCCTTTTCCTAGAATTCATGCTAAGCCTTTTATCCCATATGTTATTTACTCAGCACCCCCAATCCTACTTTGGAATCAGGAGATCTCCAAAGACTTTGTGGCAAACACTTTCCTTCCCGAATCCCCAGTAAAAAAGTTCCCCAAAGAAAGTGCTGTGTTTGCTACAAGAAACGAGTCCGAGAGGACTCCAGTTATTATTGCCCAACCTGCCCATCTCTACCCGCCCTCTGCATAACAGACTGTTTCAAAGTCTACCATACAGAGCTGAACTACTAAATCACTCTGTATGGGACTTTGGCAGTTTGTTTGCTTGATTTCCCTGGATTTCTGACCTTGACTTGTCCTGACTATGCTTTGTTAGCTGCCTGTACCAAACTATTGGCTTCTTTTACCGACTATTCTGACTTCTTGATTCCCCTGACCTTGGCCTGTCCCTGTTTACACTAGCCATTCTAAAGTGGCTACACCAAACAACTCAAAGTACTACAGTTGTAGTACTTGAAATGTGACTTCACCCCCAAAAAAACACTTTAATCACAGGGTTAATGCTGTGATTAGCATGGGAAGGGTTAATAAAAGCGCTATTTTTTAATTTATTTTTTTAAACTTCTCAAACTTTTCACACAGTAAATCTCTTTGTGAGATTAAATATATCTCTGTGTCTCTCTGCCTTCAGATCAAAGTATGTGGGGGTACTGTTCTATTCCTGTGATATAATAAAAACCTGGATAAATTGTACATGTGGGCACTGTTATATTCAGAAGACAGTGTTAAATCAAAATACTGAGGTTTTATTGCACTAACTAATATCAGGATTATGACATTTCCTGTGAAAAAGCAATTCATGTGTGTAAAAAGACAAAAATAAAAGTAAACATCTCTACATGGGCCTTGGATTTCTTTTAAAATGGCTAGACCGAACATCTCAGATTATACCATTTGGAATACTCTGTGTTGCCTACTTTTGAAAATGGTATGCCATAACGGTGGACATGTTATTACCCAGGCTGCCATACTCTCTGAAAAACCACATAGGCCCAGAAAATCACTTTGTCAAACTTACGAGCTGAAAGGGCATCTAATATATTTCACCCTGTGACTTAATGAAAAAAATCTGAAATAATGGTACATGGGGGTACTATTATATTCATGAAACAATGTGTAATCAACATACAGAGGCTCTTTTGCACTAACTAAGAGCAAGATTATGACATTTCCTGTGAAAATGCAATTCATGTGTGTAAAAAGACAAAAATAAAAGTAGAAATCTCTACATGGGCCCTGCATTTCTGTTAAAATGGTTATACCAAACATTTCAAATTATGCTATTTGGAATACTCTATGTTGCCTACTTTTGAAAATGGTATGCCATAATGGTGGAAATGTTATTACACAGGCTGCCATACTCTCTCAAAGGTGAGATAGGCCCAGAAAATCACTTTGCCATGTATGTATGTAGCGGGGAATGTAGTGCGACTAAAAGAAAGAGACTACCCACTTATCCCCCCAATAACGACAGACAATGCATATTGGATGAAACAGGCCACAGCATTTATTAAAACTTACAACTGTAGGACACGTCCGAACTTTATTCTTTTACTTTCAAATATAAATAAACACATAAATATATATATATATACATACCATAATTAACATATAATATTAACACTTATTGCCCTACAGCCTTCAACTTAAATAACCGTCCTTGCCAACGAACTTAACCAGGTACCTATGCACCAAAAACTTTACCCACTGGTGTCTCGCCTCCATCCTCGTCGAAACCAAATTCCCGTCATCTTAAATGCTCTAACCACCAGCCGGCTCTTAGCTTGGTGGGCACGTCCAATTCGGTAACTTGAAAGTTTACCTTACAGAGCAGGGGAGGTTGAGACCCGCCTTGTCCATCTCCTGGCATTCCATCTGCTCCCCAACCCTGTTGGCAAGGACACATTCCCTGCCAGCTGTGACGAAACAAAAAACATAAATTAGGGTGGGTGTGTGGGAGGGAAGTTGTTTGCTGGCCAGAATCCAAACAGACACTGAGGTAAGATGATCCCTGCCCCATTACAAACACATAATCACTCCCCTAAACACATACAGCCAATCACTAGCACCATCCTCACACTCATACATGTGCCCTTGTCCGTTTAGCTGTGCTGACTCCCCAGGGCCTAATTTCCAACTTTAAAATGGACATTTATTATTTTTATCCCTGTGACTTCCCACAATAAACAGAAAATCTGGTACATGGGGGTACTGTTATATTCAGGAGACAATGTTAAATAAAAATACTGAGGCTTTGTTGCAATAACTCATATCAGGAATATGAAATGTCCTGTGAAAAGTGAGTTAATGTGTGTGAAAAAGCACAAATAAAACTATAACCACTATGTGGGCCCTTCATTTCTGATAAAGTGGTTAGACCAAACATCCTAAAATGCACCATTTGGAATACTCTGGGTTGCCTATTTTTGAAAATGGTATATCATAAGGCGAGAGGTCCAGAAAATCACTTTAAGTAGACAAAAACAAAGAGTGGAATAGTGCTAAGTTAGAGACAGGGGAGGCAGCACACCTAAATGGGTTTCTCTCTCCTAAGAACCCAATAAGAACAAACAACAATACAAGACAGTAGGGGGCACCAGTGGGTTAGGAGTGAATTAATAATCAATTATGTAACTGAAGTAAAACTGATAATACGTGCTCAATAAAATGATATATGCATAAAAGCAAACAAGCCAAAGAAAAAAAGTCCAAAATGAAGTATAGAGGTATTGGTAAATCTATAAGGGTTTGCCTTTATCTCCAGGTGAGTATGTCTTCCAGGTAGTTGGAGTCCAGGGACATAAAAGAAAAACAAACAATTCTAATAGTGCAATATGTTTAAAATGTATTGAAAGCTTAGTAAAAAGGAAATCCAAATGGCCTACTCACATAGGATAGAGCTTAAAACCAGCTCTAGTGTGAAGCGCTTGCTGTGGTATTATTCCCCCACTTCAGGGATATGGTGGAAGGCATAGGCCAGTACATGTCTTGTCAGCAAGATATTTGAAAATACAAACAAAAATGTATATATATATATCCAGGAGAAGAAATAAATGAATAATACTCACATTTACCTGAGCAGATAACCCGCTTAGTGTAATCAGCTTAGGTGGTATAATCCCTACCAGGGATACTTTGTGATGTCCTCACTGGGAAGATAAAAACTTAATGCCAGGTAATAAAAGAAAAAAGAAAAGGTATATAGGTACTAATATTGGTAGTAAAAGATACCAAAACCTCATGTGTAAAACCATAAATGGACAAGCTGTATATTTGACCCTGTAACTTTCCGAAGTTATTTTGCCCAAGTAGCTACTACAAAAGACTGGGCATACCCCATTTTGAATACCCTGGGATGCCCACTTTTTAAAATGGTATGCCATGATGGGGGTAATTTTCATTTCTTGGCTGCCATACAGTCTCAAAGGCAGCCTAGGCACAGCAAACTAATCTGACAAATTTCTACATAAAAAAAAAATAATTAATGGACATGACGTATATTTGACCCTGTAACTTTCCAAAACCCCATAAAACCTGAACATAGGGGTTACTGCTTTACTCGTGAGACATTTCTGAATACAAATATGTATGTTTTATTGCAGTATAACTGAACAGTATTCTAACATTAACAGTTAAAATGCCAAGCAGAACGTGAAAAATAAAATTTCTTAATTTTTTAAACTTTTTTAGATTTTATTCATATAAAATGGAGTTCCATATATGGATGTTTGATATGAAATGAAAGCTCTGTTTCTCTTGAACAAAATGATATATAATAAGTGTGGGTGCACTTAGCATGATAGAGGTTATTGTTGAACAGACATAAAGTCAGATTCTGTGATTTGTTTACATTTTGTTTTTAATAACAACTTGTACATTTTGCTCAGTCCCTAAGGGGTTAATCTGTAGTAGCCTGTTTTTATTTTGTTCTTCACATTAGTTTGGCATCGCACAAGCTGTCAGTAAAAGCACTCTGACTCATTAGACTGCATGTTTTGCCACTTATCTGACATATAAGTCCTCTTGTACCTGACTGCTAAACCCTGAATATAGCTATTCTATTTTATTTTATTTCTTACTTAGCATAAAATGAGGCAGTTACACATGGGAATGTGTGTATTTGTGTCGCTGTATACTGATTCATTAATCTGTTACTGTTGATATAACCCCATTCTTATTTTCTGTAATGTCCATCTATTTGCTTCAATAAAACAAAGATTGACAAAAAAAATCTAACAATGTAGTTCTGGAATAAATGTTTAGGACCCTGGTCCCCTCTCTGTGGAGTAAAAAAAATAAAAAGGTGGTTCTGAGTGACTACAACCAGAGGTATTAGTAGGCAGCAATGTAAGTACCAATTTTTCTCTGGAAAGGCAGCATTTTCATTGCTCATCCCTCAAAGACATGCTATAGACACTAGAACCACTACATCAAACTGATGGTGACTATAGTGTCCCTTTATCCCCTTAAGGACACATGACATGTCATGATTCCCTTTTATTCCAGATGTTTGGTCCTTAATGGGTTAATTGTAAGTACATTTGTAAAATGTGTGTAGAAAGTGACCACTTGAAAACCGTTGGCTGTAATAACATTTTAAAACTACTTGGGGCATATATGTGTAGGTATTGTGGTTTAATTCTATTTGTAGAGTATATATGGGTACTAAAAGTGCCTACTCACATTAGTGAAAATCAAAAATGTAATTTACCTACCATAAAAGTTGACTAAATGACATGGATATAAAAAGTAAATATGAGATTTCAGTACCTATTATTAAATGCAGAACTTCAATTGAGGTCAGTTCAAGACCAAACTAATTAAAATGCAGGCCCTGCCATTTCAAAGCACAGCAGCTTACTTTCATACTTCTTTCATTCTACAGATTTAGGTTTGAGGTATTGAAGAATTTGAGTAAAAATATTTTCAACAAAATAGATGCTTCATCCTGAAGGAAGGTGGTGCCCTGAGACTTAACCGCAGAGTCTTCTGCCTTCTCTGCTGGAATGTTGTAGAAAGAGAAGCAGTGATGCTCTAAACCTTTCACTGACCACCTATTGTAAGTCTATAACCGGTGTCCATGGTTTCCCTTCTTGCTCTCCTAGAGTTGCCAAGCAGATGAGGCTGAAGACAATAAAGTGAAGTGTGCCTTTAAGTTGTGTGTAATGTTTCATACAATTAATGGTTTGTACATGAAATGCTTTCTGTGAAAAGGACCAAGAAAAGACTTGCAACGTTTACACCACATAGCGCAAATAGATAAAAGGGGTCATCTTGCAATCCATCAGCCCTATTTTAAATGTAATAGTGGAATTAGTCGAATAACCTATATAATACTGGATTAGACAGAGCTGTAATTTTACCAGAGAACAATTACTCTTTGGGGGGCTTTGTAGATGATAGCAAATATTCACATCCCCAGTGTAACTTTGGAGATAATCTATTAGCAATGGACTCTTTCAACTGGGCTATTTTAACTCAGGATATCAGTCTCTTTGAGAGATTAGCCTCTGTCCTTCCACATCATGCACACACTCATCAAGATGGCATATCCATTTGCCTCTAATCTCCTGAAGGGATACATCAATGAGACGAAACATCTTGGATATGCTCTGTTTTGTTAGCAAAGCTTTCAGGTATTTTTTTTTTCAATACACCATAGTGTCACTATTACCATTTGAAGTTAAAACACTGCATCTTAGCATCACTGTGGAAGAACAATACTTTTCTTTCAGTAAAATAATTATATATATATATATATATATATATATATATATATATATTCTTTTATTAAATGTATTTATTTTGTTTTAAATGAAAGTGAGCAGTGGACACCATTTCCTGCTTGACCTAGTAAATATTTAAAAGGACACTATAGTCACCTGAACAACTTTAGCTTAATGAAGCAGTTTTGGTGTATAGAACATGCCCCTGCAGCCTTACTGCTCAATACTCTGCCATTTAGGAGTTAAATCCCTTTGTTTATGAACCCTAGTCACACCTCCCTGCATGTGACTTGCACAGCCTTCCATAAACACTTCCTGTAAAGAGAGCCCTATTTAGGCTTTCTTTATTACAAGTTCTGTTTAATTAAGATTTTCTTATCCCCTGCTATGTTAATAGCTTGCTAGACCCTGCAAGAGCCTCCTGTATGTGATTAAAGTTCAATTTAGAAATTGAGATACAATTATTTAAGGTAAATTACATCTGTTTGAAAGTGAAACCAGTTTTTTTTTTCATGCAGGCTTTGTCAATCATAGCCAGGGGAGGTGTGGCTAGGGCTGCATAAACAGAAACAAAGTGATTTAACTCCTAAATGACAGTGAATTGAGCAGTGGAATTGCAGGGGAATGATCTATACACTAAAACTGCTTCATTTAGCTAAGGTAATTTAGGTGACTATAGTGTTCCTTTAATGTACAGAATAATTATTAATGCATCATCTTGGAAGCAGCAACTTCAAGTGGCTGTTCTGCAAAACATCAAAATGCTCATTTATTTAGAAAGCAAATATTAAGAAAGATAACAATAATGAATAATTCCAGCATAAGATAAATAAACACAGAAAATACAATCAACTTCTCTTGTACATTGCATGGTGACAAAACTTGAAAAGTTGATTAGATAATTAACTAGAACTGTTATGGGACAAAGAGTTCAGTGCTCCACAGTGTAAATGACCATGAACTGATATTGTTGCAGCTAGTATTTTTTAGAGAGTGAGGAATTTATATTTTATAATGTCAGTCTGGATTACAGCAGGGGGATATTTTTGCTGTTAAAAGCCAGATTAATTAAATGACCCTGTCATATGTTATCTAAACATCCCAATTCTAAATAATCTTTTAATAATCTTATAGCACATTAGATTAATTGAAGTCTATTTACATAAAATGGAATTAGGGTAGCTCTTCTGATCTATATTGAATAGCCAATTTGGGAATGTACACAAATGTACAATGTCAAGATATGTCAAGCTAATGGGAAACCTTGCTACTGGTGGTTTACCTGGCCTCTGTGATATTCATCTGGTGAGTGTACATGGGCTGTCATCAGTGGGTATAGGTTCTAATCCAGCAAGGGGCACACTCAGGCTGAGTGGAACACAATGGTCTAGTTGGGGAGATATCTTTCAAACTTGACAGCATTGAAGATTTCCTGTAGGGTTGGTCCCTTACTTGAGCACTGCCAGCCTCCCCTTGCCTAGAGCTTGGGACATGAATGAGTAGCCACTGCTGGACTCCTGGAAGTCCCCCTTATAGCAAATGCATGTACATTTTCCAAGTGTGTTTATATGTCTGGCATTGTGTATGTGTCTGACAGTGCTTGTGTGTGAATGCAGAATGTATCTGTGTGTGTGCATGTCGGTGCCTGACTGTGTATAGGTCAGTGGGTAATCATGTGTGGGAAAAGCAAGTCTTATGACTTGACTGGTGTGCAGATTTATGTTTAACAT
The DNA here is from genome assembly GCA_933207985.1 of Pelobates cultripes. NCBI lineage: Eukaryota > Metazoa > Chordata > Amphibia > Anura > Pelobatidae > Pelobates > Pelobates cultripes. The sequence goes on from OW240915.1 coordinate 226,538,426, forward strand.
TGTATTAACTATCCACAGGTTGGAAGGGTTTTTTAATCACAATTATTTCACCACCATAACCTTTTTGGTTTTTGCTTCCCAAGCACTACCAAGCCTCAATAGCAGTGGCGTACATACCAGGGTCGCAGGGGTCGCGGCTGCGACCGGGCCCGGCCCCCCGAGGCTGGCCCTGCTGTCACCGGGCAGGCGGGTGGCCGGTCGGGCAGGCGGTCGCGTGAGGGAGCACTCAGTGCTTCCTCTTCAG